>CM053771.1:72588825-72604119 GCA_028658325.1 Potorous gilbertii | reverse complement strand
CGGACCTAGCATAGGTGAGTCTTTCTACTCCGCCATCTTGGCTCCGCCCCCCTCTGATTCTGATTTTTAAAGAATTCTTCTCTTCATTGGCTTTTTGAACCTTTTTTTGTCAAATAAGTTAGGGGCTGCCATTAAAAAAAATTCTTCATATTTGTCATTCTAGTGGAGTAATAACAATCCATTATAGTTACATTGCATTCTTTCTTTTCCAGTTTGTGGTAAATGTCACCTGTGCTTTTTGTTTGTTTTCACTACTGTTTATAGCTATTGTCATTAGAAATATTTCCATGTAGACAGTTTTAAAAAAAAAATTTCTGTCAATAATGCCCTCTCTTCCATTTTCTTAAATTATCTAAATTCCAATATGATTGTATTATAACTTCTTGATTTAACAGGAATGTGAATTAGGAATACATTGAATGGGTGTCTGAAGCCGTCGCAATAGCTACACAAACCTATCTAATCTCTGACTGTCTGTAATAATACAGAGAAGTAGGTTGTCATTTAATTACTTAATCAGCAAAAGAATGTAATACATCATTTGTCCTTCAGGTAATAGTGTGCTGAAATTATCAATCAAACATTTTCACCAGAATGTATTCAATGTTCTAAATAAGCATTTTCCCAGGTTGCCGTAGCCCCACTAGTGGTCAAAGATGTAGTGGTTGTTCTGATTGAGACCTGTGGTGAAACGTTTTGCAGAGGGGAGGGTCAGAAAGAGAAACAAGGAATCTTTCTGCCAGTGGCAACGGCACCACCACTTCTTTCCTTTCTATGTTTCCTTTGTTTGTTCATTTCTGTAATTTTTGTCCCACTTTAGCCAAAACATCTACTTCACAGTCCTTCTCTCAAGTTAGATTCTTCCTTGCCAAACTGAAAAAAGCTTTATAACTCACAGGTTCTTTGTTGATCCAGTTATCCTCACAAAGGAGGACCAGTACTTTTGGTGTGAAGACAGTTGAGTCCTTTTTGGATCTCTTTCCAACTTTGCTGCCCACCTGTTCCACCCAATTCTCACCTGTGGCTCCAAGAAGCTGCAATATGTGCAGCACCCACACTCTCATAACCGTTTAAGCATACAGACCAAACCAGGCTGAGGGTAACCAAGGGGTGCTAAATCCATTGGTGAGTTAGGGGAGTATCTACCTCAAGCATGTGAAGACTTCCCCTGGTGGATTGGACAGATGAGAAGAAGGTCTTCCAATGACCATGAAGGCAACTGAAGCAGACTATGTGTAGCGCTTAGAGCTTGGTTAGACACAGAAGACACCAAGGTCATTCACTGCATCCTGAGCCATCACCAGACATATTGGCTGCCCTGCCACTGGACTATTATGACTCTGGAAGAAAGAATGAGGAGACTTCATGCAACTCTGCTCCTGTGTCTATAGGCAAGTGATGAAGCAGCAGGTGTGGAGACACTGGTAGCTGTAGTCACAACCCTGTACATATGGGTCATTTCTCACTGAAAGCAGCAGTGGGACTCGGGACCCCCCTGGGTGTCTGAGCAGCTTTTTGAGGATTGCACTACTCACCTCCTGGTGTGAGGAAGGGGACTAGAAAAAATGCCCTAAAAATTGCATGCTTATCCAACCCTGGCCTGATTACTGTGGCAGATGGGGAATCTCACTATGTGGTCAACACACAAAAAATGTACAAAAACATCTGCAAAAATGATTTCAATCACCACTAGCACATGGAACATGCATGTACTTGTAGAGAACACAAAATTCAGTAGACCTGAAAGACGAACTGCTCTTGTTGCAAGAGAACTCAACAGTTATCTCATTCAAATAACTACCTTGAATGAAACAAGACTGGCAAAGGAAGGTCAGCCTACTGAAGTTGGAGCTGGATACACATTTTTCTGGAGTGGTCACAGTGAAGAGGAGCACCATGAAGCTGGTTGAGGTTTTGTAATCAAAACTATTCTAGTGCTGCAGTCATAAAAATGTTCACCATAAGTATAGTAGAGTTCCCATTCACTCCCCTGATAGTTTTTCTCTATGGTATTGAATCTGTACCCAATCTATCCTTAGGTCCCAATATAGGCATTGTCATCAGCTATTCCAGGGGCATAATAAGGATGTTGTTGAAAGATGAAAAATGCAAAATCCTACTGACAGTTTGAAACTCACAGAGTCCTCCTCTGCTCAAAGGCAGACGTGGAGAAGAAGTCAAGGCCAAGGTGCTCTCATCTTCCCACCCAAATGGTTCTTTTCAAGAGACTGGCAGAAATGATCTCTCCTGCCTCATCACTGAATGGAATCCCTAGGGTGAACAAGTACCATGATTTTACACAAGCCCCTAGAGTTGAGAAGCAAGTCTTTTAGCTAATCTGCACAAACTTCCAGTAGCACCTAAATAGATGTCCAGCCCTTGTTTAGTGAAAAATCGAGATGTGTTCTTACCTACTGAATGTTTCATGGCTAAGTGAGATAGTGACTTCAACCTCATGCTTGAATTTGCATAGTATTATTTCTTTGAAATGCAATAACTCTTGTGATCAAGTTTTCTAGTTAACTAAGGCTTATGTAGTCTTTTGTTCCACTATCACTTTTTTCCAATATTTTGACATTTTTAAAATTTTGAGTTCCAAACTCTATCCTCCCCTCCCCTCCCTGAGACAGGATATAGTTATACATGTGCAATTATGTAAAACACTTCCATATTAGTCATTTTTTACAAGAAGATTAGAATAAAAGAAAAAATGAGAGGAAGAAAGTGAAGAATCGCATGTTTCAGTCTGTGTTCAATCAATATCAGTTCTTTCTCCAGAGATACTGTGTTTCCTCACTAGTCCTCTGAGAATATCTTGCATCATAATATTGGCGAAAATAGCTAAGTCATTCACAATTCTTCAATGAACAATATTACTGTTACTGTATACAGTGTCCTACTGGTTCTGTTCACTTCACTATGCATCTGTTCATATAATTCTTTCCAGATTTGTTCGCCTATCACTTTTTAAATCTTTCTACTCACAAAATTGGTAACAAGTCATCAAGGTATCAGTTTGTATTCAAAGTCTCTTTATTATCAAGAAGAACTAAAGTAGTAAAAATCTAGATATTATGTACACAAAATTTATAATTTTCTAAAGCTATATTTAATTGTATCACCCTGTCCTTTTTTCTTTACACAGAATATAAACTTCCAGGGTTCAGGTATTGTTTCATCTTTGTTTTTATAGCTCCAGCAGGAAATGCAGTGCTTGGCATTTAGGAAGTATTTAATAAAGGCTTATTGGATTAGATTGAATTGACTAATTCACAACCAACTTTAGCTGGCAGAATATACTGAAAAGTATTTATTTTAATCTTTCTTGGATTGTTTAGGGAAGTATAAGGACTTGGTGTCATAATTATGGATATCAGTGGCTATTGTAATGAAATGAAGAAGCAGGAAGTGAAAGTTGTAAAAATTAATGTATTAGTCATAGGACAGTTGCTGGAAATTGAGACAGTGTGACATGGTGGAAAGGATGCTGAATTTTAGTCAAGAAGATCTTATTCAAACCACTCTGCTAACACCTACTAACTACCTGGTCACAGACAAGCTTCTCAACTACTCTGAGTGCTTCAATTACTTAATCTAGAAAGCTGGAGACAGCATGAGGGCATGATATTCAAAAAAGATAAGTAATGAAAAATATTTTGCAAACTTTAAAGCTCTGTACAAATAAAACTCAGTAAAGCTCTATATAAATGTAATTATTTTTATTTTAAAATCTCTGGCTGAATTTAGGCTTATATAATTTGCCTATTTCTCCTAACAGCAGAGTACAAGGAAGTGGAGGTGGGGGGAGATCTTATTGAAAGTTTCAGATTGTTACATTTCTGTTCATTGAACTTAGTGGCAACACAGTATACTCTCAATCACAGTGGAATATATATTAGAAGAACTGCTTCAAGATATACTCTGCCACTGGCTTACTATGTGACCTTCATCATCTCACAGTTTCTATTAGAATATAAGCTTTTTGAGGTCAAGGATTGTCTTGATTAATTTATTTGCCTCCCCATAACTTAGCACAAAAAGTAACATAAAACAAGTATTTAGTAAATGCCTTTTTTCATTCATTCATTTATTCATTCACTTGTTCATTTGCTTAGAGTATTGGAGTAGTGAACAAGAGAGTGTGGGATATGAGTCAATTTTTGGTGAGAGTGCAGAGAGTGACTTCAATGGGGCTTTCTGTGCTGTCATGTAATAGAAAGACATGAACTTTGATGGGAAATTGAAAGGTTAGATTGTGTTGAGTCTTTGCCTTGGGGGTTAGAAGTGAGGGGAGGTTATGACACAGGGAGACCTAAAGCAAAAGGCTTCCATGACAGTCATATGACACTAGATAAAATTGCTCACTTCATTCCTTTCTCTTTAATGGTCACTCTCCAGGATTTATCAAGCCATGGAACTAATATTAACCATTGTCATATCCCTGCTCTGGTCAATTTAGCTTAATTTCACAAGAAACTAAGTGCTTGTTGTGTTCAAAGAACTATGCTAGGTTCTGAGGAGACAAAGATAAAATGAAGTACAATCCCAACCCTCCAGAAGTTGACACTTTAAGGAGGTGAGAAAGATATGATGTTTATACATATAAATACAAAAAAGGAGAAAACATTAACAATTAAGGGGAAAAGGAAATGTTTCCTGTGAGGAAGTAGAACCTGACTGGAGCCTTGAAAGAAACTAAAGATCTTAGATGTGGGGGTGGGGAAAAAGGGAAATTCAGGCATGTGAAGCAATAGGAATGTATCTTTTTCCTCTATTCTTTTGTAATGAAGCCTATACAAAGACACATAGACATGAAATGCAATATTATTTCAGGTAAAACTTAGTTGTCTGGGTTGACTTAAAAGTATAATACATGAAGGTTCGTAATGTTGCACTAGGTTGGAAAAGTAGATTGGAGGTAGATTGTAAAGGACCTTAAAAATCCACATGAGTTTGTATTTTATACTTGAGAAAATAGGGAACTGCAGATTATTTTTGAACAGAAGACTAATGTTGGTGTACCTTTTTTTGCCTCAAGAAGTTCTGTGCTGGATAGATTAGAAAGGGGAGAGATAGGAAACAAGAAGTGCTATTAGAAGACAGTTATGAGAGTCAATACAAACACTGATAAAAAGTCGAATTAAGATGGTGATCATATTCATGGAAATAAGAGAAAGAACTGGAGAGATGTAGAGGGAATTTTGCAACTTATTTTACATGGGACATGAAGGACTCTGAGGTTGTAAACCTAAGTAGTGAAAGTCAGCCTTACAGACAGTAGCCATCTGACTGGCTGAGAAATATTTTCAATAGCAGATACATAAATAGACAAATGAAAATAAGGGCACCTTCTACAGAAAACAAAGAAGTTTGGGAAAGAGGCAGGTTTAAGGAAAAATAATTATGTCAACTATACATGTAGGATGTAAAATATGATTTTAAAAATGTTTCTGTTTCATTAGTATTGTCTAGTACAGTACCTGGTTCATCACATGCAGTAGTTGTTTTTTTGTCTTGACAAAGGTGAAAATCCATATCTAGAATCAGAAGCTCTCAGGGTTAAAAAAAAAAAAAAGCAGGGGCACGTCAAGGTTCACCTATTGTCAACCTGTACCTAAACAAAAAACTCCATACAATGGACCATCCTATCTCTGTATGAAGAATTACAGTGACAAAGAATCTACTACCCTTCTGGGAAGTGCATTGCTCTTTTGGACAGCTCAAACCATAGGGAAGTTTCTTTGAATAACGAAGAAACATTTGCCACCCTATAATCTATCCAAGAAGCTCTTGAAAGTATTTCTCAGTCAGCCAGATGGCTACTGTCTGTAGGACTGACTTCCACCACTTTAATGAAGAGGGGTGGTGGTTCTAATTGAAGGAAAAGGTTGAGTCTGAGTGTTCTCATTGATATATGGATTAGGCTGACATACGTTCCAAAGGCCATAGACCATAGAAGTGAGAGGAGGATAGGTTATGTCAAGAGAAAAAAAATCTCTCAATATATTTTCGATGTTCATTATGACTCTGCAGTTTTCAAAAGTGAATTGTTCAGAGACAAGAGATTGTTCATCACAGTCATCCATATCTCTAGGTCAGACTTACGTTTACTGATTTGTTTACATATTTTTGGTCAGTGTTTAAAATATTTCTTAAAAAGCCTGAGTCTACCAGGACATCTTGATTGATTCAGTAAGCATCCCTTTATTAACACTAGAAGCTTCATACTAGAAACTGTGGAGTGCTGGAGCCTTAGTACTTCTGACTAAATGCCTGATAATATTTATTCAGCACATTATTTGAAAAGAGAAAGGCACCATCTCAGCACTACCCTCTGAAGGTATTAGTTTTCTATCAACCTAAAACTGAGTGCACATAGGTCAGTGAATTCTGTTGAAGAGCAAAATAGATATATCTTTCTTGGATATGGCCAGAGACCTATGTAGTACTGCCTTGTTCAGGGTCAAGCCACCATGGTGATTCTCAATGAATAAGGACTGAACTTTGAAAAGAAATAGTCATTGTAGGCATTAGTCATGTCCAGGATAGGAGAAGTTCAAGGCAGTATTTGGTAAGGTGGTATTTAAGGTCAGGAGGAACTTGGATTGAGTAGAGGAGACTGAGTGAGGACCTAAACCTCAGAGGCAGAGGGCTCTGGACGGTAACTCAATGATGGCTCACGATGAAATTGTCCTATCCCTAGGATAATGATTCAATTTTAGCAGGGAGAAAATTTGAGAAAGACTGAGACGTAGCTGAAAGCGTCTACCTTCATTGCTCATAGCCTCTTCATTTGGTTGTATCTTCCTGATTTCCAAAGGTTTCTTGACAATGAATTTATAACCTTTATAACTTTTAAAGAACTTTTTCACTTTGACGCCAAGAAATCATACTTCTCCCTCCCAAGAGCTTTTTGAACTGATGTTCAGATCATCAGGACTCAATCAATATTCCTCAGAGAGCCTGGGGATACAGCAGATAAGTCAAGGATTGCTTCTTCAGGTTCTTCATCAGGTAGTGAGAGTTGTGTAGTCTTTACCTCTTACAGATCAGAGGCAAGAACTTAGCCCAGTCCTAAAATTCTGACTAGTCCATGGAGGTAGATAAGTCACGTCAAGGTTAATATGAAGAGCACCTTTAAAACAGACTCAAATCAGTCAGTTGTATCAGAATTATCTCATTATACTCTACCTAAACTCCCTGCCTAAACTCACCTTATTGTGGGAGAGATGAGTGAAGATAAAATTTGTCTGGGTTTGTAAACAGGCTAACTGTGGGCAGAGCATCCATTGCATTGCCCTCCCAGTCCAATCCCTGTGGTTCCTCACAGAAAGTGGTTCTAGTCCCAAGAACTTATATGCCTAAGCCTATACTAGTGCATGGAGGCTTTATCCTTTTTCCTGAGGAAAAGCATGAGAACCCGGTCACGAATCTGCTTGGTCTTCACACCATAGATTAGTGGATTGACTGCAGGTGGCACCAGGAGATATATAGTGGCAAAGATGATGTGAAGGGATGGGGGCACCCTCTTACCAAAGCGATGGGTAAGGAAACTAAACAATGCAGGTATATAGATGATGAGGATAGTGCAGATATGGGCAGCACAAGTGCCTAGTGCCTTAGAGCGGGCATCCTTGGAGGAGAGTCGGAAGACAGCTTGAAGGATCTTGACATAGGACACAGAAATAAGTCCAATGTCCAAAAGTATGACTGAGAGGGCCACAAAGATACCATAGCTACGATTGATGTAAGTGTTGGTACAGGCAAGCTTCACCACAGCCATATGTTCACAATAGGCATGCTGTATCACATTCTGGGTACAATACCTCAGCCGTTTAATGAGCAATGGGCAGGGCAAAATCAAAATGGCACCTCGGGCCACACTTGCCACCCCTAGCCTGATGACCAAAGGAGTGGTCAGGATGATAGCATAATGCAGTGGATGGCAAATGGCAACGTAGCGGTCAAAGGCCATGGCTACCAAAAGAGCTGATTCAGTAATGGAAAAGGTGTGGAGTAAATACATTTGGGCCAGGCAGACATCAAATCCAATTACATGAGCATCCAGCCAAAATATGTCAAGCATCCTGGGGGCCATGGTTGAAGCAATGGCTATATCATCAAAGGCCAGCATACAAAGTAGAAAGAACATGGGCTGATGAAGGCTGGATTCTTCTCTTATCACAAGGATAATGAGGCCATTCCCCATCAGGGTCAGGGCATACAGAAAGCAAACAGGGATACTCAACCAACAGTGGAAGACTTCTAGACCAGGAATACCAACCAAGAAAAAGGATGACAAGTTGGGGGTAGTGGCATTGCCCACCATGGTGGCACCCCCAAAGACTATGAGCTGTGACTCACAGCAAACCCATCCTGAAAAAAAGGGACAGAGAAGTCAAATGGCAGTGAACTTATGATCTAAAGGATCTAAAGATCTAAAGGCTAGTAATTCTCTCAGATTACTCTTCACAGGGAAACATAGTTCCATACTCCCTATCCACAGATATGTGGATGCCCCCAAACTTAGCTCAATTATAGTGCTAAGTACAACTCCCATTTGTTAGTTTTTCTTTCCTTTTTCAAAGGCATGTCCTTCCATTCAATTCCATGTGAAATGTTTAGGTTATTATTCAAAATCCCTTATTTTTATGGTTTGGAATCAGATACAAAAATGACAAGTGATTGTTTCAAAACTCTTCAATAATTCAATAACCTAGCCTAGGTAGGATTAGGAGCTGTACTACTGATCCCTGGAGGAGAGGTTTTTTCCCATTCACCATACCCCAATCTCAAACATGTTCTCCCCAAAATAAGAACATGATATAATAATAAAATGATGAAAAATAATAATAAAAATAAGTTACATTAAAGGGATTTATATGCTTTATTTCATTTGATCCTCACCAATGTCCACTTGAGGGAGATATCGTTAGCATTGTTACTCATTCTGAGCCATCTGAGTTCAAACAATAATCAAATGAGACTTGGGCTGGGACCTAGATCTTGCCACTGGATCAAATGGCTCTGAAGGAGAAAGGGAGGCTGGTGAGTTTGTACAGCCCTCACTCACTTAAGTCCAATTTACTTTCAAGTTATGACCTCACCATGCGGATGTCACGGTCCTTTTCAAGAAGAAGGACAAGGAACAACAATGTAGTACTCATCTAAAATCCCGTATTCTATCAAATCTTCCAGGATTAATCTCCTATCCTTAACCAACTGACAAATGGAAGAGAGCCCAGGTATCTCCTAAAGTCTGATGACTGGAACTGAACCCAGTGCTCCAGACAAAACCCGACAAAGACAGAGAAAAGCAAGATCATATACCCATCACTTTGGACACATTATTGTTACTGCACCCCATTAGAAGTGATTTCTTTTCACTTTTCAGTCCTATCTAATTCTCCATGATTCCATTTTGGTTTCCTTGGGAGGAATACGAAAGTGGTTTGCCATCTCTCTAGCTCATTTTACAGATGAAGAAACTGAGGCAAACAAGGTTAGGTGAAATGCCAAGGGTCGCACAACTAGTGAGTATCTGAGGTCAAATTTGAACTCATGAAGATGAATCTTTCTGACTCTAGCCCAGGCACTCTATCCTCTGTACCACCTAGCTGCTTCACTACAAGTTATAAGATGCTGCTTACTAACTTTATAAGAAACAAAAGCCCTGAGTTATTTTTCATATGAATTTCTATCAAGTCAGATGAACTCCTATCAAGTCAGATGAACTCAATCTTGCCATTTTTCTTGAACTGAATCCTGATTTCATTAATTAAGGACACTTTGGTGAAGCTACCAGCTTCAGTACCTTCTTTGTGCTTCTTATTTGTGCTTCTACCAGCACAAATAAGCACTAGTCTTGGATAACTACCTGGAACACCAATATTTTAAGTGACTTCCCTAGAGCCACATGGTATGCATCAGAGATGCACCTTGAACTTAGGTCTTCCTGATTCTTTGACTAGTTCTCAGTCCATTACAGACATACTTTATTTTATTGCATTTCTCTTTATTGAACTTCACAGACATTGCATTTTTTTTTACAAATTTTACAAATTTACAAAAATTTCCAAATTTACAAATTTTATACAAATTTGCTGTGGTAACCCTGAATGAAGCAAGTCTATCAGCTCCATTTCTCTAACAGCATGTGCTCACATTGCGTCTATGTGTCACATCTTGGTAATTCTCACAATATTTCAAAGATTTTCATCATTATATCTGTTATTGTGTTCTGTGATCAGTGTTCTTTCATGTTGCTATTGTAATTGTTTTGAGTTGCCACAAACTGCCACCCACATGAGACAGAGAACGAACCTGAAAAAGGTGTGACTGGTCATTCCCTCCTGTCTCCTTTCCTTCAGACTTCCCTATTCCCTGAGACAGAACAATATTAAAATTAGGCTAATTAATAACCTTACAATGGCTTCTAAGTGTTCAAGTGAAAGAATCAATCCATGTGGCAAATGTCATTTTCCCCTTATTTTAAGAAATTGCCACAGCCATACCTTCAGCAACCACCACCCTGATCAGTCAGCAGCCATCTATATTAAGTCAAAAGGCTTCACCAGTAAAAAAGATTTCAATTTATTGAAGGTTCAGATGACGAATAGCATTTTTTAGCAATAATGTATTTTTAATTAAGGTAAGTACATTTTTTGAACACAATACTATTGCACACTCAATAGACTACATATGCACTGGAAAACCAAAAAATTGTGACTTGTTTTTATTTTGATGGTCTAGAGTCTAACCAGCAATCTCTCTGAGGTATCTCTGAACTCTACTTTGTCTTCTTGTATTCAAAATTGCATTTATATTTGCACATATAAGCATTTATAGTCTTCAAGTAAATTATCAAATTACATTTTTAGAATTTTCTGATGTCTCAGAGTTCATTAAACTCTGAATTTCTCTATCATTTATTATCTTCTCCCAGTGTTTTTGCTCATGTTTATCTCATTATAGTAAAATACACTTTCCTCCTGTCTCTGTCCCCTGACACTTCAAGACCAACCTAAAAATCTACCTATTCCATGAAACCTTCCTTGACTACTTACATCCCCAGAAGTGAACTCTCTTTGTTCTTAAATTCTCATGCACTTATATAATCTGGACAACTCACTTGACAATTGTTCCCACGTTGCCATGAGACATCTTTCTTCTTGTTTGAGCTGCTGTGAAAACAGTGAATTATGTACCTGATGACATATTTGTGTTTTATCTTCCCTACAAAAATTTAACTCCTTGTAGGATAATTCATTCATAACTCATTCATCTCAGGAAACCATACAGTGCCCAATATATAGACTTTTGCTTAGTGGGTGCTCAATAAATGTTTGTTAGCTGAATTTGATATGATGGCTATCTCAGCCTTTTCCTAATTAACACATGATATTGACCACAGTCCTTTCCCAAATTTCCTATCCTACTTATCACTTCGCTGTGACTCTTACTTTTTTCCCCAAAATATGCACATAAACATACACACTGGACAAGACAGAGATATTACACCATCTTTATATGCTCCCCTTTTGTATAACTAGGTGGCAGAGTGGATAGAGTGCTTGACCCAGATGCAGAAAGGCCCAATTTCAAATCCATCCTCATGTGCTTACTGGCTGTGTGTCCCTGGGCATGTCATTTAATCTCAGTTTCCCTCAGTTTTCTTATCTGAAAAATCAGAATAATAGCACCTATCTCCCAGGGGTGTTATGAGTATAAAATGAGATTTATACTTTCATAAATTAATGTTAGCTCTTAGTAATGATAGTAACAATAAATAACGATACAATCCTGAGCTAGGTCTGTCCCTACTGTTTGCCTTCCCATGAGCTCCTTCCGTCACATTCTCGGGTGAAACACTGCAGTCAGAGACAAGTCCTTTGTGCTTAAATGTCCCTCCAGCTCAAAGACCCCTCTGCTGGGCCTTTGCACAAGGTGATCAATGGTACAGCAAAAACAATAATGTCCCTATCCCTCTAAATAAGTGCTGAATTCCTGAGTTCAGACCCCTAATTGAGCTTTTGCTCTGCCCTCTATCTGATGCCCTGACCTTGGAGCATTCCTCCAGCCTCACTTGAGGAAAATAATGTAAATACGAAAGAAAGAGCTAGAGTCCAGAAACCTGAGTTTTCTGTAGCAAGATTTCCTCCATTTACTTATGTAATCTTGGGCAAGATACTGCTCTCTCCTAGGTCTCTGTTTTATCAGCTATAAAAAGAGGGAATTGAACTAGATGAATTCTAATAATCCTTTCTAAATTTAAAATCCGATCCAATCTGTACCGTTTCAGTCCTTGACTCTGCATGATCTCTTTCTTTCAAAGTATTTCTCCAAGTCAGTCACTGGACACACACCTTAACTGTGTTTTTTCTCCTGTTGGTTCAATTATATTCTCATCTGGGAACATGTAGACCTGGATAAGTTCAATGTCCACTCCTTAACAATTACTCACCAAATATAACAGGAACTGATTTTTGAGGCAACAAAAGAGACGTCTGTGAGCTGGGTTGTCTGGAATGGTTTCTTTAGGATGAGGTTTATTCTCTCGAGGTTAATATTTCCAGGGCAGCAGGCAGGTTCTGAAGTCTCTAAGGGCATAACGATCATCCCTATGCAAGGAAGTCTATTGACATGTAATAGTCTTGTGGTGAAAAGAGAAGAATAGAGAGAGCTAGGCAAGTGTTCCAGGATTAGACTCCCTAGAGGTGCTTCTTCTCTCTTCACTACCAAGATTTCAGGCAGGAAAAGTCCTTCCCCTTGGTCACTTAGTGCATTCTGCTACCTCCTGGAAGGATGGTTCTTCTGTTCCTCTGGCTCATACAAATGGAGCCACCTCTTTTCCATTCTGAAAAGCCTTCAGGGACTGAGGGTCTTCAGACTTACAAGAACCCTTCTGCCCATGTCTCTGGGCAGGGATCTGTGCTTGATTCTACATACTCAGGGTTAATACAGTGCCTCACACATAATAAGTTCTTAATAAAAACTTGTTTAGCTGAGTTGAATTTATCAGAACAGAAATTCTGGAATTGCAAGCACATTTTGGAATATCACCTGCATATGGTGAAGAAAAAAAGAGACAGAGGTTGAAATAAAGACAGAGACATCCTTCTCAGTCTCCTTTGTTGGACTTTTGCATAGGTCGTACCTACTTGTCCCCCAAGATTCTGTCCTGGGTCTTCTTCTCTTTTCCTTCTATACTATTTTGCTTGGTAGTATCATCAGCTCCTATGGATTCAATTATAATCCGTTATATATAATCTGATCTATTTATCTATGTCTAACCTCTCTCCTGATGTCCCAGTCTCACAATACCAACTGCCAGTTGGGAATCTTCAACTGAATTTTCCATTTCTCTAACTCAATATGTCCAAAACAGAATTGATTTTCTTCCCCCACAAATCACCCCCACATCTAACCTTCCCTGTTACTATCAAGGCCACTACCATCTTTCCAGTCACCCAGACTCAGAACCTTCATGTCATCTTCAACTCCTCACTGGCACTTAGCCACAAATTCAATGTTTCCAAGTGTTATCATTTCTACCTTCACAGTATATTTTATAGATATCTCCTTCTATTTACTCATATAGTAGCTACCCTGGTACAAGATCTTGTTTCCGAATATCTGGATTGTTACAGTAAATTTCTAGTTGGTCTCCCTAGCCTCATGTATCGCCCTACACCCCTGGCATTCAGCTATCAAATTGATTCTCCCAAAGCACAGGTCTACCATGTCACACATATCCCAACTCTCATTGAAAAAACTCCAATGGTTCTATATCACCTCCAGGATCAAATATAAAATCTTTTGTTTGGTTTTTAATGTCTTTTTCAACCTGGACCTTTCCTACTTTTCCGGTCTTCTTACACTTTACTCCCTTCCATAATGACACTGGCCTCTTCCATATTTTTCACACACAATACTCCATATCCATGTCTTTCTGCTGGCTTTGCTCCATGCCTGGAATGTTCACCTACATCATCTCAGCTGTCTGGTATCCAAAGATTCTTCTAAGATTCAACTGACCTCCTACTTTCTGCAAGGGGCCTTTCTTGTTTCCCCACCATTGGTAGTACTTTCCTTCTGAGATTAGCTCCCATTTATATTTATATATTTTGAATGTATATAGTTGTTTACATGTTATCTCTCCCATCAGATTGTTGACTTCTTGAGAGAAAGGATCATATTGTTGTTTTAGCATAATACCTGACACAAAGCAAATATTTGACAAATGTTTATTCACTGAGTGACTATGATAGAGTTCTATTCACATGCACTGACTGATTTCAACCACTATCTAAGTTTCAGATCTGCATTCTGGGAGCTAAGATTTATAATATTCAAGTGTAGAATACCTGACAGAGCTCTTTACTCCTCACTGTCTCATAGATACTGTGATTTCTGTGTGAGTCATCACCAGATACAGAACCACACTCCATTTTAGGGCCTACATCATAAGCGGAGTCCAACTCCATTAGGACCTAACCCCTCCTTTCTTTAACAAAAGCATGGTCGTTCACTAGCTGTGGGGTTTTGAATCCATGCCAATAGAGTTCCAAACTTAGAAACATTCTCACTAGTTGGCACTGAATCCCAGTGATTCTAAATGCTCTCTCTCTGACTTAACAACACTTACAACACTCTCAAAGCTATTCTTCACATTCTTATCAAATATACTCAGGAACAGTGTAAGAGGAATAGCATTTGTCTGAGATAGACTGGACTGGGTTCCCTTTAAAGGGAAAAAGAGTTAGTTGTTGGTAGGGCTAGGCCACCTTCCCTAGCACTTCTTTTCATTAGTTCTCTTGATATTTTGGACGTTTTGTTATTCCAAATGAATTTGGATATTATTTTTTCTGGCTCTAGAAAATAATTATCTGGTAGTTTGATTGGTATGGCACAGAATAAGTAAATTAATGTAGGTAGAATTGTCATTTTTATTATATTGACTGGGCCAACCCAGGAGCAAGTGATGTTTTTCCACTTACTTAGATCTGACTTTATCCATGAGAAAAATATTTTGTAATTGTGTTCATATAGTCCCTGGGTTTATTTTAGCAAGTAGACCCCAGACATTTTATAATGTCTAAATGTAGCTTTAAATAGGATTTCTCTTTCTATCTCTTGCTGTTGGATTTTGTTAGTAATATATAGAAATGCAGATGATTTATGTGGGTTTATTTTGTAACCTGCAACTTTGCCAAAATTGTTTATTTCAAGTAGTTTTTACTTGATTCTCTGGAATTCTGTAAGTATATCTTCACTGCAAAGAGTGATAACTTA
>CM053771.1:72562145-72581849 GCA_028658325.1 Potorous gilbertii | reverse complement strand
ACCAATTCCTACTGAAAATATTAGAGAGAATAGTAATAAGTGAAGCTTACATTCAAATAATAAATAATATTTATCTAAAACTATCACAAGCATTATATGTAATGGTTATAAGATTCCCAATACAATCAGGAGTGAAGCAAGTATGCCTTTTATCACCTCTATTATTTAATACTGTATTAGAAATATCAGTATAGTATTAAGAGAAGAAAAAGAAATTAAAGAAATTGGAACAGGCAATGAAAAAGCAAAACTATCACTTTTTACAGATGATACAATGTTGTGCATAGAAAATCCTAGAGAATTAACTAGAAAACTGCTTGAAATAATGAACAACTTTAGCAAAGTTGAAGGATACAAAATAAACCCACAACAATCATCAGCACTTCTATTTATTACAAACAAAATCCAGCAGCAAGAGATAAAGAAATTCCGTTTACAATATCTGTGGACAATATAAAATACTTGGGAATCTAACTGCAAAGACAAACCCAGGACTCATATGGATTCAACTATAAAACACTTTTCACACAAATAAAGTCAGATTTAAACAATTGGAAAAATATTAATTGCTCTTGAATAGGCTGGGCCAATATAATAAAAATGGCAATTCTACCTAAATTAATCTACTTATTCAATGCTATACCAATGAAATTATCAGAAAATATTACAGAGCTAGAAAAAAATGATAACAAAGTACATCTGGAAGAACAAGAGCTGCAGGATATCAAGGGAATCAATGAAAAAAAAACTGTGAAAGAAGGTGGTCTAATCATACCAGATCTCACACAGTATTATAAAACAGTAATTATCTAAGAAATCTGGTACTGGTTAAGAAATAGAATGATGAATTAGTGGAATAATTAAGTACAAATTACATAATAATTAATGACCATAGTAATGTAGTATATGATAAATGAAAAGATCCAAGCTTTAGGAGTAAAAACTCATTATTTGAGAAAAACTACTGGGAAAACTGAAAAACAGTATGGCAGAAACCAAATGTAGACCAAATTTCACACAGTATGTCAAGATAAAGTCAAAATGGATGCATGAACTACACATAAAAGATCATATATGAACAAACTGAGTGAACATGAAACAGTTTATCTGTCAAATTTATGGATAAGGAAAGAATTTAGCACCAAAGAAGATACAGAGAGTATTACAAAATGTAAAATGGATAATTTTGATTATATAAAATTAAAAAAAATTTTGCAAGCAAAAGTAATGTAACTGAAATTATAAGGAAAGCAGAAAACAGAGGAATTTTTTTTCAAAAAGTATCTCTTAAAGGTTTAATTTCTCAAATATAAAGAAAACTGAGTCAAATTTATAAAAATACAAGTCATTCCACAACTGATAAATGTTCAAAGGATATTAATACTTGGTTTTCAAAGAAAGAAATCCAAACTATCTATCATCCTAAGAAAACATAGTCTAAACCTCTATTGATCAGAGAAATACAAATTATAGCAACTCTAAGGAACCACCTGATACATATCAGAATGGCTAATTAGGGGAAAATGGGATGTTGCAGAGGATGTAGCAAATCCAATGCACTGTTGGTGGAATTGTGAACTGATCCAACCATTCTGGTTGGCAATTTGGAACTATGCTCAAAAGGCTATAAAATTGTGCATACCATTTAATCCAGCAATACCACTTGCTAGGTCTATATGTCAAAGATATCGAAAAAAAGGGAAAAGGACTTATTTTTACAAAAATATTTATAACTGCTCTTTTTTTTGTGGTGGCTAAGAATTGGAAATCAAAGAAATGTCCATCAAGTGGGGAATGGCCAAGCAAGCTGTGGTATAGGATTATAATGGAGTATTATTGTGCTATAAAAATTGACAAGCCAGACGATTCCACAAAAACCTGGAAAGATTTACATGAACTGATGCAAATAACCAAGAGAATGTTGTATACCTTAACAGCAATTTTGTTCAATGCAGAACTGTGAATGTCTTGGCTATTCTTAGCAATACAATGATCAAAGGTATTCCCAAAGCCTAATGACAAAGTATCCTATCCACCTCCAGAGAAAGAACTGATATAGACTGAATACAGATTGAAGTGCACAATTTTTTCACTTTCTTTCATATTTTCTTTTATTTAAGTCTTCTTTACAAAATGACATATACAATATCTAATTGTATATGTATAAACTATATTTGATTGCTTACTGTCTCTAAGGTGGGATAGGAGTAGAGGGGAAGGGATCAAATTTAGAACTCAAACATTTAAATAAAAATATTTTCAAAAACTGGGGAATGAAAAATCCTCAGGGTGTTATATCAGCTGAAATTCCCAATTCTCTAACTTGTGATCCGTTTGGAAGAGTACAGAAGTTGGAGGGAAGAGTGACCCTAGTGGAAAGAGGGGTGAAGACAAATTGAATATCATATTTATTTTTGTGTTTGTGCATTTTAGTTCCATTTATATATGTGTTATGTATGAAAACATGAATTTTGTAATACTGGTGGACCCTGCTGTGTACAAATGTGGTGTGCTGGTAAGTATATGCATATAATACTAAAGAATTTTTGAAATGTGAATTTGGGGAAAGAGCAGTAAGAAGGCTATGAGTTATAGTTATGAGATGTAACAACTGGAAAATATAGCGGATTTAGACCTGAGTGGGTGATAAAAGGGTTTGGGCACATGGGTAAGTCTAAAATACAAATGTCCAAGGCTATGTCGCTCCCTTTAAATGTGGCACAGTAAAAGAGTAATGACTGTATTCCTGAGGACCGGCTTCAATCCTGCCTCATGTCTACTGTTTCTCAAAACGTTTGACCTCCCGGAGTTTCAGTTTCCTTATCTGTAAAGGGAGCTGCAATAGATAATCTCTGAGAAGTCTTTCAGTTCTAGACCTTTGATCCTCTAATCCTGACTATAACAGTGCACACACACACACACACATACGCACACACACACACACACACACACGCACACACACACACACACACACACATCAAAACTACAGACTAAATCACCATGTGGTAGACTTACCTATCTCACTTTACCTTTTTTCATCCAAGAGTATTAGCTCTGCAATACCAGAAGAATATCGCGTAATTAGATACACTAGACCAGAGCCCTGCTTCTCCCAACTTTACTGTCCTTGTTTCAGAAAGTGCTAGCTTGCAAAACTGGTATATTTTTTGGTCCTATTACTTTTAGCTTTTACTTTGCCACTTCCATAGTTTTGCCTCCTTAGCTTCTTTACTGTACTAATACTCACAAATTACTTAATAAATGACTCTAGATTTTATTCCCCTAGGAAACAACAGACTTATTGATTTATTTTTTGTGGCATTCTCCTCTCCCATTTAAAAAAAATAGGATTTTTATTTACTTTCAATTCTTAATCACTTTTCTTATTCTCTAGAATTTTTAAAGGTCACTTACAATAATAAATAATCATGCTTATCCACCCTATTAATATCCCTGGATTGAGTTCATTCAAGTCATAGGACTAAATGAATCTAAGTATGCTTTTAAAAAGAATGGTTTGTGAAAAAGTGAGAGGTATCGTGATTTAATGGATGGAGGACAACTGTGTGGCGTTGTTGTTGTTGTTTTTAACAAACATCTCATTTGATCCTCAGAATAACCTACAAGATATATGACATTTTATGCTTGAGGAAACTGAAGAAAAAATAGGCTAAATTAATATCTCAGGTCACACACTTAGTACATGTCTAAAGTTGGATTTGAATCCAGGGCTTCCTGACTCCTAGCTCAGTGATCTATTTACTGCTCCATTAGCTGCCACATAACATAGAGGGAGAGAACAGAAAAGTCAGAGAGTAGAGAAAGAAAATGTCTTGTCCCTTTAGAACCTTAGGGTGTTCAAAGGATTTTGAGGGGATTCCATAAGAAACCCCCCCCATATAAAAATTGCCTCATATCTATATTGTAGATGCAGTGGCTCAATTCCTCCTCCTTTCCTTTGTCCTCTTTGCCTTGTTTCTCCATTCATCTATTTCCTGATCCCAATTTCTCTTGGTTTACATTCTCCTCTGCCTCATCAGAAACTTTTTAAGTTTTTAGTTCTTTGTAATCTTTCTTTCATCGTGTTTATAAAATCCCCAGAAAGCTTATTCTTCAAGCCTTTTCACTTTCTCAAAAAGGAAGATGTGCTTATAGAGTGATAGATCCCTAGGGGTCTCCAAGAAAATTTAGATAGCCACCTCTTGGGTATAATGCAGAGGAGATTCTTGTTTAAGGGTGGCTTGGACTAGACAACCTTTGAAGTTTCTTCCAAATCTGACTCTAATCTCTTTTGTTTAATGTTCTTATATTGAGAATGCCTCTGATAAGAATGCAGGCCTTGGGAACAGTTCTTCATTTTCCATATCTACTGGTATGGAAAATTGTTTGTGGCTCCCCCTTCAAACTCCTCTTGTGTTTCTCTTAACCGACACATTCATTAATTCCCTACATGGACTGAATTTCTTCCTAAATTCTCTCTTGTACATGTATTTTTTTCTCTTTATTCATAAATATAGCCCCCATAGGCATAATGATGTTGTATTACATTCAGGTAGCCAGTTATTCTTTTCAAAGCCCTTTCATATCTCCTTTTTTCACGTTATTCTTACCAAAACCCAGAGAGGTGGAGATATGACTGGAACTGTGATTTCTTTGGTATAGAGAGTACCCAGTAAAGAAGCTTCCTCTCCCAAAGCAGGTCAGAGCTTTCTCTGTAACCTATAGTCTTAGAGCATTTTTGAGGACCTGAGAGGTTAAGTCACTTATGCAAGGTCACACAGTCAGTATATGTGAGAGAAAAGTTTGAACTCATGCCTTTCTGACTTCAAGAGTGGTTACTTATTCACTATACCATATACCATTCACTATACCATATACCCTATATATACCATAATGCCTCTTGGGGCACTGATTATTAATCCCACTTTGAACAAATGAAGAGACTAAAGTTTGAGGTGAGGTGAGTTTCCCAGGGCCACTTAAATAATAATCAGAAGCCTCCAAACTCAAATATTCTTGTTTTTTTTCTTTTACCATATCACCTCATCTTTAAATGTAGTCCTTGCCAAACCTACCCTCCTGCCTCTGAAGATGCCTATGTCCTTCATAGCGCTCAGCTACTCCCCAAACTGTCCTCAGTCAGAGTATGACCAGGGATTCCTTGCCCACTTATGGGCAGCTAAAACCCATGTTTTTGATGCTGTAAAATCAGAAACATTTCCATTCTGAATCTCTATATCCTAGATATGGGAGAGGAAAAGAAGAAATCAGAGAAGACCTCACTACTGCTGGGAGGCATTAATTTTAGTAGCTTCTATTGGATCTGCATGTCCATGTAGAGCATAATTCGTGTATGTGTTTGTGGTTATAAATGCATTCACTACTTCATGTAAATGTGATTCTTTGAATATGCATTTGTGTTATGTCTCTGTTTCTATGCATGTGGGTATGTCCTCAGGCATATGTCTTTAGATTTGTATGTGTGTACATACTGGCAGAATGAAATACCAGAAAAATTCATGGTTCAGATGACCCAGATTCAAATCCTTCCCCTAATACTTACTACCCCGTGAAATTCATTTAACTTCTCTGGTTCTCAGCTTCCTTATCTATAAAACGAAAGGGGGAGAGTTGACATTCTTTTATATACCTTCTATTCATCTAAGATCCTATTCTCCTAAATGGATGTGTTTCTGCATGTTTGTGTTTGTGTTTGTTTTTGTACTGTGGGAATTATTTTCATCAAATTTCTTAGATTCTCTTAGAATAGGCCCTATTAATCTCTTTTGGCCACTTCCTCAGGTCATAGGGCTCTCTCATTCTTCAAGATCCAAGATCTGTTGTAGGAGTTCAACTGCCTTAAATCCAATCTCCCTCTCTCTATTGCTACCACCATGTGTAGAGATTTCCCAGTCAGATTCTAATCAAAAATAAACTTACCAACCAACCTTGTTTGAAAGCCTGCAGTCTTCTTTTAGTCACAAATCTCTATAACACTGCCCAGAGTCTATGTTATTCCTATACTCACCTCACCATAATCATGGGAGGGAAGATTTATACTTGAAGTGGCCTCAAGATACACAGGGACCTGGCATGGGTTAGAGAGAGTTTCTGAGCCTGCTCCTCTGAAGTCTGGTCACCAAGGTGAGCAAAGTAGTATGAAAATATGTCCCTGAACAAGGGCCGCAGGTGACACCAGACTGAGACACACATTTCTCTTCTATCCTTCTCCCTTTTAATTTTGTCTCCAGGGGTCAGGAAGAAAACCCTAAAACAATTTTCCATGCTTCTCAAACACAGTTCTAGTAAATGATGATAAAGGATAGATAGAGATCTCTATTGATAATGGGTGGACTTCAAGGAACTTCCTTCAAGGAATAAACTCAAGGAACTTTCATGTCTCTGGGGATATATGTTCCAATTTAGTCAACTATATTTCTAGCCTGAATAACACATGAAAGAACCAGAGCTCCTGTGAACTAGGATGTGAAGAATCTGAATGATCAGAAAGTTGTCTTTCTTCTCTGATTCTGACAATTTTCCAATCTGGGAAATGGATTCTGAAGAATTAAAATTCAAAGATATTAGAAAGGCATTTACATGTGAATATTAACATTTTAAGTATTTGAAACTTGATGACAACCAAGACTGACAACAACAATTCCATAAGAAGAAAGGAAATAGCCTCCAGATTTCTTTCTCTCTTCCCCATCACAGCTAGGTGGGATGGAGGAGGAGAGCAGATAGAAGCTCCTTCCGCAGACAGATATACCATAGAATGGGGTTTAGGATCACACCAGCCTAGAGTTGTTTTAGGGTTTACAAAGGTCCTTAATCAACCAAGCAGAAAGCATTTATTAAAGAACTACCATTTACCAGGCACTGTGCTGGATGTTGGGTGTACAAATACAAAGATGAGGAAATCCCTATTCTTTTTTTTTTGACATTTTAAAAACATTTTTCTTTAAAGTTCTGAGTTCCAAATTCTATCCCTACCTCCCTTCCTCTCCTCCCCTCTCCTTGAGATGAGAAGTAGTGAGAAATAGTTTATAAGGTGAAATTATTTAAAACATTTAAATATTAGTTATTTTGTACAAAAAGACTTGAATAAAAGAAAAAATGAAAGAAAGTGAAAAATAGTATGCTTCAGTCTGTATTCATTCAATATCAATTCTTTCTCTGGGGGTGGATAGGATGCATCATCACTAGTTCCTTGGGATTGTCTTGGATCATTGTATCGCTGAGAATACCAACTCATTCACAGTTCATTGAACAGTATTCCTGTTACTATGTACAATATTCTCTTGGTTCTGTTTACTATGGGTCAGTTCATATAAATCTTTCCAGGTTTTTATAAATCATCCTGCTTGTCAATTCTTATAGCACAATAATATTCCATTATGTTCATATACAACAGCTTGTTTAGCCATCTCCCAATTAAAGGGCATCCCTTTGATTTCCAATTCTTAGCCACAACAAAAAGCTGATATAAATACTTTTGTACAGATAGGTCATTTTCCCTTTTTTTGATGTCTTTGAGATATAGATATTGAACTAGAAGTTGTACTGCTGGATCACAGTGTATGCAGTTTTATAATCTTTTGGGCACAGTTCCAAATTGCTCTCCAGAATGGTTGGGTCAGTTTACAACTCCACCAATAGTGCATTAGTGTCCAGTTTAGCCACATTCCCTCCAGCATCCAACATTTCCTCTTTTTGTCATATTATGCATCCTGGTAGATGTGAAGTGGTACCTCAGAGTTGTTTTAATTTGCATTTCTCTGATCAACAGTGTGAAAATCCTTGTTTTAAGGAGTTTACCTTCTATTGGGGAGGCAGTATTGACATATCTAAGTATATTATATTACCTATAGAAGTATAAATATGTATTACATTCAAGTAGATTTAAGTATTTCTTTATAGAGAAAAACCCCAAAATAAATACAATATAGTTAAGTACAAGTTAAGGAGGGAGGACTCTAGTGATTGGGGGAGCAGGACAGGACCAGGAAAGTTTTTGTTTTTAAATCGTGTTTAAGCTGTATCTTAAAGTCAACTGTTGGATTCAATGATGTGGAGGAGAGGAAAGAGTGCATTCCAGATACGGGGGATAGAAAGTACAAAGGCATGGAGATTAGAAAAGATTGTCATGCATGATATACAGAGAGCCTTTTGGGCTATATTACAAAGTACAAAAAAAGAGAAAAAGAAAAGGGAGTATATAGCACAGTGATGGGCCCGGATTCAGGAAGACCTGAGTTTCAATCCAGCCTCACACACCAGCTTGCTGTGTGCCCCTAAGCAAGTCATTTAACCACTATTAGCCTCAGTTTCCCCATGAATAAAATAAAGGCAATAATATATCTAACTTTCAAGATTCTTGTAATGTCCGTAATAAACAGTAATAACATGAACTGCTTTTGACTATTTAGAGAAACTTATAATTTCATGCTGTACTACTCCCAGAGAAAATTCACAGCAAGAAGAATTGATAGCAACAACATTAACAATAACGTTTGCAGCAATAACAGTAACCACTACTTATGTTCATTTATTTATTTTTGACCTATAATTTCATTGGCGTATGGAACTCTCTAAGAGGAAACAATCTTTTCACATGCAGATCAATATCTGCTCTGCAAATTTTACTCACAGAAAATTGCTGGGGGCGGGGTACTTAGAGATTCGGTAACTTGCCTATGGCCATACAGTTAATATGTCAGAGAGATTTGAACTCAGGTTGGTGTCTTCCTTCCAAATCAAGCATGTTATCCAATCCATTTCCAATGGTTTAGTTCTTGAGCAATAGAATGAATCTGAGATGAAATTGAACAGGGAAATTGTCATGTTGCCTGTGAGTTCAAAATATCAACTACAGAAAAATGGGATATAAAATAACAACTAATTATAGATGATATCAATATAGTGTTTTAATATTTAGAAAGTGCTTTGAAAGTATTATCACATTTGATTCTCCCAATGGCAATGAGAGATAAGTGCATTTACTATCCTCATTCTACAGTTGAGAATTCTGAGATAGAAAGAAATTTAAGCGACTTGCTCAGGGCCACATAGCTATTAAGTATCTGAGGCTGAATCTGAATTCAAGTCTCATGACTCAAAGTTCAGCATACTATGCACAGTGCCACCTAGCTACCTAAGAACAAAGATGATACAGTGCAAAGTATACATGAGTAAGATTTGGGGATTTCAGTAGTATGCAGGGTCAATATGAGTCAACAATGCAACAGGAACAAATTCACAAATATAACCTTAGGAATTTTTGTTATAAGTTCATTGCTTGTTTACTCAATTTATGTCATATAAAAGTATCTTTAAAGATCTTAGAAGAAGACAAAAATGAATAGGACAGGGGACCACACTTAGGAGTAAAGGAGGAAGAAGTAGGAAATCACTATTACATAAGAGAGTTACATAAGATGCAACACATAGTCATGGAGGAAGGAGTGGCAGAATTGGCATCCGTTAACCTCATTGAAAAATGTTAGCATACTCTCCTGTTGACACTGTTCTCTTGACACGAGAAGTTATTTTATACAAACTATGGATCATTCTTCCTTAATCACCTCTGATCCCAAGTTTTTAATGTTTCTTCCTTTTCTTCTAATCATTCAGATGCCTCTCCTCAACATTTGAGCTTCTTTGCTTAAAACTATTCCCTATCTTTCCTGTTTTCCCTCTCAGACCCTTCTCTATGCCTCTCTTGTCTTTGTCTCTTCGTACTTCCCTTTTTCTCATCATGTATTTCTATACCAAAGTTTGATTATGTAATTGTGTACAACCTTTTATTGTAAGATTCAGGGGAAAACAAGGATTGTAGTTTGCCAATTTCTCTAATTAGAGAATAGGTATAAGCAATCAGACTCAAATATTGGGGAGAGATATTTGTATGGAGGCTTAAAAGAAAAGGAAGAAATATTAAAAACTTGAGATCAGAGGCGTCTAAAGAAGAAAGGTTTTATTCATGTTTTCCACCATCAGTTCTGATGTGTAATTTCCCTTGTTATATCTAATCTTTCTAGGGTTTCCACTTTTTATTTCTTATTTCACTTACTCCTGGTACTCCTACTGTCCCTGTGAGGAAGATTTTTTTTCACTGAGGCTTTACCTGGTATTGTTGTACAGTCACTAACCCTTTTAGTTTTTATCCAGTTGACACCTCTCAAATCAAAGTATTTTTTCTTGGTATTCAGAGTTTTGTTTGGTTTGTTCATGAAGGAACCTGTACTTGGGCCAACCTCTGTCACTGAATTGTATGGGCAGGATCTTTCTAGTTTTGAGTATAATGGGTCATTAGGCCCCTCCTTTCCAGTAATGGGCTCTGTATAGAGGTTCCCCCTGTCACAGGACTCTGGGACTTGGTTTAGGGGCTATGTATATGCTGTCCACTTGCCATAGGTTTCAGCACTAATCTGGTTGTATTTTGCCTAGGATCTTTCTAAGGTCCCCAGCGCCCACTGGACCCTCCCTGGTATACTTCAAGACTGCTCTCTCTGATAGGCTGTGTCTGATTTGGAAAGTATGAAGAAGGACAAGCCTAGGGCTTTTTCTGACTCAGCTCCAAGTGCTTGGAGGGAGTGATTAGCAAATATGAGTCAAAGTTAATTCAGATAATATCCAGAACATTCAATTTACTCAATTAACAGAGCTTTATAGTAGAAATAGGTTTTGAATGCCAAAAGATTTTAAATTTGATCCTTTAATCAATAAGGACATGCTAAAGCTTATTGAGTGTTTGTGTAGTGGCACGGTCAGTCCTGTGCTTTTGGAAATTCACTTTGGCCACAGATTGAAGGATGGATTGGGGTATGGAAAGACCTTAATCAGGGTAACTAATTAGGGTATTGAAAGAGTGCAAGTGAGATGTGGTGAGCAGCTAAGTCAGCACAGAGGGTTATGTGGGAGATATTAAAGTAGAAAGGATAAGACTTGGCAAATAATTAAATATGTGGATGAGTGAGAATTAGAGTTGAGTTACACCAGCCTGCAAACTGGAGGGATTGGGTCAGTCGTGGTTCCTTTGACATTAAGAGGGAAATTTGGAAGAGAAGATGGTATTAGGAGAGAGAATAAATTCTGTTTTGGACACTTTGAGTCAGAGGTACTTGTGTTGTTGTTGTGTTTGTTCTTCGTTGCTGAAGAAGACCGTGCCATCAGAGAAATGATGACATGACTTGCCCTTGACTTTGTTTTGAGTGAGGGAGGGCTGTGCAGGTCACCAGCCTCACTTCTCCTCCAGAACCATCTGAATCCAGTGACCAGATATTCATCAGGATGATTGGAGATGACCCAGGATGCACTGGGAGACCTTGGCCCCTTTAGGCCAAGGTCTATTCAGGTACTCACTTAGGGTGAGGTAACACCTATTGATTGAATAGGCCTGTTTAAGAAAGGGGTGGCCCCTTTAATTAAAAATATCCAATTAGTAATTGATGATGTACAAGTAAAGCTCAAGAGATGGTTGATGGGATCACCAAGTATAGTAGTATTTGAACAAAACTGATGAGGATTCAGATCTTAAACTTGAGAATAACTCACAGTTAATGGCAATGCTGTAAGTAAAAAACAAAAAACAAAAATAAAAAAAACCAAGAAAAAAACCTACAAAAAACTGAGAGTGCAAACATGTAGGAAGAGAACCAAAGAGAATAGTGCCATTAAAACTGAGAGAAGAGAGTATATTTAAGGAGGAGGTGATCAAATATTCAATGCTGAAAAGACATCAAGAAGAAGATTAAGAAAAAGTTATTGGATTAGGTATTTAATATATACAGATTAACTATGGAGAAAGCAGTCTCATTGAATGATGAGATCAGATGTGAGATAGAAGAGATAAGAAAATGAAAAGAAAGAAATAGAATTTGGTTCACAAAGTGATATTGTACGTCATGTATCTTTGGAGAAAAGAATTGCCCCTCCAGTATGTGCCCAGGATATGCAAGTTTGCACCAACAGTGCTCCTTTACAAACATTCCTTAGATATGCAATCAATCGGTAAATATTTATTATGTGCTTACTATGTGTCAGGTTCTGTGCTAAGGGCTGGTGATACAAAAGATGTCACAAGATAGTCTTAGCCTGAAAGAAGCTCACAATTTAATGGGAGAGATAATATGAAAACACATATTCGAAGCAAGCTACATACAGGATAAATAGGAAATAATTAAGAGGGAAGTAAGAGGGTTAGGGAAGGCTTCCTAAGAGATTTTAGTTGGGACTCAAAACAAGCCAGAGAGGTCTGTAGTCAGAGAGGAGGAGGAAGAGAATTCCAGGTATAGGGGTGGGGCAGCCAGAGAAAATGCCTGAAATGGAGAGGAGTGTCTACTTTGTGGAATAGTTAGGACATCAATGTCACTGGAACACAGTGTCACTGTTTGAAGTATCTGGCAGGGAGTAAGATGTAAGAAAACTGGTAAGGGAGAAGGGGACTATATTTTGAAGGGCATTGAATGACAAAAATGGTATCTTGTTCTTGGAGGGAATAGAGAGCCACAGGAGTTTATTGAGTAGGGTGGTAACATGATCACATGAGAGTTTAAGGAAAATCACTGTAGTAATTGAATGGAGAATGGATTGGAGTGGGGAGAGACTTGAGGCAGGCAGACCTACCTGCAGGCTACTGCAATTATCAAGACATGAAGAATTTAGCTACAAAATGCAGAAAAGATATAGGACTACAGTTATCAGGGATGGGAGAATAAAACGAGAGCCTTTTATTTCAGGATGTTGGAAATATGGACATATTTGTAGGCACTAGAAAATGAACCAATGAAAGGGATTGAAAATAAGTGAAAGAGTGGGGATGACAAAGGGACAATTTGTTGGAGGAGATGGGATGGAATGGAATTGATGGAACAAGCTTTGGTAGAAGTAAGGCCACTTCATCATGTGAAACAAGGGTGAAGGAGGAGAAAATGATAGAGCACCTGAGTGATAAGAGATGAGAAATGGGAGAGGAGAGGGGGTTCAGGGCAAATGGTCTCAATTTTTTTCCTGCAAAATATAAGGCAAAATTCTCAGCTAAGAGAGTGGGGAAGGGAAAACCATGGGAGGTTTGAGAAGGGATGAAAATATTTGGAAGAATCGCTGTGGAGAAGGGGATAGTGAATTGATAAATGAGCTATAGTAGGATTGCCCAGCAGTAGTAAAGTCCAGTTGAGGTTATGTGACATAAATTTCTAGTGGACCCAGTCGAACAGCTACATGACTTTTGTTAATTTGTTGTAGCATCATGTGTGTACACACAAAAGCAATGAGTGGCAGTAGTTATTCCAAGACTGAGGCTTATCTGGCCATACTTGGCTGTATAATGAGTAGTCCATGGATTCAAGAGAGGAAGACAGTATTGAGTTGAATTGGTTTACCAAGGGGTCAAAATGGGGAGATTTTGTTCAAATAAAGGGATTTCAGAATTCTTGAATACAAAGATGGCACATTTGTGTGTGTGACAAGATCAAAGACATGACTATCTTTGTTTTTGTCTGAGGTAGAGTAGAGGAATAATTCATAGGAGGTGAGTAGCTTGAGGAACTAAGTGCCTAGGGTATTTGAGAGAGAGTCAATATGTATACTGAAACACCTTAGTATGAGGGTAGGAGTTGGGAAGGAAAGAAACATTATGAGTCAGGTAT
Organism: Potorous gilbertii; assembly: GCA_028658325.1. Lineage (NCBI taxonomy): Eukaryota > Metazoa > Chordata > Mammalia > Diprotodontia > Potoroidae > Potorous > Potorous gilbertii. The sequence continues at coordinate 72,568,197 of CM053771.1, read as the reverse complement.
TGAACTCATTAAGGAAGGAAAGGGAGTGACCTGGAAGTCTATTGACAACAGCTCCCAGGATTTTGGTTAAGTAGTAGATATGAATGGGTAGTAGCATGAATCTCAAAGGAAGAGAATTAATGAGTAATGGGGAAAGTGGCTAGGAGTATTTTAACTCCCTTGCCTCAATCAGTGAATTGAGGAGAATGAGTAAAGGTGCAATTAGTACTGGAAAGTGTGATCAGTGAGACTGTGTCACCAGGTTAAAGCCAGGTTTCAGTAAGAACTAGTATATGAAAGGAGAGAGAAATAGATTTAAGATGAAGGGAAGTTCGTTGTCTGTGGAACAGGCATTAGAGAAAGCACAGTGGAAGATGTGGGTGGAGTTAGGATGAAACTTTGGGGTGTGAGGAAAGGGGGATGGAAATGAGAAATTGGGTAGGAAATGTGGAATGGGGTTTGGATGATGATCTATAGGAGTTTAGGGTCACTGGAATGTGAAGGGTATGATCAAGTGTGACAATGTTCATTTTTTAGTGAAGAGTGCTCCCCTCTACTCTCATAGGGCAGGAACAGCAAGAAATGGAAAGCCTAAAGTCTCAAAGGGAGATCTTCTTTACACTCAAGATTTTCCACATCAGATTTGGGATAATTGAGTTGGCAGCAAGAGGTGCTCTGTATAGCCTTGTGGAAGTACAGAGGGCAATGATTACTTTGAGGCAGATGAAAGATGCCTAGCTTCACTCCAAGCAATCTTTTGTCAGGGAACTCATTGTGTCAATCAAGACAAGGTTCCATGGACTAGCACATCTGCTCTGTACACTGTTATATGCAGTAGTGATGCTGCATTTATTTATGGGAGAGCATGTCTCAAATACAAGAGAAATGCTTTACTTCTACTTTTCTTATTATTTCCTTGAGTACCTTTGATTTTCAATTAGTTGTCCTCTGACTGACTTGTGAAGGTAAATACATTGGTGAGGGCTTATGAGCTACAATTTTTGCAGATGTATACTGACAGAGTACCTTGAATTTGGGGTAACTTTGTCCTTGTGGTCACCACAGCTGCTACAAAAATATAGTATCTGTAATAAAGGGGATTAAAATTTAGTAGGGGAATAAAATATGACAAAAATACATACAATACATCTGAATGAGAAAAGTGCATAGAAGTCAGATATATCCTTGGGGATATTAGGAAATTTCATATTAATATTTGTCAGTCAGAGTAGGACTTCTTTTATTCTGGTCCAGAAATACATGGAGTCAAGCAGTCAAACTGGCTAAAATGTAAATTGAATGTAAGAAAGCAGCATGGATGAAAGCTAGAAAGGTGAATTGAAATCAAAACTTAGAAGCTCTTGAATGCTAAAGTAAAGCAATTATACTTTGTCTTATAAACAATCAGGAACTTTTTGAAGCTTTTGATTAGGAGAGCAGCATTCTCAGAGCAAGGCTTAGGGAATTTACTTTGAAGGCATGAAATGTAGATTGGAGGGAAGAGACAGGGAGACTGTGTCTAAGGGTATTATATCCTAGTTCAAGTATGATAATGAGGTCTGAATTACAATGGTACCAGTGGGAGTGGAGAGAAAAGAATACATGGCAAGTATGTTACAGAGTCAGATTCAATACTTGACAAGTAAATAAATGTAGAGGTGGGTGTGAAGGAGAGGTAAGCATCCAACATGACTCTACATCTTTAAGCCCTGGTCACTTGGAGGATGATGGTGTTAGCCACAGAAATAGAGAAGATGTAAGTAGGAGTAGGTTTGGGGAAGGAGACAAACATGTTTGAGACTGTTGAATTTGAGAAAATGGTAGAAAACTCAGATGGAGCTATCCAGAAGGTACAATGAAGGAAATGAATGGCTAAGCACTGACAGTTAATGATACCACTTCCATTTTTCAGTAGTTTGAGTTCTTAAAGGTGGTCATTGTTACCAACAGAAGTGACATCTGATTTAGTCCCATCTCCTTTGTCTTGAAGGAAATTTGAGAAAATCTATCAATAAATAATTTCTCGAGTTATAAATCTAATTTTTATTGTCAGGAACATATGACTTTAGTTCATATGGAATGAGTGAAATATGATACTAATTGCTCCAAAACATATAAAAATTATAGATGAAATGATAGATTCATAGAATCTCCAAGTTGGAAGGGACCTTAGAGATCATCTAGCCCAACTCATATCTGAACAAATATCCTTTCTAGTAATACTCCAGACAAGTGATTATTTGGGCTCCCTTTGATAAATTCCAGCAAGTGGGAGCTCACTGTCTAACAACAGCCTATGCCAGTTTAATCATTTACAATTGTTAGATATTTTTATATTGAAGTGAAATTTGCTTCTTTGAAGCTTTCTCCCCTCACATTTAGCTCTGCCCTCTGGGTCCTTTAGAATTAATCAAATATCTATGAAAGTTATACAAGTTTAGAAACTTGTTGACCAGAATACTTTCTTAAGTGATTGACACTCTGTAATCCTTCTCTCTATATGCCTATCTGTGTCTCTCTCCTTCCCCCTTCTGCCTTACCCCCACTCTAGTTGGGTCTTAGAATTTTATGTGGACAGTAGATGACATCCTCTTGTTCTCTGGTCCTGGCAATATGGATGTCACTTCCCTTTCCACATTGCTACTTCCCTCTATTTCTTTGTACCCTGGGACTCACAGTTTGCAGTTCTGTATTCTGAGGTACTTCCTACTCTATGCCCCTTTATGAATATAAAGAACCAAAATCATAGATATCACAGTACGGTTTATCCTGCTCTAAAAGAAACTGACGATGATTGAGATAATGTGTTGTCTGTGGCTAGAGGCCTATATGATACCTTTGCCCTTCCTTCTCCTCTATATTCCCCACCAGTACCTTACCTTGGTCATTGATTTCATTTTCAATTTTTTTTCTAAATCTCTCTGATCCATTACTTGGTACTGATGCTGTTATGTATTTGATACTTCATAGTATATGTATTTGATAATTTATAGATTTGTAGGGTAATAAGCTTTCAGGGTTCAAAACAAAAGAGGGAAGATATATTTATTGTCTTCCATGAGGCAGGCATTGTGTTAATTGCTTTACAAATACCTTATTTGATTCTCATAAGAACTTTGTGAGATAGAGGCTAATATTATACCAGATTATTACAATTGAGGAAATTAAGGCACAGATGGGTTAAAATGACTTGCCCAGGGTCACACATTCAGTCAGGGTCTGAAGATGGAGATAAACTTAGGTCTTCCTGACTCTAGAAGTAGCACTTTGTACCACCTAGTTTCCTCTAGACAAATGAATTTGAGAGCTCATCTAGTCCAACCCATATAAACATCTCTGATCATTCTCCTCCTCTTAGAAATCTCTAGTGTCTTCTGGGATATCCAATTTCACATTCTGGCAAGTTACAAGGTTTTTCATTTTATCCAGCCATAATCTACTTTTTTCTATAGATTATAACTTTTCTTCTAATTTGATTCTCAGGGAGAAACAAAATAAATCTAATCAGTCTTTCAAATGATAACCTTCACAGACTTTAAAATAGTTAACATACTTTGACTAAGTTCTAGCCTTTCACCCCTACCATTTGGCTACTAACAACAGGGTATTACAGGGGACAATCTAGTGGCAATGATCTTTCTGATATTTTGTTGTTTGTCTCAGCCATCTCCCAGATCATAACATGGAGTGGATGAAACAAGGAGGACACTGTTGTGTGAGCTAATATCCTTAGCTAATTTTGGGAATATCATGTGAAGACTATTGTAGAAACTTCATCTATAATTGGTCTAGGTTGAAGGATTATAGATTTAAAGCTGAAAGAGCCCTAAGGGGCCACTGATTCTGATCACTTCATTTCATGCAAAAGGAAATGTGTAAAAGGGTCAGCAAGTGGCTAGACAAAGATTACAAATCTAATAAATGTCTAAGGCAGTAACTGAACTAATCTTTCCTACTGTAAGTCAAATACTCTGTCTAGCCACCTAGGTGCTTCAGAAGTGTAGTCTAAAGCCTTTGAGCTATAGAGCCCCACAATGTCATTGAGCTATTTAATATAAACTCCATTTTGACATCTGTCTGAATTTGAACTTGGGCTTTAGCTTCATAAATATAACATGAATTCATCTGCGAATATGAAGACATCTGAAACTAGAGGGAGGTAATATCAAGACAAATGGACCTCTGTAAATAAAAATATATGAAGGGAAAGTGGAAAGAGAACTGAACTGGGAGCCAGGAGACCTACATTCTAGTTGTTGCTCCAACACAAAATAGCTGGGTATCATTTTGGACTTCTCATTTTAGGAGGTTGGACCTGAAATGAGAAGGAGTCAGAGTTAGGAGACTTCTAGTTGCAATATTCTATACAGGTGAATAATGGAGAAGAGAAACTGAAAAAAAGAATATGGAGGAGTCATCATTCTCTAAACCATTTAACCTGTGGACTAGAGCTGTCCCCAGAAAATCCATCTCTTCCCTAAATTCTTTGATTGAGGGAGTAGGTGTTGACTTAATTAGCCTTCAGTGTTATTCTCATCAAACTCTGAGTCAGTAACTACCCTATGATGTCCTGGGTCTTATGAGATTACAAAGAATACCACTGAGATAAAGAGAGCACATGAGGTAAAGTATCTTACATTCCCTATATGGTAGTTACTCTTTCTGAATAAAGATATTCAAAACACGCTGCCGGATTTGTTTAGTCCTAACTCCATAGATGACAGGGTTGAGAGCAGGTGGGATAACCACATACAGATTAGCCAAGAGGATGTGAATGTACCGGGGGATGTTCCGCCCAAATCGGTGGGTCATAAAGGAGAAAAATGCAGGTGTGTAGAAGCACAGCATGACACAGACATGGGAGCCACAAGTATTGAGAGCCTTGAGCCGGGCATCACGAGAAGGGAGCCGAAAGACAGCACGGAGAATGAGCACATAGGAAGTAGCAATCAGGATCACATCCACTATTATGTTAGAAATTACCATCAATCCATAAATGATATTGACCCTGATGCTTGTACAGGCCAATCGAGCAAGACCCATGTGTTCACAATATGTGTGGGGAATGACACGATGCCCACAGAACGGCAGTCGCAGAATGAGAAATACAAATGGGGTAACCAGAATTAGGTTCCTCCCAACAACAACTGAAGCTAATATGATGATTGTTTTGTTGGTGAGAATCATAGTGTATTGGAGGGGATTGCAGATGGCTACAAAACGGTCATAGGCCATGGCTACCAAAAGTACTGTCTCCATGCCTGTAAACATGTGAATGAAGAACATCTGGAGGAGACAACCAGCAAAACTTATCTCCCCCAAGCTGAACCAGAAGATGCCCAGCATCTTGGGAATGGTGGATGTTGACAAACCCAAGTCAATCATTGACAGCATGGCTAAGAAGTAGAACATGGGTTGGTGGAGACTCCGTTCAGTTTTGATTACTAATAAGATGGTGACATTCCCCACAAGCGCAATCAAATACACAAGACAGAAGGGAAAGGCAATCCAGATGTGTATACCTTCCAGCCCTGGGATTCCTAGCAGAAGAAATGAGGAGGGATGGAATTCAGAGACATTCATAGGAGACATACTCCTGGAGTAATAATAGACCACAGGAAAGTAGGAGGGCTTTCCTTTCTTCCAAGGCCTTCTGGCAACCAGGCCCTGGAGAGACATAAAGTAAATCAGCTTCAATCAATTATTTATAATAACAATAACACATTCATGCGATACATTTTATTTGTAAAATGTTTGCCTTCGAATTGGGAGCCAAGATGGCGGAGTAGAAAGACTCACCTATGCTAGGTCCGAACCCACAGCCCATAGATTTCCTGTAAAAAGAACTCCTGACAAATTCTGGAAAAGTGGAAGCCGCGCAGCAACACAGTGAAGGAGATTTCCGTTGCAGAGAGCCCTGAAAAACCGACCACAAAGGTACCGGGACGGGAGCGGAGTCCTGCCCAGCCGAGCGCTCCCCTCCCCCGCCCTGGCCACGCAGCACTGAGAGGAGCCAGCAGACCCAAGCAGACATCACGGACCTGGATCTCCGGGCGGCCGCGAAGGTCCCACC
>CM053771.1:72488072-72561645 GCA_028658325.1 Potorous gilbertii | reverse complement strand
CACACACACACACACACACACACACACACACACACACACGTGCACACATATACACACACATGCACACGTGTGCACACACACATACGCACATGCATGCACACACAGAGACAGAGCACAGAGTGAATTGAATAGGATGGGATCATATCTTAAAAAAATTAAATTAAGCAGTGAGAAAGAAATGTATTGAGAGGAGAGAGGGAGAAATGGAATGGGGCAAATTATCTCTCATAGAAGAGGCAGGCAGGAGACTTTTTAATGGAGGGAAAAAGAGGGGAGGTGAGAGAAAAATATGAAGCTTATTCTCATCACATTCAACTAAAGGAAAGAATAAAGTGCACACTCATTTTGGTATGAAAACTTATCTTGCAATACAGGAAGGTAGGGGAGAAGGGGATAAGCAGGGTGGGGGGGATGATGGAAGGGAGGGCAATGGAAGGAGGGAGCAATTTGAAGTCAACATTCTTGGGGAGGGACAGGATCAAAAGAGCAAATAGAAACAATGGGGGGCAGGATAGGATGGAGGGAAATATAGTTAGTCTTACACAACATGACTATTATGAAAGTCATTTGCAAAACTACACAGATATGGCCTATATTGAATTACCTGCCTTCCCAAAGGGAATGGGTGCGGAGGGAGGGATAGGGAGAAGTTGGAACTCAAAGTTTTAGGAAAAACTGTTGAGTATTGTTTTTGCTACTAGGAAATAAGAAGTACAGGTAATGGGGAATAGAAAGTCATCTGACCCTACAGGACAAAAGAGAAGATGGGCACAAGGGAAAGGAGGGATGATAGAATAGAGGGCAGATTGGTGATAGGGGAAATTAGAATGCTTGGTGTATTGGGGTGTGAGGAGGGGACAAATGGGGAGAAAATTTAGAACCCAAAATTTTGTGAAAATGAATGTAAAAAGTTAAATAAATTTTAAAAAGAGAAATAATTCTTCAAGGATGTGGTGCCATTTGATAGCTATAGGTCATTAGCTGCTATTTCTTTTCCTTCTCAGTTGGTGTAATTTTCCAGATCAGAGAATGGGAAACAGTCAATGGGGCAACTGAGGAAGTGATAGAGGTGAGTCAGAATCTTACCTTAAGAACCAGTTTTTTTCTACTGTGTTACAGTCTATATCTAGTCTAAGTAAATGTAGGAATGATCTTGGGCAACTGCTTTGTCACTGAGTCAAAATATTTGCAGGCACACTGGATGTAATTTGAGTCTTGTTAGAGACACTGGGAAGAATGTAAAAGAAAAAGAGCATCTGTTCTATTCCGCTGTGGAAAATAGCACAAAAAAGGATTTACTCTGTCTCTCTTTCACATACACATATGCATACAAGGATATACCCACAATAATATAGTGTAAACGATAAGGGTTTATCATTCAAGAGACCCAGGTTCTATCCCTGATCTTGTCATTGATTAGCTTTGTGATGTAGAGAAAGTCACTCAAACATTATATGTCACTGCTTCCCCTGTTATAAAATGATTGAGTAGAACTCAATGAATTCTAAATTCTTTTCAACTCTCACATTATATGGCTATTCTTAAAAAAGGCAAATTAAAGTAAAGGTTCTGCATTTAATGTCCATTCAAGTAGAAGAGGGCTGATAGAGTTAATTTTGCTAACTTTGGACAAATTGCTTTCAAAGATATTGATGGGAAACATAGGCAAGAATATTGCAAAGAGGAGATACGGTCTGAGCAAAGGCACAGTCACAAGCCTTTTTAAGCCATTAGAGGAAGATGGGATAGGTCTTATCATCCAATGAGTGGAGATGATAAAATTACTCAGAATCAAAGGCTAAATGGTATAACCTTCTCAATTAGGTGTAGAAGTTGCTTGATGGCCAACCATCTTACAAAACATTCTAAAAAAGGAGCACTGACTATAACTTATAGCAATGAGGTCTTACAGCCTGGAAAGTGAAGGAGTATGTGTGGAGGTAGGTCATGGTTAGGGATGAAGTGTAAATTATGAGAAAGACTGTATATAGTGAGGGTTCCTCTGAGAGAAGAGATGTGGGAGACAAACCAAAGTAGGAAATCTCCATGTGACAGAATCCAGTGCTGATGTTTCATTAAAGTTTTCACTTTGAGAAGCTAAATATTCCATTTTGTCCAAATTATTCATATGGGGCATACTTTCACATTCTTTTATATTTCTCAATCAGTCTCTTCCAGTTGATTTAATTGGTATAGAAGGTACCTAGTGAGGAGGCTCCTATCTCGTCCATTAGATTGTGAACTCCTCAAGGGCAGGGCCTGTGTTTACCTCTCTTAACATCTCTAGTGCTTAGCACAGTGCTTGTTACACAGCAAGTAAGGCTTCTCTTTCTGACCTGTCTTACCTTCCAGTCTTTTTCTATGTCACTAACATTCACTTAGTCTCTCATTGGTAACCTTGTTTTCATCTTGGGCTTTTTATTTTGCCTCAACTCTTACATTGAAACAATCAGCATGTCTATTAATTCCCCATCCATATCATCTCTCCCACATCTGGGAGAAGCTTAGTGGCACAGAATATGACACATCAATCATGTGTGACTCTTTGAAATATCATTTTTGGATTTTCTTGAAAAAGTACTACACTAAACTACTAACTAAACCACTAAAGTGGTGTGCCTTCTTTAGCTCATTTTACAGCTGATGAAACTGGGGCAAAAAAGTTAAATGACTTACCCTAGCACATAGTTAGGAAGTGTCTGAGGCTAGACTTGAACTCAAGAAGATAAGTCTTCTTGATTCACAGTCAGGAAGACCTGAATTCAAATTGTGCCTCATGCATTTGCAATCTGTGTGACCCTGGACAAGTTTTTGGCTTATTTTCCCTCATATTTAAAAATGAGGTCATTGATTTCCATTCCCTCTAAGGACTCTTTTAACACTAACTCAATTTTGACATGTCACTCTTTTCTAATTTCATTGACACCAAAATAGTAGAGGACTTGATCTACACCAATGTAGACTACTGTAATGGTAAATCTATAGGTCTTCTTGCCTCTATTTTTCATTCTTTTGGTTTTGCTCTGTAATTTCTTGGTTTCTCATAAAGTCATTAGCTTCCAATTGCTCTATTTTAATTTTTAAAGAACTATTTTCTTTGGTGAGCTTTTGAACCTCTTTTTCCATGTTACTAATTCTGCTTTTTAAAGCATTCTTCTCATTGGATTTTTGGACCTCTTTTGCCATTTGGATTAGTCTATTTTTAAAGATGATATTTTCTTGAGCAAGTTTTGGGTATTCTTTAGCAAGCTGTTGACTTGTTTTCATGATTTTCTTGCATCACTGTCATTTCTCTTCCCAATTTTTCCTTCACCTCTCTTGTGATTTTCAAAATCCTTTTTGAACTCTTCCATGACCTGAGACAACTGCATATTTATTTTGGAGGTTTTGGATGCAGAAGCCTTGATTTTGATGTCTTGGTCTGATGGCATGCTTTGTTTGTCCTCATCTGAAAGGATGGAAGAAAATACCTGTTCACCAGGAAAGTAGCCTTCTATAGCCTTATTTTTTCTTCCTTTTTTGGACATTTTCCCAGTCTATTACTTGATTTTTGAATCCTTTGTCAAGTGGAGGCTATACTTTAGGGACCTATAAGTTCTTAGTTCCTCCAAGGTGGTACAATCAAGGGAGATGAGTTCACTCCTCTCCTGGCCTGCTCTCTGGTCTGGAAGCAACCACAAGTTTCTCCACATAAGATCTGCAAGTAGAATTCCCTCTCCAGATCCTCCACCAGCTCCACCAGACCAGCACTCCTTCTCATCCCAGGACTGCCACTTAGAGCTGAGATCCAGATCAGTTGCATGACTCCCCCAGGGTCTTTAGACTGAGGGTTCCAAAAATGGATGCTGTCCTTGAGTGCCTGCTGCTGCCCTGGGGTTGGGGCTGAGACTGAACCACGGTCCCCTCTCATCCAAGTGAAAGAGCTTTATCACTGATCTTTGAAGCTGTCTTTGGTGTTTGTGGGTTGAGAAATCTGGGAACTACAGCTACAGCTCATGATTCCATGCCCTGAAGCCTGCTCCAGTCCTGTCTGTGCCATGCGGTGTGGATAGCCTGGTGCGATGGACCTTTCCTGTTGGTCTTCCAGGCTACCCTGAGTTGGAAATCTCTTTCACTCTGTCATTTTGTAGTTTTTGCTGCTCTAGAATTTGTTTAGAGTTATTTTTATAGGTATATTACGATCTATGGGAGTAGAACTAGAGCGGATCTGTCCCTCAACTCTGCTGTCTTGGTTCTGCCCTGCCTTCTTTCCTCCACTGTCTTCCCTTTCAATGGCCCTTTTTTTTTTCTCTCAACTGTAAGAATTTTATACATAGCTGTAGTCATAACTCCTCTCATTCAGAAAGATCCAGTGACTTCTTACTAAGAAAAGTACAGGTGCTTCTACCAACTATTCACAACTCCACACAGTTAAGCAGTACTGTACTTTTCCATCCTTACCTTATATAAGTACAATAGCAAACAATCCAAATTGCATCTCTCTCCATCCCTTGACAACATGATAAATACTCTGAGGTCCATTCTTTTGTCCATTCTTTTGTTCTGTTGGTCTCAAATTCCTTCCCCTGTTCCTCTCAATGCCTGTTCACTTTCTGCTCACCCTTTGAAAACTAATTCAAATTCCAACTTCTCCAAAAAACAAAACCAAAAACTTTCCTTGCCTGGCATCCTACTCCCATTTGATAATTTTCCCTCTTGGATTTATATAATTATTTTGTAACTCTCTAATGTACTAATTATGTAATATTTGTGTCAGATGGGATTGTTCAGGCAACATTTACACTTAGACCACAGACTCGTTGTGGTTAGGGATCAAGTCATTTGTATCTTCTCCAGAACCAGCAGAAGGCTATGTACACATAGGGACCTTAACAAAGTTCAGAGCATTAACATTTTCCTTTTTATAAAACTGACACTTTTGTTAATTTGATGTAATATCAAAATATATCAGCTCTTAGGCTTGCTATGTTATGCTAATAACGACTTCAGGCTTGTAGTCTATTAAAATTCAAGATTGTTTTTAATATGAACTGTTGTCACATAGAAACTATCCTGTACTTGTGCAGTAGTTTGTGAATTTTAGTGAATAACTTTAGATTTTATCAGATCTAACTGTTACCTAGATATTATTAAATTCCATCATTCATTCAACAAGCACTTGCTATGTACAAGGACACAAAAATAAATCTCTTCTGTAACATCCTTGAGTATTTCTTTAGCCTATAGACATCTAGTGCTATAGGGGGCACTATAGAATCAAAGTTGTCCCATTGTACTTTGGGCTTTCAACCACCATTAGGATGTTTTTCATTAATAACTCATAAACTTTACACTCAGGGATCCTAGTTAGTCAGAAAATAAAATAAATAAAGCACTGGCCTAGAGTCAGAAAGTCCTGATTTGAAATTCAGCCACAGATGCTTACCAGATGTGTGCTCTTGGTCGTCACTAAATCTCTCTTTTCTTCACTTTTCTCAACTATAAAATGAAAATATTAGCTCCTGGTTCCCAGGGTCATAGTGAGAATTAAAAGAGATATTTGTAAAGTGCTTACTATAGTGTTTGGAATGTAGTGATTGTTATATAAATATATATTTCCTGCTCAGAATTCCATGTGACCCAGGCAGGGTACATGGGCCTATTAATGAATATGAAAGATTTCCATGTAAATTACCTTTGCAATTGTCAATATTCTTCCTAAAATCTGACCATCATCAGGATTGGCATGTATGCCAGCTCCTACATGAAGCTCTTCCTGGTCCACCTCCCCATTCCCAATATTACTTTGTAGCTGCTTTCTATGTATTTTATGTTTCCTTAACTATGTACATATGATTTCCCCCCAATAATATACGTGGTCCTCATGGGCAGAAATTGGTTGCTATCATTGCTATTATTTGTTTTCTTGTTTGTTTTGTATCCCCAGCATTCAGCACCTGGTGTCGGCTGAAGAGTAGTAGATTCTTAAAAAGTACTTATTGAATTAATGAAGGAATGGATTCATTCATTCATGAATCCATTATCTATTGCCTCCTTTTACTGAGGTGAACTTTTGTAATATGGTCAGTTCATTATTGCTTCTATTCTCCTTTCCAATCACTCTGAAAAAAAAAGGGATATCCATCAACCTTCCCTCCTTTGGCACATAGATTTCCAAATGGAAAATGCATGATTCAAAAGGAACAAATTGGATTAAAGAAATGGTAGAGTAGGCAGTATTTAATTACAAAAGATGATACAGCTAAAACCTATATGTATATATATATATATATATATATATATATATATATAATACGCACAATATACATTCATATAAGGACCCACATAGATGCACACAATATATATGTGTGCAGGGGGAAGGAAATATGGTTAGAAAGACAAATAAATAGCTATATAGAGAGTTCAACCTTCACAGATAGGGGTAGGAGTTGCCTGAGGGACACTAATCCTTTTGGTTTGTTTGGAACATCAAGGTCCCACAAAAGGGAGCACTATCATAGAACCTTATCCTGCCAGAATCTTACAAAGTGTCAACAATGAGAATATAACTTAATTCAGCTTGCAAAGTGGGAGTTTGTATTTTGGGAGGGGGGAGGAATGGAGTGTGAAAAGATAAAAATAGAAGTAGAGATAGAGACAGATTATATAAATGTAAGTGCACTATCTGCATATCTATTTATCCACATACACTATACACATACATATGTATTTATGTATGTATGTATATATGTATGCAAATCCATGTATACTTGAACACACTTGCATTTACATGCTCAAACCCATGTTCTGCTGGTGTTGTTCAAGTGTGTCCCATTCTTTGTGGCCTCAAGGCATGCATACTTCACTATCTCTTGAAATCTATTCAAGTTCATTTTTGATGTTTCCATAATATTTTGCATGTCATTTGTCCTCTTCTTTTACTTTTGCATTAGATATTTCCTAACATCATGGTTACTGAAGAAAATGAGACTTTAAAAATTGAATTGGTCAAGTGTTAAGAGACTCAAAAAGTTAATAAAGAAAAGAATTCCTTAAAAAACAAAATTGGTCAAATGGGAAAAGAGGCACAAAATCTCGCTGAAGAAAAAAATTAAAAAAAGTAGAATTGGGCAAGTGGAAACTTATAACTCTGTGAAACATCAAAACACACACACACAAAAGGCAAAAGAATGAAAAAATAGGAAAAAAAATCTGGAATATCTCATCAGAACAAGTGACCTAGAAAATAGGGCCAAAAGAGGTGATTTAAGAATTCTTGGACTACCTGAAAACCATAATCAAAGAAAGAGTCTAAAAATCCTATTTCAAAAACCAATCAAGGAAAATTGCCTTGATATCTTAGGTAAAAGAGAAAGAGAAAGAATACACTGATCAGCTCCTGAAAGTTATCTCCAAATTAAAACTCCCATGAATATTCTACTCAAATTCTAGAGCTACCAGGTCAATTCAAATATTGTGGAATCACCATCAGGATTACACATGACTTAGTGGCTTCCATGTTAAAGCAACAGAGTGCTTGGAATATGATATTCTAGAGGGCAAAGGGGTTAGAAATACAACTAAGTATAACTTACACTGCAAAATTTAGTGTAATATTTTAGGAAGAAATAGGTACACAATGAAAAGTCCAGTGCTGAATAGAAAATGTGATGTTCAAATACAAGACTTAAGAGAAACATAAAAAGGTAAAAATGAAAGAGGATGACAGAAGGGAGGTCAAATGAGAGGAAGAGGGTTATTAGAAATAAACACTTTTGAAGAGTGATCAGGTCAAAAGAGAGAATACAACAAAAGGGGGGGCATGATAGGATGAAGGGAAATACAGTTAGTCTTTTACTACATGACTATTATGGAAGTCTTCAGCAAAACTACACATATATAGCCTATATTGAATTGCTTTCCTTCTCTATGGGGATGAGTGTGGAGGGAGGGAGGGAGAAAAGTTAGAACTCAAAATTTTTGGAAGGAACGTTGAGAATTGTTTCTGCATGTAACTGCGAAATAAGAAATACATATAATGGGGTATAGAAATCTATCTTGCCTACAAGAAAAAGAGAGAAGATGAGGATAAGGAACGGGGGAAGTGCGATAGAAGGGAAGGCAGATTGTAGTAGTGAGTAGATGAGAAGTTTAGATGTTGGTAGACAGGGATATTGAGGCAGGGGAAAAAAAGCAAAAATAGATAATTGGATACAGATGTGAATAACAGTATTCATATTCTCTTACACAGGGGTACAAAACACTTAGACACATTCACACAGATTGTTGAGCAGTTCTTGAGCAAGGTAAATGCTTGGTTGTCAGTTGCTCTGTTCATTCCTCTTAAATGTGTAGTTCATCTCCCTAAGATCTACTAGTGTCCCACTGCCAAAGAAGATCATGCCAGATATTTTCGCTTATCAATCTGTTACTCATTTATCCTTGGGTTTATGAAAAAAACATAGACACTTACATGGTCATTCTTTTAAATTTAACCTGTGCCCCCTCAAACAAAATTGTGGTCATCAGTACATCATAAGATCACAAGATTATAGGATTTAAAACTAGAAAGGAACTTAGAAATAATTAATGCCAACATTGTCCCTTAAAAAAAAGGAACTCTGAAGTTCAGAGAAGAGATATGCACTGTCGACAGTCATAGGAGAAGACAATGCAGGACATTTGAGTTGGAAGGGATCTCATCTCCATAACACAAAAAGAATTCATTATTCAAAGTATCTGACAAGTGTTTGCTCACACGCTTCCAACAAAGGAGACCACTCATGACACTTTAACAGAGATCTTTCAGCATTGGGCGAATAAAATTGTTAGAATGTTTTTTCTTATACCAAGTTCAGTTTTCCTTTCTACAGTTTCTCTTAATTCAGGTCAAGGTGACATTTGCTAATTTTGGCTAACATGTTAAACTTACTGAGTTTTCCTGACACATGGTCTGTGATTAATACATAGGTATTGATTTCTTGGTTGACTGGTTAAAGATCAATCCAATCCCACAAGTATTCCTTAGGTACTTAATATGTGCAAGACACTGGAGATACAAAGACAAGCTACAACATTCCCTAAGCAGCATTCACTCTACTAGCTGAATACTGCCAGGGGATTCGGATCGGATATGTGATTTCATTGGCATAGCATCTTCACTACAATTTATAACCTTAGAATGATGCTAAGGGCACTGAGATTTGAAGTAACTAATACAGATCAGGGGGAGGACTTGATCTAATACCTTCGTGGCTCTGAAGTCTTCTCTCCATTTATTATATGATAGTTCATATTCATACATAGTGCTATAAAACAGATGCACAAAACAACTTCAAGAGCAGCAAGTATATATTGAAATACATAAGCATCAAGAAGGGCTTCCCCTGGAAGATGGCATCTGTGCTGAACCTTAAAGGAAGCTAGAGATTCCAAGAGTGGAGCCAAGGATGAAGCATATACCAATTATGGATGAGATAATTCAGTGGATGGAGCTTGGAGTCTAGATTCAGGAAGAACTGAACTCCATTCCAGAATATCTTTGTAACTCTGGGTAAATCACTTAACCTTGCCTGCCTAAGTTTTTTCAACTATGAAATAAATATGGTAATAACACCTAGCTTCTAGGGTTGTTCAGGGGATGAAATAAGCTAATCTTTATAAAGTGTTTAGCATAGTGTCTGGTGATTATCACAATAAGCACATAATTGGTGCTTAATAAATGCTTATTTCCTTTCTTCCCTGGAGAAAAGCAAATGAGCTGGTTTGACAGGTATTTTGAGACTGAAGGGGAACGGTGTGAAAGAAGTTTGAAAGGCAGACTGGAGTCAGATTGAAAAAGATTTTCAGGAGATGAGAAGTTTGGATAAGAAAGGCAAGAAGAAGTAAGTTACCATTTCTCCAGAAGGGAAATCAGATAGAGATGGGTTTTGTCTTCTGTTAAATCACAGTCCACACAGACAAGGTATCATTTGACAATTTCATTTGATATGCTCAGTGATTTTCTTTGTTTTGATTAATAAGCAAATGGGTTTCTAACATTTCCCATGTCTCCTAATCTTTCAATCACCACAACCCCTTCCCTCACATACAAGTCTCTCCAAGGGCAAGTTAGTGTATTATTGGACTCTCTCTTTTGGAGAAAGCACTGTTAATAAACGTTTATTGTTTGTAATGCAAGGGAGTTCAGATGAAAAGCACAGGAGTACACAAATATTGCTGAACAACCTTTATTGCTAGTCACAAGATGAATAGAAGAAGTGCCACTAGTGGGGACAAACTCAGCATGTGTCCCGCATACTTATGGGCAGCGCAATAGGATGGAAGGAGGGAGGTATGGGGTGGGGAGCAATTGCCCATGCTCTACTCCAAGGTCTAGAGTCCTTTCCTTCTAAAAATTATACATTATTTGAGACATAGACTCAGTATGATACCAATGAAAGATGGCCCTATTAGAATCTGTAAAGTGAGGATACTTTCTGGACTATCTAATAAAGACTGAGGAATGATATTTTAACAGTTAAATATATTTTGAACTTAGAACCTCCTCTTTCCAAGGAGGAGAGAATGACCTCAACCTCCTGCTGCCTTCTGGCAGGAATCAACATCTTCCTTGGGTGAATGTAAAGGGGAAGAGATTCCTCTCTGTCCACCAAATCTATCTATTGCCTACATGAGTAAAACAATTCATGAACCACCATTAAACACACACACACACACACACACACACACACACACACACCCCTATGTTTCTGTCAACATGTATAAAAATGGGATACCATTTTTTAAGGTTCATTACTTTTTAAAATGTTTCTGAATGTTTTGACTCTAACCTTATTTTTGTCATGAGCTCTCAGGTTTTGCTGTATGATTTTACTTAAAATAGTGGTTTTTAAGAACATATATGTCATTATAGAACACTGTACCCAGAAAAAAATCAAACAAGTAGATGAGCAATTCATATTGCCTATAAATGCAACAAATGATTAAAATAGACCATCAGGACATATATCTAGCAATGGCACCATGTCGAGAATTTCATCCATTTAGGAAATGGCACAACTTTTTAAATGGCTCAAGGATCAGATATTTATTTCACTGTGTGACTTTGGGTATGTCACTGATACCTGTCTGCCTTAGTTTCCTCATCTTTTCAGAGTTATTGGGAGAATAAAATGAAATAATATTTATAAATAACTTCACAAAACTGAGGTGTATCATTTTTATTGTCAATTACAAAACTTGCAATCCATCTCTTGCTGATTAATCATGTAGCACTAATCCCCAACCCTACCTTATGAAATAGTATGTCTGTAATAAATCAGAGAAACAATTTTGTTATGTTTTTCCTCATCTCTCTCCTTTTATCTTACCTCCTCCACCTTCAAGCTTTATGTAAACACTGCCAGTTTTGCTGCTATGATTTTTATTAACAGTGAAACCAACAATTAAATAAAGACGTAAATGAATATTTACAATATGTCAGCTGTAAGAAAGTCTCCCTTCATCATTACAGCAACTAATAACTTCTTAATTCTGGAAACCTTCCCACCTTTTAGTTCTTTCAGGATACACAATTTGTTCTCAAAGATTCTTTTGATGTTCCTTTTTAAGATGGGGTTAGATACAATTCTTTCACTACATAAGTTCTCTTAGTCCTTTTTCTCCTGTTCTTTCATCACAGATACAGTGAACAGTCACACGTTAATGGTGTTTAAACTCTCAGTCTTTGCACAGACTCCATGTACAACAAAAGATAAAAAATCACTGCCTGAGATTTCATTTTCTCTGAAAGAAACAGTAATAGCTTCTATTAGCTCCTGTGAGACACTAATAGCCTCTATGAGAGATACTATTCAAGTTGATGTGGCATAAGTGTAACTCTTTAAGAATATCAGATTTGTCTTTCTATGTCACATAAATCATCTACGCATCTTGTTATAGATACAATATGTATAAATGTCCTCTTCTCAAACAGAATGTAATCTTCTTTAGGTAAAATGTTATTTAATTTTGCTCTTTATATCTCAATTGCCTAGTAAAGTACCTGGCATATGGTAGGCACTTAACAAATTCTTGTTGATTTATTGAGTTCTCTTGAGAATTAGGAATACACAAGGTTAGCTTGTGAGCTGGCATAGCTATTCATTGTGATATATTTCATGAACCTTATGAACGTATCACAAATGTATCTAAGTTTTCTTATAGGCTCCTCTTGTATGAGAAGATTCACTAAAACAGGAATCTTTGGGTGTGAAACTCTGATTTCATCAGTCATTAGAAGTCCCAAGGTGGTAACTCTCCCTACTAATACAAATTGGCAGCTTGCCTATCATTTCTATTCTTAGTTTGGAAAGCTCTGACAGAATAAGAGATTTGACCACGGTTCTATTGCTAGTATATATCACAGAGAGAACTTTAACTCTGATCTGACTCCAACGTCAGACCTTAATCCACTGTACTATACTACTGCCTCTCTGCTTGTACATATTTGCTTATAATCTATAAAGATAAATATATAGTTTATTTATGAAGTAACTATGTTTTCTTTGTATTTTTATAGGATATTATTTTCAAAGGAGAACCAGGTCCAGGATTCTTCATAAGGATGGATATTCTACCTTTGATGAGAAAAATTTCCAGCCTCCACTGAAAATGTCTCCTTCAATGACACTGAATTCCACCCAGTCTACTTCTTGCTATTGGGGATCCCAGGCCTGGAACATTTCCATATTTGGATTGGGTTCCCCTTCTGTTTTGCTTATTTAGTTGCAGTCATGGGCAATATCACTATTCTTTTAGTGATTAAGAGTGAACATAGCCTTCACCAGCCCATGTTCTATTTCCTGGCTATACTGGCCATTATTGACTTAGGTCTGTCAACAGCCACCATCCCTAAGATGTTAAGCATATTCTGGTTCAGCCTAAGAGAAATCATCTTTGCAAGCTGTGTCACACAGATGTTTTGTATCCATATGTTCACAGCCATGGAGACCATTGTGCTTGTGGCCATGGCCTTTGATCGTTATGTGGCCATCTACTACCCACTTCAGTACAGTATGATACTCACAAATAAGATTATTGGCATTATAGCAGTATTAGCTATTTTGAGGAGTTTGATAATGGTGGCCCCTCTGGTATTTCTCCTTTTGCGGCTGCCTTTCTGTGGGCACCATATCATTCCTCATACCTACTGCGAGCACATGGGCATTGTCCGGTTGGCCTGCGCTAGTATCACAATCAATAGCATATATGGGTTGGTAGATATTTCTATCCTATTTTTGGATGTGATTCTGATTGCAATATCTTATGTCTTCATCCTCTGGGCTGTCTTCAGACTCCCTTCCTGGGATGCTCGATTCAAAGCCCTCAATACTTGTGGTTCTCATATTGGTGTCATTTTAGCTTTCTATTCCCCAGCACTTTTTTCCTTCCTTACCCATCGCTTTGGCAAGAATGTTCCTCAATACATCCATATACTCTTGGCAAATCTATATGTGGTCATACCCCCTAGCCTTAATCCTATAATCTATGGGGTCAGAACCAAGCAGATTCGTGAACGGGTATTTAGAATTTTCAGGAAAGATTCACAGTGAGCAGAGATAATGGGGGGAAAGACCTTCCTATTTTATTTTCTATCTAGTTTCACCAATTTGGAGCTCTCAGCTCTGTGATTTACCATATATATCACTGCTAAACTAATAGTCCTAACACAAAATTTAATATATAACTTTCTCAATATTTTTTAGTAGTTTTCTGTTTCATTAGGTCTATTCTTCTCCACCATGTTTTCAAGGTCTCTCATATTCCTAATAAATACAAAGCATACCTTAGTGAAGCTTACTATATTGCCTGAGTATAAACTCATTATTTTGCAAGGTATTTTTTTTAAATAACAAAAATATATTTTGCTTCCTTCTAGCCCTCCCCTTTGTGGAAAAACAAAACAAAACAAAACAAAAATGAAAAATAACAACAAAAAATGTGTAACAAATCTATAAAATAAATTGTTGAATTGTTAACATCCCCCCCCCCCACCAAATGTCTTATTCTGCACTCTGAATCCATTTCCTCTCTCTCAAGGGGAGGGAATTTTACTTCATCATCTCTCTTCTGGTACCATGATTAGTCTTTTTAAAAATCAATATTTCTAAGTCTTTCAACATTATTTGTCTTTCCAACAATGTTTTTAATATATAAATTGTTTTTCTGGTTTTGTTCACTTAACTCTACATCCATTCATATATCTTCCCAGGTTTCGTTGAAACTGTCATTTTAATTGTTTCTGGCAGCACAATAATTTACCATTTTATTAATTTACTACAAATTTTATGTTCATTCCCCATTCTTGGGTCCCATCTGAGTTGCCAATTCTTTTGAATTATAAAAAAAGTGAGTGTAAATTTTTTTTGTACATATAGATGTTTTCTGTTTGTTTTGACATAGTTAGAATATAGGCATAGTAGTAGAAATGCTGGGTCAAACGGTATGTACAACTTAGTAACTTTTTAATATAGTTCCAAATTGTTTTCCAGAATCACTAGATAAATTCACAGCTTCACCAACAGTGCATATAGGGATTGATTGGAAAGGTCCTTTATGTATGAAGATATTTATAGCTGCTTTTTTGTTGTGGCAAAGAATTGGAAATCAAGAGGATGCCCATCAATTGGGGAATGGCTTAACAAGTTATGATATATTATTGTGAGGGAAAGTTGTTAGAAATGATGACCAGAAGAGTTTAAAAAAATCAACAAAACCTAGGAATACTTATATGAACTGATGCCAAATGAAGTGAGTAGAATGAGAACATTGTGCACAGTAGAAACAATATTGTTGCAATCATCAAATATTGAAGACTTAGGTATCCTAATCAATACAGTGATCCTTGACAATATTGAAGGACTCATAATGAAAAAATGCTGTCCATATCCAGAGAGAGATGTGATAAACTCTGAGTGCAGTTTGAACTATAACATTTTTTTCACTTTCTTTATATTTTTTGCTTCTTATTTTTTTTTGCAACATGTATAGTATGGAAATATTTTTTATATGACTTCACCTGTATAAGGTATATTTTAATGCTTACCTTCTCAATGGATGCAAGGGGGATAGGAAGGAGCGACAGAACTTGAAAATTAATTTTTAAAAGGAAGAGAAAGGGGAAAAAGGATAGGGTTCATAGATGAAAAAGAAAACCAACCATAAAAAATGTTTAGGGAGACTTGGCAAAGAAGGATTACATTTAATTCCTTAACTGAGAGAGAAAAAAATGCAGAAAAATTAAATAGAGAAAAGGTATTAATAAGTAGAATTCCAGAAATGGAGAAATGGATAACAAACTGATTGTGTTGGTGATGAGGGGGAATGGAAAAAGGTCAAAAGGATTAGAGTTGTTTTTAGACAGATTGAATAAAAATGACAAAAACCCCATTGTTCTACAGAAGAGTTAGATACCTACTATGTGGCCTATGGACTAGGGATAGAAAGTAACAAACACACATCCACAAACACTACCCATCCCTGGTATATAGGACCTCATAGTTTCCTGGAGGGAAAAATAGGAAGACAACTATGTATACACAAGATACATTAATACAAATCATAGATATAGAAATAGACATTAATATAGGTGATGATCAAATTGATATATAAAGGGCAAATTAGATTGAATTTCAGAGGGAATGCACTAACATCAAGGGCAGTCAAGAGAAGGACCAGGTAATGAAAGGCTTTAAAAGTAAAAATATTTTATATTTGATCATAGAGGTACTCTATGAATTTGAATGAATAAGATGATGACATGGTTAAACTTTTGCTTTAGGAAGATCAGTGTGCTAGCTGAGTGGAGGACAAGTGCACACACAGTGCCTGCTGGCACATGTGAAATACTTAATAATTGATTTTTGATGATTTTGGAGTATAGAAGACATAAGGCAGGGAGACTAACCAGTATTAAGACCTGAAAAAGTTTAGTGGCACTGTCAGAAGAGAGAAAGTATAAATGAGAGATGTTACAAAGGGAGAAATGAAAGAACATGGGAAGAGATTGGAAAGAAAGGAGGGATGACAGCATTTAGAGAGTTAACCCCTATGTTTCAGGTCTGGGTGGCTGAATGTTAGCATCCTCCATGGTACTAGGAAAGGTGGGAGGAAGGCAGGGTTTGAGGGAAAGATAATCAGTTTAGTTTCAAACATGTTGATTTTAAGGTGTCTATGGGACATAGCAAGATGATCAATATGAATTTGAAGATACAATATTGGAGATTAGGAGAGAAGCTAGGCAAATAAATTTGAGAATTGCTTGTATAGAAATGTAAATGGAACCCACACTTTTTAATATCACCATTTAAGACAGCATACAAGAGGAAGAGAAGTAAACCATGGAAGACATCCATGGTTAGCAGGCAAGGCCAGCAAAGGAGACTGAAAAGGACATCTGTCAGGTAGGAGAATGAGGAAAGAGCAGTGTTGCCAAAAACCTTAGAGAGAAGAAAGCATCAAGAAGAAGGTGGAGCAAAAGCAGGAGAGTCAAAAGGCACCAAAAATAATAATTCAGGGGAAAATATCTACATTAGAAAAAATGGAGAAAAGTATAAAATTAACATTCATAACTTTAAATATTTAAACATTCAATAATTTAAGAAAATAAAAAAATAACAGATTGCATACAAAAACAAAACTCCACAATAACTTGCTTACAAGAAACAGCACAAAAGCTAAGATATATGCAGAAGAAAAATGATGGACTGGCACAAAATTTGCTGCACATCAGATTGTTCTGTTACTGTTTTTCATTTGCTTTAGTCATGTCCAACTCTTTTCTCACCAGATGGATTCCTCCAGAAGCAAAAGTTGCAAAAATACAATAAAACAAAAACAAAAATTCACCAAATACAAAGGCATAAAAATGAATACAACACTAAAAGGAAGAAAAGATGAAAAATATATCAATATTGAATAAGTTCTCCAAATGCTTTACCATCTAAATTCATAAAGGGAAAGTTAGTTAAATTATAAGAAGACATATACAATATAATAATGGGAGAATTTAATATCCATTTCTCAGACTGGGACACATCTAAAAGAAAAGTAAACAGATGAAAATCTATAACTGAACAAACTAATAGGGAAACAAGGTAAAACTCTTGTGATATTTCATAAATGGAAGTTTTAAACCATATCTGTATTTCTTGGCCCCACACGGACTCTTTAAAATAAAAATTGACCACCCTTGAGAGCACAGAAATATTGCAAGAAAATATAAAATGCAGAAATAGCAAACAGGTATTAGAGACTGTATAACAATAAAAATTGTAGTTAGTTCAAAGAATACAAACACTTAGCTGCCCCAATAATAATAGAAGCTAGCACTTATCCAGTGGCTTAAAGTTTATAAAATGTGCTGTGGTATTATTGCATGTTATACTAACAAACACCCAGTGGTCTTAGGTGCTACTGTCATCATTTTAAAAATGAGGCTACAGAAGCAGAAGTTAAATGATTTGCTCAAGGCAACACAGCTAGTGCATTTCTGAAGTCAGATTTTAATTCAGGTCTTCTTGACTCCATATCCAGTGCTCCAATTCTCTCTCCAGTGCAAGTTAATTGAGTGGGTCAAAGAACAAATTACAGAAACATGAATAATTATGTAAAAAAAGAACAGTGACAAAGCAACTAAAATTTCTAAGATATAGCCAAAGTTGTCCTTAGTGGAGGTGCAGCTCAGTGGCACGCTGAATGGATCTAGAGTCTTTGTGAGTTAAAATCTGGCCTCAGAAACTTCCCAGTTGTGTGATCCTGGGCAAGTCCCCATTTGCCTCAGTTTCCTCATCTGTAAAATGACCTGGAGAAGAAAATGGCAAACCACTTCAGTATCTTTGCCAAGAAAACCCAATATATGGTCACAAAGAATTGGACACAACTGAAAATGACTGAAAAATGTCAGCAACAAAAGGTCTCAGAGGAAAAATTGTGTCCCTAAAACCTTGTATTAACAAAATAGAAAAATAGAAGATGAATGATTTTAATGTGCATTTTAAAAATAGGAAATGTAACAAATAAACTGCCCAAAATAAGCACAAGAGGAGATACCGAAAATTAGAAGGGATATGGATAAACCAGAAACTAAAAGAGACCACTAAAATGATAAATAAAACTGAGAGCTACTGCTTTGAGAAAACTAACAGAATTTATAAATCATTATACAACCTGATTAAAAAGGATTTTGAAGAAATCAAATCAACACGTTAGCAAATGACCAAGTTGGAAACACAACAATATCAGAAGCAATACTGAAACTATTTTTCACAGTTTTATGCTAACAAAAATGAGGAAAAAAAGAGTACTCCTTAAAAAATGAAAATACCAAACTCTCATAGGGATACTTTATAAAATTTGATAAAAAATTATTATACGTTTGTAAATGGAAAGAGCAGTCACAAAAGAATTACAAAACAATTTGCAAAATTATAAAGAATGAGTATGAACCCAAAAAAGAGGATCATAGGGGACAACATGGATAATTTTGTTACATTAAATTACATAGTTTTTTGTAAAAACAAAACTAATGCAAGTAAGATTAGAAGGAAAGTAGGAAACTGGAAAAAAGTAGAGCATGTTTCTCTAATGAAGGCTTTATTTTTCAAATATATAGGGAACTAAGTCCAATTTATTAAAAAAATGAGTCATTTCCAAATTACTAAAGGATATCAAAGGATAGAAACAGGTACCTTTCAGAAGAAGAAATCAAAACTATCTTTAATAATATGGGGGAAAATGTTTGAGATCACCATTCATTTGATATTCAGTAGTTCATTCATGTCTGACTCTTTGTAACTCCATGGATCGTAGTGCACAAGAGTCTTCTATCTTCTACTATCCTCAAAGTCTGTCAAAGTTCATGTTCTCTGTTTCCATGACACTATTCATCCACCTTACCCTCTTCCCTCCTCTTTTTCTTTTGCCTTCAATCTTTCTCAACATCAGGATCTTTTTCACTGAGTCCTGTGTGTTCATTATATGGCAAAATTATTTAAGCTTCTGCTTCAATATTTGACTTTCCAGTAAATAAATGACCTGAATTAGTTTTTTGAAGTATTGGCTTATTTGATCTTGCTGTCCAAAAGACTCAAAAATGTGTAGTACCACAGTTTGAAAGTGTTGATTATGCAGTACTCAGTTTTCCTTAGTCCAATTCTCACAACCAAGTATTACTGGAAAAATCATAGCTTTGATTCCATTGACCTTTATCAGAAATACAACATCTCTGCTTTTTAGTATACTGTCCAGATTTGCCATAGTTTTCTTTCCAAGGAGCAAGCATTTTTTAATTTCATGGTTCCATCAGCCACTTGCAGTGATTTTTGAGCCCATGAAATCTGACACTGCTTTCATTTCTTCTCCCTTTATTTGCCAGAAAGTGATGGGATCAGTCACAAGATCTTAATTTTTTGATGCTGTGTCAAGCAAGGCCTTTACACTCTCCTCTTTTGCCTTCTGTGATAGGCATCTTAATTCCTCTTCACTTTTTGACTTCAAAGTGGTATCATCTGCATAGCTGAAATTAATGGTATATCTCTTGGCAAATTTAATTCTGATTTTTGATTCATTCAGTCTGGGATTTTGTATGATGTACTTTGGGTATGAGTTAAATAAACAGAATGATAATATATAGCCCGGTGGTATTCCTTTTCCAAACTTAAAGCAATCAGTTGGCCTTTGTTCAATTCTAACTGTTGCTTCTTGGATCAAGTACAGGTTCTTCAGGAGACAAGCAAAATAATCTAATACTTCCATATCTTTGAGGAATTGCCACATTTTGTTGTGATCCTCTCCAGCTCATTTTACAGATAAGAAACTGGGCAGAGTTAAGTGACTTGCCCAGGGTGACACAACTAGTGTCTGAGTTTTTATTTGAACTCAGGAAGATGATTTTTTCTGACTTCAAGTTTTCCCACTATTGATTGGAGAAATGCAAATTAAAACATGTCTGAGGTTCCATCTCAAATACTGTCTAACATGATAGAAAATGACAAATGTTGGAGGGGATGTGGAAAAGTTGGGATGCTAATGCATTGCTACTGGACTTGTGGACTGTTCCAAACATTCTGGAGAACAGTTTGGAACTGTACCCAAAAGGCTACAAAACTCTGCACACTATTTGATCCAGGAACAACACTACTAAGTCTGTATCTCAAAAT
Organism: Potorous gilbertii; assembly: GCA_028658325.1. Taxonomy (NCBI): domain Eukaryota; kingdom Metazoa; phylum Chordata; class Mammalia; order Diprotodontia; family Potoroidae; genus Potorous; species Potorous gilbertii. Next base: position 72,541,465 of record CM053771.1, on the reverse strand, counting down.
AATCAAAAAAGAAAGAAAAGGATCTACTTATTAAAAAAATATAGCAGCCTTTTTGGTGGTGAGAGAGAATTGGAAATTAAAGAGATGCCTATCCTTTGGGAAATAGATTAACAAGATGTAGTATATTATTTTTATGGAAATATGCTATAAGAAATATTGAGCAGAATTGTTTCATAGAAACGTGAGAAGATTAATGTGAACCGATGGAAAGCAAAGTGACCACAACCCTGAGAATATTATTCACAGCCACATGATAAGCAATAGTGAATGAATTAGCTACTTTGATCAATAAAATTATTCAAGACAACTCTAACTCACTTATTATGAAAAAACACGATCTACCTCCAGAGAGTCAACCAATGGAGTCAACACAAATTGAAGCATGTTTTTTCAATCTCTTTGTTTTTCTTCCTTTTTTGCAACATAGGTAATATGGAAATGTTTTGCATGATTTCACTTGTATAATTGATACCACATTTCTTGCCCTGCAAATGGGTGGGAGAGAGATAAGACAGAAAGAGAATTTAGAACTCAATTTAAATTGCTAAATTTAAATTGCTAAAATAAATAGCTACTAATAATTGTACTACGATTTCACAATTCATTGTGAGAAATGTACTTTGTAAACCATAAAGCAATACAGAAATATTGGTATTACAGTTGCAATTGTTTTTACATGAAACATTTAAAAACATAAAAGGACAATGTATTAGTAAGTGCCAATATGGAGATACAAATAGTTATTAAAAAAGAGATCAGAGAAATGAAGCTCACTTTGAATTGGATCGAGTTGGAAACTTCATAGAGGAAGCAGGATTTGAGCTGGGTTTTGAAAGATGACTAAGTTGTGGATAGGTACACATCTCACTAGCTGTAATATCCATATCACCAACTATGGTGCTGATAAGAGAAAAAGATTTGTTTTAAAAAGTGGAAAGGAAAAGCACTTAAATTCGCCATATATAAAATTGTACTCCAAAGCAACAACTATTAAAAAAAAAAATCCTGGCAAAAAATATAGAAAACAAATAGAAAAACAAAAAGAAAATAGAAACACATTACATATACAACATACATAAATTAACAAAAATAGTAGCATAATGTTCTCAAAAATCTAAATACTTTATCCTGGTATAAAGACTCATTGTATGATAAAAATTGCTAGAAAAACTGGAAATTAGTCTGGCTTCGAAAGTAGGGGTATACCATGCTCTCATAACATAAACTACAAAGATCACTAAATGAGCACATGATCTAGACATGAAAACAGACATCATTAACAAAACTCTAATAGAAGAAGTGTGACTAGGTGATGAAGATGATCGTGGAAGATGAAATGGATACTTTTAATTACATAGCTTTGAAAATACTCTTACACAAACCAAATGAACGAAGTTAAAATAAGGAGGAACTTATTACTTAAGATGAAAAATCATTGCTACAAGTCTTTCTCATGATCTGATATCCAAACTATAGAAGGAAATTATTTTAAATGCATAAGCATGACAATGATTTTGACATATGGTAACCATTGGATAATAAGAGGTCATTGATGACCTTTAACGTGTCAGTTTCAGAAGTCATTCACAAACCTTTTTTTCTCAGGTTAAGCCACAGGCACTAGAGACAACTCTAACCAGCTTGCAAAAGTAAATTTTTAAATTTTCAGCATGAACATTTATACCTCAGAAATTGGCAAAAAATAAATAAAAAGCCAATAACAACAGGTTTGATTTGTTGTTTCATTGATTGTCTAGATTTAAGAATGTAATGTAAAAATGTTTATAAGTCAAATTAAACTTAAATTTGCATCATGTTTTTGGAGAACTAGCTGTTAAACATTTGCCGGCACACTTTTGGTTGAGGGATAAACTACACCAAATTCATTTCGGTGAATATGAACTCCCTGAAGGTAAGGGCCTTGTATCCCTAGCACTTATAACAGTGACTGACATGCTCAATTAATGCTTACTAACCAGCTGACTAAACAGGAAAATGTCTGTTCCGAATTGTAAAGTCTTAGAACCATATTGTAGGGTATTAAAGAGTAAGTGGGAGGAGAGAAAGTGGAGGTCAATCAACTCGTCACCAAGTATCTCTTAAGTACTCACCATGATACTATGGTAAAATGATAACTGCTGGAAATAATGAGTTTGGTTACTTTTTGAGAAATTTGATAGAAAAAAGAAAGAAAAGAAACAGGAGCTCAGCTCTAAAGGTTAATAAGCTGAAAGGGAGGTATTTTTAGAATAATTGAGACCTGCATATGTTTGGAAATGGTATGGAAGGAGATAGTGAGGATGGAGAGATGGACAATACAGATGAGAAAGAAATGATTTTAATGATGAAGCATTATTTTTGGAATATGGAGGGAATAGGATCAAGGTTTTAGGTGTGTGTCAGCAGATAAACTGTTTTTTTTTTACTAGAATGAAAAGAATAACAGAAAAGAGGTAGGACGTAAAGACAATAATTCTATTCAGATATCACTAACCTCTGCTTAGGGAGCATGATGTCTAGAGGGAATTACTCAGCCCAATGAGCCTCTGCCTATGACTCTAAGTCTCAAAGACTACCCTTCCCTTCCTTCAGTCCCTTCAGGGACTGAAGCTCCAGAATAAATCTTAAATCTGCCACTGATGAGCAGAGTAAAGAGAGCTGTGACAGATATCCAATAGGAACTGCTCAACATCATTTATGAGAGGTAATCAAAGGCTATGGTAAGTTTACCCTGACCCTGGGTTAGATGGTGAAGAAAAGAAAGAACTCAGGCTCAGGCTATTTAGGAACAAGAAGCAGGGGAGAGTGAGAAAGGAAGTGTCAAACACAGTAGAAATGAAAGCCAAGGGGAAAATAGATCAGATGAACGTGCTCATAAATCTATTCCAATAGACTGACTCTTCTGAAATCTGGTCTGCTGATATTCTGTACTTGGTGTTCCTTTCTTCCATCTAAAATAGAATGACCACTGCCTTCCAAAGGGATTTTTGCTTCCATTTTGCCTTGAATAATTTTTATTGGCAGAATTAAATACTGAGAAAATTTTTTTTTCTCAAAATGAGGAATAACAGAATCTACTATCTATCTATCTATCTATCTATCTATTTATCTATCTGTCTTTCTATCTTAAAATCTCTGAGCTTAAGAGCTGTAAGGGACTTTAGAGATCAATTTACAAAGTGATCTTTCTACATAGGTACCTGACCAGGTTGTGGTTCTGTTCACTGAAATCTACCTACTCCTTATGTCTTTAGGCTCCAATATAAGCTCCTTTGTTTGACTCTGGTAGTGCTTCAAAATCTGATTGCAGGCTACCTTTCTAACCCTTGTTATATCAATCAACTATCTTGAAGCATGCTCCAGTCTAAGCAAACTAGCCTTCTGGAAGTTTTTTTTCAGAAATGATCCCCTGCCAACTACTTCTTGCACGACCCATGCCCATAGCTATAATGCACTACTTCCTTAACTACTTCACTTAGAACCCTTTATTATTTACTAAATTCATCTAAAAGTGCCACTTTTTTCCTACTTTCAGACTTTTTTCATCCTCCTGGGGTTGAGCAATATGCTCCAAATCACCCTCTGTGTATTTTTCATATATTGTAATTCTAAGTATATTATCTCCTGCTATGGAATAGGAACTTCTGGAAGTCAAGCAGCTCCATGTTATTTTTGCTATTTATCTCCAGCACTTAGTCTGGTCCATAACAGTGGCAATCAATGCCTGCTGGTTGAGGAATTGGCCTGGATGTGATCTAGAATACATTTTACATGGCAAGGAGTTTTTCTGATTTATGCAAAAATCAAGATTATTCCCTTTACTCATTCTACCTACTCTATAACTCCTTTATCTGGAGTCTGTATAAACATGGTGTCTAAATGATTTCCTCTGTCATAAATCATATGCAGCATCCTATGGAGTAAGTAAATGCAGGACTCTTACTGATGATGTTTCTGTTCCCCAAGTTTCCTTAAAACCACATTTTGCTACATGGAGATCAACCAGGTAGAAGGCTACTTAATACTTTGCGGGACTCAGATGATCACTTCCTCTTTGTTGGAAAGAATTGGTTTTAAACATTTATTTATATTTTTTCAGGTTTTTGTCTCAGTAAAAGGAGCAGCACAGGGGTCTTTTCCTGGGAAGAGGTATGTATTTATATTGATGAGAGTTAACAACAATCTGTGGCAGCATGTCCCTGAATAATACAGAATTTCATCCTGACTTTTTCCTATTGCTTGGGATCCCAGGACTAGAAGCTATACATCTCTGGGTGGGTTTCCCTTTCTGTGCTGTATATGTAATTGCAGTCTTGGGGAACATTACCATCCTTTTTGTGATCCAGAAAGATCGAAGCCTTCATCAGCCCATGTTTTATTTCCTGGCCATTTTGGCCACCATTGATCTAGGCCTGTCCACAACTACCATTCCCAAGATGATGGGCATCTTCTGGTTCAGCCTAAAGGAGATTGCTTTTGGAAGTTGCCTGGCTCAGATGTTCTTCATTCATTTCTTCACAGTCATGGAGAGCATTGTGTTAGTGGCTATGTCCTTTGATCGATACGTTGCCATTTGCAACCCCCTCCGGTATAATATGATTCTTACCAATAAAATCATCGTCATCATTGCAGTGTTGGCTATCCTGAGAAGTCTGTGCATGGTGACTCCATTAGTATTTCTCCTACTGAGGCTTCCATTCTGTGGAAAGCATATCATTTCTCACACCTACTGTGAGCACATGGGTATTGCCCGACTAGCTTGTGCCAACATCAGGGTCAACATTATATTTGGACTGGGAAATATTTCTGTCTTATTGTTGGATGTAGTTTTGATTGCAGTCTCTTATGTGAGAATCCTTCATGCTGTCTTCCGCCTTCCATCACGGGATGCCCGTCTGAAAGCCCTCAGTACCTGTGGTTCTCATGTCTGTGTTATTTTGTCCTTTTTCACCCCTGCATTTTTTTCCTTCCTCACCCACCGCTTTGGCCACAACATCCCTCATTATATTCACATACTTCTGGCAAATCTGTATGTGGTTGTCCCACCTGCTCTCAACCCTGTCATTTATGGGGTTAGGACTAAACAGATTCGTGATAGAGTGATGAATATCTTCCTGAAAAAAGAGTGATGCTAATAGAGAAAACAACTCAAATGAACCCCCTTGGATTCATTCACGGAGGGATTCCAGTGAACTTTCTGTTACAGTGGAAAGAAGATTGACCTAGAGTCAGGAAGACCTGGCTCCCAATCCTGTTACAAAACATTTATTTGTCATTTTTATCCCAGGTAAATAATGTAACTTCTATGAGTTTTGGATTATTCATCTATAAAATAATACCTGTCTCCTAGAGTTTATTTATTCATTCATAGAGGACCAAATGAACCAATGTATTGTAATGTGAATGATTAGAGAAATTCTCAGTGCATTTGATGAGAAGGTAGGCGATACTGGATCTTTCATAATAACAATAGCTAGTGTTTCCATGGCATTTTGTAGTTTTCAAAGTGCTTCATTTGATCCTCAAAATAACCCCTTAAGTGATGTTATAATTATTTCCATTTTACAGAGCTGCTGAGTATGTAAGATCATATTTGAAAACAGTGTTCTTGACTCTAGGATATGGCCTACCCGTTGAACCATCTAGTTGACAATTGATACTGCTCTCCCTGTAGGATATAGATATGCTCATTGGCATTTTTTTAAAAGGACAAAGAAAACTTCTGAGTAATATAAGTAACTAAGGCTGCCCAGAGTGATATGGTTGACTGAGGCTGTTAGAAAGACAAACTTTTGTCTGAGTATCAATGCCATATATGGCCTAGTTTAAAAAAAAAAAAAACTAACATGCTGCTATCAGTCTTTCTTTGACTTTTTCTCTTGAAACTCTTATTTGGACTGCATTGTTTGGAGGTTGGTGAGATTTCTCCCTAAGCTCCAAGCACAGAGATTCCTCTGCTTTGGAAAACTGAGAGGGAACTCCAAGTCCTTAACTTGTGGCCTTATTTTTGCTTTTTTTGAGCATAGGTCAGAAACTGGGGAACAAAGACTATACTTTCTTAGCCTGAGTAATTATAGCAAATCTGGGCAGTGGTGGTATAGCAATAATTCTTACTGAAACACATAACAGGAACAGATATATGCTTCCCCATGTGGCCTGAGAGGGGAAATTATGGACATTATTTCTGAATTTACACTGCCTTTTTAAAGGATAGGGCATTTTGATTCCAGAGGTGACATGATCATATAGTATGTGTGTGTGTGTGTGTGTGTGTGTATACACACACACACACACACACACACACACACACACACACACACATATATATATATATATATATGTAAAACAAGAGAGATTTCTTGGGATGCCCCAGGCTTCAGGGTAACTCGTGATTAAGTCAAAGTTCAAGTTCAAGAATTTGTGAATTTAGCTTCTAATAATAGATCAGATAGATGGGAGAGAAGGAGAGAGAAGAGACAGAAAGACAGAAAGTCAGAGAAAGAGAGAGACAGAGAGAGTGACATTTGTGCACTGTGTTTTAAATAGAATGAAATAAAGGCAATCTTGTACCGTATATCCCACTTGTTACTTTCAAATATATCTTTTACCTGTATCTGTGGAGATAGATGCAAACAACCTATGGAGATTTCCTAGAATATTAAAATATTTTATAATCATTAAAGTGCTACATAAATGCCAGTTACTATTATTGTTAGGCTAAATACTTTTCAACACAATAGAGGTAAGAGAGATAAGAGGGATTGATGGTTTGTAACATTTCTTCCACTTTTAATGTATTCATATTGTTTTGGGAAACCATAAAACCATATTCTTGCTGAATGTTAAGTTTGTTTAGAAAATGTTTTTAAAATATTTTACTTACAACAATCATTAAGCATAAAAGTATGATGAATTCCATTTTACGACTGACACTAAAGTCTCAGAAAGTAGGTAACACAGCCTGAGTCACACAGCTAATAAAAGCACTTCAAATTAAATCACTCTTTTCACTGAAAAATTACTGATAAGTGATAATATGGACATCACTTCAAGACTGCCAATAATAGAAACATTCTATTCACCTAAGAATGTGAGACCTCTTTTGAACAGTTTACTTCTTAGGAAGGGTTTATTCTTCTAGAAATATCTCCATTCAACTTTTATACCCTTCTACTTCTGCCCTCAGAGGTCAAACAACCATGCAATTTCTCTAATATTAAGCAGTTTTTCAGATATCTCAGAAGAATAAGGGTCCTTGTCTTTCTAGCTACTTCAACTTATCCTCCCATGATATGTTTTCAATACCATTACCCTTCAATCTGTATACACTCCATCTGGCCAGTACCTTTCCTAAAATGCCTAGAACTGAAATCTGTATTCCAAATATGATCTTGCCAGGGCTAAGTACAGTAGGAACATTTCTTCCCTTATTATAGACATTCTTTTTCTTTTAATGTAAGCTTGAATTACATTAACATTTTTGCTTCCATGTCATACTTTGACTCATTTGCAATCCATTATAGCTCCTATGTCTTCTTCACATGAATATTCAAACACATTCTTCTATTTTGTCTTTTGTAATTGCCTTTATCAAACTATATATAGGCCCCATAATAAATGCCATTCCACTAGGTTTAGCCTGTATCTTTTAATATCATAACAGAACCATAGCTAGGAAATTTTGCTCTTTGTACCATTTGGGGTAGGACACTGGTATTGTCAGTGGGAACGTAGGTATTAGGAAGGGGTCTATACAAGCACTGGGGCAATTGCTATATGGGAAGAGGTGGTTCATTCCAAAATCCAGTCATTGCTTCTATGGGTGTTGGAAGGGAGGTAATCTCTGGATTTGGGTTCCAGGTAATAGGACCCTTCTGGTGGTAGTCTGAAGCAGGGAGATAGCAATGTTACATCCAGCAGAAGAAGCTAAGGGAAAGTGTATAAGCAAGAGAAGAATGAGCTTCTCTCCTGGGTAATCTGCAATCCTGTTTGTGCACACCTAGGTATAAGGAGCTCCAAATTTTCACTGTTTCCTTGTGGTATCACAGATGTTTTATAAATCCCCACTGCTCTATGCTAATTATGTATGTCTCATATCGATAACCGCTGAATATCTCAGAGTCTTTTCTGAGAGAAAGGATCCCAGAACTGCAGTGAAGGCTGGTGAGTCTACACCAAAAGAAGAGTTGGAATGTATATGGAGCTCATACCCTAATCATAATGAGGAAGCAAAGTGGAGAGAAGTGAATAGATGATAAGTTTAGGTGTTGGTAGATAGGGGCATTGAGGCTGGGGAAGAAAACAAGGATAGACAAGTGGATACAAATATAAGTAAAGGTATTAATATTCTCTTACATAGTGACACAAAACACTTAGACACCTATACAAAGGTTGTTGTGAAATTCTTGGTCATGAGAAATGCTTGGTTGCCAGCTCCTCTCTCTACTCCTATTCAATAAGTAGTTCATCTGCCTAAGATCTGCTAGTATCCCACCTCTGATGAAGAAGACCATGCCAGGTATTTTTGCTTGTCAATCTGTTACCCATTTATCCTCAAGTTTGTAAAACAACAATAGACACATGTTCATTCATTTAATTTTTAACCTTCACCCCCTCAAACAAAAGTGCACTCATCAGCACAAGTTACCTCATAAGATCAAAAGATTATAGGATTTAAAATTAGAAAGGACCTCAGAGATCATAGAGTCCAACACTGTCCCTTAAATGAAAAGGAACTCTGAAGTCCAGAGAAGAAATATGCATTTGCCCTGATCATACAAGGAGTCAAAACAGAACCTTTTAGTTGGAAAGGATCTCCTGGGTCACCTTTTTCAATTAATATGCAAATAAGAACTCATTATTCAAAATATTTGAGAAGTGTTTGCTCATATACTTACAATGAAAGAGATCAACCCTGACACTCCAACACCGACCTTTCTGCTTTGGATGAATCAAATTGTTAGCAAATTTTTTCTTATACCAAAGTTCAATTTTCCTTTCTGTAGCTTCTCCTAATTCAGGTCAAGGTGACATTTGCTAATTTTGGCTAACATGTTAAACTTACTGAATTTTCCTGATACATGGTCTGTGATTAATAAATTTGTATTGATTTCCTCATTCACTGGTTAAATCTCAAAGACAAACTAAACCCATTCCCCAAGCAACATTCATTCTACTAGCAGAATACAGTCAGGGGATTCCGATTGGATATGTGATTTCATTGGCATAGCATCTTCACTAAAATTTATGCCTTAGAATGGTGCTGAAGGCACTGAGTTTTGAAATGATTCATACAGATCAGGGAGAAGAATTGGTCTAATGCCTCCATGGCTCTGAAGTCTTCTCTTCACCTACTATATGATAGTTCATAGTCATATATAGTGCTATAAAGCAGATGCACAAAACAACTTCAAGAGCAGCACGTATACACTGAAATATATAAGAATCAAGACAGGCTTCCCTTGGGACATGGTATCTGTGCTGAACCTTAAAGGAAGCTAGAAATTCTAAGAGGAGAGTCAAGGTTGTAGCATGTACCAACTACGAATGAGATGATGCAGTGGATGGAGCATGAAGTCTAGATTCAGGAAGAACTGAATTCCAATCTAGCCCAAGACACTGAGTAGCTTTATGACTCTGGGTAAATCCCTTAACCTTGCCTGCCCAAGTTTTTCAGCTGTAAAATGAATATAGTAATAGAACCCACCCCCTAGGGTTTTTGGAGGGATCAAAAAAGATAATCTTTATGAAGTGTTTAGTACAGTTCTTGGTGATTTCATAATAAGCACATAATCAGTGCTTAATAAATGTTTCCTTCCTTCCTTGGAGAAAAGTAAATGGGAGAGTTAGTAAGATATATGGAGACTGAAGGGGAATGATGTGAAGGAAGCTTGAAAAGCATACTGGAGCTAGGTTGAAAAGGGCTTTAAAGATCTGAGAAGTTTGAATGAGAAAGGCAATAAAAAGTAGTTAACATTTCTCCAGGAGGGCAATCAGATAGTCAGAGATGTTTAATCTTAGATTAAGAGAGTTTAATCTTAGATCAAACCACAGGCCTCACAGATAAACTGATATTTACTAGAATTTCACTTGATATGCTCAGTGACTTTCTGTTGTTTGTTCTGATTAATAAACAAATGATTTCCTAACATTTCCTGCGTCCCCTAATCATACCGTCCCCACAACCCCTTTCCTCATACAAAAGTCTCTCCAACGGGAAGTTAGTACTTTATTGGACTTTACCACAGTTGTTGATGAAAGCACTGTTAATAAATACTTATTGTTTGTAGTGCGAGGGAGTTCAGATGAAACGCACAGTCATACACAAAGATCGCTGAACAAACTTTATTGCTAGTCACAAGAGAAGTAGAACTGCTGCGAGTGGGGACAAAGTGTGTGGCCCCCATGCTTGCAATGAACAGGATAATGGGATGGGAGGAGGGAGGTATTGGGAGGGGAGCAATTGCTCATGTTCTAGCCCAAGACCTAGAGCTCTTTCCCTATCAAAATTATTCATTATTTGAGACATAGACCCAGTAGAATGCAATGGAAGATTGCCCTATTAGAACCTGTAAAGTGAGGATATTTTCTGAATAATGTAATATGGATTAAGGATTTTTTTTTAATAAATGACCTCATATTGATGGAATTAAGTCTTGCAACAGTTCAGAGAACATTCTTAGACATTCATGGTCACTACAAAAAATGAATGTTTCTTTCCACTCAGTTCTGCTAAAATGCTTGCTCTGAAAACACATATTTGTTTCAACATGATTGATATATCAATGGAAGGCAATAAGCATCCATATAATACCTACTATATACCTGGCACTGCGCTAAGCACTTTTTAAAAATAAATATCTCAGTTGATCTTCAGGACAACTCTGCGTGGTAGGTGCTGTTATTATACCATGTTTACAATTGAAGAAACTGAGGATAAGTGACTTACCTGGGGTCACAAAGCTGGGAAGAGTCTGAGTCAGCAGAATTGAACTTACATCTTCCTTGTTTCAGGCTCAGCACTGTATCTGCCGCACACCCAAATACCTCTAATATCAGGGAACACGTTGAGCACAATATGAATTGTATGTTTACCTATGTGATTTCATTTCCAAAGAGATAGCAAGGGAACAATGAGGCTTCCCTGTCCACATCTCATATTATAATTTCCATCACAGTTCAGATAACCAGTTTTTCCCCAGATTTCACAATAAACCCTTTCACAATAACTCACAAACTGCAACCCTTCCAATTCCCACTTTCATAAGACAACTTCCAGTCTTTTCTCAAGGTAAAGTGAAATATTTATTTAATGACTTCCAATACAGTAGCAGCTGTGGCTGGTCTGCACCTACAAACTTCACTTTCCTCCACCATTCTCTGCCACCTCCTTGGCCCTTTACTTTCCAAGGCTGCCATCGCACCCAAAATAATTTTGCCGGCCAGATAACCTGGGCACAGGTCAAGCAACAGCCCGAGACTGTGGACATATGCTGCTAGTGATTTACTATAGCATTCATGTATAACTCATGGCTCAAAGAGTCAGTTGAATAGTACTCTCTTCATTAATAATGAATAATTAATCAATGTTTGGCCCCTGTGTGAGTCAGTTAGTGACAACTAGAGATGAGAGATATTCTGGTCTTCTAGCTTCCATCTTCAAAAGAGAAGAGACAAGTTTCTAATCTCTCTTTAGGTTCCTGAGGGAGAGAAAAGACTGGTGGGGAACAGCTAACAGATAACAGTAATCTCTCTCATATCCCTATCCACAGCCTGCTACATAAGAGATGCTGAGGAATCTCTCTGTGAGTGAGATCTGAGACTTTCTCCTAGTTCAGATGAGTTTTCTAACTCCCACTGGGAAAGATTATTTGCTCTGTATTGTCTGGTATATATTCTTCCATGTATACTTTGCCTGATTTCTGTGTTGCTATTGATTTGGATAAATGTTTATATTTTCTATGCTATATGTTCATTGTAGAACTCACATCTGGTGAGAAGAGAACCTAGCCATGGATACATAGTTTGGCGCACTCCTTCCCCATTAAAGGATAGCATTCAGGGGCACAACTTGAACCTAAAATATATTTTCCCTAGACCAGCAATATTTAAGAGGGGGCAACTAGATACAGATCTACCTTAGCATTTCTTCTTTCCAAGGAGAACAGAATGGCCTCATTCTCCTGCTATCTCCTGGCAGGAATGAGAGTCTGTCTTGGTGAAAGTAAAGGGGAAGAGATTCCTCTCTGTCCAACAAAAATTAATTTGGGAAATTAAATAGTATTTTAGATGACCCCACAACTCAGGCATTTATTTAGCTCTGTGACTGTAAGTCACTGATACCTCTATCTTCCTTAGTTTCCTCATCTTTTCAGGATTGTTGTGGGAATAAAATGAAATAATATTTGTAAAGAATTGCAAGAGAGCTATATAAATTTTATTATAAGTTACTAAGTTTGCAATACATCTTTCATTAATTAATCATTTGGCACTGAGTCCCTACTCTACCTTATGAAATAGTATTTATGTAATAAACCAGAGAAACTTTTTGTAATGAGCTTTTGCTCATCTCCCTCTCTCTCTATACATACATATATGTATATATATATATATATATATATATATATATATGTGTGTGTGTATGTATATATATCATCCCCCTGCCTACCTGCCCATCTCCAAAATTTAAATTATCACAAGCAGTTCTATTGCTATGATAACAAACAATATAAGTAACAATAAATCAGAGACATAAATATTTACAATATGTCAGCTGTAAGACAGGTTAAAGCATGTCACCTTTAGTTATTACTACAACTAATGACTTCTTAATTCTGTAAATACATTCCTACTTTTTAGCTCTTTAAATTAAAATTTTTTTAAATTTTTTTTTAATTTTTCAGCATTCACTTCGACAAAATTTTGTATTTTACAATTTCTCCCCATCTTCCACTTCCCTCCACCTAGAGCAATGTGTATTCGGATTACCCTTTCCTCCAATTTGCCCTCCTTTCTTTTGCTCCCCCCTTTATCCTCTTCTTTTCTATTTTCCTGCAGGATAAGATAGCTTTCTATATGCCATTGCTTATATATCTTATTTCTTAATTTCATGTAGACACAATTTTTAACTTTCATTTTTAAAGCTTTGAGTTCCACATTCTCTTCCTTCCCTGTTTCCCATCCATGCTCATTGAGAAGGCAAGCAATTCCATATAGGTTATACATGTGTAGTCATGCAAAACACTTCTATAATAGTCATGTTGTGACAGACTATTTTCCCCTCTGTCCTGTCCCACCCTCCATTTATTTTATTTTCTCCTTTGAACTCTCCTCTACCAAAGTGTTTGCTTTGGATTACCCCTTCCCCTAATCTGCCATCCCTTCTCTTATTCCCCCTCTCTTATTCTGTTCTCCCCCTGTTTTCCTGTAGGGTAAGATAAACTTCCATACCCAATTGAGTGTATAAGTTATTCCCCACTTGCAGCCAAATCTAATGAAAGGAAGGCCCATATACTCCCTCTCATATTCCCCTTCTCCTCTATTGTACAAGCTCTTTCTTACCTCTTTTATGTAAGATGATTTACTACGTTGTACCTCTCCTTTTCTCTTTCTCCTAATCTCAAACTTTAATTTTCTTTTTTAGATATCCCTTCATATTCAGCTCACCTTGTACCCCCTCTCTCTCTCCCTCCCTCCCTCCCTTCTTCTCTCTCTCTCTCTCTCAATACATATACATATACACTAACATACATACATTTCCTCCAACTCTCCTAATACTGAAAAAGGTCTCATGAGTTACAAATATCATCTTTTCATGTAGGAATGAAAACAGTTCAACTTTAATAAGTCCCTTATGGCTCCTCTTTCATGTTTACTTTTTCATGCTTCTCTTGATTCTTGTATTTGAAAGTCAGATATTCTATTTAGTCCTGGCCTTTTCAATAAGAATGCTTGGAAGTCCTCTATTTCATTGAAGTTCCATTAGTTCCCCTGAAGAATTATATTCAGTTTTGCTGGGTGGGTGATTCTTGGTTTTAATTCTATCTCCTTAGATCTGGAATACTGCATCCAAGCCCTCTGATCACTTAATGTAGAAGCTACTAAGTCCTTTGTTATCCTGATTGTGTTTCTACAATACTTGAATTGTTTCATTCTGACTGCTTGTAATATTTTCTCCTTGACCTGGGAACTCTGGAATTTGGCTACAATATTCCTAGGAGTTTTCCTTTTAGGATCTCTTTTAGGAGACGATTGGTGGGTTCTTTCCATTTCTACTTTAGCGTCTAGTTCTAGAATATTTTGTGCAGTTTTCCTTGATAATTTCTTGGAAAATGATGCCTAGGTTCTTTTTTTGATTATGGTTTTCAGGTAGCCCAATTATTTTTAATTTATCTCTCCTAGGTCTACTTTCTAGGTCAGTAGTTTTTCCAATGAGATATTTCAAATTGTCTTCTTTTTTTTTATTCTTTTGCTTCATTTTTATTCCATTTTCTTGATTCTAATTTTAAAGGAATTATTTTCTTTAGTGAACTTTTGGACCTCTTTTTCCTTTTGGCCTATTTTGATTTTTAAGGCATTCTTTTCCTCATTGGTTTTTGGACCACTTTTGCCATTTGGGTTAGTCTAATTTTAAAGCTGTTATTTTATTCAGCAATTTTTAGGTTTCCTTTAGCAAGTTATTGACTCTTTTTTCATGATTTTCTTGCATGATTTCTCTTCCCAAACTTTCCTCCACCTTGCTTACTTGATTTTCAAAATCTTTTTAAGTTCTTTCATGGCCTGAGACAAATCCATATTTTTGTTGGAGACTTTGTATGCAGAATCCTTGGCTTTCTTTTCTTCTGGCTGTATGCTTGGATCTTCCTTGTCACCAGTAACATAACAAAATATCTCTTCACAGAGAAAGTAAGAATATCCCTCATTTGCTCATTTTCCCCAGCCAATTACTTGACTTTTGAGTTCTTTGTTAAGTGTATGGTTCCAGAAGCAGCCTCTCCTTCAGCAATGGCTTTTATCACCCTTGGGCTGGGGTTGAAGGTGGACCAGCCCACACTCCCCTCTCAAGTGAGAGACCCTTCCCATTGATCTTCAAACCTGACTTTTGTGCTTTGGGATTGAGAAGTCTGAAAACCACACTAGTCAACAGCAATTCAGTTCCCTAAGGCCTGTTTCAGCTGCATCTATGCCAGCTCAGCCCATGACAAACTTTGCTCCACTTCCAGCCCAGTGCAATAGACTCTTGATCTTCCAGATTTTCTTAGACTGAGGATTTGCTTCAGTCAGTCCTTTTGTAGATTCCATTGCTCAAGAATTTGTTTAGAGTCATTTTAATAGATTTTTTGAAGGGTTTGAGGAGGAGGGCTTTAGAAAGTTCCTGCTTCTATGCAAGATTTTTCATCTTGCCTCCACTCCCTACCGTTTGCTTCCAAAAATTCTTTTGAGGTTGCTTTTCAAGATGTGGTTAGATACAATTCTCTTGCAACATAAGTTCTTTTACTCCCTTTTTTCCTGTTCTTTCATCACAGATATAGTGAATAGTCACACATTAATAATCTTAAACTCAGTCTACATACAGATTCTTTGTACAACCGAAGATAAACCATCAGTATTTGAAATCTCATTTACTTTGAAATAAATGGTAGTAGTATCTATTGGCCCCTGTAGGAGGCTAATAGCCTCTGTGGAATAGAGTACTCAAGCTGATATGGCAAAAGTCTAACTCTTTCAAAATATCAAATTTGTCTTTCCAGGCCAAATAAATCATCTGTGCATCATTATGGACACAATATGTATAAATGTTCTCTTCCCAAACAGAATGCAATATTTAGGTAAAGGATTAATTAATTTTGCTCTTTATATTCCAAGTGCCTATCAAAGAACACAATAGGCATTTAAATTCTAGAGGATAAGGGGTATACAATGCTAGTTTGTGAGTTGCCCTAGCTATTTATTTTGATATATTGAACTTTATGCATGTATTCCAAATGTATCTGTTTCCTTACATGCTCCCCTTGTTTGAGAAGATTCATTAAAACAGGAATCTTTTGGTCTGGATCTCAGATTTCAACCATCTTTAGAAATCCCAGTGTGGAAGCTGCCCTAACTATGCAAATTGGCAACTTAATTTTCGTTTATATTCTTAGTTTGGGATGCCCTGATTGAATAAGAGATTTTGGCCAGGGTCAAATTGGTAGTTTATATCATAGAAAAAGCTTTAACTCTGAAATTCTGACTCCAAGGCCAGACCTTTATCCACTATACTATACTACTGCCTCTCTATTTGTACATTTTTGCTTATAATCTATAAAGATAAATATATAGCTTATTTATGAAGTAACTATTGATCTTTGATCATCATATGGCCATCTGCTACCCATTTCAGTACAGTATGATACTCACCAAAAAAAGATTATTGGCATTGTAGAAGTATTAATTATTTTGAGATTTTGTTAATGGTGGCTCCTCTGGTGTTTCTCCTCCTGTGATTGCCTTTCTGTGGGCTCCACATTATACCTTGTACCTCCTGTGGGCACATGGGAATTGCCCTATTGACTTGTGCTAATATCAGAATCAACATCCTATATGGGTTGAGGAATATTTCTGACTAAGCATTGTATGTGATTTTTATTGCAATATCTTATAGCTGGATCCTCTGGGCTGTCTTCTGACTCCCTTCTTGGGTTGCCTGATTTGAAACCCTTAATATTTGTGGTTTTCCTATCTATGTCATCTTACCTTCCTATTCTCCTGCACTTTTCTCCTTCCTTGCCCATCTATTTGGCAAGAATGTTCCCTCAATACATCTATATATTCTTGGCCAGTCTGTATGTGGTCATAGCCCTAGTCTTAACCCTATAATCTATGGGGTCAGAACCAAGCAGATTTGCAAGTGAGTATTTAGAATTTTCAGGAATGATTCATACTGAACAATGACAAGTGGAAAAAAGGCCTTCCTATTTTATTTTCTATCTACTTTTACTGATTTGAAGCTATCCCCTCTGTGATTTATCTTATATACCACTGATAAACCAATATACCTAACACAACATTTAATATGTAGCTAGATTTCTCAATATTTTTTCAGTAGTTTTCTATTTCATTAAGTATATTCTTCTCCACCAGACTATCAAAGCCTCTCATATCCCCAATAATGTAATAGTCATGAATCTGTTTCTGACCCATAGATTATAGCTTTAAGGCCAGGGGGTTATATCACCAATATATAATGTGGTTATATCCCCTAGCCTTAACCCTATAATCTATGGGGTCAGAACCAAGCCGATTCCTGCGCATTTAGAATTTTCAGGAAAGATTGACTGTGAAAAAAGAGACTTGATGAACATTTTTTTCTTTATCTGGTTTCACTGATTTGAAGTTCTTCTGTCTGTGATTTACCTTATATAACATTACTAAACTAATAGTCTAAATATGAAATTTAATATATAACTAGCTTTCTCAAAAATTTTTTTCAATAGTTCCCAATTTTATTGTCTATCCTTGTCTGTGAGGCTTTCATGGCCTCTCTTATTATCCTACTTATTGAATTAATTTTATAGTCTCAATAAATGCATATCATACTCTAGTGAGACCTCTTAATTGACTGGGTAATAAAAGAGAATAAAGTGATTTTAAAAATATTTTTGACAAGTAAAATTATATTTCATTTCCCTCTCATGCTAGATCAGAGAAAAAATAAAACAAAACTAAAAAATGAAATGCAACAAAATATTTATAACAAATGTACATACCACAAGAAATTGTTGAATTGTTCATATCTCCCCAAAATATATTATTCTTCATTCTGCATTTTAAGAGATGGGAAACATGCTTCATCATCTATCCTCTCATATGATGGTTGGTCATTTTAAAAGTCAGTCTTCTTATGATTGATGCTGAGTGAAAGGAGCAGAACTAGGAGAACTTTGTGCACAGCAACCACCACAGTATGTGAAATTTTTTCTGGTAGACTTGGAACTTCATTGCAATGTAAGGACTTAAAAAATTCCCAGTGGTCTTTTATGGCAAAATTCCTTCCACATCCAGAGAAAGAACTATGAAATTCAATTGCATAATGTAGTAGATCATTTTCTTTTGTGTTATGTCTTGGTTTGTTTTATGATTTTTCCCATTCATTTTAATTCTTATATACAACATGACTATGTTGTGTATATGTATATATATATATATATATATATATATATATATATATATATGTATGTATACACACCCACAAACACACACACTCAAACACATACACACACACACATACACAAACACACACACTATGAAGATGTATTTAATAGGAATGTCTGTGTAGAACCTATATAAAATTGTATGCCATCTCGAGGAGGGGAGAAAAAAATCTAAGTTATATGGTAGTGATTGTAGAACACTGAAAATAAATAAAAAAATAAAAGTCAATCTTCTTAAGCCTTTCAAAGTTATTTATCTTTCCAATAATGTTTTTATGTTTAAATTCCTCTTCTGATACTTCTCATTTCACTCTACACCAGTTCATAAAACTTCCCAGGTTCCTTTGAAAGTGTAATTTTCATTGTTTCTTGTAGAGCAATAATTTTCCATTTCATTTATTTACCATGAATTGTGCAGCCATTTTCCATTGAAGGGGATCTACCTCAGCTGCTTATTCCCTTTTTTCTACAAAAATAGTGGATGTAAACACTTTTGTATGTATATGTATTTCCTGGCTTGCTTTGATATTTTTAGAATACAGGCCTAGTAATTGCAGAACCAGAGACTATGTACAATTTAGTAACATTTGAATACAGTTCCAAATTATTTTCCAGAATGGCTAGAACAATAGTGCATATCTGAATTGATTGTTTTTACTTGGTGACATTTGGTGATATCCTGCTATTAATAATTACCCTATTCCTTCTAAATTCTGTTTCTATTCTATCAACAAAGTCCTAGAGGTATCTCTAATTCTTCTCTCTATTTTCCTTCTCCATTTCCTTACTCTCATCTAATCAACTGGTAAGTTCTATGAATCTATCTCTTAAGTATTTTTCAATCCTATGCTCCCTCATACCACCATTTCAATTGCTCCCGCTACCCTCTCCAGTTCACTCCCATTCCTCCTTGAATATATTACTATATTATACACTACATGCTTCCTGCTTCAGCTTTATTTTTGTTCAATTTAAACATGTTTCTACCTCCCAAATAATCTTTTAAATATACTGCTGTGATTATGCTACTCTTCTATTTAAAAATCTATAGTGGATGCTCATTTCCTTCCAAATATAAAAGACAAAATTCAATTGGTGCTCAGCATGTATTTACAGATTTGCTTAACCTTCCACCCATGCAGGTTCCAGCTCAGCTGATCTACTATATATTCCATGTTTTAAATTTACTTATTCCTATCTCTGTGCCTTTGTACATACTGTCCTACATTCCCCAAGTAGACTTATTTTCATCCTATCTCAATCTGTTGGTGTCCTCTCCTTTCAAGACCCAAGTATGAGACTCTCTGGTTTTGAAACATACTCATATTCTGTCCCCACAGTGGAAAATAGGTTCTTTGAACTGAAGAACCATTTTATTACACCTTTATATCCCTAATATAGGCCAATAGTGTGCCCTTATTAGGTGATTCCTAAATGTTTATGTAATTTGATTTCATTATTTAACCAACAGATAAATTTTCAAATTAAAATAAAATCTTACAACTATCAATGTCAATCATAAAGAAAAAAATCAGAATTCTAGTGTCATAATAGAGAGGGATATGAAAAGTTATCAAATGCAATATGTAAGTGTGGAAGAATTTCTAAAATAGTTCTGAAAATGGTCATGAAACCTCCACTAGATGCTTGGTGTGACAAGGAATTCACGATCTCCTGATGGATGTCTTTCCAACCTTGAATGCTTTTAATTCTTAGGAATTTTTTTCTTAAATAAAGTACCACCTCTTTAACATAGTTGCATTTTGATTGTTTAAAGAAATCAAAAGTAAAATTCGAGAAAAAATAACTTTTGTAAAAAGAAAAGCAAATCAAATTAATTTATGATGGTAAGAGGATATTGACTCTTATAGTTAAAACATTTCAATGTAAAAGGGGGCAGAAAATATATTTTGGTTAAGAAACCTGATAAAATACTTTTGAAGTAAATTTCATTTATGCCATCAAAATGAGATGACAGACTGTAAGAAAACCAAGTAAAGAATAGAGTGAATCTGTTTAAATGCAGAAAAGTAAATCAAGCTGCAAGACTGTCAGTCTTCCTCTGCTCATTTTCATGTAAAGTTGCTTTTAGGTATTGATGCAAAAAAAATTTAAATAAATACTAACCTGGAGATTACAGAAATATATCTCAAAGACCGTATGCTATCTCCATGTTGAAATCATAAGAGGAATGTGGGATTGGTTCAGTATTCAGAAATTTATAAGCATAATTGAACATGTGGTTGGTTCTTCTGCCCCACCCCACCTGATACCCCTTCCCAGGGGACACTTGAAGCAGGGACTGAGACAGGTGAAAAGGCTCAGGGAAACTTGAGACAGCTTTGAAATTCACCCATTAAGGCTATCCATAATCAAAGGGCAGGAGTCAGAAAATGAGCAATATGGAAATATAATGAAATGACAATAAAATTACCAAAGATTTCAGGAGGAAGAAAACTCAGTTAAAAGCACAACAGAAATATTTGAGTTGGTAAAATAGACAAACTTAATCCAGAGTTGATTTTCTTTCCAAATAAACAAAAGAAAGAACAACTGATAGGGAACAAAAATAGTTAGGGAACCTATTCTCAATCCCTTGAATTCAGGTGTTCCTGACTCCAGGCCCAGTACTCTATGTCTGTACTGTGCCACTTAGCTAACTAGGTGACTTTTCCTAATGAATGAAGAGAGCTGCTCTCTCTTCCTTAAGCACATGTCTAAAATGTAAAAAAAAATATCTCCTAGGTTTGTTAAGACTGACTTTCACTGCTCACTTTTAATGAATCAAAGGAAGACATGATATCTCATGAAAAAACTTACCAAGACCAACAGTGACCAACAGGAGCAGTCACACAGTGTAGGGGTCATGAAGTCCTAGTAAGATGGCGAAGACCTTTAAATCTCAAGTGATTTTGATCAATGTTGCTAAATGAAGGTAGCAGCTTCAGAGGAGAAAGATACTTTTCATAAATGATTTTTTGACTAGGAACATGGTTCTGAGAATGATAACTGAATTTCTGTCACTCACATTAAAATAGACAATATAGCCTTTTAATCAATGATGGAATGCAATGATGAGGATTGGTAAAAATGGATTTACCTGAGAGAATTTACCTAAGGAGGTGGTGCATAAAAATACAGAGTCAGATTTTCCCTTAATAATAGAAATGCTATTTATCTCAGTCCTTAACTTTCTCTTATTTCAGAATGTCCTCAGATTTGTGCTTTCCTTGGTAATGTCTAAACTGATTAATAATATGATAGCTCTAATTGCTAGCATTTATACAACACTTTAATGTTTGCAAAACCCTTTAGCAGATATTATTTCATTTGAGCCTCACAACCACTCTGGGTGATGTTCTTATCTCTATTTTACAGATAAGGAGATTGAGGCAGGAATTTGTTAAATGACTTGCTCAGAGTTACACAACTGGTAAGTGTTTGAGGTTGAAGTTATACTTAGGTCTTCCTGCCTTCAGGACAAGTTTTTTATTCTTTTCCTCCTCTTGTTTAACCATCACCATCATCAAAACTCACTTTTCTATGATATTTTCAGATTCATAAAATACTTCCCTCAAAATAGTCCTGCAAGACAACATAGATGTTAGTATCATAATTATAAGCATGAGGAAATTGACCAAGGGAAGATAAATGAAGGAAATTATAGAGATAGTGATAAATGACACATTTGTATTGTACCTAGTTCTCTTCTTGCTCAATCTTTCTTCAATATTATAATACTAAGACAGATATAATAACTCTAACGAGAAATTTTATACCAAAGAGGTATGTCATTTCTTAAGCCATCAACCAAAGTTCGTTAAATTCCTGCTGTGTGCATTCTGCACTGTGCTCAGCACTGGGAATATTAAGGAAGGGAAAAATGAAGACACTCCTTGCCCTCAAGAAAATCATGATTTAATGAAGGGGAAACAAGCAGACAACTATGTACAAACAAAATGTAGAGAGGAAAAGTTGGACATAATCTGATAGATTTATGAGATTTAAGAAGGAATGGGAAAGGCTTCTTTCAGAAGGCAGGACTCTACGTGACAGGATGTGACAACTGTTTGGATATGGGGAATAAGAGAAGGGGTACAAGATGAAACTGAGCTTGTGAGCCTGTGTAACTGGGAGGCTCATCATACACTTCATAATAAAAACTTACTAGCTATGTTACATTAACCTTCTGACTGCCTCAGTTTCTTCAGCTGTAAAATTGGTATAATAATCTCTACTGTCCTAGGACATTGTGAGAATAAAGTGAGATGACATTTATAAAATGCTATACAAATCTTAAAGTATGTTATAAATTCTAATTGTGAGATGTTTAATAGGCAATTGATGATCTGAGACCAGACATTGAGATAGCATAGAACAGAAAATATCAGATAATCAATCTTTACAGAAATGATAAGCTCATCAAGTAAAGCAGTATAGAAAGAGAAGAGAGATAGGCCCAGAACATAGCTCTGAGGGACACTTTTAGTTACCAAGGGAAAACCAGGCTGAAGATTCCCTCAGAGGATACTGAAAAGGTAGGAGGAGAACCAAGAGAGAGTAGTATCATGAAAACCTAAAG
This sequence comes from Potorous gilbertii, assembly GCA_028658325.1. Taxonomy (NCBI): domain Eukaryota; kingdom Metazoa; phylum Chordata; class Mammalia; order Diprotodontia; family Potoroidae; genus Potorous; species Potorous gilbertii. Next base: position 72,518,692 of record CM053771.1, on the reverse strand, counting down.
GAGAGTATCAAGAAGGGACTGAAATTTCTTATTTCACAGAGAAAAGAGAAGTATCATTGTTGACTGGGAGGATTAGGAAAGATTTTATGTTAAAGGTGATAACTGACAGTGGATTTAAAGAATGGGTAGTGTTTTAATGGGATAAGATGATATCTGTAGGAGATAATTCCAAGTATAGACAGAGAAAAGAATGTAAAAGAAGGTGGTATTTAAAAGGAAAGTAATAAAGGCATTGCTAAAAATGAGGCCTCAGGAAGAACTGACCTATGGAAGAAGGAGGTCTGCATAGAAGGAGGATATTCCAGAATTCCAAGGTCAAAGATTCTGAAGGATGAATGTTTCAGGCAGCTCTGATCAGTTTGGACTCCACAGAACATCATGTCCTACCCAGGATAAGTTGATTGCCTAAAATCTTGTCATCATTCAGATTGATTTAATTTTGGATACTGAATAATTTTTCAATTCTCTCTTCCTCCTCTCCCCTCTGATTGGAGAGCAGGGAGGGAGGAACACTAATCTCCTCCCAAAGTTTCCTCTACAGAGGGCTAGGATCTGAACTAAACCATTTACTCTCCACTTTCCATCAGGAGTTCTCCTTAATTTAGTCTCCCCAGTACATCATGCTTCAGGTTTCCTCTCTCTCATACTTTCCAGCTTCCATTTGTGTATTGTCTTTGACTATTAATTTTTTTTTAAAAAAGTATTTATTCTATTCTGAACTTAAGCATAAAGCAAGCATTTCTATTAACAGTAGAATTTTTGAAAACATGATTACACATAAAACTGAAAATCTATTAGGTACAATTGCTATTCTTTTTAAATATGTAATAAATTTATCATGCAAATTTTTTCCTGTTGTTCTTCCCTTCCTCAGTCCAGTAGACATAGATACACACACACACACATACACACACATACATACATACATACATACATACATATATATACATATATGTATATATGTGTATATATATATATATATATATATATATATATATATATATATAAAACCATTCTGTACATCTATTTGTCAGTTCTTTCCCTGGATACAGATAGTGTCTTCCTTCCTAGATCTGTTATAATTAATTTGCATATTTAAAATAATAAAAATGTTTTAATTGCTCAAAGATTTCCTTAAAACTATTTTACCTTTATATTATACAATATCCTCTTGGTTCTGCCGATTTCATTCTTCATTATTTCATTCAAGTCTCTCCATGTTTTTCTAAGATTATTGAGCACACCATTTCTTATAGCACAGTAGCATTCCATCACAATCATATAGCACAAGTTGGTCAGTCCTTCCCCAATTGACAGACATCCCTGTAATTTCCATTTCTTTGTTAACACAAAGAGAACTGTTATAAATATTTTAGAATATATAGGTTCTTTTACTTTTCCCCTAATCGTCTTGGGAAACAGATCTATGCCAGGGAAAGGGCATAATTTCAGATTGCCTACAAAATGGTTGGATCCGTTTATAATCCCACCAACAGTGAATTGATACCCCAATTTTTCCACATTCGCACCCAACATTTTTCACTTTACTTTCAAAAATTTTAGCCAAGTGGATAGGTGTCAAGTGATAACTCACAGTTGCTTTAATTTGCGTTTCTCTAATCAATAGTGGGTTAAAGTATTTTTAAATGACTACAAATAGTTTTTATTTCTTCTTTGGAAAACTGCCCATTTGTATCCTTTAATCATATATCAACTGGGTGATGACTTGTATTCTTATAGATTTGACAAAGTTCTTTATATATTCAAGATTTATCTGAGAAACTGTCTAAAAATTCACCCCCCCCAATTTTCTACTTTCTTTCTGATCTTAGCTTTATTTTTTTAATAGTACAACTTTTTAATTTAGTATAAGTGAAATTATTCATTTTACACCTCACCCTATTCTCTATCTCTTGTTTATTCAAAAGATGTTCACCTGTTCATAATTCTGGTAGGTAATATGTTGTTTGTTCTTGAAATCTTTTTGTAATATCTCTCTTTATATCTAAGTCATGTATCCATTTTGACCTGACCTTGGTCAATGGTGTAAAATATTGTTCTGTGCCCAATTTCTGCCATACTGCTTTCTAGCTTTCCCAACAATTTTCACGAAATAATGAATTTTTATACTCAAAGCTTAAGTCTTCACACTTGTCAAACACTAAGTTACTATAGTTATTTGCTGTTGTAAATTTTATGTCTACTCTGTTCAACTGATCTACCTTTCTGTTTCTTAGCCAGTACCAGATAGTTTGGATAATTACTGCTTTATAAGATAGGTTAAAATCTGGTGCTGCTAAACCTCCTCCTCCCTTTACATTTTTTATTAGTTTCTTTGATACAGTTGACCTTTTGTTCTTCCAAATGGGTTTTGTTACTATTTTTTCTAACTTAGTAAAATAACTTTTTGGTAATTTAATTGGAATGACATTGAATGTATAAGTTAAGTTAGGTTAAATTGTCATTTTTATCGTGTTGACTTTCTCCACCAATGAAAAATTAGTATTTAAATCTGATTTTATTCTATAAAATTTTTTTTATAATTTTGTTCATATAGTTCCTGAGTTTGTTTTGGCACATGTACTTCAAGCTATTTTATACCATCTAGAGCTATTTTAAATGATGTGTCTCTTACTATCTCCTCTTGCAGGGTTTTGCTGTTGACACATAGTAATGCTGATATTTTATGTGGATTTACTTTGCTAAAATTATTAATTTTGAAACTGTTAGATTTTAGGTCATTGTGGACAGGGACAGTCTCTTTTTCCTATTTCCCTCTCCAGAGCTTAGCACAATGTCTGGCTCATAGTTTAATAAACATTTATTTAATGGAGTTGGTGTGCAGTTAGGGTTGTGTGGAACACTGAGTATATGTAACAGAACTGTCCTCTCTTCCCAGTTTCCATAAGAAGAATGTTCTTTGTAATTTTGGTCCCAGATTTAGCTTTGTGACTTCAAGTGGAAACTGTATAAACATTTAAGCCATCTCTCTCATACAGTGGACTCTGGATCCTTAGAAATTCTGTTTTCTGCGATCTCCTTGTTGACCTGGGTACAGACAAATTCTGCAAAAAAATTACATTCTTCATTTCAACTTTTCTTTGCTACCAAGTTTCTGTTTAAACAATTCCCATACTTATGTACAGTTATTACAACTCAGAGTACCTACTCCCCTTTAAAGAAAGATATATAATTTCCTTCCTTAGAAAAGAAAGGATTTAATAATATCTTTTATGAAACCATTGTTTCCTTATATCTATATTACAACAACAAAAATATTCACAGCAAGAATTTATATCACACTTTAAATGTCTTAGATGTATCATCTCATTGGCTCCTTGTAACAACCTTGTGAGAGAGAAGCTATTATTACCCTTGTTTTATAAAAGGGGAAACTAAGGCTGACCATTTAAGTAAGTTGATCAGGGTCACAGAACTCACAAGTGTCTAAGGAAGAATTAAATCTTCCTTACTCAAAGTCAAGTCTAGCACTCTCTCTACTATTCCAGCACATATTTACATACCTTGAACTCATGTCTCATAATGGTAGATCAAAAGGTGAATTTTCAAATGGGACTAATGTTTAAAGTGAGGGCAGTATTCTACCTTGGTCATACCAATTATAAGGTATTATGTTTATTTTGAGGAACCAAACATTTGGAAATATTCACAAAATTTCACTTGTACTTTGTGGCATGAGGAGGGTATTGTAAAAATTTAGGGATCAGAATAGGGAACCTGTTCCTATTCTTCCCATATTTGAAGGGCTGTCAAATGCTTTTAGACAGATTTATTTTACTTGATCCCAGGGAAACTCTAGGATCAATGAGTAAAAGTTGCATGGAGACATCTTTTATCACATTTTAGAAAAATATCCTAAATTATAAATATCCTAAAATTAACAAAAGATATAATACATTATATGGAGTGGTAGTAAATTCTCTCTTCCTAGAAGGACCTGACACAATTCCTGGCACATATTCAATGCTTAGTAAATACTTGATGATTAATTATTAGAGAACTTTGGGGGCAGCTTTGGTATGGTCCAGGACCACATGTAGAGAATTCTACTTTGTTCCAATTTATATAATTTTCTGGAGTAACCATTTTTAAAAAATATTTTCTTCTCTTCTGCCATAGTACATCAATATTCACCAAGAAGTGGGGAGTTAATTTCAGCAGATTGGAAATTTGTAGACTAACTTTGGTGTAGAAGTAGGTAGCAGAAGAAATGTCTCTAGTCATCAACCCTATTGCCTTACGTTGAGTATATGACCACAAAGGTATTCCCCAGTCCCTGTGACTATTTCTGTGCCCTGGGACGATAAAATGCTAAGGTCAGGAACTCTGCAGGCACAGGGGATCCTCATTATGTAAAATTTTTCTTAGGGAGGAAAGGGGGAAAGAAAGCATTTCAGTCTCATTATAAACCTTTCCCAGTTATACAGGAAAATTATAGAGAAGTCAGAGAGATAGAAGCTGCAAGAATATTTTCCCTGAGAGAGGATTATTCATTTTTAAGGCATTCGGTGAGTCTATTCCTTAATAGTTTCAAAGATTTAAGAGTTCTTAGTGTACCAAGAGTAGTAACTTTAAAGAGAGCAAAAAGAAAAAAAGAGGCAAGTGATTGCAGTGTAGGAACCAAGGTGTCATCTCTAAGAAAGATAGACAAAGAGCCAAAAGGAATGAGGGAAGAGGATGCTTATTAATATCTGTCTTATTAATGAGATCATCTTTGTAGAAATCCAGAGGTGTATCTAGTTCATAAATGAGGAATCAAACAGAGAAAGACTAGAAGAAGAATACCCATGGAGGGCTTGGAGGTGGAGCGTAGCATGGTAAATTCTGTATAGTTAAGGAGATAGGGACTGACTAAGAATGTGTCCTGTGAAGGGCAGAGAGCCTCAGACAATGGAAGGACTAAGGGAACGAGTTAGAGTAAGAAATGTAAGTGAGAATAGGAACACTAAAAATTCTATCATAACACCTTATTACTTCCTCCCCACACTCACAGGGCATCTACCTCCTTCGAACCATATCTTGTTCACTATTTGCCGCTTCATTAAGGAAGGAGCCAATTCTAGGCACCTAAAATATTTCAGATATTCCAAAGTACAGTATATCGCCTGTGGAGATGAGATTATCCAGAGAACCTCTTCTGCCAGTCCAGAAAACGGTCAAGAAAATGGCTAAGAGGGAATGTTAAATCAGCAGTAGGCTATAGGAAGGCGTATGGAGGAGGAAATGAATGCTCCCCTTTGGTTAGTAACAATAAAAAAGCTCCAGATTTATTCTTCAGTTGGATTGTCACCCATTTAAAACAAAAGGGCAGTAGGAGCCACATTTTCTTATTACCCAGAGAAAATTACGCATGCTATTAATTTAATATGGGTAGTCATAGATAGCAAGGAGATCAGCAAAGACCCCTTGTGAACTGCTCAATCCTTTCTACAATAAGTGATCTGAATGATTTCAGTCTGACTTTTTGGAAAACTCCTTTCTCTCAGGAGACTGTAGGAAAAGTTAACAAAAAGGGAGGAATTACTGAACTCTGGGTATAGTCCAGAATGATGATGAGCCCCTCACAGTTTGTTAAGCCTTCAATAGCCCAGATTTGAAATAGCGGATTTCAACATGACTATATAGCCTAAATACTATTTTTGTTTGATCTCTGGTCTCTACTAACTGATTCAACCTTGTGAAGACTTGGATAAAAAGTCCTTTCCCTCCAACTGAGAAAAATGAAATCCTGATCAGTTAAACCATCTTTGAGTTGCCACAGCTGAGCAGAATTCTACAAAGTGTTATTTGAAGGGAGAAACTGGAAATGAAGTGTGGATAGGATTTTCCTGGTTATGGTGTGGAAATCTCCTGGACTATGTTACAGTGGCAGTTGATAAAACATTTATAGCCATTTCTCCCAAGAATAGCTTCATTCAAGACTGAGGATAGTACCCTTACTCTAATAGACGGGAAGAGAGAGAGAGAAATGCACTGGAAAGGGACAAATTGAAAGCAGCAAAAGTTTAAAGATAAGCTGTGCATCGCCTTAGTTTGTAAGCTGTCTAAGGGACAGCTTAATTTGACAGCTTATCAAATGAGAATGATGATCAGTTTCTTTGACCTGAAATAAACAAAAAAGGAGACAGTGAGCAGAGAAAAACAGGTTAACAGAATCTGAGATCACATTGTTTAACTCATACTTTAGAAGGAAATCTCTCAACATAAATTCTTACATATGCTTTTTTGCTTTCCACTTTAATCTTATTCAATAATGTAGTCTACTCCAATCTGGGACATTCTAATCCTAAGAAAGTTTTTTTTTCTTTATGGGGAATAAAAAAATGCCTCTTCCAGAATTTGGTCCTTATTTGAATAGGTTCAAATCTTGCTCTCATATAATAGATGACACAGATTGTCCCTCATGATCTGACTATTTCACCTCTCTACTATAGGTTATTAGTTGGATAGAACATTGACAGAAGGAAAATAAGGGAGGTATCATCTGCATTAATAAATGTGGGAGGAAGTAATACTTGTGAAACACCTTTTCTTCTCCAGACTTCAGTAAAAAATAAATAAATAAATGGAATTCTAAAGAACTAATAATCTCTGGCAAGATGCTCCCTTCCAATGACACTCGATTTCATCCATTATTCTTCCTTTTACTGGGAATCCCAGGATTAGAAGATATGCACATCTGGATTGGCTTTCCTTTCTGCTCTGTATATCTGATTGCACTCTTGGGAAACCTCACTATCCTTTTTGTGATTCAGACCCAGCGTAGCCTCCACCAGCCAATGTTCTATTTTCTGGCCATGTTGTCTACAGTTGACTTAGCCTTGTCCACATCTGTCATCCCCAAAATGTTGGGAATCTTTTGGTTTAACGAGAGAGAGATTAGCTTTGGGAGCTGTGTTGCCCAGATGTTCTTCATTCACATGTTCACTGCTATGGAGAGTTTTGTGCTTGTGACTATGGCTTTTGATCGCTATGTTGCCATCTGCCACCCCCTTCAATATAATATGATACTAACCAACAGAATCATTGCTGTCATTCTTGCACTTTTGATCCTGATTAATTTCTTTCTGATATTTCCAGTGGTGTTTCTTGTCCTGAGGTTGCCCTTCTGTGGGCAACACATCATCCCTCATACCTATTGTGAGCATATGGGTATTGTTCGGTTGTCTTGTGCTAACATTAAAATTAACATTATATTTGGATTAGTCATTATAGCTGTGATATTTGGAGATGTGGTCCTTATTACTCTATCTTACATAAGGATACTCCATGCTGTCTTTCACCTGCCATCCAGGGATGCTCAGCTCAAAGCTCTCAATACCTGTGGCTCCCACATCTTTGTGATCCTATCTTTCTTTATTCCAGCTTTCTTCTCTGTTCTCACTCATAGATTTGGACATAGTATCCCTGGATACATTCATATTCTCCTGGCTAATCTTTATGTAGTTGTTCCTCCTGCACTTAATCCTATCATCTATGGAATTAGAACAAAACAAATCCGTGAACTGGTGCTGAAACTATTGAAGAAAGTCTGGTTTTCTTCAGCATGACATGAAGAAATTGTGTATCTTTTCTGTGCTCTACCTCAAATGAACAAATGCAGTTATTGAGAATATTATTATAAAGGCAACATATTTTACAGTGGCAGATAATCTAAACATGCCATTCTAATACTATGGTTGGACAGTGGGATAATGAACATTTTCAACCTTATGGAAAGGGATGATCAAAGAAGAAGCATACCACTAAATGGTTTAGTCTTCCGTCTATGAAGCTTATCATCCTGTTCCTTTCCATTTCTGTTCCTCTGACATCTGTTAGGATACTCATCTATCTTCCAGAGCAGGAATGACTGCACAATGTTGACTCATCCATTGACGATAAGAAAGTTTGATCAAGCATTAATGTATATAGTATAGTTGTTTTTAGTGACTTGTTTGTATGTAAAAATAGTGCATGGCATTTGAATGTGGATGGGAAATGATGGCTTTTAGTTACAGGGAATAATAATCACAGTGTAACAATCCTTGTTTAATGCTAAAGATATTCAGCTTTCAAAGAGGGTAATTATTTTCCAGAGCCAACTCTCCTGCTAACCAACCTTTATCAGGTCTCTTAAACAGTCATAGAATTTGGAACTACAAAGAACCTCAGAAATCATTTTGTCTGCTTGCTATACAAACAAGAAAATTGAGCCTGTTTTCCAAAGTCATAGTGACAGCAAGCAGAATATCCTGATTGGAATCTAGTTTTTCTCACTCTTAATCCAGTGGTGTTTTTTCCTTCTCACTCATGATATAGTCACCTTTCTGGACCAGTTTTCTAACTGGTAAAATTCAAGGTTGGATGAGATATTCCATTATGTGCCTCCTGATCTAAGTAAAATTATACAATTCTATATTAATTCATTGTCTCGTAACACAACCCACTTTATTGATAAAAGAACATCATTACACTCAAAATGCGTAAGAAAATTAGACATAAAACATATGTAAAACATCTTTTTTTCTGAAACATTTTTGTCTTTGGAATCCTCTAACTTGGTGTTTAAATTTACTTAGTAAATATTAGGCTTTTAAATCTTCAAACTAAATGTTCATTTAGTAGGATGGAGAAGTAAAAATTGCCATGATTCAGTTATTATTCAAATCAATATACTACAATACATTTAAAAGAATCATAAAAGTCATAGGGTTTGATGAAATACTTCAACATTTGCCTAGTCCAAACATAATATAAAAGGTTTCTCTACTACATCATCTTTACCAAGTGGCTATCAAGTTCTGTTGGGGATTTTGTGAGAGGAGGAATTCTTTTCATGGATGAGATAGCCTAAATGAGTGCTGTGGCCCCTTCTAACTCTAAAAAATTTCCCAGCTTCTTTGAAATGTGTTATGTTGTATTTCATGATACTCTTGAATATACTAAATATGTGATCTGAGCCAAAGAAACCTTAATTTTTCCTCTTAATAAAGCATCATATAGCTTGTAGGTTTAAAGAAGATAAGTGACAATACACAGGAGCTAAATTGCTAAATATAAGACTGAATGGAAGAGCTAACCAGTTCAACTTCATAAACATTTTAAAATGTTTACTACATGCACTGTTCTAGCTTTTGGAGACAAAGGTTAAAGACAAGGCTATTTCTGAAATCAGGGAGTATGCATTTTATTGAAGAATACAGACTCCAAAGAAGTAAATAAGCACACAAGTAAATATGAGTATGCTGAAGAAGTACTATACCAATATAACATATGGATCAAGGGAATTATCATTTATGCTAAGTGATGAATTAAGATATAAATTCAGATGAGTTGTACTGAAGAAGGAATATTTTTACAGGTAAAGGAATAAGGTTGCACACCTGTAGAAGATAGAGTAGAATGCTCCTTCATGGCCACATATTCACAGCTTTTAAAATATGGATTTTAAGAACTTAGTATCTGAGACATTTTCCTCTTACTTCATTAGTGACCACTTGATATCTTCTGATAGTCCTCATTTTTATTGCTATATAAATGCTTCATTTCCAAATGGTAGGTATATTTCCCAAAAACCTGCTTCAAATTGTTGAGGTCCATAATTTTCAATTGTCTTCAACAGAAAATAGAAGCAGGAGAATATCTACCAGGAAAATCAGTAAATATGATGTCCCATCAAAGTAAAACACATAAACTTATTGATGATGTCCTGCAGTGATACATGACCACCCAAAAAACAGCAACAACTAACTGTAGGGACTCTTGTAACAAGACAAGTAATACCTAGAAGAGCACAGTGGAAGTAAAGCAAAGAGTAGAGGCTTCAAATTTCATAGAAAGGAAATCAGAAATGGTTTGTTTTTACCTGCTTCAAAGGAGAACACACATTTTGGTGGATATTGAATATTTTCCTGTTAGCTCCTTCAAAGAGACTTCTACCCTTTGGATATATTGTGAAGTCGAGATGAAAAAGTTGTCTTAATTAAGTCATACAGATTGTGCTATTTGTGTCACACTTATTCTCAAATCTTTATTCATCACCTTTCCTTGACTGAAATGTTATCACTCTAACATCAGTTCCATTTATCCAAATACTCTACATCTTTAAATTCTAGTATGATACAAACTTCTTCCAATGAACTATACTTGATAAATTATACTTGAATACATGAATCTCAAATCAATCTCCATCTTGCAGAATTCAAAGCACTTTAAAAGTCTGGTACATCAGATAGAAAGGGATCTGAACTGAAAAATAAGGTGGGGAGGGGCAATAATAATGTCCACATATAGTTGTTAAACTGACATAATAGAAGACAATACAAAATGTAAGAAGGTTAGCAATGACATTAGGAGTTAAATATGATTTCCAGCACTGCCTGGTGGATAGTGGGAGCATGACAAATATTAGTTCATGGATTGATTGGAATAATGAAGATTTAATGCACTAAAACATATCTCTAGATTACACCAATGAAAGGTCATGCCTTTTTTCAAATAAGCTGATTGCCTTATAGGGATGCTGGAAATGGTATTGCAAAAGAAGAAGATATTGATGTACATGAGTGTATGTATGTGTGTGATTCCATTAAATTGAGAAAATACAATAACAAGCATTTTGATGAGGAGTAGAAGAGATAGAATGTTGAGGATATACTACCATCTTCCAGAATAACTAAAGGAGTTGAATGAAATTTTCTGATGTAAACTGCAAAGCTGGTAGACATACATAATACTATTCTTAAGGGGAACTTCATTTATTTATATATCTGTAACTGTGGAAATAAGAACACATTTTTGTTTTGTTCCGATGACAATTTAATCTCTCAGAAGGTGGTGGAAGTAATGAAGGACATTGCTCTTCTGGACCTCATTCTTAACCAATACAGAGAAACTGGTTGGGGAAATGGAAATTAAACAACAACAAACCTTTGAGAAATAATAATACTATCCTAGAGTTTCATTAGAAGGAAATGTCAAGTTTTTTGTAATTGTTCAGTTGTTTCAGTTGTGATAGATTCTTCATGACACCATTTTGGATTTTCTTGGCAATGATACTGAAATGGTTTGATGTTTTCTTCTCCAGGTCACTTCACAGATGATAAAACTGAGACAAACAGGGTTGAATCACTTGCCCAGGGTCACATAAATGCCTGAGGCCAGAATTGAACTCACCAAGATGAGTCGTCATCACTCCAGGCCCGTTGCTTTATTTACGATGCCACCTTACCTGCCCAATGTCAGGTATGGTGTGAACCAAAATTATTAATTTTAGAAAATTAAATTTAAATTATTTAAGAATCATAAGGTTTCTACCTCTCATATATAGAAGGGACCTTGAAGATGACTTATTCTATAAATTAATAGGAATCCCTTTTGCAATATGTAGTCTTTAAATGAAGATATTCAGTGATAAAGACATAGTAAAAGGGAACACAAGAGTTAATGAGGATCCTATTTTCTGAAAATATGAAAGGGAAGTCAACTCATTAGGAATTATGGGCTCTTAGAAATAACAGTCCAAGGGCATTGACATTAATTCTTAGGTTAGGAATAAAAGACACCATTGTTATTACACAAGAAATCCATCAAAGAAATTAGTGCTAATGATAACATGGACAATACATGGAATTTACCATAGTCTAGTGAAAATGAGTATCATGGTCCTGTGAAATTGTGCTAGGAAATTCAGTAGGACATGTGGCTTGTGGCAAAGGAAATATGTCACTTGTATCCATGATGTTGCTGGTATAGATGATCTCTCCACTCATGCCACTAACAACTCATCTATATCTTTGCATCCTATGATTTTGTCTATTCTTTTAATGTTTTTTTTCCCAGAAAAATTCTCTACATAATGCTAAAGTCCTTTCAGTTGTTCTCTTAATATTTCAGAGGTACAAGTATTATACCAAGGCAATTAATCTGATTGTCTGGGTTTAGGACAAAATTTCAGAAGCTTGAGGGATGACCAATCCCATTTGCTATCATTAACATACTTTGAGCAAAAGATTGTTTCCATTTAGTTTTATAGCTTTTGATATTCTAATAATAATAGCATTTGTATAGTACTTGCTACATGCCAGGGACACTTTACAAATATTATTTCATTTATTCCTCACAATGAGGTAGTTGCTCTTATTATCCCTATGTTACAATGGAATAAGCTGAGGAAACGGCACGTAGGTGGCAAAGTGGATAGAGCATCAGACATGAAGTCAGAAACATCTGAAATCAGATCTGGCATCAGAAACTTACTAGCTCTGTCACTCTGGGCAAATTATTTAATCCTTTTTGTCCCATTTTTTTTCACCTGTAAAATGAGCTGAAGGAAGAAATAGCAACCATTCCAATATTTCAGTCTGAAATGACCGAATCCCAACAAAAAACAAGGAAAAAAAAAAGAGGTTAGGTGATTTGTACAAGGTCACATAAACTTTTTACAGCTAGTAAAAGTGAGATAGAATCTGAATTCAGGTTTTCCTGTCTCCAGGCCCAGCACTCTATCCACTGTACCATCTATTTGCTTCAAAACTTTATATTATTAAATTATACTATTAATATATTAATAAAATTTAGTCACATTTTATTGGAATACAATTAAATAGTTCTCTTTTTGATATATAAAGATGTTTCTATGATGTAGAAGATAGTCAATTTTTCTAAGCCCATAGAAATGAGTAGCTGCATTTGAAAATATTTTTCATGATTTTAGTTGTTTCTATACAGTCATAAATTCTAATTTATTAGGTGTCTGACTGGTAATATTAGTCGTTCATTTGGCTTGTGATTTTTTGACTTTAGAATACAAAGGTGCATCTATTGCTATTACTATATAGTTTTTCTATTTTGTATCATTGAAAATCTTTTATTAATTTAAGTGTCATTAATAATTGCATATAAATTGAGAATTATTACATCTTTTATTTATTTTCCTTTTATCATTATTTATCAGCAGTGCTTGTATTTTTCTTTTTTAGATTCATTTGAAATTCAATTTCTCTAATACCATTATGTGACTCCTACTTTATTTGAACTTAGAGTTCTATAGTCTAATTTAGACTGACCTCTTACTCCTTTTACATAAATTGTGTTTCTGGTAACCAACATTTTGATAGGTCTTGTTTCATGTTATATTCCATAAATTTTTTATTTTAAGAAAAGAACTTAGTCCCTTATATTTATTTAGCATCTTTTTTTTTCTTTATAGTACATGTTGTATAGAAGGAGCTAATTTTTGGCCTAATTTTCTGTACTATTTCAGTTATTCCAACTAATAATTCAAACAAGCTACATTTCTATTTTTTAAACTATTGAATCTTATTCTTCCTTCATATTGGATCACATTTTTATTTCTTTTACAGAAAGTAGGGCCGGAGTCTGAACTGCAGGCATACTCTTGTGTCTTTCGGTTTTTTTTCAGGAGACTATTTGGGAAAGGAGAAAAAAAAGTAAGGGCGAAACTGAACAACAGGCTTCCCAATATTTTGGGCTAGAAAGGGATGATATGCATGATAACAATTATCTAGATTTGACCAGCTATAGAATGAGATAAAAAATGTTATTGGCTTAGCTGTGGATTGGGATCAAAAACTTGGAAGGAGTCTATTGTCTGGGGTCTGCTTGTGACCCACCTTAGGCTTAAACCTAAGTTAGCAGGTATGATAGAGGATCAGTTCATAGAAGTCTTCAGTAACATGAGTACCCTCAATACACATTGGTGGGAAGATGGGAGGGAGTTGGATGATCCCCATTTTGGGGACCTGAGAAGGCAATACTCTGATAGGTAAGTTTTGCCTTAGCCACAAGGGCATCAAGGAATTCCCTGGTCATTTCTAAATCATGCCATCTACTCTGAATATGCCCTTCACTTGCCATTTCTCCAGATTTCTAGCTCCCCTTTATGTTGTTTTAATTAGAATGTAAATTCCTGTTTTGCTTTCTTGTATTCCCTAGAACTTCAAATAGTGATCAGCATATCGTAAATGTTTACATATTTACATAGTGAGTACATGTAGTCACTTAGTTAGGAATTCAGACCATCATACAGTTATTAATTCATTCAGTCAATTAATAACAGTTCAAAATTTCAGGACAGTAAGGATAAGTAACTCTATAATAACGACTACATTCTTGAATTTTTTCAGCTGATATTTTTTGTTTCTGTCTGTGTATGTGTGTGTGTGTCTCTATTTACGTCTCCCTTTCAGGTGGGATAAGCATGGGGTTGAGGCATGTTTAAACCATTTGATTCCTTTACTTTAGACTGTGCCATATTGCAGGAAATTTGGAAAAAAAGAATTAGCATCATTGTCTCAAAACTCCGCCCCAATCCTTAAATGTTCTATAATTTTGTATTTATTAAGCATTTAAAAATAAATGTTTTTGATCACATAAGTTCTTTAAAATAATAAAGTGATATAATTAATCACTTAATAAATAAAATAAAATAAATATATAAATAAATAAAAATAAATAAAAAATAAAAAAATAATTAAGTGATATAAGTGTTTTACTCTGGTGCATCTGTGAAAGGAGTGCTCACAGTGATAAATTCAAAAATCATTAATTATTTTTAAAAGATCTATCTTTGAAATGATAAGTAAGTGAGAGAGGTCTGTGGCTTTTGTCCAGATGAGATGGAGTGGGAAAACCATTAGTCAATTCATATTTCAGCTGTTCATGTATGACCTCTGTCATGTTGGATAAGCTACTTTTACCTCACTGAGCCTCAGTTTACTCATCCATAAAATAGGATTGGTTTAGATCTCTGCTAGGATGTCTTCTTGATTTATGTATGAAATCTTACAATGATATAGATAGTCTCTCATCAGTGTTTCATTATGATTTTATGTCAGACTTGTTATTTTTTTTTCCTGATCTTGTTTTTTTCCTCCATTGATCCAAGTAAATTGAACTACATGCTAATAAATGCTTGCTTGTTTTTCACTCTTACATAATCTTTTCCTACCAAATAGTTTTCATTGTTTTCAAGTTGTGTTATACTTTATGCATAACTTTGATGTCATTGACCCATTGTCAATAATATAGGAAATTCAAATTTGTTATCTAGCCTTAATGGTGGCTTCTGCTATTGTGAAACTAGGTTCTTATATTCAATCTTCCAGCCCCTGAAACTCTCAGAATGTTTTCTGTGATCAAAGGAATGGAGAGATAAATTTCTTGCATAAAATTCACTGGCCACTCTGGGCACTGAACTTTATGCCTTTGTAGTAGTTGAATGAATTGGTCATGAATTACAGGCTTCTCCCCAACATTTTGAGAGAAGGATAGAAAAAGAGTTACACACTTTGCAATTAATATGCTTATTTTTCTCCCCTGGAAGATACATACACCACAAAGCTGAGGGGGAGGAAATAAAATTGCTTTTTATTTAAACCTACAGTATCCAATTTACTTTGTCCTGGACCACAACATACATATGGGAGGGGGCAGTATAAAGTCTAAAGATTAAAATTAGTGCTAAATGTGAAGACATTAGAAGTACATCCTTTCCCCACTCTCATATATTTACACTGGAATTGACACGAAGGAAATCTCTATATTTTTATTTTTTTAATTGTATTATCCCTGAGAACTTGGTTTCTTATTAATTGTGAGATTATTTTTCATTATTAGAGCACAATACTCTGTCTCTCTACAAAGGCTCTTTTCCCAGGAAGGAGTAGAATGGAAGAATATGGATTCCTTCACTTAATATTAATCTTTCCTGGTGAAGATTTGAATCAAACATTCTCGTATTTGCTTGGTCCTGACTCCATAAATAACAGGATTGAGTGCAGGAGGGACAACCACATATAGATTGGCCAATAGGATATGGATGTAATGAGGAATATTGTGGCCAAATCTATGGGTGAGGAATGAAAAGAGAGCTGGAGTGAAGAAAGCTAAGATGACACAGATGTGGGAACCACAAGTGTTTAGAGCTTTGAAACGAGCATCCTGAGAAGGAAGTTTAAAAACTGCTTGAAGAATTTGGATATAGGAAATGGCAATCAGCATCATATCCAAAAATATTATACAAATTATAAACAAGCCATAGATGATATTTACACTGATGGTGCCACAAGACAATCTGGCAATTCCCATATGCTCACAATAGGTATGGAGAATGACATGATGACTGCAATATGGCAACCGGAGCACTAAAAATACCATAGGTGTCACTAAAGAAAAATTTCTCAGGCTAGCTACACCTGAAATAGTCACAATGACTTTATTAGTGAGGATCGTACTATACCTGAGAGGGTGGCAGATGGCAACATAGCGATCAAAGGCCATAGCCACAAGCACAAAGCTCTCCATACCAGTGAAAATATGAATGAAAAACATCTGGGTGAGGCATCCCTCAAATGTAATTTCTCTCAAGTTGAACCAGAAAATGCCCATCATCTTAGGAACAGCGGCTGTGGACAGACCTAAGTCAACAGTGGCCAACATAGCTAGAAAGTAGAACATAGGTTGGTGAAGACTTTGCTCAGTATTTATCACAAACAGAATGCTGAGATTCCCTATAAATGCAATCAGATACACAGTACAGAAAGGGAACCCTATCCAGATATGGAATTCTTCCAGTCCAGGGATTCCCAGTAGCAGAAAGTTGGAGGGGTGGAATTCAGTGTCATTAAGTGAAGACATCCTCTGTATGCTGTTGACATTCACTCTTGTTAGAAATGGAATCTTTACCCCTTTAATGGAGTCATTAAATTCATCCCATTCTTCTGTTTTCTGGAGAGCCATGAAGAAGACAGTATCATTTTAAAATTCACTTATTTCATTACTTATGCCCAGTAAATTTTCTTGGCCATTTTCCAAATTAACACTAATAAGATTTAGCCTGCAAATGAAAGGCTGAATATGAGTTAGTTTGAGTACAAATGCTGCAAACAATATAAATGCTTTACATACTACAATAGCCTCCAGAATGTGTCAGAAAAAGATATTTTAGAAGGAGCTAAGGCAAAATTGTAATGTAGACCTTTAAGTAATAGTTCATAAATCAGTTATAGCCAATAAATAATTCTCAATTTTAAAAATAAATGGAAAATATTGATATTAGATGTCACAATGTAAATGTATTCCCAGAACTAAATTAAAACAATTTTGGGAACTAGTAAAGAAGCTTCAATAAATGGGGAAACTAATTCCAAGACTATGTGTCATTGTCCCTTATTGAGGTCAGAGGATATTTAGTCCAACATTTCTGTAAAAGAGGCACTTCAATTATAGCCTTGAACAGTGGTCATCATGTTTTAGCTTGAAGTCCTCTAGACATGGTGAAATGGCTCCCTCAATAGGTAGCCCACTCCATTTATGAAAAGCCCTAATTGTCAGAAAGGTTTTTCTTGCTGCAGTCTACAATCTTCCTCTCTACAATTTCTGCCTTTTGGTTTCAGTTTTTCTCTCTTCAGCAAGAGAGATAATGCATGTTATTACTTGGCATCTACTTCTTATGTTTCCCCCAGTAGAATGCAAGTTCTTTTAGAGTGGGAATTTTTTCATTTTTTTACTTTTTATCCCCAATATTTAGCAATATTTAGTCAATGCATAACTGGAACCTAGTATACCTTTGTTAAATTGGATTGAATCCCCTCCCCATACATTCCCTCTTTTTCCCAACCTTTATAACTTTTCTCATGCTATGCCCTCTTGTGAATCACCTTGTATACTCTGCCTTATCCATTGAGTTATTCTTTAAAGCTCAGCTTAATGGTAACATGTGCCATGAAGCTTTCCTTGAATCCCATTGTTTTTGATAACCCTTTCCCTCAGATCTCATAGCATTTTATAATTCTAATGTGATAGAATTGATCCCACTGCATTATGAACCACAGTCAACCACGTTTTCAGCTGAGTTCCATACTCTGATGTGAGCTAAAACAGAAATTACCTTTATTCAAACTTTGATTCTCCTTCAGAACACAAGACAATGTTTACAAATAATAATTTCATTTTTGTTTTTTTGAATGAAAGAATGGATTCGTAAAAGTAACTTCTAAGGTATTGTATTCCACCTTTGAGATTATGTGATTCTACAGTAAACCAGAGATGATATAGATTTTTACATGATGTAGACAAGATTTGAGGGAAATTGAAACTTCCCAGCATCTGAGGATGAGTTGAAGGAATTAGGAATGGTTGCCATAAAGAAAAGAAACAAAGAAAACAAAATAAAAATGACTTCAAATATTTGTATGGTTATCATTTGAAAGAATGAATAGATTAATTTTTCTTTCTCCCACTGGGAAGTGAAATTAATGGATGACAGTGAAAGAGGCAGCTCTAGTTTAACAAAAAGTAAAAAAATATCCAAATGATCTGAAATTTAAAAATTTTAAATGAGTTATTATGTATGGTAGTGAATTCCTCATCATTGGAGGTGTCTAGGTTGGATGAAACTAGTCGGGGATATTTTAGTCAGAATGGATTATTTGGTTCAAGGAGTGACCTAGGTAAACTCTGAGGTCCTCCCAATTCCGAGATTCTCTATTTTTTATGGAGTCAAAATGCCACTTAGCTCTTGGGTGGCATGAGGGACTTGAAAGAAAGCATAGAAAGTTCGTTAAAGTCAACACCAGGTATACTGATCAAACCAGTTTTTTGTCCAGAAAAGCCAGCCTAAGAGTCACTCTGTTGACTCATAGCAGTGATTCATAAAGTCAGGACTAGGAAAGGCTAGCTACAACTCTTTGTATTAAAATTCATCACACGTTTTATTCATTTATCAGTCTTTTGCCCTAGGCTTTTTGACAGATCTTGGACTTCAATTCTTCAGGATTCTTGTTTATTTGTCTGGTCCTCTGGATGCTATTGCTGCCCTGCTTCTTCATTCCATTGACTATTATATATTCAAGACCTCGTAATTCTCTAGCTCCTTCAATCTATTTAGGTCGAAGTACTGAAATCTTTGCTAAGCACAAAAGAAGCCTCTTCCTCCTGCCCTTGAACTTTTGTTTAAACTCTGATCTTTACCTATCACCTCTGGATTAGTCCAACCTCAATTGCTACCTCAGAGGACAGTATGCCATGGGATCTGACTCTGGGTTGAGACTCCCTGGAGTGTATGGATTCCTTGTTCACCATCTGTTTCTGTCAAAATAATTTGACTTCTTTCCCACTGATCATAAAAGCAGTAGAACAAAAACTTCATCCTGAAATAACTCCATCTATTAGTAACTGTGACTAGTCAAGGCACTTGCATACTATCTCTGCAATCTGAGTATTACCTGTCTCAATGGGGCAGTACTTGGGCACATATCCTGAAGCACAAAATGAATAGGTTTCTGAGCTTTACCTGTGATGGATATAAACATGTTGTTCTTGTTTTATAAAATAGAGTACTTTATTAAAATAATTTTACAGTACAATACAAGAATGTAGAAAACAGTGTATAGTCATGTTTTTAAGAAAGAGAAACAACAGAATTTTGTCTATTGTGTCTAGGTCTTGGAGATAATGACGATCAACATTTCCATTTTAAAGCTCAAAAGACTGAGACCTCCAGTGGGGTTTACATGGCTTATTAGTGAGGGTACCAGGAAGAATGAATAAAAAATATATCTATGATGTGTTTATTTTCTCACTAATAGTCAAATTTTCTAATAATAATGTTAATGAGCCTGGAACATAGTAGATAATAGTTGATTATTGAATGATATTGCACCATCATTTATAATTTTCCCTCTTTCTTGGTCAAGGAGAGCTATCTTCTATTTAAGGGCAGCTTGGTGTTGCAACAGAGGATAGAGTACCAACCTGGAGTCAGGTAGATTAATCTTCCTGAGTTCAAATCCAACCTCAGACCCTCACTAGCTATGTGACCCTGGGTAAGTCACTTAACCCTGTTTGACTAAAGTTTTCTCCTCTGTAAAATGAAATAGAGAGAAATGACAAACCACTCCAATATCTTTGTAAAAAATCCCCAAAAGGGATTGCAAATACTTAGACACACCTCAAAAGAAAACTAAACAACAATAAGCTTTCTATTTACTTTCTTTACCAAGTCCCAGGTTTCTGCATAGCTCTCTCTTAGGTCAGGTACCTGTTACTTCTTCACATCTTCAAGTAACGCCTGCTATTTCAATTTTCCTTTGGATAACTACACACACACACACACACACACACACACACACACTAACTAAAATAATTTAGCACTCTAACAAGACCGCAGATGACTTACTGTTTATGTCCAATCCTAAATCAGTCTTGTAAGAGGGAGAAAGAGAAACAGGCAGAATGAGAGATGCAGGGATGAAAGGATGAAACACAGAGACAGAAAGAGAGAGAGAGAGAGAGAGAGAGAGAGAGAGGGATGGAGGGAGGGAGGGAGGGAGAGAGACTGTGGGACACAGCAAGATAAAGACAGAGAGAGAGAGCTATTCTCAAATTGTTTTCTGACTGGCAGTTGAATTGATAGAAAAATTAAACCATAAGATTAAATTTTACACATTACCCCCAATTTCCTTAGCAATTGTTCTAACTTGCATTTGGTATGAAAGTGCTTCTGCTATAATTCTATTATTTCAGAAGTCATAGAATATTATATGCAAAGTAATATTTTAAAAAGAAAGTTTTAAAAGGTTTTAAATTTGAGATATGAACTAAGTGTGGCAGAAATGCTGTTATAGGGAGAAAGGTATATTTTGACTAAGCAAAAAGGGAAAAAGCCAAACTTTTCTAACAATGCTACTATAGAAAAATTATATGGACACTTTTTTGGGGTAGTAGTATCCTCAGCAGTGGGCATGTTCATGCTGAGGCTAAATAGCCCCCTTTAGGAGGTACAGATAGGAAGTTGAATTGTGTAACCTCCATGCTTCCTCCACGGCTCTAGACTCCATCACCACACAAATAGTTATTGTTCGCAGCCAACTATATTAACCATCCAACTTTGTAATTTGTTTTAAACTAACAGATTAGGAACTTGAACTCTATTCAGTGATGGAAGAAGACACACAGCAGAAGGGCACTAAGCGTTTGGTTTTGAGGAAAATTGGATGAATCTGTTGTAAATAGGAAGCAATTGTGCCATTTATTTCTGACTCTGAAGTTTATGATGATTTGTTATTTACACCTTAATGTGATCACCCTGTGCTTTTCTTTTCTCCCAACCACCATCAAAGTTTCTTGCTGCCTGTTAGGATGTGTAGTCTGAGGGTAC
The DNA here is from genome assembly GCA_028658325.1 of Potorous gilbertii. NCBI lineage: Eukaryota > Metazoa > Chordata > Mammalia > Diprotodontia > Potoroidae > Potorous > Potorous gilbertii. The sequence continues at coordinate 72,497,508 of CM053771.1, read as the reverse complement.
AGTGAGAATTTTCTCTAATCCTCCTACAAATGCTAAGAGCCTTAGAGGACCATAGAAATTCCTCTGTTTATGTCTGTGATGTTATTACCTGAATTTCTCTCTGATAGATCCAATTCCCTGTCCAAGTAGAAGTACGGGGTTGTGAATTCTTTCTCCTTTGTTACTACCACCCCATTGTCTCTCTTAAACTAAACTCAGACTCACCAACTTTGGTTGTATACTGGTTAAATATGGCTTACTGGAGAAAGAGATATTTATACTGCAATATAATTCAACTGGGAATCACCCCTTGAGGCCAGGCCTACTATGGATGGGAGAGTCTCTAAATGCCAGTGTCTGAACATCTGAAACTACCTGGCACTGTCATGTTCAAAGAGACAGGATCATAGGATGATAATTTTAAACTGAAAAAGACCTTAGAGGTCACCAAGTACAGTTTACAACCCCGTCATTTTACAGATGAGGAGACTTTAGCACAGATTTGTACAGTCATACAGCTAATGATTGACAAATGCTAGATTAGTAGTTAACCTTGATGCCTGAGATCTGTGATAGATTGGAGCTCTCTCTCTCTCTTTCTCTCTCTCTCTCTCTCTCTTTCTGTCTTAATTTAGGCAATTGATTCTCAGTCTGAAAAAGCATACATCAGAAAACTAAGCAAAATGGTACCAAAAGTAGTTCACTGCTTTGAGAAAAAAATAATAATTTAAGCAGCCAAAAAGACAGATTTCAAGTATCAAGAATTACACTAAGAATTAATGATATTTCATTGCTACCAACTTCTGGTCACATGGCAAACAAAATTGAAGACTAGACTTTTTTTTATTCTCACAACATTTCAATCCTCTTTAAAATAAGAATTATGTGCAAGAGATAATGCATCTTTCACAGTCATCAAGGACACCTAGAACTCCAAAGAAAAAATGAATCATTGAGCTAAAGGTAGAGATGGCTAGTTCTTAACTCTTAGCACTCAGCACCCCATCTTCACTGGCTACTGTTCTACAGCAACAGGGTTTAATAAGGTGAACTTCATATGTGCAATAGAATTCAGTGATAGCACAGTAGCAACACTCAATATTGAAAAAGAGCTCAGTCAAAGAACTGAAGAATAGAAGAAATTGGGGCAGAACACTTGTATGGCTATGTGGCCCTCCATTAACCCTGAGGGAAAAATCTGTACCCCCAGAAGTCCCTTGGGGGTAAAGACCTAAGCTAATAAACCACAAATTGCCCAGAATGGAAGATACTGAGGCAATTTTGAGGTTTAGCTCCCAGAACAACCACTGTTAAAGGGGAGGGAGTCAGAGAGTGAGCAAGATGGGAAAATAAGGGGAAAAGACTAAAATTATCAAAAACCACAGAAGGAAGAAAACGCAATTACCTTAAGAATAAGAAGGTAAGCCTAAGGAACAAATGAATAACAGAAGAGAATGTGTCCTCTGGATCAAGTAACAAAACCCAGAATTCCAGGAATAAACACTATAAGACAGAGGCAAATGAACCAGAACCTAATAATGAAGAGAATCCCTATGAATTTTCAAGAGGGCATAGAGCCATATCAGAATTTTCCTGAATAGTTTAAAGGATAAATATTAATTCTGAAAGCATGTCACGGCTCACTTGGCAGAAATGATAGGCAGAAACCAGAGAAAATGAAAAGGAGAAAGAAAAACTAGCGGGACAGGTATACTCTGGCAAAGGAGGAAGTGAAGGCAAATAAAACAAAATGATAAACAAACAAATAAAAGAAGAGAAAAACTTGAATCCAAGGTGGCAAATCTTACTAAAGATACAAAATAGATTGGGAATACAAATATAAAAAGTGAAATATAGTTTAAAAAGAGAAACAAAACATAATAATCAGAAAAATATGATCTTCACACAAGCAAAACCATTGATCATGAAGACAGGATGCATGGAGAAAATTTAAGGGTTATATGTATCCCCCAAGAATACAACAAAATTATTGAAAACCACAATACTATAAAACTTCCCAGAATTTCTGGACCTAGAAAACAAAATTTCAATCAAAAGAATCTTCCTGTATTCTGTAGTTAAAGATTACCTTAAAAACAGCAGCTTAGGCTTCAAACTCTAGACACATAGTGGTTAAATTTCGCAGAATGGCAACCAATAAATTCTACAACCAACCAGGAAAACAATCTTTAAATAGAAAGGAAAAGGCATTGACATAACGTAAAACTATTCTGTACCCATCATAAGTTATAATAGAAAGTGAAATAAATATAATAGAAAGTGAAAAAATAGCAAAGGAACTCAAGATGTATATTGCGATGATCCCTGAAAATCTAAGTATAATCATTAATGAAAAATTATGAATATTAAATTTAAAAGGTATGTTTAAAATATTCCTAGAAAAAAGAGAACCTACCTAAACCAATTCGAAAGGACTCATGACGATAAATTCCATTCACATGTAGGAAAAGAACTATGGAATTGGAATGCAGAGCGAAGCAGACTATTTTCTTTTTTCTCTTGTTTTTTCCTTCTCATGGTCTCTCCCATTCATTATAATTCTTCTATGCAACATGACTAATGTGAAAATGTGTTTAATAGGAATGTATGTTTAGAGTCATATTAGATTGCATGCCGTATTGGGGAGGGAAGGGGGATGCAGGAGGAGAAAAATTTAAAACTTAAGGAAGTGAATGTTGAAAACTAAAGACAAATAATAATTTAAAATAAGAAGAGATCCAAAGAAATTATTGGCTTCTCAAATATCACAGAGAACAGAAATTTAAAAGTAAACAAACAGCAATCAAGGACAACAATAAAATAACAACAAATCATCAAGACATTTCCTTCTAAATGTACATGGAGAGACAATAGTGAAAACAGAAGTCAAATGGGAGTCATGGTGGAGAAACAGACCTGCAACATCATAGACCTCACAATACCCTGCCCACATTCAGTCACTCCATGTCAGTCACACATTAGATAGCCTTGATCTTGCAATGTCCCAAATGTACCATTTTCATGTTCATGAACTCTGAAATTTCCTTATTTAGTCACAGTCTATTGGCATTCCATCTCTCTCTCTACTTTCCAATATAACTCTTTATTCATGGGGTGACCTCCAATCTCTTGAGCCCTTGGATGTCTCCCAGGCCATCACCCTTGAGCTAGCTACACTCAACTCTTTTCTCCGTATTGACACTTTGGAAAACCTATTTAACTCTGCACTGTCCTCTTTACTTGAGTCCCTTCACCACTTATTACATAACTCATTGTGCCTTGCCAATTGTGCCTGTCCTGACCAGGTACACTCCAGATTTATGTTCTGTAAACTCAACTGGGCCCACATTATTTCTAATTAAACTTTTTACACCCCTCTAATTAATTATCATACTCATCATAGCAACTCTTCCCAACCTTTTCATTCCTCCTTCAAACCTCCTATGACTTACCCTCCACCCAGCTCAGTTAAGAAACTTGCCTCATATTTTACTGAAAGAAATGAAGTCATTTGCCAAGAGTTCCCTTTTCTACCCTCCTTAAATCACATAACCCAGATTCCTTGTGCCACCACCTCCTCTTTCACTTCTGCTTCATATGATGATGAGTCCTGACTTGTCAAGCTGTATTCACATGTGACTTCATTACCAGCTATGTGACTTTAGGTAAGTCACTTAACCTCCATTTTCCTCAGTGTCTTCAAGTATAAAAATAGGGAAAATAATAGTACCTACCTTGTAGGGTTGTTAGGAGGCTCAAATGAGAAAATATTTTAAAGTGCTTAGCACAGTGTCTGGCACATAGTAGCCACTATACATACATACATACATACACATATATATATATATGCTTATTCTCTCCCTCCCTTCATTTCATCTTGTCTCTGCCAGCAGATTACCCCACCTAAAATCTTTACTATCTCATTTATCTTCAATTTATCTTTGTTTATTGGTTACTTCCCTACTGGCGAAATTATGTCTATTTCTCTTCCATGCTCAAAAAACTCTCACCTTATTATCCCTTTATATCTATCTATCCATTCCTGTTACCATACATGCTTCCACTTCCTTTCTCCTCACTCTGAAATATCTACAGTCTGGCTTCTGACTTCATCGTTCAACTGAAACTACTCTCTCTAAAGTTCCAATGCTCTCTTGCTTGAATGCCAAATTTAATGGTCTTTTCTTAATACTCACTATTCTTGAATTTCTTGAAACTGTTGACACTGTCAATCATCCTCTTATCCTTAATACTTTATTCTCTCTAGGTTCAAAACACCAGTCTCTCCTGATTCTGTACCTATTGATTTGACTGCTCCTTTGTCTCTTTTGGTGGATCTTTATCTAGCTGGTCCCAGGTGTCCCATAGGCCTCTATCCTGAGTCTTCTCTGTTTCATTTGCTATCTCATCATCTTACACAGATCTATTTATTACCTCTATAGTGACAATTCTCAAATCTATTTATCCTGCTCTAATCTCTCTTCTGACCTCCAGTCTCACACCTCCAACTCCCTATTAGTTACATACAAATGGCTGTCTTGTAGATGTCTTAAACTCAACATGAACAAAACTGAACTCATTATTTTTTCCCCTCAAACTCTCTTCCCTTCCAAACTTCCTTGTTAGAGCAAGGGCACCACCAGCCTCCAAGTCAACTATTCACATAACCTAGGTGTCATTAATTTCTCACTCGACTTGACTCATCTGCCATACATAACATGTTTCCAAGGCCTATGAATTTTACCGTTTTAGTATCCCTCAAATACCTCCCCTCCTCTGCTTTTTCTACTGCTTCTACCTGCATATCAGTCCTCCTTTCCTCGCACCTGGACTATTACAATAGCGTACTAGTTGGGTCTACCTGCCACAAGTTTCTCCTCACTCCAGTCCATCTTCCACTCAGTTTCCAAAATGATTTTCCTAGAGCATATGTACAATCATGTCAGTGCCCTATTCCACAAACTCTAGTGGCTTTCTATCACCAAAGCCAATTACAAAATCTACTTTTTGGCATTCAAAGCCTTTCATAACCTCCATGTTACATATGAAGAAACAGAGATTAAGTGATTTGCCCAGGGTCAGTTGTTGTGGTTGTTGTTCCCCTGACTCCATCAGTTTTTTGTTTGTTTGTTTGTTTTGTTTTTGGCAAACATACTGGAGTGGTCTGCCATTTCCTTTTCTAGCTTACCTTATAGATGATGAAACTAAGGTAAACAGAAATTAAGTGACTTGCCCAGGGTCACATAGCTAGTAAATGTTTGAGGCTGAATTTGAACTTGGGGCTTTCTGACTCTCTGCCAGGTGCTCTATCCATTTCTACCACCTAGCTGTACTGTCCATTCTATAAGTTGTCCTCTCCACTACCTGTTGTTAATGACTACACAAAGTTAAGTCTACACCTTGGGTTTTTTTAAGACCTTCTACCAATGAAAAATAAATTTATTGATTTTAGCACCATATCATATATATTTCTGAATTAATCACTTCCTCTCCCATAATCAGGAAACCCTATCTTTCAACAAAAAATAAAAAAGAAAGATAAAAAAAAGCAGTTCAGTAAAACCCCCCAATTCAGAAATTGTATTTCACAGTCCATGGCTATATCCCACCTACTAGGCAAAGTGCCTTGTCTTAACTTTCTTCTTGGGGCCAACCTTCCTTCTACTAAGCTCTGCCACTTAATGATATTGTTGAAGTTCCCACATGATTTAACTGAATTTTAGCCAAGATACATATATGTCTTCCTTTGAGAAAAGAGGATTTTTTTCTCTCAGCTCTTTTGACCTGTTAACATGGAAAATGGTCAAAATGAACCAATTACAGTAGTTGTGAACCTCCCAGCTCTACAAAGGAGTAGGTTAAGAGTGTCCTCTCATGCTTCTTCCAAGACATGCTAGAGCTTTACAAATTATTGCAATCAGTTCTGAGGTGTGTGTGTATATTACATTTTGCAATTGCATTGCTGTAGTCATATAGTTTATTTTCTTTCCTATGTTTACGTCATTCTTCATCTGTTCATGCAGCTCTTTCAGTGTTTCTCTGTATTCGTAACAGTCATCATTTCTTACAGTGCAATAATCTTCCATATATTCTTATACCGTAATTTATTTATTTAGTCATCAACCAATTGATGGGTATTTATTTCTGATTCTTTACTATTATAAAAAGTGTTACTATAAGTATATTGTGTATATGGGGACTCTTTTCTTATAAATAGTTTCCTTAGGGTATAACTCCAGTAATGGAGGGAAAGGAGGATGTCTTCATATTTTTGTGTCCCTTTATACCTATTTAATAATGATAATAGTAGCAAGCATTTATATGACAAATTAAATGTCTTGTATTATGTTAGCAGATACTTACAAAAGCCCTCTGAGAGGTTCTATTATGATCTCCATTTAACTGATGAGGAAACTGAGAATGAGAGTTCAAATGATTTGATCAAGGTCACACAGTAAGGATGAGGGAAGATTTGAATTCAAGTCTCAAATTTCAATACTATATAAACTGAATCAATATTTATTTAATGTTTCACAGTAGCATTTCAAAAGGCTAATATGATCTAGGCTAAATTATGATGAGTTTAGAGTTTATAATGAGGGCATTAGTCTATCTGGGTCACATCATTGTCTAAAGGGTTGTGTTATTTTTGGGAAAAAACATTTTTCAGGAAAGGCATTTACAAAGCTGAGATTATACAATGCATAATGAAGAGGTATCATGAAGACTTGCTTTGGGACATTTATTCTTAGTCTTCCTATATTTGTAGCTGTTATAAAGAAGAATGATTACATTTATTGTACTCAATCCCAGGGTACATCTAGGATCAATGAATGAAAGTTTCAGAGAGGCATATTTTAGTAGTAAAGAAAACTTCTGAAAAAAAAGCAATGAAAAAGTGTAATAGGCCATATGGAGTTATATAGATTGTACCTCATTGTAAGTGACTGGCACAAGTCCTGGCACATAGTGGATGCTTAATGAATATTGGTGATTTATTGGAGAGCTTTGGGTGGAGGATGGAGCTCTGTCTACTTGTCAATGATTGTATAAATAGTTTTTTTTTTTTTACATTATATGTTGGATGAGATGACCTCTGAAGACCCTTACAATTCAAGGACCAAACATTTCTACAATTATGATTCCTGTATGACAATTTGTTTTTCCACATATTTGCTACAAGATGGCACTTGAAAAGTTTTTTTGAACCCATTTTTTAAAGTTTTTTTAAACTCATTTCCAGTTTACAATTCAGTTCAAAGATATTAAAGGTGCAGGTGGTAAATGCCAGAAACTGAACTTGAAACAAGGTATTTCAAGAATAGTATTCTATCTGCTTTCTTTAATCTTTTCCAAATAACACAATGGTGGACAGCCATGGACTTGCAACAATCATTCACTGATTTCTCTTTCTGGCATGGAGGGATCATTGGTGTAACCCAGGAAATATATGGTGTTCTGTATTGTCTAATTTGAATATGGATCCTTTCAGAATCAGCACTTTTTTATGTTCTTGTCTTCTGCCATGGTACTTCAGTATTTACCAGTGGGTGAGGGATTAATTTCAGCAGAATGAAATATACACACATATCTACATATATATATTTTACATATATGTATATATATAATTATATATATTTATCTATTTCTCTATCTGGCGTGGAGTATATAGGAGCAGAAAATGTCTCCATTTATTAGTCCTGATGCCTTACAGCATGTATATGACCACAAAGTCATCCTTCATTTCTTGTAGCTATGTCTGTGCACTGGGATTATAAAAAACTGAACATGGGAACACAGTAAGCCCTGGGGAGCATCATTAATAAAAAATTTTCTTGGCGAGGGAAGGGAGCAGAGGAGCATTTCAGCCTCAATATAAGTATTTCCCAGTTGCAATTAGAGAGAAGTCAGAGTATGGGGAGCTACGGATTCCTGTCCCTGAAAGAGTATTACTCATTTTCAAGGCAGCTGGTGAGTCCGTGGCTTCATAGTTTCAGAGATTTAGGGGGGCTCATAGAACCAAAAGGAGTAATGAAGAAGAGAGAAGGTTGTTGAATTTTGAATTCAGGGACCTAAGCTGTGACCTAAGAATACACAAGGAACCACACAGGATGAGAGAGGATAGTGCCTAGGACTGTCACTGCAGAAATTCAGAAGTATGACTGGTTCAGACCAAAGAAATCAGACAGGAATAGGTTATCTGGAGAACATTCAAGAAGGACTCAGAGGCAGGAATAAAACACTGCAAATTCCACTCAACAGGGAGATAGGAACTGACTATATTTGGACCTGAGAGTGTTCCATGGAGCTGGGAGACAGAGGAACTTGGCTGGTGGGAGTATTAACGTAATGAGTTAGGGAAAGAAATGGAAGAATACACACAGTTCCATAATAAAACATCTTTCTACCCTCACACACAAATTGACACTTCTCCATCAAATCTCTCATTTTGTCCTTTGCATTACACTAGGCAAAAAGTCTAGTTCTAGTTCTAATTAGGTCTAGTCTAGGCAAAAAAGTTAATTCCAGAAATTCTAAGATAAATGGTCTGTAGAGATGGGATTATCTAGAGCTTCTTACTTCTTCCAGTCCAGAGAAAAGGCCGACAATGAAGGGATGGGGAATGTCAAATTAGTGGTTAGGTATAAAAAGGCTGATGGGGGTGGTAATGGTTGGAGATAATACAAAGCCTCAAACTTTAAACTTCAGATGGGAGCTCCAAACTCACTGAGCTCTCCAGAAAATCAACCCTTTTATGAACCAAAGTAAGTTGTACTACAAAGAAAATAGAGTTCTAAAGTTGTTATGCCAAAGAAAGGTTATTCCCATTTCCCCAGGCTTATATGTACTTTAGCACATATAATATAGCTATCTTCTCCTTCCATCCATCTATTATTTCCATTTCCCTAAGCAATAAAACATATGTAACGTAGTAGGTAGTTATCCTTCTATTAATTTATATATCCATCTATCTACATCTATCAATCTATTCTATCTAATTAGATTTATTGAGCACCTACTTTGTTTATTCCATGGCATACAGACAGAATGAGGTATATTTCCTGATTTTCAGAAGTTTAATAGGCAAGATATGTTACATATATATATATATATGTATATACATTTAAAAGTTTCCAATAAAGTGGTTGGATTGTTTTTATAAGTAAATAAGTGAAATAAGTAAAGATGAAAAGGGATGGAATTTCAGAGGGAACAAAATGAGAAGTGGCATAGATCCATGAGAGGCAACATGACCCAGTGAAACGTATCCAAGATTTAAAGTCATAGACTCTTGGTTCAAAACTTGGCTCTGGTTGCAGACTTGAACTTGAATAAGAACTTGAATAAGAAACTAAATATTTTTGAGTCTCAGTTTATTAATAAAATGAGGATTTGAGTTGATTCCTAGATCACTTACTTTAAATCTGTGGTCCTATGACCCTGTGTGCCTGGCTAA
>CM053771.1:72470825-72487572 GCA_028658325.1 Potorous gilbertii | reverse complement strand
TTTTGTACCCAATTTATCCATTTTCTAGTATCTTCCCTCCCTATCTTTTTTAAAACTACATTGTATTTATTTAGCAGTTGGTCCATTTTTATTCTAGAGTTACATGTGGGGGTATGTGTTTTCCCCTCTGATGGAATGTAATTTTCTTGAGAGCAAAAATTGCTTCATTTATTTTTGTCTTTGTATCTTCCAAGCTTAGGACAATGGTTGGCACATAGTAAGTACTTAAATGATTATGAATTAATTGGTTCAATCACATAACAATTCTTGGAATTTGGTACTATAGGTACCATTACCCGCTCACATAAGGAAATTGGGGCTTAGAGAGTTTGAATGACTTCTTTGTGGTTACACAGATGATAAAGGTTGAAACTAGTATTCAAAACCAGTTCTTTCCTCCAGCATTCTCTTCATTGTACATGTATCTACACCACACAAACCTGACATTTTTTACTCATGGAAAGAAACCTTTTGCCAACAGTTGACCCCAGAGTGTTCAAAAGTCATACAATATCTCACATTCCTATTGAATCCAGAAAAGAGGAACCTATTGATTGTGATACTGCTGGGACAATAACACAGGACCTTTCCAGTAATGATACACTTTATTCTTTTGTCCTGCTTTGGTATACAAGTCTACAGTGCTTGTTCTTTGTGAAAACAATTATCTTGAGCATGTTTCCTGAATTTGTAGGTCTCCAACTCTTGTTATCATATTATTGGAGTTATTTGACTTTGTCTGAGAGAAATTACATGATAATAGAACAGGGGTTACTTATATTCAAGGCCATCTTAGAGATCTTATACTACTACTTATTAAAGACAAAGCAACACTATTTTGTTTTAATAGATCATAAAAACAGAATTTACTTCAAAGAAACTCATTTTAGGGAATTATGTGTTTCCCCTCCACCTTTTGCGAATTATATATATATCTCCTCTGAGTGATTTATTTCTAGAAATGTAATTAATTAAATGAACAAGGAAATACAAATATTGATGATGCAAAGTTTAGTATGTTGTAGTATGGAATTCGAGGAATAAAAAGCCAAGGTGGAAGTCCTTGCCAGCTGGGGTGTTCAGAGCTTGGTGATGCGGAGGAGATGGAGACAGAGAGGAGAATACCATGAGGGAGCCATGGAGAATCAATTCAAGTATGAGGATTATAAGGAAACTGCTGAAAGGCTTTTATCCTGTATTAAATATCGACCTGAAATTGCAGTGATCTGTGGCTCTGGATTTGGGGAGTTGGCAGATAGACTGACCTAATTCCAGACCTTTGACTACAATGAGATACCCAACTTCCCTCAAAGCACAGTATTAGGACATGCAGGGAGGCTGATATTTGGATATTTAAATGACAAGTGCTGTGTGATGATACAGGGTGATTACACCCATATGAAGGCTACACACTTTGGAAGGTAGCATTCCCTGTGGGTTTTCTGACTTATGGATGTGAACATCTTAATTGTTACCAATACTGCTAGTGGGCTGAACCCTAAATATGAAGTTGGGAATGTTATGCTGATCCAAGATCATATCAACTTGGCAGACCTCAGTGGCCAAAATCCACTCAGAGGCCTCAATGATGAGGGGTTTGGAGAAAGGTTTCCTTCCATGTCTGATGCCTACGACAGTATTCTGAGACAGAAAGCCCATTGCATATGGAAGCAAATGGAATAGGAATGACCACTGCAGGAAGGAACCCATGTTATGGTGGGAGGGTCCAACTTTGAAACCATGGCAGGGTGTCGGTTTCTGCAGAAACTAGGAGCTGATGCTGTTGGCATGAGTACAATACCAGAGGTAATAGTGACCATGCATTGTGGCATTCAAATCTTTGGATTCTCCCTCATCATGAACAACTCAATATTGGATTATGAAAGCCAGGAGACAGCCAGTCATGAATAGGTACTGGTGGCTGGGTGCCTGGCTGCCAAGACATTGGAGCAACTTGTCTGTACACTTGTGGAAACCATGCAGCCACCTTCTGAGAAGACTTTTTGACCCACAGACTGCCTGGCCTCTCCTTTCCCTGCTGACCACTTAGTATTCCAGACAGTGGCCAGCTTTGCCTTCTTCCTTGAGACATTTAGGCTTTCTGCCCTGAGGTTGTGGTAGAGAAGTGAGAAATACTTTGGAATATCTATCTATCCTTCCTAATTGTACCTAATTCTCTTATTCCATTGGTTCCTTCCCCATCATGGAAAGCTGGATCATTCCATTGTAGCTTCTACCCACTGCCGACATCCCAACATCCTTCATTCCACCTCCAGTAGACTTATCTAAGAATTGAGTCCACTTCACACTAAGGCTGCTGCTAATGTTTTGAAAAGACTACTTGTATATTGCCTGAGGCCTTACCCTGCCATGCTGTGATTTCTGAGGCCCTTTGGTTCAGACCAGTGTGTATTGCAATTTAGTTCTATGTGGGAATAAAAAGACAGTTAGACAGAGATGTTTCTGCCTTTCTGTGCTGAATGCTTGACTGGGTGGGAAGCAACAGTTTAGACTGAGAACACATATATATATATAAGAATGATGATGACAAAAGGTATACAGGCTTCTTAGACAATAAAAATGGGTATTTCACTAGTTCTTTATTAGTAAATTATATTTAGGATTGTCAACAGGTAAGACAGGGAACAACGTTCTCTTTAACTTAGGCTACTTTAATTTAGTTCAATTAAAACACAGTAAATGCCACTGTATGCAAAGGAACTGTTAGGTGTTGTCAGATAGATAAAAAAAAAGTTCCTACTGTCAAAGGTTATTTGGTGTAGTAGGAGGAAATGGTCTATAAATGCACAATAGAATATAGAACAACATTTTAGAACCAGGAAGGAATTTGGAATTTTACTCAATCTAAACCTTTTTTTTTTTTTTTACAAATGAGGAAACAGATGGAAGAATTCAAAGTCACATATAGCCAGCTAGTATTCTAGCTGTAGGAACCTGCAAGAACACACAGAGAGGTGGGAAAAAAGTTAAGGACCAATGAATTATCTCCTTTCTTAGGATTCTTCAAGGAGAATTATATGAATAAGGCTAATAAGCCTTAAATGCCTGGCTAAGGAACCTGGGTTCCAGTCCAGAAAAATGAGAAATTATTTAAACTTTTCAGCAAGGGAGAAATACAAGCAAAATAGTGTGCCTGGTGCATTAGGAAACAAAGGGACAGAGAGATACAAGTTTAGAGATCAGTTAAAAATGAACTGAAATGCAACAGGTATGAACTTAGCTGATGACAGCTAAGATGCAATCAAGAAATGGCAGAGGTAGAATCCATAAGACTTGAGTCAAAAATGATCCTCAAGATTCCTGTCTTGGGAAAGTTGGAAGATGATGCTATGAAGTAGATATTAGGAAAAATGGGGAATTTTGTGGGGAAAAGGGGAATGAGTAGTTGATTTTGACTTGGTTTATGTCTACATGGAGCTGTACAGTAAGCAGATACAGATAGAAATGTGGATCTAGAGCTTGGGAGAGATCAGAACCATAGACAGATTTGTGAATAATTGGCATAGGGGTCCATAGTCCAGGGAATATATAAAGCCAAGAAAGGGAAGTGCAGGAGGTGGGAGCAGGGCAAAGGAGAGGTTTTAAGGGATGGGAGAAGAATGAAAATGAAGTACGAAAGAGTAAAATTAAGGCAGTGGTCAAAGGAGTAAGATTTTGCATAACAGCAAGGAAGGCTGAGGACAGAACAGTTCCTTTGAGTTTGGCAATTAGGAGGATGGTGGTAACTTTAGAGAATAGTTTCACAAGAGTGATGTGAGTAGCAGCCATCAGATTATAGGGGGCTGGGCAAAAAAGGAGTTGGAAGTGGCTAAACAATTATTTAATTCAGCAAAGGAATTAGGGTTCTCCTACAAGTATGGCATTTGTGGCTATGGATAAAACAAATGATATAGTAGTTTTCGGTTTCCCAGGTAGCCAAAATGTTCTACTGTGGCAAAATTGTGAAACCAATCTGGCACCCTTCTACTTTTAACCAGAATTTCCCCCACTCCTGATGGTCCTTACTCCCAAGGTAAATAGTGCTCTCAGGATACCTTATGGCAGGCTAGAACCTCTACTCTGGTGCCTTTTGGTCCTAGCCAGTACCCTATGGTCTGATCCCTTTGTATAAAAACATACTTTTCCAGCTAGTTATTAACAAGAGGAAATGGTGATTTTATTTCCATATCGCGATGTTTCTGGCATTTTTGCTTAATTGTATATATATATATATATATATATATATATATATATTACTCTTCATGGTACCACCACCTTAATTGTATATATATATATATATTACTCTTCATGGTCCCACCACCTCACCACCAAAACAGTAGCTTCATACAATTTGCCATTAGCACCTGCTTTTTCTCTGTCACAGCAGAGATAAAGTCTGGTTTGAGACCACTTTCTGCATTTCTATCTTCTAGATAAACACTCAACTATAATTTATTTATATGAATTGGAGAAAAGATTCAACTTTAGGATACCTGTTAGGGTGGGTGAAATTAAAAACAAGAGTTGGATTTGGTTCATCAGTTCAGCATCCTCTTTTATATCTTCATACCATGACTCAGCTCCGATAGAACTGAGTTGGAAACATGTAACCTGAGAATTAAAAGACCTGAGTATCTAGTGGCTTTTTCAGGACCAGACAGCTAAATTGTTAGCAGGTGGGTAGAAAGTAATAGTGTGCCATAGGAATTGCAGTATTTGATGAGAAGACAAGACCAAACAGAAGCTCACTGGTATTCTAACTACACAGCTCAGGTAGAGGAGGAAATGCACTCTACCAGGAGAGTGTTGAGCTCTTTATGGGGTAAAGTGGTTACCCAAATTCACTTTCATTAAGAACTTGAGTCATTTTGTGGTGTCCCAGCCACATAAGTAGCCAACAAGAAGATAAGGATAGTGAGAATTAACATTAGAAGAGACTTAAAGCCAACTTCCATGCATTTACTCTCACTATTTCCTGAGTCTGGAGTGTTCTGGGAAACAATTCTCTCCTCTTCTTTTCACCTCTTGAAGGCTTACCATTTTTCTAAAAATGTGACCTCTTTCAGGAAGTCTTAGACCTCCAATAAGAAATGATCTTTCTTTCCTTGGTTTTTGAATAGCCCTTTGTCCTTGCCTTAATGTTTTCATATATTCTATTTTGTACTGTAATTCTGTATCTTTATCATCATACTGTCAATTTGTATTTCTCCTACAGGATTGTAAAGCTCTATGAGAACAATAACTATGACTTAATTGCATTTTTATCTCCTTAATCACCTAATCTAGTAAGTACTTAATAAATGGCCAATGAATGGATGGAAAAATCTTTAAACTGTAAGTAGTGCAAATTTATAATAGTGTTTTATGATGCTTTACTAAGTGTTTTTCTCACACCAATCAATAAATTCTATATGCATTTTTTATGAAAAAAATAAAAAGCCAAGGTGGACATAATATTCTGTCATGTTGCTTGTTCAGGTAGAGTAAGGAAGTGGGAATGACCTTACTATATTTATTTCAGTGAAGGGAGGATTTGCTACCTAATTTATAACCCCCCCCCCCTTATATGTACATCACCTGGGTGAAAGGTGAGAAACAAGCAAAAATAATTATCTAGAAGCAATATTTGTAGCCAGAATGGAGATATTTCTGATTATGACCAAGGTTCTCATCAGTGTCATTGCATAAATGATATGCAAGGAGAGTTACATAATCATTTGAATTAAGTTTTTAACTGCAGAATTGGAGGGATTTGACTTTATAATGGATTTCCTTCCATTGGAGAAGAGTATGATAATCTTCATAAGAATTGTTCCTTAATCAAGAATATTTAAATTTATTCCTTGTCCCATAGTTTCAATGTAAATTGTTTTTGGTAGAGGTCTGCAATTGATTGCTAAGTTCTGAAAAAAAAAGCACCTCCAGAGAGGTTAAGTGTCTATCTATTGAAACTCTTCAACTCTTTCTAACTTACCCTTGCTTTTCTTCTTCCTCACCTATTCCCCTCTATGAATCAATTGCTCAGTCAAGATGGAATAACTACTAGCTTTGTCCTCGACTTCACATTCCATTGCCCCACTCTGGACATTTGCACATACTATTCCTGAGGTCCTGAGATACACTCTTCTCATTTCTGCCTCTCAAAATCCTTCCAAGTTCAAACTCAGAGCCATTTCCTTCATGAATCCATTCAAATTTTCCCTTAGTTGCTCGTGGCCTAACCCTTTGTATGAGGCACTGATCAAAGTATAGTATCTGGCATTTAGTGAACACCTAAATACATAGTTATTGATAGATTAATTGATTTATTGAACCCAAAGTTTTGTACCTGGGAAATCATGGGAGAAAGAGTCTAAGTTCAGTGTCCATACTCAGATTATTCTCTTACTTAGACTGACAAATGAAAACAGGATACAACAATATTTGAGCATTCCTCCTCTCATTCATAATACCTCCCAATATAAAATGAATGTTTCCCAGAAAATGTGACTGTTCTTTATTCCAAAAAGATCATAAAAATGGAAAAGGACCTACATGTAGAAAAAATATTTAAAGCAGCCCTTTTTATGGTGGCCAAGGATTGGAAATTGAGGGGATGACTCTCAACGGGAGAATAACTGAACAAGTTGTGGTGTTTAAATGTAATGGAATACTACTGTGCTATAAGAAAGGATGAGCAGATGGATTTCAGAAAAACCTGGAAAGGCTTAAATGAACTGATGCTGAGTGAAATGAACAGAACTATAACACTGTACACAGAAATAGCAACATTGTACAATGATCAACTTTGATAGACTTTAGCTCTTCTCAGCAACGTAAGGGTCTAAGGTAATTCCAAAAGACTCATGATGGACAATGCTATCAACATTTAGAGAAAGAATTATGGCATCTGAATGCAGATTGAAGCATACTATTTTTGCTTTTTTTCTTTTTCTTGTGATTTGCCCCTTTTGTTCTGATTCTTCCTTCACAATGTAACTAATGTGAAAATATGTTTAACATGATTGTACATGTATAACCTATGTCAGATTGCTTGATGTCTTGGGGAAGGGGAAGGAGAGAGGAAGAAAGGAGGGAGAAAAATTGAAACTCAAAATCTTATAAAAGTGAATGTTGAAAACTATCTTTACATGTAATTGGAAAAAAAGAAAATATGATTAAATGGGTAAAAAGAAAAACAGTGACTTAATTATGTGTTATTCAAATAATACTTCTACATAAAAGAATTTACACTTCCAATATGAAATTGGAGATGCAGATACGCAAGTATTGACTTATGATTATGACAGTATAGTCTTGGTGTTTGCCTTTTATCAATAATTGGGAATGGATTGTCATTCTCTTTGATCTAAGCAAGTAAATAGCAGTGTGACATGAAAAGGGAAGAATGGCTAAAAAGGGATAAAGAAATTTTCTCTTGTAATGGCAAAAGTATGATGGGGTTGAGATTTGTCAAGTTATTTTGAATATTTATCAAATCATCTGTTTTAATGAAGCATGCAGTAGATCATTAAAAGAAATGACATTATCTGAACGTGAATCTAGTTAACCAATTGCAAACCAGTTCAATAGAATTTTCCCAATAGATGAGTGGTCAAAGGATATGAGCAGGGTTCTTAAAAGAAAAATTACAAAGTGTTCATAACTACATGAAAGAATGTTCCAAAACAATAATAAGAGAAGTACAAATCAAAAAAACTCTTGGGTTCCACCTCACATCCAAGAATTTAGCAAAGATGGCAAAAATGGCAATAATCAATTTTGGGACCTTCCTTTTCAGGGGGCTCAAAACTTTTAGGTAATTCTCCTTTTTCCATCAGTGACTCTGCTTGGATTCCATTCCACAGACCATCATGCCTCCATAAGAGGTACTCCCTTGGGTCCATCTTGACTCCAGCCCTGCCCCCCCACCTTTTCTTATTTTTGTTTTGTCTTCATGTACCAGCTTGTAAACTCCTTGAGAGAAGAGATTGCTTTTTTTTGTTATTTGTATCCCCAGTGTTTAGCACAGTGTAGGTGTTTTATAAATTTTTATTGAATTGAATTGCAGGGATTGTGGAAAGATAGGAATACACTGTTGGCGGACCTGTGAAATGATATAACCATTTTGTAAAGTAATTTATAATTATGCAGACAAAGTGAAAAGATGTCCATGCCCTTTAAATCAGAGACTCCACTAGCAGACTTAGACCCAGGAGAAGCTAATGATAAGATTTTTTCCCATGTACACCAAAATATTTATAGGAGTATTTATTGTCATAACATAGAGCTTGAAACAAATTAGATGCCCGTCATTTGGGAAGTATCTAAAAATTGTGGTACCAAGTTGTAAAATATGATGTATGTGATAAACACATACATGTATGTGATAAACACATAGAAGCATGAAAAGATTGAAATGAACTTAGGTAGAGTGAAGTAAGCAGATTAAAGAAAATATGTATAGTAACTACACTGATGAAAACCACAACAAAAAAGTAAATATAATAAAATTATAAATGTCAACTATGACTCAAATGAAGAAATATAATAAGGCAACCTCAAACCCACAGTAGTTATATAACGCACATTTTTTTTGACTTTTTCCAACATATTACTTAGTTTTGCTGATTTTTCTTCCTCTTTAAAAAATATTGTCATGTGAGATGGCTCTCTGGGAGGGAGAGAGAAAAGTATACTGAAGATAACTATATTGATGTAAGAAATGATAGGGGGCAGAGCCAAGATGGTGGAGTAGAAAGACACTTCCCCCACAGCTTACAAAATACCTGTAAAAAATGACTCAACAAATTCTAGAGCAGCAGAAGCCACAGAACAACAAAGCGAAAGAGATTTCCAGGCAAAGAGAATCTGGAAGGCTGACGGGAAAGGTCTATCTTACTGAATTCTGAGCAGAGAAGAGATCCACCCTGGCCACATGGCACTGGGAGGGACAGGACCTGAACAGACCTCTGGGGCAGAGTTCCTAGTAGGGAGGGTGCCAGATAACTCAATGCACAAGTGACAAAGACAGCTCCAAAGGTCAGTGTGGGGGGGGCTTTACCAGCAGGGCAAGAGGGGAATGGGATTCCTGACATCTGCAACAGCAGCATCAGACTTCAGGCAGCTACAGTGGTGGGGAAGTAACCTGGGTCCATTGTCCAGGCAGTTCAGTTTAAAGCCTCTGGCAGTAGGGAGAAGCTGATGTAAACCTCAGCCATCAGTGATGACCCCACCCCCACCCAAAACCTGGGGGAACCAAGCAGCTGAGTCCAATCTCAGCCTTGAACATGACAGTGGGGGAGAAGGGGCAATAGGATCATCCTCTTGACAAAGGATTCAGAAGTCAAATAACTGGCTGGGAAAATGCACAAAAAAAGGAAAAAAAACACCAAGAGTATGGAAGGTTACTTTCTTGGTGAACAGGTGTCTCCTCCCATCCTTTCAGATGAGGAAGAACAAGCCATGTTGTCACAGGAAGTCAAGTCTCCGTGCCTCCAGGGCCTCCAAAGTGAACTTAAATGGAGCTCAGGCAATAGAAGAGCTTGCTAAAGGAAAACCAAAAATATGCCAAAGAAAATAACACCTTTAAAAAGAGGCTAACTCAATTGGAAAAAGAGGTCCAAAAAGTCAATGAGGAGAAGGAAGCTTTAAAAAGCAGAATAGCCAAGTGGAGGAGAAAGTTCGAAAACTCACTGAATAAAATAATTCTTTAAAAGAGAAAATTGAGTTGAGGGAAGCTAATGACTATGACATAAACCAAGAAGTTAAAAAACAAAACCAAAGGTTTAAAAAAATAGAAGACAATGTGAAACATCTCATTGGAGAAACAACTGATGTGGAAAAGAGATCCAGGAAACACAATTTAAAAATTATGGGACTACCTGAAAGCCATGATCAAAAAAAGAACCTAGATATTATCTTCATGAAATTATCAAGGAAAACTGTCTTGATATTCTAGAACCAGAGGGCAAAATAAATATTGAAAGAATCCACTGATCACCTCCTGAAAGAGATCCAAAAAAAGAAACTCCTAGGAACACTAGCAAAATTCCAGAGTTACCAGGTCAAGGAGAAAATACTGCAAGTAGCTAGAAAGAAACAATTTGAGTATTATGGAAATACAATCAGGATAACACAGGATCTGGCAGCTTCAACATTAAGGGATCAAAGACTATTCCAGAAGTCAAAGGAACTTGTATTAAAACCAGGAATCACCTATCCAGCAAAACCGAGTATAATACTTCAAGGCAATAAATGGTCATTCAATGATACAAAGAACTCTCAAGCATTCATGGTGAAAAGATCAGAACTGAAGAGAAAATTTGACTTTCAAACATAAGAATCAAGAGAAGTATGAAAAGGTAAACAGAAAAGAGAAATAATAAAAGACTTTCTAAAGTTGAACTGTTTACATTCCTACATGGAAAGAAAATATTTGTAATTCTTGCGAATTTTCTCAGTATTTGAGTAGGTGGAGGGATTATACATACACACACACACACACACACACATATATAGACAGAAAGTACAGGTTGTGTTGAATCAGAAGAGATGATATCCACAAAAAAAATAAAATAAAAATTAAGGGGTGAGGGAGGAAAATACTGGAAGGAGAAAGGGAGAAATGGAATGGGGTAGCCTATAACTCATAAAAGAGATAAGAAAAATCTTGTCCAATGGAAGAGAAAATGAAAAAGGGGAGAGGGGAAAAGTGAAACTACTCTCTCCATATATGGTTTAAGGAGGGAATAACACGCTCACTATAGGAAAGTAGGAGAGGAGGCGACAAGTGGGGTGAGGAGAATGAGAGAAGGGAGGGCAAATGGGAGGAGGGAGAACTAGAAATAAATACTTTTGGGAAGGGACAAGGTCAAATGAGGGAATAAAAAATAAGGGGGAATAGGGTAGTTTAGAGGATAATATAGTTAGTATTACACAACATGATTATTATAGATGCCTTTTTGCAAAATGACACATATTTAGTCTGAATTGAATTGCTTGCCCTCTCAGTGGGGATGGGTAGGGAGGGAGAGAAGTTGGAATTCAAAGTATTAGAAATGAATATTGAGAATTATTATTGCATGTAACTGGGAAATAAGAAACAGGTATAGGGTATAGAAATTTATCTTGCCTTATAAGAAAAGAGAGAAGATGGGGACAAGGGAAGTGTGGTTTGTAATAGAAGGGAGGGCTCACTGAGGGAAGGGGTGATCAGAATTCAAAGTATTAGGGGTGGGGGCAGGGGAGAGATGGGGAGAAAAATTGGACATGTTAGAGAGTGGTGTAAAAGCAATTAGCAGTAAAACAATTGACTGAATTAATTACTGAGACTAAATCAGAGACATCTTTAGTTTGGGGAAAAGAATTTTAGTCTAAATTTCCTAGAGGAAAGCAACCTTGGGGAAAATTTGGCATTGATGAAAAAGTTAAGGTTTCAATGATAAATTTGATTTTATGATTGTTATTTAATCAGGAACTGGAACATGTATAGAAAGGCATGTAAGCCACTAAGACTTGCCTCAAAAGATGTTCCTTAGCCAATGTGAAATTATAGTCATATCTGAAACCTGGTTATTGGAACTTGCTATTTTAAGATTCTATGGGACTATTAACTGACTGTTCTTCTGAGTCTAACTCCAGGTATGGATAACAAGAAAGGCGGTCTGAGCCTCCAATCCATCATGCCAGTAAACCTGTGAATTGCTGGTATAAAGTGCAAAAGGTGATCTCATGGGAAGGGTGAGAGAGCAACTATTCGGCCTGGGCTGAGGTAGGATTCTCCTGACTCAATTTCCCCACTGACACCTGGCAGACTTTAAGTCTGACTGAATGCAAGTTGACAATCTACTCCTGCCTGGAACTGACAAGAAGTTGGGGAGATATTGCTTCCCTGCAATGTCCTACTCTTAGTGGCAATTTCCTATAAAAAGGTTTGTAATCTTAATACCAGATCCATTAAATTATAGATTGTTGGTAAGGGAACATCCAAGGTTAAGTCTAAAATTAAGCTATAGGTTTAGGACTTTAGATCAACAGCAATATGTTAGAGTCCTTTAATTCTTAGTATTAGTGTGGAGACAATTAGGTCAAGGACTTGTGAAGTTAGCATACATAGTCATTGTTTGTGTCTCGGTTAATGTTAAAAAAATTTTTTTTGTGGTCTATATTGTAAATGTTTTAAAAGAAGTTTCACCTGATCAAAAGTTTGAATTGTTTTATGTATTATGAACTGTGTTAAAAATGAAAAATAATAAAAAAATAAAATAAAAAAGGAATGATAGGCATAAATTATAAAAACTTATAGAAATTTAAGATATATTCCTATTAAAAGTGCATTGAATTTAAGGGAGAAGAAAAATTACATGTAAACATTGAACAAGCTTGTTTTCTTGAAAATGGGATTAATATACAAAAATAATGATGATTCAGGTTTCAAAAATACATGTACCCCAAATAAAGACTTTATATTTAACATGTCTTTGCAGTTAAAATCATTTGATCAAAGTCTTGTTTTTAGGTTCTCTGGAATATGATTGATGTTGCTTATTTCCAAGAATCAAATAGACAAATACATCTTAAATGCCATGTAAAGAAAAAAAGATTATATAATTCAGTTGTTCTCAATTCAAGATTTCAGATACCACAGTACTGACTTTTGATTATGAGAGCCTTGATGTTTGACTTACCAATAATTGGGATGGATTGCCTTTCTTTTTGATCTAAGCAAGTAGATAGCAGTGTGACATGAAAAGAAAACATTTTTTTCAAAGCAGCAAAACTATATTGGTATTGGGATTTCCCAAGTTATTTTCAATATTTATCAATTCATCCACTTTAATAAGGCATACAGTTGGTCATAAAAAAATTGTTATCCCAAAGTGACCCTAGCTATCCACTGGTAAACCAGTTTAACTCTACATTGTTCTCTCAAGTCCTTTGTCCCATTATCCTGTTTAAAATTTTGTCCTACCAAGTTTCAACTTTAGATTACTCCCATCATTTCCTGCCTTCACTTTTCCTTACATGTGATGAACAAAAATGAAGAAACCACTAGATCTAATGACTAGATCCAATAGAAATTTATTAAATAACCTCAATGGGGCCCTCACTGCAGCAAGGCAATCCTTTTACACTTACCACAGTGGCTTTTCCAAATCTTAACATCTCTCCTCCAACCTCCCATGGATTGCTTGACCCCTCCCTCTCAGTAGAAACCCTTGCCTCATATTCCATTGAAAAATTGATGCCATTCACTGAGAGTTCCCTCTTCTTCCCTCCTCCTTATCTCATTGACGTAGATGAATTTTACTGCCCTTCTCCATGCGTTCTATATTCCATCACCTTCTCCAGTAAGCTGTTTTCTATATCATTCCCACTCCCTTACTCCTTCAGTTTCCACTGATGTACTAGCTGCTTCCCTAATACCTATGAATGGGCCTATATTTCTTCTATTTAAAAAAAAATACCCTTCATCCATCTTTCCACCTCTGCTAGCTATCATTCTATACTTTTGTGGCTAAAAATCTTGAGAAAACTATCTACAATTGATACCCCTCTTTCTTCATTTCTCATCCTAACTATCTGCATTCTAGCTTCTGACCTCATCTTTCAGCTTGTCATGAATAAAATTGCAAGAGACAAAGTTTCCAGTTATTGATAATCGGTTCATTAACCAAGATAGCCAATAATCAATAACTTTATTATCAGAGGTTTCTCCTGATAACCAAAGACCCCAGGAGAGAGTCTGAAACACTTTAAATAGCTGTGTTCTTTCTGAAAAATAAAACTCAACCCTGATTGGTGAACATTTAATGAGGAGTGGACAAAGAACCCTCAGCCCCTTCCAATCACTTCATCCTAGAGCGGGGAGGTCAGCTGAGAATGTTGGCATCCTGATCAGGATCTCTCTGAATTGGTTTCTCCTTCATGAGCTGGGTCACCGTAAACTCTAATGAAGGGGAGAAAGGACAGGAGATCTCTCCCCTGAGGAGAGACTAAACTCAGCTTGGATCCTGTTTATTACATAGATATTAGGTTTGAGTTTGAGTGGGGCTTAGCCCAACTGCTTTGAGCAGATGTCTTGAGAAGAATTGGAATGTTTATAACATTCTTTCACTGGGAAGGGGCTTCTCTCTAAACCAGCCTTCTGATAGAGAGGGAAAAAATACAAATTATAATTAATAATCAAATGGTACAGTATTAAAATTAATTTCTCCCAAACTGAAATTGCTCCCTTTAAAGTTAACAATGATCTCTTAATGGACAAATCGAATGGCCTGTTATTAATCATCATCCTTCTTGGTTTCTTTGTAGCCTTTGAGCCTGTCTATCATCCTCTTCTTCTTGATACCCTCCTCTCTGTAGATTTTTCATGCATAGCTTTCTCCTGGTTCTCCTCCTACCTGTCTAGCCACTCTTTTTCAGTTTCTTTTGCTGGATTTTCATTTAGGTCATGCTTATTTTTTCTTGTTATCCCCTACGGCTCTATTGTTTGCCATCTTTTATTCTCCCACTGCATTATTCACTTCATTTCTCATCAAATTCCATGGATTCATCTTTCATCTCTATGCAGAAGATTCTCCGATCTACTTACCCAGCCTTATCCTCTCTGCTAAACTCCAGTTTCATACCTCCAACTGCCTGTTGAACATCTAGAACTTGGTGTCTTTTAGACATCTTAAATTCAGTATGTTGACTATACCTTGTCATATTTTCTTCCATAACCTCCTCTCTTTCTAACTTCCCTCTTACTTGAGTGGGTTAGGTGATGTGCTGGAGTTTAACTATACTAGCTCCTGGGAACTGATTGCTAAATTTTGGCACATCAGGGCTTGATTTAATATTTTGTTGATTGTTAGACTTAAAATAGAGAAAATGTTAAGAATTCAGATTAAAATTAAAAGTGTTCTGTGCTTACTACGTTTCCAGGGATCTAGTTTTTAAACATTTACTTGCACATCTTTTGGAGGGTACCATCATCTTTTCATTCATCCTGTCTTGCTAATTACATGTCACCCTTAATTTGTCAACTTCTCACTCTCTCTCATCCCCTTATATCTAAAAAATTTCCAACTCCCATTATTTCTACCTCCAGAACATCATTAGTATAATTTCCCCTTCTCTCCTCTGGCACTGTAATCACTCTGTTGTAGGTCCTCAACGTCTCACACCCAGGCTATTGCCATTAGCCTACTGGTTAGTCTTTCTGTCTCAAGTCTTCCCCTTTCCAGGCCACTCAGCTATCAAATTGATCTTACCAAACCATAGGTCTGCCATGTGACCCATTCCTATTCAATAAACTACAGTGGTTCCCCATTACTTCCAGGGTCAAATATAAAATCCTCTGTTTGACTTTTAAAACCCTTCATAACCTGGTCCTCCTTTACCCTGCAAGTCTTCTTCCACCTTACTTCTCTCTATGTTCTTAGCAAACCAGTTACACTGCCTTCATTTTTTCTAACCCATGACATCTCCTCTTCTGATGCTGAGTATTTTCACTGACTGTTCCTTATCCCAGGAACTCTCTCCCTCCTCACCTCTATCTTCTAACTTTCCTGGATTTCTTGAAATCTCAGCTAAAGTTTCACCTTCTTCAAGAAGCATTCCCAGTTTTCTTTAATTTTAGAGCCTTCACTCTAAGATTATCTACAATTTACCCTGTTTGTATATAGTTTTTTTGCATGTTGCCTCCCCCTTCATCATGTGACCTTCATGAGAACAAGGGCTATCTTTTTCATTTCTATGTGTCCCCAGGTCTTAGCACAATATCTGACACAGAAAAAATACCAGTTGTCTGAAAGACTTATTCCACAAATACTTATCAAATAATTGTTATGAAAATCATTACACTACATGCTAGGCATAGAAATATAAAAAAAATGGAAAGTAGTTCCTTAGAGAAGCTCATGTGCTTTTGGAACAGCTATTGGAATTTACATTGCACTTTGAATCTGTGCATAAATTTTGCCTGTATTATCTCATTAGAGCCTAGCATGGTGCTTGGCATATAGTAAGTAGTTAATAAATGTTTATTGACTATTGTCTGATATTTTTCATTACATCTAGATTGAATAATCATATATCTGGTTTTTTATTTTTATTTTATATATCATCCACGTTTGTGTTTTTTTATTTTAAAATAAAGTTGAAACCCAATTTCTCAAATACTTTTACTACCATTCCTTTTTTATTTGAATACAAGTTGCATGATATAATTTAGACTCTGATTTTTATCTGGTTGTATCTTCTTGCATTAAATATGTTTCATCTCTTCCTCCTGGTTTTCCTGGCTTCCTTAAATTATCCACGAAAATCCCACCAACTATAAGAATTCTTTTCTTATCTTCCTTAATGTTAGTACCTTTAAAATCACATCCATTTTACCCATGTAAATAGCTATTTTCCCATTATCCTCTCCCCTTTTAGTCTGTGAGCTCTTTTCAAGCAGGAATAATTATTTTTTGTTTTCTTTTCTTTTTTGCCTTTGTGTCGACAAACCTTATCATAGTACTTGACACTTTATGTGTGCTTGATCAGTGATTATTGATTTGTCTTGACTTCCTATAAGCAACATTTTGATGGGTTTCATTTCATGTTACATTCTGTAATTATTTTTTTTAAAGATAAAAGCCATTGATGTTATTTTTCGGGCCATTTTTTTCTTATAATTTATGATGTTTGTAGCTGAATTCTTGTGGTTATTTCAGCTAGCCAAATTAGTAATTTAAATGAGTTAAACTTCCTTGTGTGTACAATATAGTAGCTC
>CM053771.1:72444207-72470325 GCA_028658325.1 Potorous gilbertii | reverse complement strand
GTTTTTGGACCAACTGTTGAGTATTGTTCTTGCTACTAGGAAATAAGAAATACAGGTAATGGGGAATAGAAAGTTATCTGTCCCTACAGGACAAAAGAGAAGATGGGGTAAGGGAAGGAAGGGATGATAGAAGAGAGGGCAGATTGGTGATATGGGTAATTAGAATGTCCAGTGTATTGGAGACGGGGGAGGGGACAAATGGGGAGGAAATTTTGGAACCCAAAATCTTGTGAAAATGAATGTAAAAAGTTAAATAAATTTATTAAAAAAAAAGTTTTACCAGTTTCTCATCAGGTATATCCTTCATTGAACATAGTCCTGGGGAAATAATCAAATGCAGAAAGATGTTCAAGCCAGGCATTGTTTATTTTTTTTTTTCAAATGTTGACAAGGTTTGTTGCTGAATCCCTTCTTCACTCATCTAAACTTTACCACATTCTGTTTTTAATTCTCTGCTCAAGACAAACCCAATGTGCCTTAATAGTTATAATTTTACTGTTTTCCTGTATACTGTGTATGACTGTACTCCTTATACATGTATTTATAGGTCTCTGAGATTCATCACAAAAATTTTGCATCAGTAATATTTGCCTCATGATCTAAGCCTCACATTTGTAGTAACTCTTTTCCTTCTTTTCTATCAGATGACTAAGGAGGAGAAAGTGAGACTGGTGAACTTGTGCTGCCCTCCCTCACTCAAATCAAAGTCAACTGCAAGTTGTGTCATCATTTTCCTGATGTCATGGTCCTCTTCATAAACAAAGGATAAACACAACCTGTTAGTAGTCCAAGCTGCCTAAATGGAAACCCAGCCAGTTGGGTAACTCAGTTTGTCCTCTCCCTCTCCTTCCCTCCAAAGGAAGGTAATTGGTGGCCAGAAGCTGCACAGTTAATTTGGAATTTATTGCCTAGTTTTCTCTTTCTTTCTTTTTTCTTTTCTTCCATCCTTCCATCCTTCCTTCCTTCCTTCCTTCCTTTCTTCTTTCACAAAACCTTAAACCCAGTTCACTCTGAAATTCATTGATTGGACCACAAAAGGACCCTGGCTAAGGTCCACTTAATGGCTATATTTTGGGCCCTTCTGCCTTAGAGTGAATGTCAGTGGTAGCTGTTTCTCTTTGGAACAGCAACTCTGAGGGTCTTCCCCTCCCAGATTGATTTTTTCTTTTTTCTAATTAAAGAGGCCATTCCTTGACTCATTTCTTAAAGAAACATTCTCTAAATGGGTGTTACCTCACTCAAAGTGAGAACCTGTAAAGGCCTTAGTCTAAAAGGACCAGGGTCTTTCATTGTATCCTGGGCCATATCCAGTCATCCTGTTGAATATCTGATCAGTGGATCCAGATGACTCTTGAGAATAAACTGAGGCTGGTGACCTTGTTCAGTCCTCCCTCGCATAAATCAAAGTCAACTGCAAGTCATGTTATCATTTCCTTGATGTCATGGTCCTCTTCAAGAATGAAGGACAAACACAACAATCTTCCACCATTACCTACAACAAAGCTGAGCATCTGAGGAAGATTCATTAGTGCTCATGACTATTATTCTCATATGCATCTCTGGATCTGGGTCTGTATTCCAGTGGATGTTCCATGAGGGAAAGAAAAGACATTTTTCCATCTTCATTGCATGTTAGTTAGTCTATTCTCTTGATTTGTACACAGATATTCAGTCACTGTAATAGAGTAGGCATCATAAATTTTACACACGTTATTAATTTTTTTTTTACCACAGTTACTCCTACCTTCATAGGTCTTTTCTACAAGTTTCTGCTTCTCATTCTTTGCCCTAGAGTATGCTCTGGCACCTGAACATCAATGTTCAACAATTCTTAGGCCAAGAAACCTTTCTCCCCAAATAATAATTTGATCACTCCTTCTCTTATCTGCTTGGTCTTCACTCCATAAACAATAGGGTTCATTGTGGGAGGAAGAAGCAGGTAGAGATTGGCCACAATGATATGAATATGGTGGGGAATAGTGTGTCCCCCAAAACGATGGGTGAAGAATGTGAAGAAAGCAGGAACATAGGTGATAACTATAGCACAAATGTGAGATGTACATGTACTAAAGGCTTTGTGTCGGGCTTCTGCAGAGGAGAGGCTCACCACAGCCCGGAGAATCATGGTATAAGACACAGAAATGCAGCAGATATCAAACACACCTATTAGAAGAGCAACCATTAGACCATAGATAGCATTGACTTTGACATTCCCACAGGACACCTTAGCTACAGACATGTGATCACAATAAGTGTGAGGGATGATGTTTCCTTGGCAGTAGGACAACCTCTTGGAGAGAAATGTAAAGGGGATAATGAGCATCACACCCCGCAAGAAGGTGACGAACCCAGCCTTGGCAATGACAGAATTGGTGAGGATGGTAGTGTAGCGTAGGGGATAGCAGATGGCCACATAGCGGTCCAGGGCCATGAGCATGAGTACACCAGATTCCATCCCAGTCAACATATGAACAAAGAACATCTGGACCAGGCAAGCATTAAAAGTGATCTCCTTGAGGTTGAACCAGAAGATACAGAGCATATTGGGTACAGTTGTGGTGCAGAGGGCAACATCAGTGAAGGAAAGTAGAGCCAAGAAATAGTACATAGGCCGGTGCAAGGATTCTTCATGGTGAATTAAATAGAGGAGTCCACTATTCCCTAAAACAGCAGTGAGGTACATAGAGCAGAATGGTAGAGAGATCCATATGTGAGATGCTTCCAATCCAGGAACTCCATTCAGAATGAAGAATGTGGGAGTCAAGCTGGAGCTATTGGAGTTGGACATGACAGGCGAGAGGATAGCATGTTATCTTCTTCAATGGTGGCTGCTGCCTGCCCAGAAAGAGAATGCAAGTATAAGTTCAGGAAAATCAGCTATGGATGATTATAGAGGACAAGAATGGAAAAATCTCTCATTCTCTTTAACCAGATTATGTGTCAAGTATCTCATTCAAAGGATTTGGGGGATTCAAATCCACTTTAGCTGTAACCTGACAAAGTTCAAATATAATCATCTGGTAACTCCGCCTCTCTTTGTGTCATTTGGATGCATCATCCTTATCAATACCTCTCTTTTGGCCAAGCACTGAATTAAACTCAAGGCATCCTTTTATCCATTTATGTGCCACTTCCCAGACTAAATTACTTTGACCTCTCTTTGCCAGAATGATAACTAGGCATCTTACTGCCTGAATGAAATGCAAATTTAAATCATAATAATAGAGACACATTCATTTGAATAGGAGAATAGATCCCATACCCTATTGTATGTCATAGGGCAACACCATAATACACCACTCTATTTATGATGACCAAAACTCCAGGATACTTTTAGTCCAGTGTTAGTAAGGGTGTTGCAATGGAGTGATTTGGAAGTTTCAGGCTGAATTTGACATGTATTCAACTGGAGTGAAGTCACCAGGAGACATGCTGTAAACTATCTAATAACTTTCTGTTTTTACTAAGTATTCTTACTAAGTGCTGTTAATTATTTCTGTGCAGTTAAAAGAGTGCAAGCTTTTCCAAAAATACAACTGGAACATTTTAAATTGTATTTAAAATTGTTATTTAAAAATGTTGAGCCCTCTAGATTTCAATGTATAGCTGAAAAAATCACTGTTATTGCTCACTATCTTTAAGGCTCTATTCTTCTCCAGCAATCCACTTCCCTGAAAGCTTCCAAGAAGACTTTACAATTGCTATTCAATTGTTTCTGATCATTTCAATCTTTCTAGTATCCTCCTTAGTTAATATTATGTGCTATTGGGCTTTCTCTTAATTAGATGTTGTAATTAGCTGTTTTTGATAGGAAATGAATTAGATTTGTGGCCTTGGGGAAGCATTTTAATTCTCTGGCTATCAGTTTCTTTATCTTGTAAACTGATTAGGTTTGAGGTGATGGCCTCTAAAGTCCTTTCTAACTCTAAATCTGTATTCTAGATTGTGATTCAAATAGTTTGCTCTGTAAAGCATGGAAGAAAAAATAAATTTCATAAATTGAAAACATTTTTGAATCAAAAGTTTTCAGTTATTCATATGTTATTAAATAAACATATGAAGGACTACAATGAACAGTCTCATTGTCACACATATTTTCCATCATCTCCCATCCTTTTTTGAGAGCTTTGCTATCACTTTAGCCCATCAAAACATGTTATTTGATGGAAGATGCAAATTTTATATGTTAATAGCCTCTGATTTTAGTGCTTTAAATTTAATGTTGTTAAATTGTTGATGTTAATAAGAAAATTTGTGTGAATCTAAAAGGAGAAAAAACTGATATGTCTTTTGTCTATGGTCCTACCTAACTTCAAAGGAAGAATATAAATGACCTTTGGAGAGTCTTGCCCACTTCTTAGGTTTAAAAAAGGAGAGATTTAGAATGCGGGTAAGAGTAACTAGAAATTAACCTCAAAGTTATTTTTCTCTAAGTTAAAAAAAAGTATATAGAGAAACGTTAGATGTCAATTATATTATGGATCATAGACTTTGAGGTCATCTAGATCAACCTCTAGAAACTGATCATATAATTCTAATAGTTTACTTCTTAGTCTATTTCATGCACACACATTGTCATCTCTTAGACATCACCAGTTCTCTAAATTGTTCCACTTGTGAGATCCACTTTGAAATATTACTCTTCGATTATAATCTCCTATCTTTTCATCCATGTCATGAAGCCAAGGCAAGCTAGTAATAATTTATGAAATATATTACACATAAGGAATTCTGCAAGGTGTTGGACGTAAAAAACCGCAAAAATGGCATGAGTCCTACTCTCAAATGCCTTATGGTCTAAATGGGGGAGTGAATTAAAGAAGAAACATTTATTAAATGTCTATTGCATACTTGAAATTTTGCTAAGAGCTAGGACTACAAAGACAAAATGAAACAGCATCTGCTTCAAAGGAGTTTATATTCTATCATGGAATACAATATATACAATTAGAAGCATATGCAAAATAAGTATAAAAAAAAGAAATACAATACAATTTATAGAGGCCAGAAGTAGGTGGGAAGATAAGGAAAGGCCTCATATAAAAGGTGCTTCTTGAGCTGAGTTTTCAAAGAAATTAGGGATTTTGAGAGGCACAGGAGAGATGTAGTCAATTTTAGGAATGGGGGAATAATCTGTTTAAAAAAAACATTGGGGAAAGAAGATAGTGACACAAATAACTATGACATAAGAAAGTACAAGAAAAATGCAAAGGAGAGACCTAGGAAAAATTTTATGAGAAATTTTAGGAAGAAAAGGACAGAGGGTACAGAGAAGGCCTCAAAAGAAGATATCCTTTGAGTGGAGCTTCACAGGAAGGGAGGGGATCCATCTGATGAAATGTGGGATAGTCTTATCCAGACTTAGTGGATAGCTTGAATAAAGACACAGTGATTAGACAGTATAGCATGAGGGCACAGGATAGAGAGAACAGTTTATCTGAAACAGAATATGAAAATGAATTCAGCACCAGATTAGGCTGGACAGCTTGGTTGGACAAGATTGTGGAAGTCTTTCAATTCTAGGACACTACATTTAATCACTTTTCTTTGAGGAGGGTAGCGTGGTCATAGCAGTGCATTTTGAAGATTATACTGGTAGCAGTGTGTAGAATAGAATCACAGCAAGGAGATCATTGCTGGAGCTATTAAAATAGTAAAGAAGAAAATAGGTAAGATATTGAATTAAAGTGGTGGTGGTAGTGGCAGTTGAGATGTTTCAGTTGTGTCCAACTTTTTGTGACCACATTTGGGGTTTTCTTGGCAAACATGCTGGGCCTGCTTGCCATTTCCTCCTCTAGCTCATTTTATAGATGAGGGAACTGAGGAAAACAGAGTTAAGTGACTTGCCAAGGTTCACACATCTAGTAAGTAAGTGTCTTGGACCAGATTTGAACTCAGATATTCCCGACTCCAGGTCCAGCATTCTATCCACTGCACCCCCTAACTGCTCCAGTAGTAGGGACAATTACCTCTTAATTGGTAAGTAAAATAGGGTGTGGTTATTTTCTAGTTCTAATTTTTCTTGATCTGTTTGTTTATTTTGACACCTGACTAAACCCTTCTACTATAAACCCTATCCATACTTCTCTTCAGAAATACCACATTCTAATCTCTCTGGTCACTTTTTCTTTCTCTTTTGATGATTCTTAATCTTAATCTTCTTCCCAGTTGTGATAAATGTGATTAATGGCTTTTTGAGGAAAGATATTGAGACAGATATTTATCAAGAACCATTAATATGACAAAGGTTCTCTGTCTTCCTAAAACATTCATTCAGTATAAAATAGAAATATCATAAATCTTTCCTGACCTGACTGTGATAAGGCAAAATGTTTTTAATTTTAAAAAATCACTATGATCAGCTAAAGATAATGGTTGGGGAACTTTAGGGGAGAAAGTGAGATTTTACATCAGGGAACAGAAGGCTGAATAAGGAGGCAGTATCTGAGAATGATATTTGAATTTCTGTAACTGAGTTTGAAAAATAGGAATGAAGGACTCTTGGCCAAGTAAATATAACATGACACTGATTGAGGGACTTAGGTCATTCTGATCTTCAATTGCTTTCTTTTTGCCAAAAGGAAAGCAGCTAAACAAATAAAACCCTTTGGATTTCTTTCAACCATTCAATTAAATAGACATCTACAACTACTGTTATTTGGAAAGGACAGTACTACTGTGTGGGGGAAACAACAGAAAAAAATAAGCAAGCAACCATGCATATTCCTTACCTTGAATGAGCTTACATTGTACTCTCTTGACAGCTAGCATGGAATACTGGTCAGAATTCCTGCCTTCAAGTCTGGAAGATTGGGGTTCACATCTTACTTCTGATATTTTACATATTTAGATATTACTTATTTTCAATATTTTAGATAACCCTGGGCAGGAAACAACTTCTATGAACTTCGATGTCTTCATCTATAAACTGAGGATATTTAGCACATATCTCACAGGATTATTATGAAGACAAACTTAAATGATGCTTTTTTGCAATCCATAAAGTGATATATGAAAGATATTCATGAAAATTTTATTTTTCAGAAGTCATAAGAATCAAGGATATTGAGATCTTCCTCTATTCTTCCTCTTATTCTTATCTATCATAAACCACATAAAATAATGTTCTGAAATAGAAATATGAATTAAATCAACTCCAAGCTTTTACTTCATAGGAATTATATTAGGAAAGATGACCAAATATGAAAATGGTCATATTGATGAGACTGAGAAAATGTAAAAGTACTAATGAACTGCTGTTTGGGCCATGAATTCGCAGAACTATTCCAGAGACCACTGCAGTAGAGTGCTCAGATATTTATGCTTGACCCTTGAATATTTGATATTTTTATCATTGACTTAGATAAAAGCAACAATAATCACATAAGCATCATGCCTACCTAGTTTGAAGATTACCAAACAGGGAGGGCTTACTAATGCACTAAGTGAAAAAGTCAGTATCCAGCAAGATCATGTTACAAAAGATGACTAGGCTGACTCTAATAAGATGTAAATAAAATGTAAAATTTTACATTTTGTTGCAATAAATCAATTTCATAAGTACAAAGTAGAAGAATTATAGTTAAGTAGGCATAAAAGGTCTAGTGATTTTGGTGGACTTCAAGCTGAACATGAATCAAAACCGTAACACAGGAGCCCAACAACAGCATCTTAAATAACATTGACAAGTATACTTTCCAGGAATAAAAAGGTAATAGCCCTACTCTGTTCTGACAAGACCACATCTGGAGTACTGTGCTCATTTCTAGGTCAATTTGTAAACTGCAGATTATCTAGAGAAGGGAAATGATGATGAAGGGCAATGATGATGAGTGCATGCCATATGTGGAGAGGTTTAAGGAACTGGAGATATTTTTGCCTAGAGAAAAGATGACTGTTGGGGGAGCATTGGAGATGTCTTCAATTTTCTAAAGGAGTATTCTGTGTGGAAAGGATTTTGCTTATACTGTTTTTTCCAGAGGGCAGAACCAGGAGCAATGGGTAAAAGTTCTAAAGATGCAAATTTAGTCTCAATTCCAGGAAAAAATAATCATCTAAATTAAAGTGATCTGTGACTGGATAGTGCCTCAGAACCTACTAGAGTTCCCCTCCTTAGAGGATTTTTTGGCAGAGGTTTAATAATATGACCACTTTGGATGATGGACCATAACGTTAATGATGCATTATGATGAGGGAGCAATAAATGCAAAAAAAAGTTTTTCTCTTATAGACAAGATGACAACTGAAGTCCTTTACAATATTAAATTTTGTCATTCTGCAAGAATAAAATGAGATTGTACTGCAACAATCATTAAACTGCATTACACTCTTTAATTTAGTGATACTATTTCTAAACAAATATCGCAAAGAGATAAAAAAGAGGCACAGGATTCACATATACAAAATTTATACCAATACTCTTTGTGGTTTCAAGAAACTGGAAGTAAAATGGGTCTCTGCCTGTTGGGGAGTGACTGAGCGCATTGTGGATCATAAATGTCATGGAAAATTAAGGTGCTCAAAGAAATGGTGCATATGAAAAAACGCATAAACTTTGGAAAGCTCATCCAATATCATATAAAGTGATAAGTGGGACAAGGAAAATATTCTATACAATGACAACAGTAATGAAACAACTTTGAAAGATATCAGAATTCTGATCAATTCAATGACTGATATTGACTTCAGAGTACTGATGGCAAAGCACACTACCATTGTCTTGGCAGAAAGATGGTAGATTATAGTGAAATGATGCACCCATTGATGAATATGATCCATGTGTTGGTTTGGTTTCTTTTGCTTATTTGTACTTCTTTGTCATAAAAGAGTATTTGAGTGAAAGGGTGACACATTCAGTTATGGATTCAGTGAAGTTAGAAGCTTGAAATATTTCTCAAGAGAAGAGGAAAGAGAAGCAGGAGGGGAAGAAGAAGGAGAGGAAGAAGAAGAAGAAGAAGAAGACGACTAGAGTGATGATAATGTTGATGATAATATGGGCAATGAAGTCAATAAGAAAAAAAAACTTTCTTATGAAATTTTAAAAAACTGAAGACACTGAGGAGTTAGTAAAAATTGATAACTAATAAAGAAGTAATAAAATAACTAAAAATTAATAAAAATCAATCATATTAAAAGAAAGTGTAACTCTAGATATGGCTCAGATTAAAAAAGGGTTAACTGGAAAAATAAATAATGGGAATCCTCTAAGAAAAGAATATTCTATTTTAGAATTAGTAATACTGAAGAAGAAACATGTACATAATCACATATTTATCCTAGACTTTGGGACAATGATTCCAAAAGATTGAAAAAATAGTTGATAGAATCCATAGTCTATAATTCTGCAAGTGTAGTTGTCTCAAGAGAGATGGAAATCTCCCAAAAATCAAGGTCTGAAAATGCAATCAGAAACATAGTCTACATTTAATAAGAAAGGAAAGGAAGAGCTATCTGAAGAGTACAATGTGAATATTCAGGAAAAAACTGACTAATTTAAGTGAGGGTAGGCAGATACATAGAAGAAAAGAATCAAGGACAGGCAATGGGGTATGAATCTAAAAGGCTGACAAGCTCCTGCAGAGAACAGAGTCAGGAATGCTAGAAATTAAAGACATAATAAGGCTAGATGTGGAAATAAAGGAGGGCTATTATAACGAGAGTTATTAGCCATACTTAAGGCAATAGGAAAATCAAAGGAGTAGGATGACTGTTTGAGGTGAAAAGGATGAATAATAAGAAATGGTGAAAAGGTAAAACTAACCAACTCTTCTTTTTCTTTTTGTTAACCTTTTCTCTAACGAATGACCATCGGAATGGGATTGAATAAGAATGAATGAGAGCAAGTTAAAACCCATAAGTGAGCAAAATTATAGAGAGTTTCTAACTGCCTTCAATTCTCAATGGATTCTTCTCTCAGGATACTGAAAAAGATTGTCAGATTTCACTAATCCACTTTCAGAGGGTTCATTAAAATGATTCCAAAGATCTTTAAAAGATTACATAAAATGGAAAAAAAGTTGCTGGACTAGAGAGAGGCAAACATAATTTCCTGTCCCCCAAAATATTGTGGAAGGAAGAGAATGGAATCTGTAAACATCTTATTTCAGAATGTCTTTTATAGTATTCCTGAAAGATATTTATGCATCCTCTACCCTAATATTGCATCTTCATTTCCTGAATATATTCTAGAATATATTATTGAAAGGATGCTTTGGGAGTGTTTAAGAAAAGGAAATAATCAACTAAGTATAATGTGGCTTCATCAAAAAATTATGTTTTAATAATTTCCTTTACTTTTTTATGTGGTGTGGAATGAGAGATCAGGATTATTTTCTAGATAAAGTAAACTCCAATTTCAATGTTTTACAAAGTTTTGCATTTTTACAAAGTTTCTATTACTAGACTAGTGGAAAACTTGGAAAGATGTAAGCCAGATTGTTTTCTGTGTTGGTGGACTGCAGACTAACTGAATGAGTGTAAGTGAAGAGTACCTATTGATGACTTTCTGCAAACTAAAAGGGTGGTCACAAGTGAATTTCAGCAGAAAATTTTCCTTGGTTCAATGACATTTAAGACTTTTATCACAGAAATTATATTAACAGAGAGAATTTATCAACTTAGTTGTCAAAAAACTAGAAAAGAGAGCCATCACCTTGAATGACAGTCAATATGTAAATCGGTTTCAGTCAACTAGAGTAATCAACTTAAGAGAGCAATTTAGAGCCTTATGATGAAGCTTTAAAAATTATTTTCTTGATACTATTTAATATCCTTCCCCCCCACCAAAAATAATGTCTGCTATGTGAAAAGCCAAATTCAGTCATTGTATACTCAGGCTGCATAAATAGATGTGTAAAATCATAGATTTAGAACTAAAATGAAGCTCAGATGTCATCTAGTCCTATCTCCTCACTTTACAGTTGGAAAACCTTCAACTCATAAAATTTAAATGAAGTGGTCAATGTTACACAAATATAGTAATCAGAAGTAGATTTGGCAACCCAGGGTTCTCCAATTTTAGAGTTTCTTCCACTGTAGTACACTTCTTTTGCACAGTGACCACTACTTTTAAAATGCTGGAATATAATCCTTCAAACCTTGATAATTTGAACTCACTGGGTGCAATTAAGTACTTTTCTGTATATGTCTAAGTTATGGTGGTTTTCATATTCCTGTTGTCATATATTAACCTACACTAATTTTTAACTTCCATGAATTGCAGAATTGCAAAGTAAATTAATCTCAGATTTTGAAGGCATTTCAGAACTTTTTGATGAATACAAAGATAAATAAAAATCCTATCCTCAACAAGAGGTCAGCCATTCTTGTTGTTGTTCAGTCATGTCTGTCTCTTCATGATACTATATTGGGGCTTTCTTGGCAAAGATACTGGAGTGGTTTTCCATTTCCTTCTTCAGCTTATTCTACAGATAAGGAAACTTAGATAAACAAGATTATGTGA
This sequence comes from Potorous gilbertii, assembly GCA_028658325.1. Lineage (NCBI taxonomy): Eukaryota > Metazoa > Chordata > Mammalia > Diprotodontia > Potoroidae > Potorous > Potorous gilbertii. Next base: position 72,458,864 of record CM053771.1, on the reverse strand, counting down.
CTAGGCCAGGATCCCCCAGCTAGTAAGTGTCTGAGGTCAGATTTGAACTTAAGTCTTTCTGACTCCATGCCTAGTGCTCCATTCATTGGGTCACCTAGTTGCCCAGTCATGCTTCACTAGAAGACCCCAAATGAAATCTATACAGGTTATTCATTACTCTTTGGGAAAATTCTAATTCTTATGAAGTTTCTGTTATATGGGGCCCAAGACTATCTCCTTGCAATTTCCACCCATTAGTTCTGCCCTCTAGAGCCAAATACAAGAAGTCTGTTTTTCAACATGTAAGCCATTCAAGTACTTTCAGACAGTATTTACCTTGATAGCAGCAAAGGCCAAATCTCTGTGCATGACTGAGAAAGTTATCAACCAAAAGCTTTGACAGCCTCTTACCTCTAGAACTCAGATTGGGGGCCAGTGCTACATACTTGTCTTGTGTAGATTCTCTGGGGATTGCTCTTACAGAATGATCCCAGATGCATGTGGCATTAGGACTACATGCCTCAGAGGGCTTTAGAGCCGTGGAACTTTGAGATTTAATCTATATTTAGAACATATCTAAATACATTTTTAAAACTGTAGCCTTTTTCTGCTGAGTTGGGCATCCGTGTATCTAGAGGACAGTGACATTTTAGATATAGTAGGTTATTTTTCCCATATTTATGGCTTTTCACCATATGGATTGCTTTACACTAGATGTTGTCCAGTTTATAAAAATTTATAAAAGTTTTTTTGAAAAATTGGATACCAGAACCATAAGCAATTCTTAAGGTATAGTTTGATCAGTGCAAAGTATTTCCATCTATCATCCTACTCCATTACAACCGCAGTTCTGAAAACTCAACTTCTCTTAATGCAGTCTGACAGCATATGCTTTTTGAGCTGCTGCATGACACTGCTGACTCACATAGAGTATGAATCTGCAAAAAAAAAAAAAACAAAAACAAAACCAAAACCAAAAAACAACCCAAAACTTTTTTTTCAGGTAAACCACTATATAATTATGTTTATTCTCTGTCTTCTATTGATCCCAATGATTTGTAACCTATATTTAAGATTTTCTATTTTTATTTTGAAATTTCTATGAATCAATATATATGTGTGTATACATATGTGTATATATTGTTGTTCGGTCAGTTCAATTGTGGCTTCATTTGGGGGTTTTTCTTGGCAAAAATATTGAAGGGGATTGCCATTTTCTTCTCCAGCTCATTTTGCAGTTGAGGAACTGAGGCAAACACAGTTAAGGAGTAAATGTCTGAGGGTCAAATTTGAACTTAATAAGATGAATCTTCCTGATTTCAGATCTAGCATTCTATCCATTGTACAACCACTTTGATGCATATGTGTGTGTATTAAATTCATGTTCTGCAGGGGATGATATTTTACAGTCACAGAGTTGACTGAAATGAACCCAAAACTCATGTTGCCACTATTACTATTGTCAAATTTATGAATATATATGTGTGAATGTGTGTAGAAAGGGTCATACCATGGACCATGTTCAGAGTTGCCACTCCTGGTTTCAACGTACCATGTGAGAGTTCTGAAAAGTCACTTCCAGTCATGTGCAGTTCCTTGACTGAGGGCTTGCATTTGGAGATGAGGAAAAGATCTATTATGGCATATGGAACTGGAAGAAAAAATGGTTCAGTGGAGGAAAAGATCTACTCCTATGCCTCTATCTTCATTTCCAGCAATAAATTATATCAGGATTGCTTTAACCTTCTTCCTGAGAGAGGTGATAGGCAGAAGAAAAGCTGGTTTTATCTGGAATGAGAAGGGCTAGTGACAATAGAGGAATCCCCAGCAACTATTAAGGTTCTTGGAAAATATAACCAGTGACAGAAGGATTGGCCCAAATGTGACAAGTCTGACAGCAGAACAAATCAGGAGTTATTTGGACAATGTTATATCAAGGTAAAATGTAAAATGCCTATTTAGCAGTCATGAAAACTGCTTTATATTCTGATGAGTTTTAAGTATTGGCCTCTCAACAGATTATAAGACTAGTGATGTTAAGATGTTAAATTCTATTTAAATTGTTCTCCTAAATTTATGCAATAAGTCTTTTAGATTTTATTTCTTTTTGAGTACAGAAATAATTTGCCTAACTCCCACTGGATCAAAATTATGCATTAGTTAAATATTTCCTAATGCCCCTTGGGGGGATCATAGATGTGTACCATAAAAATAACTATCATCTATGTTCTGAGATATAATGTCACAAAGTATGAAAAGAAGAAGATTATCCTGTTCTGTTAGGACCAGGGTCTCTAGGACTGAAACTAGTCCAGACTATATGTTTGGATACAGAAAAGAGAGTGAGCACAGTATATCACCCCACCAGCAGCTTATCAAAGAGTAGATATTACTATATATTTGATTTGATAGAACAAAGCTCTACCTTTAAGATTCTTTTACAGCAAGATGCCACTTCTTCATAAGATTCCTTCAAAAACATAACTACAGAAATTACTTTGTTCCATCCTGACCATCCCTCCCTGACCATCAATATTAAGCAAAATACAAAAGAAGGAAAGATATCCTGGCCATAGGTTCTGGTGACAGCCATGGAATATGTATATAGTATAAAATCCAGTATAAAATCCAAATGAAAGAAGGTTTGTCTATAAATCATGAGGTCCTCCAGATACTCCAGATTCCAGATGACATTGTGTTTATTGCTTCTAGTCCTGTATCACTAGGGAGTAATGTGAAAGATAAACTTATTCACTAAAAAAAAAGTTCAGTCAAACTCTTTGCATAGGAAAAAACAAGTAAATAAGGATTATCTATTGTTTCAACTATGATACTCTCCATATTAAGTGAAGAATAAAAAATTAGTTCATTCCTATATGTGTATATGTCTGTGTGTATATACATATATACACCCTGGGCCATACCCTGGCTACTTCTTAAACAGGTCTATTCAATGAATGGGTGTTACCTCACCCTAAGTGAGTTCCTTTATAGACCTTGGCCTAAAGGGGCTAAGGTCTCCCAGTGCTTCCTGGGTCATCTCCAGTCATCCTGATGAATAACTGGTCACTGGATTCAGATGACTCTGGAGGAAAAGTGAAGTTGGTGACCTTGCACAGCCCGCCCTCATTCAAAACAAGTCAAGTGCAAGTCCTGTCATCATTTCTCTGATGGCATGGTCTTCTTTATCAACAAAAGACGAACATGTATGTATATCCCATTTTATCTATAACTATATCTTCATATCAACATCCCTCTCTCTCTCTTTCTCTCTCTTTCTTTCTATCTATCTATCTGTCTATCTATATGTTGGATAGACCAAAACATATGGATGATGAACTGAATACAGAATTAATCAACATTATATAAGTGGTCCAGATTTGTCTCTGGGAAATTGCATAGTTCTTTTAATGTTCCTACTATTCTCCCTTAAACAAAAGTTCATCTTCTTACCACCAATTTGCTCACACTGATAATCCAAAAATGAATTCTAAGATCACCCACAGGGCACAAAAGAGATTTATGACGAATGTGAGCAGGCCTCAACACATTATAAACAAGGAATTACTCAGAACAAGCAGGGTCATCACAGAAATATGTGACCATAAAATAAGATGACCAGTTTACATAGTAAAAGTTTACATAGTAAAGGTAGGAGCTAATCACTGATCAACACACATGTTCAACTAGTATCTATGCAATTCCAAATTAATTAGAAGAAAATCTCTAGCACATTGGGTATACTTCATTTGGTGCATAAACATGGTGACATGAAGGGAAGACTGATATAGTAGGTAGACAATGGACCTTGGAGTCAAGAAGACTTAGGTCTTCTTTTGGAATGAATATGTCCTTTGGACATATATTGACTATGTGATGCTGGAAAAGTCCTTCAACCTCTTAATGGTCTCAAGGAAATTCCTTGAGACTATACACTGCGAATAATTGATCTGCTTTAGTAGGTTTTCATTGTCTAAATTTTCTTATACTAATGAAATCATAGATTCAATTCCACACTTGCCTTCCCCCTCTCACTACCACCTCTCAAAGTGGAGAAGAATAAATTGGTGGGGAAAGTGTGAATCTGAAGTCATGGTCTGTACCATGAGGACTCATCTCCATCAGATCAGAAATATTCTTTATTATTTATATATGTTCCTAGAGATAAAGAATTCTGAACTTATTTTTTTAAGAATCAGAGAAACTTCCTTTTATTGTTGTTGTTTTCTACTCTCAACATCCTCAAGTAGAGGCTTCTATTGTGTTCATCCCTCTTTGCTGAAGAAGACCATGCCCTATAAGTCTTTTAAGAAAGTGTTTTATAGGTTTTAAAATATTCTGTAAATACACATATAATTGTGAGTTAGGTGGATGAATGATTTGCTGATATAAATTTTTGTAGTTTTGGGGTTTTTAACTATGACAAATGTTGATAGAGTTCTGAAATGGTATAATCATTTTGGAAAACAAGTTTAAATTATTCAAATAAAGTGACAAAAATGTTGATATCTTTTGGACTTGAGACTCCCTTTCTGGGATTATGTCTCAAGGAACCAATTGACGAGAAAAATAGTCTCCATGTGCTCAAAAACATTAATAGCAGTACTTTTATGATAGTTAAAAACTGGGGGGAGGGGGATAGATGCACATCATTTGGGGATGATTAAAGAAATTATGGTATGTGAATATAATGGAATATTACTACGCTCTGAAAAATTATGTAAAATGAATACAGAGAAATGTAGAAAGATTTAAAATAATTTTTACAGAGCAAAGTAGAGCCAAGAAAACAATACAATGTAAAATGTAAATGTAAAAGCAGAAAACAAAAACACCCCACAAAAGTAAATATAAAAAAATAAAAATCAAGTGGTACTAGAATGAAGAGATATGAAAAGACACACCCAACTATCCCGTCATGGAGAGGGGAAGGTTGTAGATGTTATATGCTGCACGTTGATGAGGTTTGGGGAGCTGGGACACCAAGAATACAAGGTAATATTTCCTGAAACAAATACTTATACTCAGGCCATATCTTAGTCAGGTGGCAGTTTATTGTAACACTTTAGCAAAAGTGGGCAAAGTTCCAAGGGAGCCTTAAAACTAATAAGGATGGTGCTGGAGCTTATATGGAAAAGGGGCAAGGGAAGAGAATTCCAAGGATGTTAATTGGGTAAACTAGGGATTTCAAGAGATACAGCAGGGGTCCAGGTGTCTGTGGGAGCAGGCATTTATAATCTATGGATGGGAAAATACAGGGAGTCCACAGAGAAAACTTTGTTGACACCAGATATTGATTGAGGTAGAAGAGACAGTTTTTTTGTTTAGCTGCCAGAGGAATGGATCTTGGGGATCTAGCACCAAAGAGAGAGTCCTTGGGTCAGTATCCCTGTGTGTGTTTTGATAAGAAGTAGGCCTGCAAGAAGAGAAATTTTCTCACAAGACAGGGGCCTGTGAGATTGGGAGGCTCCCAGAGACATGACCTTAGGGCTGGGACCCAAAAAGAAGCAGGCCATTAGCATGTTTTTGGACTTTTTCTATGTATCAATCAATTTTGTTGACTCTTTTTTCCTCTCCAAAAATATTATTTGTCAAATGGAATGGTATATGGGACAGAGTGGGGAAGGATATATAGGATTCTATAGTGATATAAAAAAACCCAGAAATTATCGGCAAAGTCAAGATAGTAGGTAGAAGCAGAGATCTGTTTGAACTCTCTCACCAAATCTCTCAAAATATCTGTAAAAAATTACCCTAAAAAATTCTAGAACAGTAGAAGTCACAAAATGATAGAGTGAAACAGATTTCCAGTCCAAGACAATCTGGAGGCCAACAGGAAAGGTCTATTGCTATGGGCACAGAGAGGAATACAACTCAATATGGGCCATACCAGCACAGACAGAACTGGAGCAGGCCTCCGGGCACTGAATCACTGGCAGCTGCTGCAATTGCAAGACTTCTCAACCCACAAACACCAATGACAACTTCAAAAGCCAGTATGAAACCTCTGTCACCTGGGTGAGAGAGAAACATGGTTTGGCCCCAGCCCCAGCCTCAGGCAGCTGCAGCTTCTGGAACTGTCAATCTATAGACAGTGGGGGAATTGAGTGGCTGATCTGCATCAAAGTCCTGGGTGGTGGTCCTGGGGCAAGGAGGAGTGCTGGCATGGAAGAGCTGGAGGTAGCTGTGGAGAGGTAATCCTACTTGCAGTGCCAAGGCAGAAAAGAGTGCTTACAATTTCTCACAGACCAGAACACAAGCCAGGAGAGGAGTAAACACCTCCTTCTTAATTATACTACTTTGGAGGACCTGAGAACTTACATGTCCCTAGAGATATCTCAGAAAACAGCTATGCAAAACCTCTAAAACTTGGGACAGTACACCCTGCACTTAACAAAGAGATCAGGAGTCAAGTGATTGACTGGGAAAATGTCCAAAAAGGGGCGGGGGGAATAAGACTATAAAAGGTTACTTTCTTGGTGAAAAGATATTTTCTTCCATCCTTTCAGATGAGGAAGAGCAAAGACCTATTAGAGGAAGATGGCAAGACCTACCTCCAAATTGTCCAAAAGAAATGAAACAGTCTCAGGCTATGGAAAATCTCAAAAAGGATTTTGAAAATCAAGTGAGAGAAGTAGGGGGGAAATTGGGAAGAGAAATTAGAGCAATGCAAGAAAGTCATGAAAAATGGATCAATAGCTTGCTAAAGGAGACCCCCAAAAAGGCTGAGGAAAATAACACCTTTAAAAATAGACTAACCAAAATGGCAAAAGAGGTACAAAAAGTCAATAAGGAGACAAATACCTTAAAAAGCAAAATTGGCCAAATGACAAAGGAGGTCCAGAAGATCATTGAAGAAAATAATTCCTTAAAAATTAGAATGGAGCAAATGAAAGCTAATGACTTTATGAGAACTAAAATATATATATAAAACAAAACCAAACGAATGAAAAAAATAGAAGATAATGTGAAATGTCTCATTGGAAAAATAACTGACATGGAAAATAGAACCAGGAGAGATAATTTAAAAATCATTGGTCTACCTGAAGACCACAATCAAAACAGGAGCCTAGACATCATCTTTCAAGAAATTATTAATGAAAACTGCTCTGATATTCTAGAACCAGAGGGTAAAATAGAAATGAAAAGAATCACTGATCACCTCCTGAAAGAGATCTCAAAAGGAAAACTCCTAGAGTTATTGTAGCCAAATTCCAGGGTTCCCACATCAAGGAAAATATATTATAAGGAGCCAGAAAGAAGCAATTCAAGTATTGTGGAAATACAATCAGGATAACACAGGATTTAGCAATCTCTAGACTATGGAATCAGTGGGATTAGAATATGGTATTGCAGAGGTCAAAGGAAGTAGGATTAAAACCAAGAATCACCTACCCAGCAAAACTGAGTATAATACTTCTGGGGAAAAAAATGGAATTTCAATGAAATGGAGGACTTCTAAGCATTTTTGATGAAAAGACCAGAACTGAATAGAAAATTTGACTTTGAAATATAAGAATTAAGAGAAACATTAAATGGTAAACAGGAAAGAGAAGCTATAAGGAACTCATTAAAGTTGAACTGTTTATATTCCTACATGGAAAGATGATATTTGTAACTCATGAGACCTTTCTCAGTATTAGGGTACTTATATTATTTTATATGTATGTTACATGTATGTATGTTACATGTATGTATGTTACATATATGCATGTATGTGTATATGAGTGTATGTGTGTATACACACATATACATATATACATACACATATGTGTGTGTATACAGAGGGTACAGGGTGAGTTGAATATGAAGAGAGGATACCTAATAATTAAAATTAATGTTGAGAAAAATGTAAAGCAAGAAAGAGAAAGGGAGAGGTGGAATGTAGTAAATCCTCTCACATAAAATAGGCAAAAAGAGTTTTTGCAATGGAAGGAAGACAGGGGAGGTGAGAGGGAATAAGTGAACCTTACTCTCATCAGATTTGGCTTAAGGAGGGAATAGCACACTCAACTGGATATGGAAATCTATCTTTCCCTTCAGGAAGGCAGGGAGAAGGCAATAGGAGAGGGAGGATAATAAAATGCACAGCAGATTGAGAGAAGGGGTAATCAGAAGCAAATACTACATGGGGGGACAGGTCAAGGGAGAGAATGGAATACATGGAGGGCAGGACAGGATAGAGGGAAATGTGGTTAGTCTTTCACAACATGACTGTTATGGAAGTGTTTTGTGTGGGTACACATGTATGACCTAAATCGAATTGCTTGCTTTCTCAATGAGGGTGGGTAGGGAGGGAGGAAGGGAGAAAATATGGAATTCAAAGCTTTAAAAATAAATGTTAAAAATTATTTTTGCATGCAACTGGAAATAAGATGTATGAGCAATAATGTATAGAAATCTTTCTTGTCCTACAGAAAAATAGGGGGGAATGGGATGGAAGAAGGGGGGTGATAGAAGGAAGGGCAGATTAGGGGAAGGGGTGGATGGGGTGCACATTGTCCTGGGGTATGGGGTGGGGAGAGATGGGGAGAAAATTTAGAATTCAGGAAATAAATGTTGAAAAATGGAAATAAATAAATTACATTAAAAAAAACCCAGAAACTATCAATAAAATGTATTTAAAATAAATGAATTAAAACACTATGTTAAGAATGCTAAAGCTATGAACGAAGTAAACTATCAAGGGAAGATAAGGAGAACAAAAGGTCCAGAACAAAAGTCATTGTGTTGAAAGAACGGGGAGAATCAGTGAAAGGACAGGAATTTTGCCTGGGGCGAATGATCATAACTAGCCACAGAGAAAAAGTAAAACTATTCAATTCTTGTTTTGTGTTTCTTTTGTTTGAGAAAACAGCCTTTACGCTGAAAATAACCTAGCAGGGTGTAGATATCCTAAAAAGTAAGACAATGATAATAGTACATTTAGCTGCAGGAGGACCTGAGTTCAAATCTCACTTGAGACATTTGACACTCACTAGCCATGTGACCTTGGGCAAGTCACTTAACCCCCAATTGCCTCATCCTGGGTCATCTCCAGTCATCCTGATAAATATCTGGTCACTGAATTCAGATGGCTCTGTAGAAGAAGTGAGGCTGGTGACCTGCACAGCCCTCCCTCCCTCAACACAAAGTCAAGTGCAAGTCATGTCATTATTTCTCTGATGGCATGGTCATCTTTGGCAACAAAGGACAAGCACACACACCCTTGATGAAATCAAATCACCTGACTCAGATGAGTAATATTCTCTGTTTCCTGGAAGAACTCACATATCAGATTGTCATGCCAATGTCCGTGATATTTGATAGAGCATGAAAATCAGAGAGGTATTACAAGATTTTAGAAGGGCAAACAGACAGATTTTCATAAATACAACTGCAGGTCCCAGATTTCTCAAAGCACAAATGACAAAGACAGCTTGAAAAGGTCAATGAGCAAGTTATTTCACATGAGTGAGAAGAGAATGTGATCTGGCCCTGGCTCCAGGGCTGTGGAAGTAGCTGAGACAACAGTGTACATTTTAGGAGTTCTTCAGCCTAAAGCCCCTGGGGGAGGCAAGTGGCCAATCTGGGTCTCAGTCCTGAGTGATTGCCCTGGGGTGAGGAGGAGCACTGGCTGGTGGAGCTAGAGCCAGATGTGGAGAGGAAATTCTACTTGTAGTTCCTGGGCAGAAAAACTTGTGGTTGCTCCCAGACAAGAGCCCAGGCCAGCAGAGGAGTAAACTATTTTCCCTTGGTTGATCCATGGTGGAGGAACTGAGAACTTACAGATCCCTAGAGTATACCTTCCACTTGACAAAGGACTCAAAATTCAAGTAACAGGCTGGGAAAACGACCAAAAAAGAGGAAAAAAAATAAGACTACAGAAGGTTACTTTCTTGGTGAACAGATATTTTCTTCCTGAAACGGACGGAGTTAATAAATCACAGGCAAAAGTCAATTAGGAATTTTGAGAGCGTCATTTATTAGTCAGGCTGGCAGCTGCCTCATGGAGAAACCCAGAGGAGACAGCCCCGAACTAAGGTGGGTGTGTGCATTTTAAGCATTTTGGCACTATTTGGTACAGCCTTGTGGTTTCCACAACAAACATAGATCTGACAGAGTGGGCGGGGTTATTGTTAGGCAAGAGCCCCCAAACAGAAGGTGGTATCAGGGTGCTACTAGGCAAAGAACCCCAACAGAAAAAAAGGTGCCAGGAGAGGGACCCAATCAGAGAATGGTTGTCACTCAACAAAAGTGGTTGTCAGGAAGTGGGGGATGCTCAGCAGAGGGAAGTTACCTGGCAAAGGGGTCTAACATTAGGGGGGCACAGGTCGTTGCCATGCAAAGGGACTCAGCAGAAAATGGCTGTTAACAATTCATCAGATGTTTCACATAACGTTTTTGACAGGGGCCCAACAAAAGCCTGTTACTAGGCAGGTTATCCAACCCTGCCTAGCAACCTAACAGATATCTCTCAACCTAAGGTTCCAGGGAGGAATAATGTCCACTTCACTTCCATTCTTTCAGATGAGGAAGAACAAAGGATACTGTCAGAGGAAGATACCAAAGTCAAGGTTTCTGCATCCCAAACCTCTAAAATAAATATACAATGGTCTCAGGCCATGGAAGAGCTCACAAAAATTTTGAAAATCAAATAAGAGAGGTTGAGGAAAATTTGGGAAGAGAAATGAGAGCAATGTAAGAAATTATAAAAAACAAGTCAACAGCTTGCTAAAGGAGACCCAAAAAATGCTGAAGACAAAAACATCTTTAGAAATAGACTAACTCAAATGGCAAAAGAGGTCCAAAAAGCCAATGAGGAGAATGCTTTAAAAAGCAGAATTAGTCAAATGGAAAAGAAGGTTCAAAAGCTCACTGAAGAAAATGGTTCTTTAAAAATTAGAATGGAGCAGATGCAAGCTAATAACTTTATGAGAAACCAAGAAACTATAAAGCAAAACAAAAAACAATGAAAATAATTGAAGACAATGTGAAATATCTCATTGGAAAAACAACTGACCTGGAAAATAGATCCAGAAGAAACAATTTAAAAATTATGGGTCTATCTGAAACCATGATCAAAAAAAGAGCCTAGACATCAGACAACTTGGATTTGGGGGAGGGGAGTGAGAGAGAGTGAGGAATCTAGTATAACCTCTAGATTCTAGCCTGAGAGACTGGTGGGATAGTATTTCCAGCTACAGTAAAGGAGGATATAGGAAGGGAGGGGGATAATTTAGAGGCAAAGATATTGTTTCATTTTGGACATAATTGAGTTTAAGTCATATTGAGTTTAGATATATAGAGATGTCTGTAGGACATCTAACTCAAGAAGTCTGAAGGACAAATTGGAAGTCAGCAAAGAGATTGGAGCCACATAAATAGATTTGAGAATCATCAACATAGAGATGGTAATTAAATTCTTCTAAGCTAATGAGATCACTTAGAATAGTTTTGAGGGAAAAGAGAAGCTGCATAAAGAGGGTGGAAGAGCTGGGGGGAGGGGTGTGGGTAAAAAGTAGGACCCACAAATATTTCATCACATCCAAACAAATTAACTGTGTAGAAATTCCCCAACTACCTGATAGTCTTATATTTAAAGGTCCCAAAATCCTGTGCAAGAAAGATCTCATCCACTATTTTAATAATAACTTGTTATCCTTGGATAAAAGACTGAAATTTTGTTAAAATATCTTTCACAATTGTAAAAGTATTTAGATTTTTCCCCTTGTGTCTTACCATTGAATAGAGAATGATTTTTTACTATGATTATAAATTCCTTCCACCTGCATTCCAAATATTTTCCTTTCCTCCCTTGACTGATACCCCTCTTCTTCTACAGATCCTCCCTGTCTTATGAAATGCTGTAGTTTTCTAAGTTGTGTTAAATGGTGTGAACTATATAAATAAGCCTGAAACTGGGAAATCTGTAGCCAAAAAAACCTGAATTTGTTTCTGATAATCATTTAATATCATTTTTAGACTTAAATAAGGGCCAGGGTCTGAATTAATCAACCAGAAGAAGAGCTTGGACTCAATAGTTTCTTTGTTTTCTAAATAAACTCAGAGAATACCTCTTCCTATGTCAACAAAGCCAGATAGGGCTGACTTAGTATTCTCTATGAAACCCTTAACCAGAGATGCTGTCTTGAATAATGGGACGTTTTTTTATCTTAATATTTTATAGACGTATACTATGTTATGGCATGTTAATGGTAAAGAAAACAGGTATCCTGGGTCATAATTTCAATTGACACTTTGTCAACTTATTGTATTTACCACTTATCTAATTAAGAAGATTCTTTGCTCATAATATGATTAAACATATGTGGATATTATAAATCTGAGAGACATAGAGACCCTGAATTGAGACTATTCTAAACTATCTTTAAACTTTCTCATTCTTTGATCAGGCAGTCAGAAGTTTCCTTGTGGCTCTATGTTCATGTGTCTGCTTGCTTTAGGGGAATAAATGTTATAAAAATATTTCACCTGCCTGTTTGCCTCCTTTAACCAAATTTTCAGGTTGACAGTCATGGTGCCATGACAGAAGGATGGAAGTGCTGGACTAGGAGAGGATAGCACCCCACTCTGCCAATGCCAAAGACTCAGGCACCTCAAGATTTACTTTTTCCTGGAGTCTTATCCTTGATGGGGTCAAGTAAGTTCCTCTATTCCCAGCTTTCAAAGGACTCCCACTAGTTTGGTTGAAATCCCCAAATTTCCCTTTAAAGCTAGTTGTGGGGGCAGGGATTAAGTCTTGGTTTAAATACTCTGTATAGATCCCTTGGAGGTAAAGATCAATCTAGGATACTTAGTTATGAGTCAATCAAAAACTAAAATTAGAAATCCAGCTGGCAAGATCCCTACTTCTTATATGTCCAGTGGTTACCAACCTGATGATTACAGATATTGCCTGTGCTGGGGACAGTTAACTTAAGATAGCCTTAAATTATGTTGTCCACGATGTGGCTCTTTTGACCAGTCAAAGTTACTTTACCTTAAAACCAAATTAAGTTTAAAGGCCAACAAAATATCTAACCAGGAGTGGGGATGTTTTCCTCATTGGTTTGCTGAGATGGCTGAGCAAGAAGGAAAGGCAGAGGCCTTTTTCTTTAAAGCTCGAAAAGCCATTTAAGCATCACCCCCTTCTTCCCCAGTACCTGCTAATTCCCTCTACTCCACACTCCCCCTACCCAACAACCTCAGCTTGTCCTTCCTTTCTCCTCGTTGCTTCTTTTTCACTCCCTCCACAATAAGGTGACTTGACTCCTTCCTCCCTCCCTTCTCCTAAAGTTTCTGATCCTGGGTAGGATTACTGCACTTTGTTGGTACCCCCTCCTTCCTTACCTTTCCTTCCCTGGTCTAGTCCTGAGGAGGGTAAATCTGTTCAGTCCCCTGTTGTCTCTTCTCCCTCCTCCTTCCCTTTCTCTTGAAGGTTCTGGTCCTGAGGAGGACCGCTACTCTCAATCTATATTCCTTTCAAAGGGATTGTTTGTCCCTTGTACCTCTCCCTGAAACACTCCTATTTTCCCTATTAAGAAACTCAGCAGGGGGAGGAGTCAAGATGGTGGAGTAGAAAGACACACATATGCTAGCTCTGAACACACAGTCTATAAAATTTCTGTAAAGAAGAACTCCTAACAAATTCTGGAGCAGTGGAAGCCACAGAACAATGGAGTGGAGGAGATTTCTGTTTCAGAGAGCCCTGAGAAACCGTCACCAAAGGTCCGTCATGCACCCGACTGGAGCAGAGCCCAGTCCTGCCCTGGCCGTGTGGCCCTGAGAGGAGCAGATCCAAGCAGTTTTCTGGGGCGGAATCTTCAGCAGCTGATAAGTTCCCTCCACTCACAGGCGCATACGTCAGTGAGAGAGACTGTTTGGTGGGCTGAAAGAGGAGCAGGCTGTCTCCATAACTCAGGCCCCTTCAGGAGGCAGCCGCAGAGACAGCAGCAGACAGGAGCTCCCAAAGTAGGCAGGAGCTCGAATCCATTGTTGAAGGTCTCCACATAAACCCCCTGAGGAAATGAACCCTGTGCTGCGGCCCTGCCCCCACCTGAGCACCTGAATTTAATCCTACATGGAATAGCAGCCCCGCCTTCATTGAAAGCCCTGAGGCAGGGAAGCAGCATTTGAATCTCAGACCCCAAGCACTAGCTGGGTGGATCTGCAGGCAAGGTGGGTGTGGAGAGGAATCTCAGAAGTCTAGTGACTGGCTGGGAGAATGCCCAGAGTGGGGAGGAAAGATAAGACCATGGAAGGTTGCTTTCGTGGTGACCAGATGTTTCCTCCTTTCCTTTCTGATGAGGAAGAACAACGCTTACCATCAAGTAAAGACATAGAAGTCAAGGTCTCCTGTCCCCTCCCCCAACCCCAATACACCTAGCATTCTAATTTCCCCTATCACCAACCTGCCCTCTCTTCTATCATTCCTCCCTTCCCTTGTCCCCATCTTCTCTTTTGTCCTGTAGGGCCAGATAACTCTCTATTCCCCATTACCTGTATTGCTTATTTCCTAGTAGCAAGAACAATACTCAACAGTTGGTCCTAAAACTTTAAGTTCCAATTTCTCACCATTTATCCCTCTCCACCCATTCCCTTTGGGAAGGCAGGCAATTCAATATAGGCCATATCTGTGTGGTTGTGCAAATGACTTCCATAATAGTCGTGTTGTGTAAGGCTAACTATATTTCCCT
>CM053771.1:72425828-72443707 GCA_028658325.1 Potorous gilbertii | reverse complement strand
GCTAATTCTGCTTTTGAAAACAATCTTCTCCTCATTGGCTTTTTGAACCTCTTTTGCCAATTGAGTTAGCCTATTTTTCAAGGTGTTATTTCTTCAGCATTTTTTGGGGTCTCCTTTATCAATGTATTGAGCTGTTTTTCATGCTTTTCTTGCATCTCATTTCTTTTCCCAGTTTTTCCTCCACCTGTCTAACTTGATTTTCAAAATCCTTTTTGAGCTCTTCCATGGCCTGAGCCCATTGAATATCTATTTCAGATGTTTGCGATACAGAGGCCTTGACTTATATGTCTTTCCCTGATGGCAAGAATTGTTCTTCCTCATCTGAAAGGAAAGGAAGAAACATCTGGTCACCAAGAAATTTTTTTTCCCTTTTCTGGACATTTTCCTAGCCAGTTACTTAACTTCTGAGATTCCTCTCCACACCCACCTCACCTGCAGATCCACCCAGCTAGTGCTTGGGGTCTGAAATTCAAATGCTACTCCCCAGCCTCAGGGCTTTCAGTGAGGGGGGCAGGGCTGCTATTCAATGTGAGCTTAATTTCTGGTGCTCAGATGGGGGTAGAGCCACCTCACTGGGCTCAGTTCCCTCAGGGGGTTTATGTGGAGACCTTCAACAGTGAAACTGAGCTCCTGCCTGCTTTGGGAGCCCCTGTCAGCCACTGCCTCTGCTGCTGGCTTCAGAGGAGGCTTGAGCCATGGAGGCACCCTATTCCCCTCTCGGCCAGCCCAGAGGTCTCTCTCACTGACCCATAGCGCCTGTTGGTGGAGGGACCCCCCAGGCCGAAGCCTGCTCGGACCTGCTCCTCTTGGGACGCGCAGCCAAGGCAGGGCTGAGCTCCTTTCCAGGTCTGGTGCGCAATGTACCCCTGGTACCAGTCCTCCAGGGCTCTCTGAAACAGAAATCTCCTGCACTCTGTTGCTGTGTGGCTCCTGCTCCTCCAGGATTTGTTGGGAGTTCCTTCCCACAGGCAATTTATGGGCTGTGGGTTCGGAGCTAGCACATGTATATCTGTCCACTCTGCCCTCTTGGCTCCTCCCCCTACTTTGAGGTTTTAAAAAATGTTTTTCCCAGAGCAAGCCTGACTGCCTAAGAACTCCCAGGACTTGTCAGTCTTAAATCTCTTTCAAACACATATACAACCCTTTAAACTCATAGAGGGAACAGATATGATTCCAAGTCCTGGAAGCGCTGGAATGTCTTTGAAGTCCTACCTAGTACAAGTTCTTAGGTACTTGTTCAGATCAGGTATTGAGAACAGGGGCTTAAATAAACCCCAGAGTCATAGAACTGCCTAGAAACCTAAGATAAAATATCAAAGGAACTTCAGAAATAAGAACATAGCTTCATTTCCTAGGAGCAAACCTTTTTTCTCTCTTCCTCTCACCTTCACCACACCCAGTCACACACAACCCTGGGTATGCAGTGTAGGCCCCATCCTTAGCCAGGTCCCTGGAAAAAGGGCTTTCACAGGGCAGGTGACTGAGCTCCTCAGGAAGGGACATGAGCAGATCAAGCAGGATGACTGACTCTCCCGGGGAAAGCTCAAAGCCCTTGCCACTCCAGGATACATTGGACATGTATTTATATATATATTCTCAAAGTCAATGACAAAATTTCCATTCTCGGGGGAGGCCAGGCTAGGTTTGGGTGTCTGGGACCTCAGTTGTCCCTGGGAACCAGAATATTTGCAGAGAAGATGCCTCTTGCCAGCTTGGATTGGCTTCTCTGGAATGGAATGGAGCAGGCTCACAGGTTCTGTTGCATCAATGGTCAGGATATGGGAAAAGACAGACGTCATTACTTCTTCCAATTGACTGGTCACCTTTGTAGCCAGATCTGTTCAAACCTCAATGGGGGGTGCAATTTCAGCCTCAGCTTCATAGCCTCCATTCCTTCTGGCAGTAGCGATGCTCCTGCTGAATTACACCCCGAGCCACATGATGTTTCAACAGCTGAAGGAAATCCTGTTGCCCATCTCCTGCCTGCAGTACATGGAGGAGTTACTGCTTCTCCTGTATGGTCCAGCATGTGGTCTTGTGAACTCTGACCAGGGCCAGTCCTCCATACTGCGCCGAGGCCCTGCATTGCCTCACAGAGTGCTTCCTGACGGACTGAGCCAGGAGCAGATGCCTCCAGTCTTTAAATACACCAAAGGTCACTTTCAGGCCCTATCTTTTCAAAGGCAGTCTGGACTTCTACAGCCCCTCCTTCTATTTTTTGCTGTTTATCTAATCACTCCTCTGGAACTCCTGTAGGGAATCTTGACCCTGCCAGGTGTAACTACACAATCTGGACTCATCCTGGTGGATTATCCTCAACTACAAGAGAGGAATCAAATTCTAGCTTTTATCCCTACCCTCTCCTTGGGTTTTAGTAACCAGGATGACCTAAGGTAACTCTTTTCCTACTGTTGCACAGGATGACCTGCAAGACATTCCTGCAATAGTGACTGGTTCCTCATCAATACCACTTTCTCTCCTGGGTCCTGCCAAAAGTTCTGGCCTGATAAAATGGGGAATGAGACAATTTACTAAGATCACTATCGGGGATACTTTGGGCAGAAAAAGGGTATGGCCTTATCTCCAATGGGATGACCTACAACCTTTGTCTAAATCCTTCTATGGGCCTGCTCCTTTCTCAGTCCTGGCTTGTACAACAATGCTCCCCCAAACCATATGCTTATAAAGGAGGCAGGGTTAATGTCAACCAGTTTCTGCATTCTCTTACATTTTCCCTTACTCTACCATTGTCCCTGGGTATGTCCTTTATGTATGGCATGTCCCTTTATCAAACCTTTCCTCCCCGGTGAGGGGCAGGACTATGCACCATTATTTTGTCTGTGCCTGACCTCTGGTACGTTCCAGGCATGACCCCAATATATATAACACTCAACACCTGGTTGTGGCTGAACCCAGTTCTCCTGCCAAGTCCCTCCCCCTCCAGCTGGCAATCCAAGTCCTGCCCCTCATTGTAGGAAGTAGCATGTTGGCAGCTACAGGGGTGGGAGCAGCAGGGCTTATTATGGCAAATAATATTTACAGAGATCTGTCCCAAGAAATCACCAACACAAATGATCAGATAGTCAAAATGGTGGGGGATCTGCAGAGTGAATTTGGCTCCCTGACTGAAATAGTCTTGCAAAATCTAAGACAGTTTGATGAATTCCTGGAACCCCAGGGGGGAATCTGTGTCTTCCTCTAGGAGGAATGCTGTTTTTATGTTATCAAATCTCAACAGACACAAGATAGCATAAATACATTTGATTCTCATGCCACCCAATTAAGGGAAAAGACCACAACAATCCAGTGGAATGATATATTTAGTTCCTTCCAGTTAGAGTTAGGGTTAGTCAAATTCCTCACCCTTATTTCCCTACATTCCCTTTTTATGTAGATTACTTAGGAGCGGTAATGAGGATACTTGTGAACAGGGTATGACTCCTTAAGCTTGCACTGATTTTTCCAGTCTAACCTTTCTAATGCCACATCTCCAAAAGATAATGCAATTCCTATCTTCCTGACAAATAGGAAAGCAATTACTGAAAAAACACTCTTTCCCTCTAAAAGGAAAATTGTTGACCTACCTACTGCAGGACAAATTGGAAGGGTCCAACAACTGAAAGTAAGGAAGGGTCATTTTGGAGGCCAAGTTCTCTCATGGAAGTCCATTTGAAGGTCAACAGGAATCTGGCAGAGTTTAGCATGTAGGTTATTACAGTACCACAGGATTTTTGATCAAAGTTCAGATCTGTGCCGAAGAAGAAGTTCATATTGGCTACTTGGTTAATTAAGACTGTTTATTGGTTGAGATATTCCATAGAAATGTATATATTTTAATCACCTTGGGCCTACAGAATCCCTAAAGATTGGGAATATTTTCATAACATATCAGTCAGGAGTCGGTGGTCATTCATATGTGGCAATTTTTGGCTTGGTGTTACTTCCCTTAACATAAAGAGATAGGGTCATAAATAGTCAAATCTAGTCAGATGGATTTGGGTTTGTCAGAAAGTGGATAACACTTTGCTTGAACTGTACCTTCTTTATAAGGAGTTGACTTTGAGTAGGTTGCAATATATCTACTGTCCACCAAAGGGAATATAAAACTGAGCTATTTTCCTCCAAGGTAACTTACTGATTCTTTGTCTTTCACATTCAGTAGCTAAAACTTTTCCTTCAATTTTCCAAACTGTGCTTTTGCAAATTCACAATTTAAAAAATGAACAAAAGATTAAAATAGTTATTGATTCAATTATCTTATTTCAGCTACACAATCTCCCTCTCCAAAATGGCTAGAAACCACCCAAACTGAGATTCTCCCTGTCTCTTTCTCTTTCTCTGTGTCTCTGTCTCTGTCTGTCTCTGTGTCTGTGTCTGTCTCTCTCTCTCTGCCTCTTTATCTCTCTCTTTCTCTCTTCCTCTCTCTTCCCTACCCTACCCCTACCCTTTTGTTCTTGTAATCAGTCCTGTACTCAGACAGCTCAAGGGGAGTCCTGAGGGGAAGAACACTAACCACTTTCCTCAAGGGCAAATAACAGAGAAAGGTCTAATGACTCATTGAATTTGATCTTTAGTTTATTGCATCACAGTTTACTGTTTGTTTAGGGATTTGGGAAATAGTTTATGTGGTAACTCTTCCCCTTAGAGGATGAGTTCAGTATCTTTTGTCTCAGTGTCCAGCCAGTGCCAATGCCTCAACTCAGTCACTTATGACTGACAAATCAAATCTATCCTTTTTATTTTGTGATCTGTTAGGAGTAGGAGATAATGAGCACAGCCTTCTTCCTCCATATCAATCCTTTACTGTCCCAGAATCTGGTTGTTGTTGTGTTCATCCTTCATTTCTGAAGACCATGACATGAGGGAAATGATGACATGACTAGCACTTGACTTTGTTTTGAGTGAGGGAGGGCTGTACAAGGTCATCAGTCTCACTTTCTCCTCCTGAGTCATCTGGATTCAGTGACCAGATATTTATCAAGATGACTGGAGATGGCCCAGATTGAGATGGGAGACCTTGGCCTTTTTAGGTTGGCCTTTTCAGGTACTCACTTAGAGGGAGGTAATGCCCATTCAGTGAATAGGACTCTCTAATAAGTACTCAGGGAATGACCCCTTTAATGTGCAAAAGAAAAATATAAGTAAATCAAGTTGAGAGGGAAAGAGAAACTGTTGCTATTGATAATCATTCTAAGACATTAAGTGGAGGCAGGGACCTACTGCTGTCCAGTCTTTGGGCTTCAGAGTGCACTGGGTTTAAGGTTGTGGGAATGAATTGAACAAAAAAGAGAGAGGAAGAGAGGAAAGAGAGAGAGAGAAAGAGAGAGAGAGAGAGAGAGACAGAGACAGAGAGACAGAGGCACAGAGACAGAGCCAAAGAGAGAAGGAAGGAAGGAAGGAAGACATCTAGCCAGTAAACCCCAAATTCACTGGGCAGCCTCTGGCCATCCAAATTTACCTTCCTTTGGAGAGAAGGAAGGGGAGAGGGAGACAGAAGGGAGAGGATGATTTGAGTTACCCAGCTAGCTGGGTCCCCACTCAAGCATGTTGATCTACTCACAGGTTGTGTTTGTCCTTCATTTTCATGTCCTTCATCAGAGAAATGATGACATGACTTGTACTTGATTTTGTTTTGAGTGAGGGAGGGCTGTGTAAGGTCTTACTTTCTCCTCCTGAACCCTCCCAGATTCTACTTTGCCTTTAAATCATCTAATCCTGTAGGAAATCTAAAATTCTCTTGGGCTACACGCAGAAAATTTGGGGGAATAGCTAGTGATGAGTGGAAGAATATATTAGTTTTCAGTGTTTTTAATGTGTTTTTCCTTTCCTTTATCCTAAATCCTTCCCTCTTCTACTCTTTTCATTTACTAGCTGTTACTGGCTTCACCCAAATGACACAGTGAACCTGGGTACACTTTCAAGTACTTGCTGCACCTTTGCTTATTCTTTACTGGTCAAGCAGGAGGAGTTAGACTACTCCTAGATCCCCATTGCATCTTCTAGGTTGACACTATTTAAATGTTATAGTTTATTCTAGAGTGAGTTTTTCTCATACCTTGACATAGCATGAGACCCACCATCAAAGTTATGGTAACATAGGAGATTGGTTACATGTACAAGCATGTGTCAACAAAATCATAGTCCTGAGCCAATTAGCCTTAAGCATTAGAAAGCAATCTAAACTCAAGCAAAGTACTGCAGTGTGTCATCAATAGGTAAGCAGTACAGAATTTTTCAGTGAATTTGTCTGCAAGCACAAGAGAGAAGTCATACTAGGAACTGGCAGGGTGAGTGCCTATGATACACTCAGAAAACAGAGAGTATATTGAAAGCAAATTCCAAAGTTCACAGAGGTCACAGGATCATAATTTTAAAGCCAACTAGGACCTTAGAGGTAACTTATACAACTCCCCACATTTTACGTATGTAAGAATTACGGCCAAGGATGTTGTGACTACTCAAGGTAGTCACTTAAGGAGATACACAAGGCCAAGGTCTTACATCTAAGAAGTTTCAGAGCCAGGGCTTAAGCCCAAGTCCCAAATCCAGTGCTCTTTTCATTAATACTACACTGTATCTCTGTAATGGCCAGGTCCTCTGATTTCAAGAGGGTGTCCAGAAGTGAACATTTTACTTGAAAAATACAGGGAACCTTGCCAGGATGCCTGATTCAAACACAGAAAGATTAAGTATTCAGGACTGTATGTTGTTTGTCCTTCATTCTCCAAGAGGACCAATGTTGACTTGCAAGTGAATTGGATTTAAGTGAGGTAGGGCTGTGCAGTCACCAGCCTCACTCCTCCAGAGTCAAGAGGGTCTAGTGACAAGACACAGATCAGGATAACTGGACAAGACTCCCAGTTGAGTAGTAGAGAAGCAATAAAGTGGAGAATAGGTGGACCAGATCTATAGGTCTCTGATATTTACTCTGGGGATCATCCTCAATTCTTCCCTATTAACAGTTTGGATTCTGTCCCCAGAACTACTCTACATTTGTTTTTTGCTTAATAAGGAATACCATGTTATATTTTCATTTTCCTTGGCCAACCCCACATTTCTAAAACGCTATACAATAGGTAGGTACAAGTTACCTTAGATGTATATCATTGGTCACATAGAGAACTATATAGAGCATCTAGTTGGTAGATAGATTTAATAGATTTCTAGAGAGCTCCTCTTGAAGCTTATTGTTAGTAAGTTACACCTCTTATTTCTCCCATTCTTTTGTTTGTTTGTTTTTGATTGTTTCATTACAGTCTATTACAAGCACTTAGTTTATGTCTTATTGAGTACTAGACTACATAAGGAATAGGACACTCTGAACTTCATACTCAGAAACCTCTTTAAATTTATTTAATAATAAAATTATAGAATCAAACATTTCTCATGCTGAAAGGAAGCCCTGACTAGTCATATCTCTCTCTCTCTCACACACACATACACACACACACACACACAAACACACACACACACAGACACATACACTTCCAGACAGGGCCTCACTTACCCAGTCAAGACAAATGAGAGTTTCTATTTCTTGTACTTAAAAATATATATCATCTTGACTTAAGGGAAGGATGGGGAAAACATGTTCTCCCTTCTTTGTCAATAACCTAAGGATGATGACTGAGTACATGTTGTGATTGTTGTTTTGTTTTTTTCTTTTGATTTCTGTCTGAAATACTGGGTACAGAGGACTACAGGTGATATATATATATATGATATATATATGAGCAACATAGAAGGATATAGGTATATATGGCTGTTAGAGGCATGAGTGGGAATTTCAAATGGTAGGTTCATTTTGGGACACTCTGGAAAACTGATAGAAAAAAGTTTGAGCAAACTATTAGTCTCCATTTTTATAGCCTATGGTAAATACATTTTTTGTAGCTTTCAAAATGTCTCAGTTCACTTCTCTTCCTTGTCACAATGGAAGAACCTGATGACACTGTCTCGGATCTGCTTGGTCTTCACCCCATAGACAATGGGGTTCAGGGTTGGGGGTAAGAGCAGATAGAGATTAGCCACAATTATGTGGAGAGATGGAGGAATGGTGTGACCCCCAAAGCGGTGGGTGAAGAAGGTAAAAAAGGCTGGAACATATGTAATGATGATGGCACAAATATGTGCTGTGCACGTACTGAAGGCCTTCTGCCTTGCTTCTATAGATGCCAGACTCACCACAGCTCGGAGGATCATGGTATAGGACACTGAGATGCAACATATGTCAAACACCCCAATGAGGAGGGCAACCATTAGACCATAGATAATATTCACCTTAATGCTGGAACAAGATAACTTCACCACAGACATATGGTCACAGTAGGTGTGGGAAATGATATTGCTTTGGCAAAAGGGTAGACGTTTGACCAAGAAGGGGAAAGGTATCATAAGTATCACTCCCCGTAGGAAGGTCGCAAGCCCAGCTTTGGCGATAATTGGATTGGTGAGGATGGTGGCATAGCGCAGTGGGTAGCAGATAGCCACATAGCGATCCAATGCCATGAGCATGAGTACCCCAGATTCCACCCCCGTGAATCCGTGGACAAAGAACATTTGGACTAGGCAGGCATCAAACTTGATCTCCTTTAAATTAAACCAAAAGATGCACAGTGCATTGGGGAGGGTGGTGGTACATGTGAGAAGATCTGTGAGTGAGAGCATTGCCAGGAAGAAGTACATTGGCCGATGAAGAGACTCTTCATACTGGATGAGATACACAAGGCCAAGGTTACCCACAAGAGATATGGCATACATTGCACAAAGAGGGAGAGAGATCCACATATGGGCAGCTTCTAGGCCAGGAATGCCATTCAAGATGAAAGCATCTGGGGCCACATAGGAATCATTGGAAATTGGCATGCTTGTCTTCATAGGACCCTATGGTTTCACAACAGATTCATTTTCCTGGTGAAAGCAGGGGAGGAAAGGAAATTAGGAAAAACATGATTCAAAACTTCTTGTAGAATTCAAACTTATTCTTCCCAATTTTAATAGGAAATAAACACATTCCCAAGCATTGGGCAGACAAGTTTAGGGAACATGAATTTTATAGACTAGATAAAGTTCTGTTCTTTGATACCAAAGTTAATAATTATAGATAACATTTACATAAGATTTGTTGTTGTTGTTAAGGAGCAGCTAAGTAGCTCAGTATATAGAGCACTAGAACTGGAACCAGGAAGGGCTGAATTCAAATTTGGCCTCAGATATTTACTAGCTGTGTGACCCTGGGCAAGTCACTTAACTCTGTTATCTTCAAAAAGAAAGAAAATAGTAATAGTTAACATTTATATGGTGCTTATTATGCGCTAGGTGCTTTACAACTATTATCTCATTTGAGCCTTATAGGTAGGTGCTATCGTTATCCCCATTTTTCCAGATGAGGAAACAGACAAATAGAGGTTGAATACTTGCCCAGCTAGTAAATACCTGAGGCTAGATTTGAACTCATCTTCCTGGCTCCAGGCCCAGTGCTTTATCCATTCATTGTAGAACCTAGTTGCCCCACGTATTAGCTTACAGCTAGTAACATCAGCCACGTAACACATCTGCCCAAAATCAAAGTTGGGAAGACTACTGCTTTATCTACATTGAGCCTTTGCTTTCTGAATCTAAATGAAGCTCATTTATTTTGTTCCTCTTGTCATTTCCCAGCCATCTCCAAGTCATTTTTGTTGTACCTGTCCTGCCTTCAATCTTTTAACCAGCATCACACCTGCTTTGGAAAAAGCAATGGTAATTTTATATGAAAGTCATTCCCTGGTTCACACAGGTCTCCCTGGAAACTAGGGAAGATACTGTTTTTTCCATGTTATTAAAATGGTCTCATAGTAATAATAGATAACATTTATGTAGCAATCACTATGCACCAAGCGCCATGCTAAGTGCTTTACAATGACTATCTCATGTGATCCTCACAACACCCTGGGAGGCAGGTACTATGATTATTCTAATTTTGCATATTATAAAACTGAGGCAGACTGTAATCAAGTGACTTGCCCAGGGTCATACAGTTACTAAGTGTCTGAGGCCAGATTTGAACTTGGGTTTCCTGATTCCAGGCCCAGCATGGTATCCATCTAGCTACCTTCAAATCAAAGTATAATTTATTATTTATGATGATAAGGATCATCAGTATTGGAGCATCTCTGAAATGGTAGCAATTCAACTGGCAGAGACACTACCTTTATTTTTTTTCCCAATAAGTATCACTAGGTTACATCCTTTTGGAAGCTCAAAACTATATTTTTGGCCTTACAGAATGCTTTGGGGCTATTGGCAGACAAATTGGACCAGAAGAAGGAGAGAGGATAGAGAAAATAACCCACTTTTATTCCTACTATTTGAATCTAACGTAGTTGTGAGAACATGGATGAATTGAGTTTACTTGGGTAAATCCTACCGAATCTAAATAGCGAGTAAGATTTGTCTCTGTACCAATTCAAATACATACTTATTTTTAAATTCAGTCGTGTGTTTTCAGAACTGGAGTTCTGAATTCAGGGGGGACCACGGAGTCTAATACATATGTGAAAGAGAACTCTCTCTGCATTCTACTTGGAAACCAGTCAGTCAGTCTTTGTTCAATGTCGATGGAATCTATGAATTCTTTTTTGTATCTCTAGGGCTGAGCACAATATCTGACATATAGCAGGCACTTAATAAATATCTTCTCAGCTGTGTAAAGTTTAAGAAGGGAGAACAGTACATTTTTCCTCAGTGGTTTGGAAGCATTTTACTGATGCTGATGGTAATAAGGACAGAAACGAATTCAAAAATGACAAAAAAATGATCATGGTAGCCCCAATAATGCTTTTAGAAATGATGATGACAGAGAACACTGTGCTATCCCTCTCTGTGACTCAACAGAATGTAGTCATATCAGAAGAGACAGGCTGATTGGTTCTTTTTTTTAATATTAGGAAAGAGCTTTTCCTCTCTAAATTCTCTTAACTTTCACCTGGTTGACTTCCCTTTAGGACAAATTCACAGGAGTCCATTCCTTGAAGGTCATATTGCCTTCGTTTTCTGAGGCTAACACTAGCCCTTATCTACAGAGAACCTATATAAAAGACCCAGAGGCATTGCTCTAATATGCCAATCAATCAATCAACAAATATTTATTCAAAGAGTTGTCTACTGTTTTGTATCACTGTCAGATCCAACTAAATCACAAATAGGAAACATTTAAAAATTAAGCTGCGTTAGTTACTATTTCCCTTTGCTTGGAATATAAAACCTTTTACAGAAAATATCAGCTTTTAATTAGCCCAAAGTCTTGAGATTAGGTGAGGGAGTAGGCTAGACTATATTGCTGACCTTGCCTGAGAGGTGTAATGTTCTGTCTTAGAAGAGCTACAATTATAGAACTACCTCCACTGGTATAATAGTGACTCTTTTGAAGTATCAAAATAAATGAAACAGAGATGTCAAAACAAAGTATTATGAAAAAATGATTCCTATAAGACCAAAGACCATTTCGCAATGGATAAATGTTTAGATGATTTTAATAAAAAGTTTTTAAAGGAAGTATTCAAAAATATTAACAAGTATCAGATTGCTCCAAATCATAGAAAATAAGATAACCAAATAACTCTGAAGTTTTTCCTAATGCTCAGAAAATCGGTAAAAATGACAAAAGATGGGAGTAGTCAATGTTGGAGAGAATATAGGAAGACTAATATCCTTATATGTTCTCAGCAGCTTTATGAATGGGACCAATCATTCTTGAAAGTAATTTTGAATCATGCTAACAAAGTGACTAAAACGTCTACATCCTTTGGCCCAGCAATTACATTGCTAGGCACTTACCTCTAGGAAGCCAAAGATGGAAAGAGAAGAATACATATTATAAATACTCAAATAGCAGGGAATGGTTAAACAAATTGTGATATATGAATATGTTGGAATATCATTGTGCCATAAGAAAAGATGAATATAACAACTGAAATAAAGGTGAGAAGACAAATGAACTGATGCAAAGAGAACCAGGATAGTGATATATACAATGATTACAAAAATATAAATGAAAACCATAGAAAACCAATTATAGTGACCAAGCTTGGTCCTAAAGAAGAGAACAGAAACTTACTCCCTTTATTGCATGGTTGGGAAATAGAATATTGCATGCCAGATGTTTGATGTGTTGGTTTTACTAAACTGATTTTTTTTCTTCTTTCTTTTTTGTTTTTTGTTACAATAGACAGATTGTTGAGCACAGGAACAGAAGTAAGGCATTCAAAAATTAAGGAGCTATAAGCCAAAAAATATTAATAACATTTAAAAAATTGTTCATGGAGGAAGAGTTCAGTTCCAAGTGTTAGTCCAAGCTCATTCCATCTCCAACACTGTTTTTTCAATGGAGGAAACTAAAGCCCAGAGAGGTTATATAACATCCATGGTTATACATGTGACTTAGAGAAGTCAGAACTAGAACCCAGTTCTCCTATATCCCAGTTGAAATTCACTTTCCCCTCATGATAACACATCTTACATTTTATATCATAAATGAAATTCAAAGACTTCATACCTTAATAATAAATTAACTATGATGTCCAGAAAATCCAAGTCTTGTACTCAAGGGAGCAGGTCCCTTGAGTAGTCAGGTGTACAGGTACATTGAGGACAGGAACCCAAGGGCTGGCCTGGAAAAACATCCTTATGTGAAGTCCTTGGAAACGTTTAAAATAAAACAACCTGTGAAGTGAAATGGGGCATGCTATTAGAGTAGGAGATATATAATATAAAGCAACAGGGTCAACTGAGCAGTCACCTGAGACGATGACCCAAGTCATAGTATTGCAAAAGATCATTTATTGAACACCACCACCAACAATGACAACAACAAAACCAGCCCAAACTCTATAATAAGCCAACAGGTTTTTAGTATCAGCGTATTTTTTTATTACCAGCTTCGACTTCTCCCATGTGTTCCAGGTCCATATTGCCTAAATTCTTACTTATCCCCCATTGATTGTAGCTATCCAATCAGCTCCTCCAATTCAAAAGGGCTCAAAAGGAACTAATTCATACTTCTCAAAATTGTATTTCCACTTCTAATTTTTACTTTTCTGCCTTTGGCACCAACAATCACTTCTTTATCCATGCTTAAAATCTTAGTGCAATCTATCTATTGTGTCTCATTATGTAGAACATTTGGGTAAAGATCGGTTGAGGAAGTAAGAAAAGATATTTCCTCATTGGAGCTTAACAAATTCCACCTAGGAACAAAACACAAATAAAGGAAAACAGATCAAAAACCTGTCATGAAGTCCTGACAGGGGTACTTTTTATTTTTTGAGGCAATCAGGCTTAAATGACTTACCCAGGGTCACACAGCTACTGCACTCTCTGAGGCTTTATTTGAATTCTGGTTGCCCTGACTCCAGGGTTGGCGTTCTATCCATTGGCACCTAGCTGCTGTGACAGGGGTACTTTAAATATCTGTACTACCACAAAAGTTCCCTCTGACCAAAGCAGAGCAGCTAATACTTTTTTGACTTGAATTAGTGGAAGCTAACCGTGAAATCATGTCATGACATTGTTCATATGGACTATTTATGCCTGACCTAGGTAGAGCTCCTATTGGTCTGATCAGCCACAGTTGGACAAGAAATACCTTGACCCTGTTGACCCAACATAGTGATATTGTTTTTGTTCTTTTCGAGCACAGACAAAAGACAACCAATTGTAAGGAAAGCTAAAATACAGAATGCACTAAAGTGGGTGATGAATGTTAAGAACAAGAAAAATAAGTTTTTCCAAGACCTTATTGTGGGAAAGAAGAGCATCAAAGACTGATGCTCATTTTAGCTGTGTCACTATTAATTAATGATAGAGAAAAGGCTGAGTTGTGAGGCTTTTATTTTGTACCTCCCTTGATCTCTTTGGCCCCTGCCCTTTCACTGTGGCCCTCGTTGTCTGTACCTGGCCCCACCCCAGGCTACTTGCCACTCCTTGATGCCATCCAAATCTTTCTACAATGTTTTATATAAAGTATCAATCTTATCCTCATCAAATGCACATGTACTTCTATCAGCAACATAAAAAACCTTGTCTCTAACTAAAAGAAAGCTTGAGTGGTTGGATTCTTTTGAGTCAGACCCGTGCCCTGATATTCCTGACTCCAGGTCTCTATTATGATCTGTATAGCTGGTCCCTTGACTTTCATTTTCCTTACATATAAAATGAAAACATTGAACTTGATGACTTTTAAAGTCTCTTCCAGCTCTAGCAGCATGAACTTAGAATTTTGTGCTTACTATAGTAAATGTTAAAGGTCTGTACCGATCCTTGTATTGCAGGGTTTCTACCACCCCTAGACTGCAATAATATGACCTTGAACAAGTCACTTAACCTCTGCTTACCTCAGTTTCCTTTAATGTAAAATGGAGAGAATAATCACAGTTACCTTACAGGGTTGTGAAGATTAAACCAGATAATATTTGTAAAGAGCACTTAGTACAGTGACTAACACATAGTATAAATGTTTCTTTTCTTCCTCCCTCCTTCTGTCCCCATTTTCCTTCCTTTCTTTCTTCTTTCCTTTCTTTTTTCCTTTCTCCTTTCCTCTCTCCCTTCCTCTGCTTGTTCTCCAGAGAAGCCAATTTTGAACAAGAAATTAGCATTGGATTCCATTGATTAAATCAGATTTTTTTGTTACAGAGAGATAATCCAACAAGATAAACCTATTGCCTTTCAGATATAGAGGGTTTTCTTCCTCCTATAATACCTAATCCTAAAGATCCAATTATTTCTGGTGAACACAGAGTTAACTGAGAGAAAAGAGTAAACCTGTTTCAAAAAACAATGTGATGGAAAAAGGGATGGAAATAGCTATTCTAAGAAAAAACATTAATAACTTAGCATGTACCAAAAATTTTTTCCTTGTATAATCCTTTGCATTTCCCTAGGGTTCAAAGTGATAAATGCGCCTAAGCACTCTGCTCATAAACAAACCTATCAGTTGACTGATAAGAGCATAAGCTGGGAAAGGCAGCATGACACAGGTCTAGGACATAGGAGACCCTGCAATCATGAAGATTATTCCCAAGACTCACTAAAGCAGATGAGCAGATCTAATAGAGTTTCAGCAGAACTTTGGAAAGTGCAAAATAGATGTGATGGATCCAGTTCCTGCTTGTGGAATTATGAATAAATAGTTCACTTAACCTCTCAGGGCTCCCAGCAACTCTCTAAGTATAAATATAAGTATATATATATATATATATATATATATATATGTATGTATATATGTACATATATACTTACATAAATATATATTTATATAAATATAAATATAGTATATAAACATAAGTATATGTAACTTATAGACAAGTTTGCACTTGTTGAGTGTGAATCAATTTTTTTTACAAATAAAATCACAGTTCTGTGTTAAAAAGAGTAGCACAACCTAAAGATTCTTCCCTGTGTCTTGTTAAATTCATAAATAAATGAGAAAATAAAGTTCATGGATAGTATTCAGGATCCAGAGCACAGAATTCCCCCCAGTCTATACTGATTGACATCCTGGGAAGAAATAGTAAAGTACTTGTAAAGACAAATCAGACACTGACTTTGCCCCACTTTCTCTATAGCTCCTCAATCCCATCTGGAAAACAAAACAAAAAAAGCTCACTCACTCATTCCCAGGAAAATCTCAATAGCTTAATTCAATAATTGAAGAAGGGAAGAAAGCTAATTGTAGCCAACTCTACTGATTTTCAATCTCAAGTGCTATGCCCAGTTGATTTCCTCATACAGTTGTTGTTCAGTCATGTTTGACTCTTTTTTGACCCCATTTGGAGTTTTCTTGGCAAAGATACTGGAATGTTTTGCCATTTCCTTCTCTATCTCATTTGACAGATAAGGAAACAAAGGCAAACAGAAGTTAAGGGACTCACCCATGGTCACACAAACTAGTAAGTGTCTGAGGTTGGATTTGAACTCAGGTCTTCCTGACTTCAAGTCCAGTCCTCTGTCCATTGTGACGCTATGCTTTCCTCATACACCAAAACTAAAAGGGAATCTCATATATTTTGTCCAGCCCCTGCTTCTAGGGAAGACTGCACCTAATTTCATTTTGGGAGGAGAAGAGTGCATTTTAGTCCTCTCATGCATCTTTCCTCCATTGATGTGGATGAAAAAAAACAATCCATCCTCACCTACCCTGTACGATTGTCTCAGTTAAGATTACCTAGTATTCTCTGAATCTTGGCACACCACTACAAATCCTTTAGTCTTCTCTTTGTCTCACTTTCCTCATTCAGAAATCAAGACTAACATCTACTCAGACTCAGGTAGGATAACATATATAAAACACTGCTCTAAAATGAGCTCTAAAGCCTATGGATTATCACTTGCTTCAGTGAGGCATTGTGGGATATGACAATTACTTGGGTTGTGCATTCTATGCTTCTTAAGATGGATTTACATGACGACCTGAAGCATGTAAATTACCTACATTAAGATAAGTTAGGATAAAAATTTTGGCAACGGAGAACACCCTGCTCCCAAGCTCCTCCAACCAGAAATCTCTTACCTCTGTGAAGAAAAGAGAGGATATGAGCACTGTCCATGCCTGGGAAAAATCGGACACTATCTGAGGTAGCATCAGCATATCCTATCCTTATAGGAACTGGGCTGGTGTCTACAGCCAATCCATTTCTTTTGCATCCCAAGGAAGAGAAACCTACTCCCTCATGTATTCCCTCAGACTTACGGAGCCTCCAGTGGGTGGGAAGATATGACAGGGCATGGCGTCCTGAAGGTCTTGCAAGAAATGATAATGAGGATGTTGACTGATATTTATGAAGCACTTTCATATTTGCAAAGTTATTTTTGGAATACATATTAATCTATGTATTAATGTGTGTATGCGTTTATATATATAATGTATATAAATAAAATCTCATTTGATACTTAACAATAATCTTGTGTCAGACTGCTGATCTGATACTCTTAATCATGGAAGGGCATTTTGGGAGGAAAATCCCCTGTCTCTTTCCCCCTAATTTCTTTCTACCCATTACTCAGGAGGTTTACCCAAACTCCTTATGAGGGCTGAGGGAAGTGTCAGGAAAATAAAGGATTTCCATTACCCAAATATCTGAGACCCAGTGAACCAAAAGAGTGACTCAAAGTATCTGATTTCCTAATCAGGAAAACCATAAAACCCAACAATGATAGATTTAAGCAATTCTCATCAGGCTTGGTGTGGAGGCAACTTTTTCTCCAGTTCTGGATCTCCTGATCTGTGAAGTCTAATGGAAGAGGCTAGGAGTCATTCAATTGAATTTAACAAATATTTATTAAGCATGTGCTAAATATGCCAGCAACTGCACTAAGCACCTGGGGTTTCAAATATAAAGTGAAGTAGTCTCTGCCATCAAGGATCTTACATTCTGTTACAAAGAAACAATGTGAGGGGGCGGTGCCAAGATGGCAGAGTAGAAAGACTCACCTATGCTAGGTCCGAACCCACAGCCCACAGATTTCCTGTAAAAAGAACTCCTGACAAATTCTAGAACAGTGGAAGCCGCGCAGTAACACAGTGAAGGAGATTTCTGCTGCAGAGAGCCCTGAAAAACCGACCGCGAAGGTACCCCGGACACAAGAGAGGAGTCCTGCCCGGGCTGAGCGCTCCCCTCCCCCGCCCTGGCCACGCGGCATTGAGAGGCCCAGCAGGCGTCAGGGATCTGGATCTCCAGTGTCCGCGAAGGTCCCTCCACCCACAGACGCACAGGTCAGTGAGAGAGACGGGCTGAGAGGGGAGCAGGGGATCTCCGGGACTCGGACCCCCTGGGAAGCGGCTGCTGTGGCAGAGGCTGAGGCAGCTCGGGCAGAGGCAGCTCAGCCAGAGACTCCCAGAGTGG
>CM053771.1:72384047-72425328 GCA_028658325.1 Potorous gilbertii | reverse complement strand
ACCTAATTGTGCTATAGACCATCACTCATCCCATGACTCCAGATCAAGATCTCTTCATAATGGAATCTTTCTAAACAACCAATGGTATTGTTATTATAAGTCCAAGTGGCTGGATCAGGAAGTAGTTTAAATTTCTACAGTACTCTTTTAGATTTCTCTTCTACAGGAATCATTTCTCATTTTTTAGTTAGTCACATATTTGAGTCCACATGAACATCATCAAAGAATGGGGATTGTGTATGTAGTAAGGAAGTCAACAAGATCTAGGATAGCCCAGCACCTATTCTCAATCTTCCAGCTTCCAGAATCCTTGGCAAGCAAGCACACATACTTACAGAGGTCTTGTGCTTTCAAACTACAAACTTCCAGTTCAGTAAACAGCTATCCAGACAGGCTGACAGATAAAGTTATGCAAATTTATGAGGTTAATCTCCCTACTGACTATATAGCAGGGTGTGAAACTTGGCCTACATCATCTCCCAAGTGAACTCTTCTTTCTAGTACAGACTGTGCATAAATACTATTTCCTCTGGTAAGGGGACCTCAGGGCCTATCATATAAGAAAAGAGAATTGAGAGAATTAGTCTCTCTTGGGACATGCAAAAGTCATAAAACCTCCACTGAATTAGTTCTCAGAATGAGCAGTGTCACTAGAGAAAACCCATTTGGTGGTAGATATGATTGGATGATCCTCCTGGATAATGAAAGTGTTACTGCAATTGAACACAAGTTGCCTGAACTATTTGTTGTAGGAATATTTCTGAATGTGTGTATTTATATATAAAAATATTGTCATTTGGAATTTTATTTTCCCACTAACTTCCATGATAATTTCCATAATCTGTTCCAACAAGGGAAAAATTTAGTCCCACTTAATGAACAATCTGACAATTTGGACTTGCATACTGATCATAAGCACGTACAGTCCTTAGTATAGTACTTGACAACCTGGCACATAAGTGCTTATTGACTGACAGCCATATATTTTGGCTGCATTATATACTTCTTACCGATTTCAAGGAAAGTTTGTATCAATTCCATGAGATTTTATTTTATTAAGCACATTGTGAAAGCGTTTTCAGGATTGGTTTAAGACACAACTCCCTCAAATTTAATATTCAGCCATTATGCCCATTCATTAATAATTACTGGGAATCTATAGCTACTGCTACTGATTGGACATTCATCACACATCATCAATTAATCAGATAGGGCTTGAGATAAAAATGACTGATATAAAACAAATTGAGAAACATTAAGAACTAAACATTGCAGTCCTACATTGAAATAAAAGAAGTATTCAGGGAAGAAAAAAACAACTATGAATGATTGTCACTGAAGATCACATGAAAGTGGAGACAGTTTAGCTCACATTAAAAAGTAGGTATTATTTGCATAGATGAAGAAAAAATAAGAGACCATTCCTAAGGAGTGCTGCCAGCTTGAGCAGAGAAATGACTCTGGGGAAAAAATAGGGAATTACTGAAGTGGTTAACTGGGGGAGGCGGAACACGGTATATAGGAATGGAGGAAAACTAAGATGAAATCAGAAATGCTCCAATCCATTTGTCTATTTGGGGTGCATGTAGGGTCTAACCCAAGTGGTCTACTGTAGGAGAAATTGTGGTGGAGATTGAAAGGGTCATATATTGGCAAAAATTACTTAGCCTGGTAAATAAGAGTAGCTTGGATAGCACGGAGAAAAAACCTGACAAATTATACCACATTCTATTTTCGTCACTTAAATATTGATGTATCTTCATATTAGTCCTCTTTTCTCTCTTTTTACTCTCCATTGCTGATCTCATATTCAAGTTCACGGAATTAGCCATCATTTTATGGAGATAATTCTCAGTTCTGTCCACCCTAAATCTCTCTCAGATCCTCACCTCCCACATTTACTACTTCTTGGGGAGATCTCCAATTAGATGGCCTACCAGCACTGCAAATTTAATATGTCTCAAAACAAACCCTCCTTTTCTTCCCCAAAACCTTCCTTTCCCCAGAGAATGGAAATTAAAGGAAGGAAGGACAACAAGGCTTAAAATTTGATGGGGCAAAAGGTACAACATAAAGGAATTTTGCTGTTTTTGTTGTCAGGTAGGCAACATTTGTAGGTAAAGTTAAGGAGCTTACACAGCAGAAGGTATTAAAAATAATATGTAAGAAATGGTATGAATATTCAAGCAAGGTTATAAATGAGTTTTGGAGTGGTATACTCCAAAGATAGTGATGGAAAGAATAGCTTGAGAAATGAGGAAAATCTAATCTTCCTCTCCTATTAGAGAAGAAAAAATTGGTGAGAACACAAGGAAGTGTGGAAAAGAGAAATTGAGTGGGTTCGCCATTCCATCAGAAAGTTGTGTGCTCCTATTTCCAGGCTCAGATGTTAAGATTCAAGGGAAAACTGAACCCTCAGAACCCACACCATGATATTGCCTAGCAATTATTACTCCTCAACAAGTGAGATCTCTAAGTTTCTTCTGAACTCTTTTGTCAGAGGTCTGAGCTAGCAAAGTTGACTCTCCCTGCCTCTGAGACCGCTTTTCCTCCTGGCCATGCGGGCACACCCTCCTAATCACCATTCTACTGGAAGCCTCTCTGCACAGGCCCATGTACTATCTTCTCAGCCTGTTCTCTCTACTAGACATTATATATTACTGTCATCCCCAAGGTCCTGCTCATCTTCTGGATTGATATCAGACTTGTCAGCTTCTCTGCCTGCTTCCTCCAGATGTATATATCATGATCTCCTTCTTAATAATGGCATCTGATAGATATGTAGACATTTGCCACCCACTTCAATATCCATCCATTATCAGAGATGAATATGTTACCAAGACTACCATGTACATATGAGCTCACTGTGCCCATACCCATACTCTCAGGTAGGTTGCTCTACTGCCACTCCAATGTCATTAAGAATTGTATCCATGCCAAGTTACCTATTTCCAAACTATCTTGTAATGTTACAACCAACTGTCTCTTCAGTTTATAAGGGAATGGAAACTGCTAGATTCTTGGTCTCACTCTCATCTTTCTCTCTCTTACTCCCTCATTCTTCAAGCTGAGATAAGGTTAAGGGGGTTGCATCCAAGGACCTGAGTTACATGTGACTGCCACTTCATCTTCCCAATGGCCATTTGGAATCCTAAGAAGATGGGTAACTGTTTCTGTCAAGGTTCTAACTACAAAGGTCTTTGTTTCTAGTACTTTAGGAACTGAATACCAATCTGTACTTTCCCTATTAACAATTCATCAAATTGATATGATATTGCTTGCCTAATTGTTGTTGCATTGTTTGCTTTCTTAGTGGATTCAAAGGAGAAAGGGCAGAGAGGGAGGGAGAGAATTTGGAACTCAAATATGAAAAAGAATAGTAAAAATGAATAAATAACGAATTGAAATTCTTTTTCTGATAAAAATAGTCAGTCAATGTCTGGTGGATCACTTGAATTCAGGAGTCCTCAGCTGTAGGTAAGGCTAAAGTTAATCAGGTGTCCTACACCAATATAAGGAGCCTCTAGGAAGAAAGTGTCACCAAGCTGCTTGAAAGAAGAAAACTAGTATAGTTGAGAAAAAATGGAGCAAATTGAAGCTTCTCTGCCAATCAGTATTGAGATCAGGTCCATATGGCAGCCACAATTTACTTTTAGATACACTATTTACTCAGGAAGTATGGTAAGAACCGCTATTTTGGAACATCAGTCCTTGAACCTGGGATGCCTCTCCTAAAAATACATATTATTAAAAGGATTGAAAGAGATGGCTCTAAGTTCCCTTACAGAACTAAATGTATGATTGCATTATCTGTCCTTTACATACTATCTGTGCAACCTAGATCAATTTATTCAATTTAGGAAAAGCTATGTAATGTAGTACAAAAAGAAACAAACAAATGCTGCATTGGGAGTCTAATCCTTAACAATGGGCAAATGCTTGTACCTCTCTGTATCTGTTTCCTCATCTGTTAATGAAGTGTTGGGTTACTTTGTCTCAGAATCATTTCCTATCCCTCAAAATTTTTGTATTTCACTAAATCCCAATGTCATGATCTATAAAATGGAGAGACAGTGTCTCATGTGTTAATATGGTAGAGGGAATTCCTATTCAAATCTGCAACTTCCAATTCTGAACTTCTGTGATCACATAGGCCACCTGAGCTAGAATTGTTCCAAGTCAGGAAAATGAAAGCTGCATCAGGAATTGAAGGAGAGGTGATTTGACCTAAATTTTAGTCCTTATTTCTGGCACCTATTATCTGGGTAATGGTACATACATCACTTTATCTTCTTTAAACTGTAATTTCCATTTCAACATTGATATTCTTAGCATTTTTTTCAGAGGACTGTCGTAAAGATCAAATGAAATAAGATACAAAGTTAGGTAGCTGAATGAATAGTGCTCTGGACCTGGAATCAGCAAAAATTCTGTTTTAGGCATTTACTAGTTATGTTGCCCTGGGCAAGTCACTTATCCTCTGTCTATCTTAGTTTTTTCTTTATACAATATGGATAATGGTACCCAGCTCCCAGAGATGCAATGATTGATGAGATAATATCAGTACACTGGAAAACTTAAAGCATTGTATAAATGCTATCTATTATTATTATAAAACAAGAATAATAATTCCCTACCCAAATCACAAGGCTGAATTTAACTCAACAAGCATTTACTAAGTTCCTAATGCTTGTAAGGCATTTTACTAAGCATCAGGGATACGGGGGCAGGGGGAAAGGAAGAATCCCCACATTCATAGAACCTTTATAATACATACACAGAACACAGGTGGCATAGGGTAAAGTGACATTGGGACTGGTGGAGAACAGAAACAAGGGAAAGTTTCATGATACTTGAAGAAAGATTAGTATGCTAAGATCAATTGACTCCCTGCGAATGCACAGAAATAAGAGACAGAATGTTCAATTTTGAGAAAGCCTTATACTCTGGCTTGACTAAGACTTAAGAGTATGTGGAGAAAAACAAGGTTGTTTGTCCTTCATTTTCAAAGAGGACTAATTATTAGATCCTGTGATTGGATTTCAGGACATGTGATGAAGTAAAGACCTCCTGGTACACATGAGAAGATATTTGAGGGAGAGAGTACATTTTTAGCCCTTTTAGAAAGGTAGTAATCCAACCATCTAAGTGGCTTAGGAACTTTCAGAGTTTCCAGTAAGCAGAGATCTTTTCTTTCTACCTCCTTGACCCCAGAATGTTCTGATTTTATAGTCTCTAAAGACTTTCCAGTCACTCTCATTAATCTCAAACTTGATTAGTTCCCATGCTAATTATTTTTTTTTCTTCTAGAGGTTGTGTTTTATGCTCAATATATGTTCAGTAAAGGTTTAGTGAAGTTAAGTGACTGATCCAGTCTCAGACTTGTCCTAAGTATTCCTCAATTGCTTTGAGGTTTACCTTTTGAGAATTGTAACAGTCAGGGATACTGGGCTATCAGCACCATGGACCTCTATATTATACCACTGAGCTCATGTTGGAGCTTACAGCTTCACTAATATGACTGAGTCATGAGGGGGTAGCATAAGACTAATGTAACTAAGGTCACAGAGACAGTACTATAGAAAAGCAGTGTTTATTTTGGCCTGGACCAATGACCCAAGAGAGCAAACCATTTATGCTTCTGAATTGGTAAACATGATATTGCTAGCCTGAATAGAATATTACTCCCTTCTCCCTATAATGAGAGCATCATTTGTCTGTTGCTTCATAATTCAGTTATCATATGAGTGGGACTCATGGATGTGTAAACTGGGAGATGAACTACCAAGAAGAGTCCTATCCCCACAGCTAGAATTCATGCAAAATCTTAGTCAATAGATTATTTCCTTGGAGTGCTACAAAGACTCTTTGTGACTTTCCACTAGCTAGATCTACATATGGAAGAACAAGATTACATTTAAAGGAATCCTTGTCCCCTGGGTTTAACCTATCAGTGTCTCTTTTCCCTCTCTATCCATTCTTCTAGGTGGTAAGCATAGAAGACATGTAGGGTTTAAATCTGGGAAACCTCAAAATCCTGTGTTTGGTAATTATTGAGCAAATAACATTTATGGCTAGCTTACAGTCTAGTCTTCAAAGATTAAGTTGGGAGGCTTATAGAATGCCCACTATAAATTGGAGTGAAGTTTGTGGCAAAAGGGGCCCCTGGACCAGGAAGAGGAATGCAAAGAACTAATGAAGTCTGGGGACATTGACTACTTGGGAAGACCTTGTTATTTATTCTAAAGAATGTGTTACCTGCAACTAAGAAACTCCACTGGTGTAATAAGAGGCTTCAGTAGCCCAAAATGCTTAAAGGAACAAATTAGAAGAAAGCGTGGACAGGATTTTACTTTCTGATTCCAGGCAAAGATTTTTACCTCTTCAAAAAAAATGCTGATAAAGCCAAAGAATTAAACTGAAATAACATGGCAGCATCCACTCTCCTCTTGAGGAAGAGATAGTCAACAATTGCATCTGAGTTAGGATCTGGAGGCATCAAGGCATCCAACAGAACTTTTTCTGGCAGAGACTACTTGTTCAATAAATCATTAAAGGAGAATAGTGCATGTGGGTGAAAAGTATTTAATGGAGATTAAACTCAGCAGGGAAAATGGTAATGGCATCACTGGAAGAAATCAGTAGCACTGCAATGTGAGGGACTTGAGTTTCTTCTCCACATAAGAGCCCTGGCCACATGTGTTTCTTATAGAAATACCAACTATTATTGTATATTTGCCCATCCACCTGTGCTCCCCACAAATGACCAATCTTCCCGCTAAAGTGTATTTGTAAAATAATGGAGTCTTGTTTTGTGAGAGAAGTTTTTTTTTCTCTCACTGTCATTTAATTAAATGTCTTTACTTAGAACTAATTATGTTCCATGGCTAACCATTAATGGGCCACTTATTGGTGGGAGTTCATGTGATGTTGTTCTAGAGGTTGCAGACCTACTAAATAACTTGAACCAAGGATAGCAGTTCTCAGGAGGATCTTAGAATTGATGGATGCCCCTAGATTATATACCAGGATCAAAATGGATTTAGTGTAGTGGGCAGAGAATTTGCTTCTGTATCAACAGAACAATTATAACATCAAATTATATCTAAGCCCCCATCATAGATGGATAAATCTACTGCTGTTTGGAACAGAGACAGTAGTCTTGTGTGAGATCTTAGAAAAGAAATGAAAGGGTTTATTTAATTGTCTACTTCTTCTGCTGGTGTCCTGTGCTTGAATTTTGTTGACCTAAACTGAATTGAATTGCATTCTTGCCATCAAGGTACAGAGACTGCTATTGAAGCTTCAGAAATGACAGAAATGACATTCAGAAATGAACATTCAGAAATGTTCAATATATTCCTGGATAAGGGATTAAGAGAGCATCCTGGCATATGGGACACTGTGCTCACAGCATCTCCTAAAATGTGCTTATAATCTGGATGCTATAATTGCTTATCATAAATTATGGGAATGAGAGGAGAAATAGAAAGAAAGTTGTGTGTATTTTTTAAAACCCATATTTGTTTTGTTTAAATGAAAAGATAGGAAAAAAGTATGGTTTCTCTAAAAGCTGACTCCTGCAATTAAGGAAAAATGCAAAAGTCCTAGGTCACTACTGAGCTGTTTCCTTCCAAGACTACAAACTGAAGATCACAGTGTTTGCCCCTATGTCTTGTATTCCCCTATGAATTGAAGTTTCCCCTGTCATAAATCAATATTGACTCCATACCCAGCTACTTATATAAAATGAGATCTGGATGGGAGTTATTTGTCAATTTGTCTTTGTATTCCTGCACTTCTAGAACAATGTCCTACATATAGTAGATATTTGAGAATTGCTTAATATATTATACTTGAATGTGCAAGAATCTATGTTACAATAGTGTGAGCAATCTCAAAACAAATTATATACAGGTTAGCAAATTACCAGTACAAAGCACGCTTACAGAATCCAATTTTTTTCTGCCTCAGGATGAGTCTTAATTGGAGAGTTCTTGACTCTCAATACTCCTTCCCAGGCCATTCCTGACTCAGTATCCCTCATGCCATCAAGTTTCTTTTCCTCTTTGTATTTCTCTTTAGAACTCTCTTCTTAAGATTTCCCAGTCACAAAGGAAGTGGCAAGGAAGCATTTAAAGTCAAGTGATCTAACTCCAAAACAAGGGCTCTCTACTCTGGCATATGTTGCCAGTTCTCATCAATATCAAGCCATTTTTCTCTGTCTTCCAGTCTTTTTTTCATTTTTTACTTGTTCTCTAATTTGAAATAGAATGGGCAATACTCACTTCCCGACAGGAAAAGCACAGAATTACAATTCAGGTGGAAGTTGAAAGCAGTGGCTCCCATAGCACACTCTGTCCCCAATGGATTTGAACTTATCTTTCAACCTATTTAGCTTCCTTTCAGTTTTCTGCCTGCCAGTTTCTCCAGCATCAATGAATATTTACATATTCCTAAATTAGATTCAAACCTCTTGTTCACAAAATGTCAGAGAAACAGTAGTCAAGGAGACAAAGACAATCAATCACAGGATTTGTGTGGGTTTGAATTACAATTTCATCACATGGCAATGCATATGGTCTTTGTCAATACTAGTAGAGCAGATGACTGAGAAGGGAAAGGGGTCAGGAAGGGTGAGGAGTCAGTTTGACAATAATGATAAAAGTCTCAGGCGTGGAAGAGATAAGAATAGGAAATTAGAGTCTACACATTCAACTATCTCTGAACTATTCCAAGATCTTCCTGATCCCTGAAGAGCATGAACTTCAGCCTGGTCCTTCATTTTTGGTACGTCAGCAATTTCAAGATGCCATGCTTGATCTCCTGAGTGCGAACTCCATAGACAATAGGGTTGAGGGCTGGTGGGATGAGGTGGTGCAGGACGTTGAGAAGGATGGGCACTTCAGCAGGCACTTTCTTGCCAGCTTTATTGGTAAAGATGAAGACCAGTAAAAGTGTATAGAAGAAAAGGATGAGGATCAGGTGGGAGCCACAGGTACTCAGAGCCTTTGTGGTTGCTCCTCCAGACTGTAGCCTCAACACAGCCCTCAAGATGAAGCAGTAAGAAAGCAAAATGAGCACCAAGTCAGAGCCTAGCAGGCACCAGACACTCACAAACTGGTAGAGTTTGTTAAGACGGATATCTCCACAGGAGAGTCGAGCCACAGAGATGTTGGCACAGATGCAGTTTTCTATTACATTCCCTGCACAGTAGTCCAACTGGGCAGCCAAAATTGGGGTAGGCAATGTGACCAGCAGGTTGCGGAAGATAATGAATATGGCAGCCTTGACTACAAATTGCTCGGTGATGATGGATGGGTAATGCAGTGGATGACAGATAGCAATGTAGCGGTCATAGGCCATGATCAGAAAAGTGGATGACTCCATGGGCAGGAAAGTATTCATGACAAACATCTGTAGGAAGCAGCCTGTAAAGCTAATGGGCTTCATGTTGAACCAGAAGATGAGCAGGACCTGCCAGAATCATCATCCTCAAGTACTGTTCTTATATTTTGACACCAAAAACAATCCAGGAAGCCATAATAGCTCCCTCTTGTCCATTTGATTAATACAACATTGCACTTAAATATATTCTAATTTTACCTCAACTTTGCCTTTGATGTCTCCTTACCTCCAACCAGTCCAATCTTCTCTCTCTCTCTCTCTCTCCCCTCTTCATCTGATTTGCCAATTCCTATCCCTCGGAATTTAGTCTTTGTCACTCCATTATTCCCTGCCTTCTTTTCCATTTCTATCTATACCCATCACCCTTTCAAAACTCAACTCCCAACTGATCTTTACTAGGAAGCTTTCCTAATCTGAACACCTTCATTGCCCTGTACCTTTCTAGTCTGTGTGACCTTGATTTGAGCTATATTCATGGCATCATAATATTAGAGGCTGCAAGAAACTTTCAAGATTATCTAGTACAACTCCAACCCCAATATTTTGCCACTGAAGAAACTGACAGGTTAAGGGACTTGCTCAAGGAGCAAGGGTATTATGAGAAGTGTTAGAGTGGTATGGAGAAGCATCATGGGATAGTGGATAGATAGCTGACTTCAAAGTCTAATAAGTCTGTTTCCAGGGTTCATCAATGACATATTCTGACTTTATGATCCTAAGCAGTCCCAAACTCTAAGTGCTCTAGGAAGTTCTTTGAGATTATGTGTTGCAATGAAGGTGTTGTAAAGATTTGAT
This sequence comes from Potorous gilbertii, assembly GCA_028658325.1. NCBI lineage: Eukaryota > Metazoa > Chordata > Mammalia > Diprotodontia > Potoroidae > Potorous > Potorous gilbertii. Next base: position 72,415,125 of record CM053771.1, on the reverse strand, counting down.
CCCAGGTGTACCGATTCCAAATAGAGAACCCTTTCCTCTGCACTGCCCTATCTTCCTAATATTAGTGTTAATACGGTAATGATATCATTCACTTGCTGATATTACTCTTCTATATCTCTTTCTTGGAAAAGAATAAATTGGAAGTGAGGAATAACAAGGGGGGAAGGAGGGTGAAGGTACAATCGATGTCTTTAAACACTGGAATGACTATTTCTGGGGAAAGAGGCATTTCCTTGCACACAGAAGGAAGAAATAAAAGTAATATCAAAGTTTGAGAGATACAAATTTTTACATGTTGAAAGGGGGAAAGATCCTGGCAACTAGAGCTATACCAAAGAGTAATGGAATGTTTTGGGGGACAGGAGGGTGGAATTCTACATTACTGGAGGTGTTCAATCAAAAAGAGAATGACCCTTTTTCAAGCATACTATAAAGAAGGTTCTTTTTCATATGCAATAGAAAAAATATTTTTTTCAATATTTAGAAAATTTAATTTAAAAATAAATATTGAAACCTTTTCAATATTTCATATGCAATGGACTAGATAAACACTGAGGTCCCTTTCAACTCTCAAATTCTCTGGTTCTTTAAGTCTCAAGTTATATTCTTCCAGTTTCTTAGGACAGTAGCTTTGTTTTCAATGCTGTTCTTTGTCCAGCACTAGGCTCCACATAGCAGTGATGATAGCTCCAGTCTTGTGAGCAACCAGATGAAAGGTTAGATATTTTCTCTGGTCCTCACAAAAGAGACCTCTTCAAAACAGAGATTACAGCTTCAACTCTCCCAAAGGTCTAAGAAATTACATAGCCACTTGTAACATTCCTTAGTGCAGTTCAAACAAAATTAAAATGTAATTAAGAAAGACTTCACAAAATAATTAAAAATATTATAAACATAAATAATGACAATATATGGTTTTCTAAGGAAATATGTACCTGTAGGGAAATTTATGTAAGTTTTAGTGGTCACTCATCTCTGTTTGAGTTAGACAGCATTGATCTAAGATATGAGGAACCCAAAAGGTATCACAAAAAATCCAAGAACTAATGCCTAATTGAATCTAATTTTTCCTTCTTTTTTCTGCTTTTTAAAAATATTATTTTTATATGGGATAGTTCTCTGCGAGGAAAAGGGGAAGGGATAGTGGAGAAAACTATGAGCATGTAAAAAACAAAACATCAAGAAACTTATTTTAAGAAATAACAATGGTGACATACTGAATAAATGTCTGGACAGGGGAATGATGTAAAAAGATTCAATGTAGAAATGATATTGAGTTAATGACTTTGGAATTGGTAATGACCATGTGAATGACTAGCTATAACTCTGATTGACTGATCCTGGGGATAATGGTGATACTCTCAGTGATGGAATAGTAGCAGATTAGGCATAAATAATCATAGGGAAGAGAACAATTAAGTGACTTTGGGGAGAGTGATGACTGAGTGACCTTTGGGATTTTGGCAATATTGCAGGGTCTCATGGTGACTTATGACTTTGGGGGTAACAGTGATTAAGTGGGAAGGGCCAGGTATATCAGTAAGATAGTGACATGGAGCATCTGACAGATCAAGGGTCTTACCTTAGGGATGACAGTTAGGCAGAGGATGACATCCAAGAGGGAGAGGATCGCCAACAGGTAATACATGGGCTCATGTAAAGAAGCCTCTCTCTGAATGGCCAGCAACAGCACTACATTGGCCCCCAGGGCCAGAACTAACAGAGGGGTCAGTGGTATTGACAGCCAGTGTTGTGTGTCCTGCATCCTTGGGAAGCAGATCATCAGAAACTCAGTCACCTGGTTTGAAGAGCCGTTGATCGACAAGGCCATGGCTAGTGGGTGGGCTGCGACCTGACTGAAAGAGAAAAATAATTAATTAATTCAGTCTCTGGCTTCCTAGGCAACTAAGAAGAGCAACAGATGGAGCACTGGGCCTGAAGTCAGGAAGATCTGAGTTCAAATTCAAACTCAGATATTTACTAACATTGTGACCCAACCTCTGTTCGTCTCAGTTGCCTCAACTAAAACATGGGAATAATATCAGTACCTATCTCACCAAGTTGTCATGAGGATTAAATGAGATAATATCTGAAAAGTGCTTAGCATAGTGCCTGACATATAGTAGTGGTTATTTAAGTGCTTATTCCCCTTCTCCTCCTGCTACCTCTTGGATGTGAACAGGCACACATATCTTATTTCTTCTTTCCTTTCTCCAGCTGAACATAAAGGAAAAACTGTAACAATTAAAGCTGTTAATACAAAGCAATGTACTGCTCTCACTAGAATTTTTTCAAGGGTCTCAGCAACGACCTGTCAGAGGGATTGCATATTTTAGTATAGATTAGATGAGCAAAACCCTTCCCATCTTAGATTCTGTGATTCTCCGGAAATTCCTATACTCCTATGCTCCTCTCCTTTCTCCTCTCTCTAATATGAATGAGAACGTACAAGGACAGAACAGAAGAGGATCCTGTACAGTCAAAGGTTTGGAGTATCCAAAGATAAAAATCAGGATATGGATGGTGATCCAGTTAATAATATGGAGCAGATATATTCAAACAGATAAAGGGAGAAGCAACAGAGAGAGTAATATCATAAAATTGGGGAGGAATGAGGATCCAGAAGGAGAGAATGGCCTATCTTGTCCAATATTTATAGAGAGGTCAAGAAAAGTAAGAAGTGAGAAATAGTCTTTAGATCTGAAAATTACCATAGGAGACCATTACTGAGGAGACTCAGTAGACTCAGTAAGTCTACTGAGAGCAATTTCTGCTTTCTTGAGGGGTGAGATGAGAAATCAGATTAATTCAGGGTTGAGGAAAATTAAGAAATCAGAGGGAATTAATGATTGTGGACAGGAGGTAAAACATGACATATAATGGGCACTATGAGACCTGCCCAACATAATACACAATCTATGCATGGCCTCCCTACAGGATATGAGACCTGTTCTGGTTCTCACATGATACCTTATTTGAGGACTGGTATCAAACATGTAGTTAATTCTATCCAAAGGGGCAAAAGAGTTGTGTGGATGAGCAGTCTAGTGAGTTCAGCCTCAGAAACATTATGGAGTCAATGTTGGTGCTGCTAGGCTCCTTATTCCTCCGTAAAGCCCCCATATGCCCACTCTCAGCTGTCCAGTGCCCCCCTAGTCTTTTCTCATCCCCATCTAAACTGCTCTCAGATTCTTCATGTTCATTAAGGAATCAAGGAGTGATGAAGAATCAAGCATGTCTTATACAAATGAAGTAGACTTTTATGAGAGGAACTAGAACAAGGAATTCAATGGATCTGTGAACTTGAATGGAGTGGGGGAATCATATATTCACTTTTGTTCTGCTCTAAAAGTTAGCTTTTCATTCATTTAAAAATATTATTCCGAGACATAATCCATAGGTTTCATCAGACTGCCTATAGCATCCATGACACAAAAAGTGTTTAAGAATGCCTGATCCTGAGGAAAGTTGCTTTAAGGATGAAATTTGTGGTAATAGTCCTAGATTGGAAGAGGTAGAAAGGAATAAAGCATCCTATCCCAGCTTCACTTTTTTCTGAGACTTCCTAGAATCACAGCATAGGAACACATATGAAACCAGCCCATTCTAAGAGGAAGAGAAAAAAGTACACGTATCAATTATGCATATCAGGGGTACGGCAATAAGTAAATTTTTGGGTTGGGAATGGAACCAGAAGGGGATAAGAGTAAAGGGAAGAAAATTATATAACTTCATGGCTAGAGGAAAGAATAAGGGAGTCAGGTGGTAAATTATTGCAAAACAAGATAAAGGCATCTCCACTTCCAACACCCACTGCCCTCATCAGGGATTCTACTACACCCCTATCCCTCTCTGGTCCTGCGATCCTGTCTCTAAGACCACTGGGACAAACTCAGTGGGGGAGGGAAGTCAAATAAATTTGGTCAGGAGGCACTTTCTCCCACATGCCTTACATGATGGAGATATGTTAATTGTTCTCCCCAAAGTGTCTGAAGTTGAGGTAGTGCATGTTTTTAAGGATGATTTGCTCTCCCCAGTCCCAACCACTGGGACTGTACATGTCAAAGGTTTTTAGAATTTTTCAGTCTTTCTTTAAAGAGAGGTAAAACAGTAGGTAGTCCTGGGCTTAGGATCACAAAGGCCTGACTTTGGCTCTTTTCTCAGATACCTGCTAGTTGTGTGACTCTGTGGGAAACATTTATTGTCTTTCACCATCAAGTTCTTCTATAAAATGAGGGGGTCAGATCTTTATGGTTTCTTCCACTTATAATTCTATAGTCCTGGGATCTTGTGGAGTAGGATAATTTCAGACCCTAAGGAGGAGCACAGTTATCTTGTCCTTCTTCTACTTTCAAGCAGAGGATGGGATTCCACATAGAGAACTGCCTACATACCCCTTGAGACAAAAGATGGGAGGTTTGGTCCACAACAGCCCCTGAGAGAGACCTGGACACAGGAAAGATCAATAGAGGAGACCCAGGATACATAGGAGGAGAAAACAGAAATGAGACTACTCATTACACATAAGCTGATCATGGCAAAGATTGACTCAATTTGGGGACCAGGAAAAAGTTACCTAGGGAAAGACTGGGAATTGCTACTTTCCTTACCTCCTTTGGCCCAAGTTCCAGTACCTCAGTGTTACCTGATGCTGTATGTCCATTACTCCAAGCATCCCATAGACAAGGACATGAAGAGTGAGTTACCATCTTTGTAAATACTTCCTCTCAATATTAAAATGATAGTAACTTTTGTACATGTCAAAGGTTTTCTTATCAATTTGTCCCATTTATAAGGATAACAGGTGTCTGTTACTTTGGTGATGCTTACTTCACACACATAACAAAATGATCTCTCTTTAAAACAGAGAGAAAGACAGAGAAAGAGAGACAGAGACAGAAAGACAGAGAGAGAGAGAGAACAATTCCCTGTTGTTTCTAGTTATGGATACATAAGGCAAATTCCCTGTCTGTGAGGATGCTCCATCCAGTTACTGGGACAATGATCACCTCATTATACATCATAGAGTCTGAGTTTCCAGGATCCCACTTAGAAAGAATACTTTGAGTGACTTCTTGTGTTTGTGGATACTGCATCTTGAGACTTAATGACATGACAGCTCCTCAAGCATTTAACACAAGAAATGAGACATGACTACAGATACAGCTCTTTTCAAATCAAACTACTATTTTTTAGGTCCACCAACTGCTCTAAATTTTTTAGCCCTGTCCTTCTCAAATTCTAAATTCTAGATTTTTTTGTCTTATAGAGAGTGCTTTGTTTGTTTTAAAGCTCTCTCTGTATAATAGTAAAAAAACAAAAATAATCAAAATATGAAAATATGACAGCCATCAAAATAACAATAGTGGAGACAGAGATTTACACAAAATACTTTCCCACAGCTTCAGAAAAACCTCAAAAGATGTGTAAGAACCTATTGGAAAATAAGAAAAGCCAAGAGAACAATTCATAGAATAATAACAGCATTGTAAAGTGAACAATTTTGAAAGACATAAGAATTCTAGTCAACTAAATGATCAAACATGATTTCTGAAGGACAGAGGAATAAGAGTGCTACCCACTCCTGATAGAGAGTTTATAAAGTAAACATGCAAAATAGTGTATATTTTTGGACATTGCCAATATGGGAATGTTTTTTGCCTGTCTGTGAATATTTGTTGATAGGGTTTCTTTTTTATTTTTGTTTTCAGGGAAGGGGTTGTGGGAGAGAAAGAATTTAAATGCTTGATAATTTAAAATTTTAATTTAAAAATATTGTAAGTACCTTCTCATACATTATTTAACCTGAACCCTAAAAAATCCTATGAGAGAAGCAGGTCAAGAATTATTACCTCAATTATGCAAAAGATGAAACCCAGAGAGGCTAAGGGACTTGAAAGTTACCGAAAAAATCAAGACTAGACCCTTGACATTCTGATTCACTTTCCAGGGTCTTTTCCGTTAAATCATACGATCATGAAGTCAAAACGTCTTTCATTCATTTTTCCCCTAAAGGCTGTAGGTAGGGTCATGTAGGTGACTTCATTTTCTGTCCATTCCTTATCTTAAACTGAAAAATAACTACCTTGGTGTTCCCACATGCTAAACTACACTTTTTATCAGAGATGGATTGGCTGATGCTTCAGGGAAATGTTTAACCTCTGTACAGAGAGCCAAATCTCTCTGAAGCAAATCCTTTAGGGCAAAGGCTAAGATTTTTTTGTCATTTGCCTTTGCCCTCCTGATACTCATTGACATCTCAGTTTTGATTCCCTCTCCCAAATCAGAAAAGCTCTTTCCTCTATTTGAAACCATCTAGCCCACTAAGCACATGCAATGCTTGCAAAGAAATATTACTATAAATTAGTTAGCCATGTAACTAATTCTAGAAAGAAAGCATAACAACAACATTAACAATTATTATATCATCTACTGATGGCCCTATTATCAGCCTCTGTGAAATGTTTGAAGCACTTGAATCATACTAGTGAAAAAGAAATCCTTCTCTGTAACAAATAGGTGAACTCACACCACTACAGCCTGAGTCCTATCCTCAGTCTCCCACAGTGCTAGTCAAGAAAATTTCCCCAACATGCATACACACACACACACACACACACACACACACACACACACACACTCATTCACTCACAGAAATGTTGTCTTGCTCAACTTTAGTGACTCTCCAGGTTTGGATCCGCTTCTTAGGCTGTGGCTTGTAGGTAGGGGTTATACAAAGCCCTTATGAGTCTAAATTTATCCCTCTTGAGGATCCTAGGAAACACAGTCATTTTGGGCATTCCTTTTCCCAAGGGTTTCCAGCTCCTTAATACATGCACACAAATTGTTTCATGTGATAAAGAGGCTAAGGACTTAAACCAGAACCCATTACAAAGAACTGAAGGACTTAGAATTTTCTTTGAAACACATAACAGTCACTGAGCCTCAGGTGGAGTTTTTCCAATGGAGACCAGATTGTGGTAGATGTGTTTGAGTGACCTTTCTGGAGCAGAAAAATGTTTGTAGAAATTAATACAATAGACTACATATATGGCAACTGATGCATCAATGAACCTATCGATTCATTTCAAAAAGCATTATTAATGACCCATTTGCCAGGCACTGTACTGGGCAGAAGGAATGTAACATGTGTGTGGTTTTTGTGTACATATTATGAATTCCAGAGGGGTGTAGGGTATGTTCAGGGAGGACCAGTACCTTTGGTGTGATGGCCGCCAAGTCCTTTTCAGTGCTCTTTCCACCTTTGGTGTCCACCTGTTCCACCTAATTCTCACCTGTGGTTCCAAAACACTGCAATATGCTGTGCCCACACCCCAGTAGACTGTTTCAACAGACAGTCCAAACCAGGTTGAGGGTAACCAAAGGTTCTCTAACCCATTGGCCAGTTAGGGGGGTGTTGAACCCAAGCATGTGAAGGCTTCATTTGGTGGAATGGGTGGATGAGAACAATTTGTTCCAACAGCCATGAAGGCAGATGAAGTAGGCAATGTGGAGCGCTTTGAGCTTGGTTAGACATTGAAGACGTCAAGTTTATCGACTGCATCCTGAGTCATTGCCAACTGTCTTGCCTCTGTCCTGCCATTGGACGATGAAGACTCTAGAGGAGAGAGTGAGGCTGAGGACTTGGTGCAACTCTGCCTCACTTAAATCCAATTTACATATGAATCGAAAGACATCGCCCATACCATTTCACTATTATGCCACAAAGTCCTGTGGTGACAGACAAGGGATGAAGGAGCAGGTGTAGATACACTGAGAGCTGGAGTCACAACTCTACACACAGCCGACCCAAGTCATAGGGTCTTTCTCACTGGAAGCAGCAAGGCAACCCCCTGGGTGTTTAAGTAGCCTTTTAAGGATCGCACTGATCACCTCCTGGTGTGAGGAAGGGGGCTAGAAAAGGTGCCCTAAAAGTGTCTGCTTACACAACCCTGGCCTTATTACTGCAGAAGACAAACCCACTTTGTGGTCAAAACACACACAAAAAATGTACCAAACATATGAAAACATCTGCAAAGATGATTCCACTCACCACTGGCATGTGGATGTGTGAATACTAATAGACAACAAAAAATCCAATAGACCTGAAAGACGAACTTCTCTTGTTACAAGAGAACTCAACAGGTATAGCATTCAAATAGCAGCCCTGAGTGAAATAAGGTTGGCAAATGAAGGCCAGCTTACTGAAGTTGGAGCTGGATACACTTTTTTCTGGAGTGACTTCAGTGAAGGGGAATGCCGTGAAGCTGCTGTAGGTTTCACAATCAAAACTAATCTAATTAGCAAGTTAGTATGCCTGTCAAAAGAAGTGAATGGCAGGCTCATGACAATGTGATTGCCACTCGAAGGAAAACATCATGACACCGTTCTCAGTGTTTATGCTCCCACCATGACAAACCCTGATGAAGTCAAAGAAAAATTTTATGAAGACCTAGAGACCCTTATCATCAATGTGCCAAAACAGGACAACTTTATAATTCTGGATGACTTCAATGCTAGAGTAGGCTCAGACTATCAGATTTGGCAGGGAATCCTAGGGAGAAGTAGAGTTGGAAACAGCAGCAGTAATGGTCATTTACTGCTGAAGACTTGTGTATCACATGACCTTCTCATCACCCACATTGTCGTCCATTTACCTAAAAGCAATAAAACTTCATGGAGGTAATAAACATTGCAGCAAACATTGGCATCTGATAGACTAGGTGACTGTAAGGAGAAGAGACAGACAAGATGTGAGAGTGACAAAGGCAATGTGTGGTGCAGAGTGCTGGACTGATCATAGACTTATCCTTTCCCAGCTAAATATTCGCATTCATCAAAAGGGCCACCCCCAAGGCAAAATGACTACCAGAAGAATCAATATCAACAAATTAGAGTTGCTTTAGTATTGCTTTAGACCTTTAGTGACCACTTGACTCAGTCAACTCTTACCTGTCACTCCAAGAAGCTGTAACATGCCAATAGCCACATAACAGTAAACCACTTTGGCATGTAACCAAAATAAGATTGAGCATAATTAAAGGGCAAGTTAGCATGTAAAAACTTTCCCTGGGAAAAGAGGCAAATATAAGGTCAATCATACAGTACACCTGAGGACTGCTGCTGTAAATAATTTTAAGGATCTAATCATGTAGTATAATGAACTCTATTCATTCAGAACTAAACATTATTCAATAAAGTAAAGCATAACATTCATAGCCACATTCTTAAGCAAAACATATCATTCAATATATATCATAACACTCAGTATGTCCTAGGGCACATAGTATATATCATTGCATTCAGTAGCATTCCCCAAAACACTTGTTTACACAATCAGGGTGTCCTAGGATAGGGTCTTCCCTAGCATGATGCATCCTTAAGGGGTAGAAGAAAAAAACCTTCTATCCACCCTTAGTTCACAGTAAGAACATTGCACTACACAGCATATATCATTGCATCCCCAAAATCAGGGGGTCCCAGGCTAGGGTCTTCCCTAGTATAATGCATCCTTAAGAAGTAGAAGAAAACACCACACCATCCAGCCCTAGGTCACAGTAAAAACAATCTCCGCAGTCAGTACCAAATATCCAAGCAAAGTCCTCTTTCATCTTAACTCAAGGTTGGCTTCCAAGTCCCATGGCTCTTTCTCTGTAGGCTGACTGCTCTCGACTTCTACCTGGATTCGCACATAGTCAGTTCTCCACTCCTCCTCCATATCTCATCTCATGGGGACCACCCCACTCCAAGATCTCCTTGCTCCTGTCTGACAGCAGGTTCCATGGGCTCCTGCTTGCAGTTTCTGCCCCTGGGAAAACAAAGCTTAACAGGGCAAACAGCAATACTGACAAACACCACCAGCACTATCATCTCAATTCACCTTCAAAGTCCAGAGACTCTGTGATAACAGCTCAGTTCACTTTAACAGCTTTCAAAAGGGGCTTAAGCTAAGTCCCCTTTCCATGGACAAGTTTCTGCCTTATAACTGTATTCACTTTCAAAGTTCAGAGGCTCCTTCAGCAAGTCTATGCCATCAAACATCTCCTCTCTGCTCTCAGAGGTCTCTCCTCTCTCAGAGGTCTCTTCTCTTTATTCTCTTCTTCTCAGTGCTGGCTCATCTCTTCAATGTTGGCTCTCTTAATGTCTCCTTTCTCAACACCAGTTCTCTTCATATACAGTTCTACTCAGCATCTGATCGGTTAGAGCCCACTTGCACATGTCTGATTGACTCAGCACAGAGCCATGTAAGATTGAGACTTGGAAACTGAATAACACACACAGAAAAACAGCAAAAAATCTCACTTTGCTTGCCATTACAACAGATGAGAACAATTTGTTCCAGCAACCATGATGGTGACTGAAATAGGCACTGTAAAACACTTAGAGCTAAGTTAGACTTTAGAGAAGCCAAGATCATCCACTTCATCTTGAGCCATCACCAGTCATCTTGACTTTTGTATTGCCACTGGACTTTAATGTCTCTGGAACAGAGAGGCTGACAACTTTATGCAACTCTACCTCACTGATATCCAATTTGTGAGCTGATTTATGAGCAAATTTATATGCAAAAGACAGCACCCATATCATTTTACCATTTTTACTTACTTTGAAGTCCTATGCTAGCAGGCAAGAGATGAAGTTGCAGGTGCAGATACCCTGTGAGCTGTAGTCACAACCCTATACACAGGCATTGCAGGCCATGAAGTTTTCTTCTCATTTGACTGAAGCAGTAGTGGAATCTGTCAGCCCCTTAGGTATTGGAGCAGCCTTTAAGAACATTGCTTATCTCCTGGCATGAGGAAAGGACTAGAAAATGTGCCATGAAAAGTGCTTGCTTCACCCAACCCTTGACTGCTAGCTGCAGCTGACAGGGATCCCACCCTACAGTTGAAACGCACAAAAAATGTACAAAAACTTTTGCAAAGATGATTACACTCAGCACTGGTACATGGAATGAGCAAACACTTATGGACAACATGAGATGAAATAGACTTTAAAGATAAACAGCTCTTGTGAAAGACTCAGCAGGTACTGCATCAAAATAGCATCCCAGAGTAAAACAGGTCTGGCAAATGAAGCCCAGCTCACCAAAGTTGGATCCATATTGCTTTTTCTGGAGAAAGAGAGTACCAGGAGCTAGTATAGCTTTTGCAGTCAAAACTAATCTAGTCAACAAGATTGTATGCCTACCAAAAGGAGTGAATGGCAGACTCAATAAAATGTGATTGCTCCTTGTATAACAGTGCCATGCCATGAACATCAGTGCCTAAGTGTCTATCATGACAACCCCAGATGAGGTTAAATAAAAATTTTCTGAAAACCTAGAAACCCTCATCATCAATATTCAAAAGAGGACAAGCTTATAATTTGGGGTAACTTTAATAGAGTAAGCACAGATTACAAGACATGGCAGGGAGTGCTTGGGAGGAATGGGGTTGGAAACAACAAAAATAAATGTCAATTACTACTAGAGACTTGTGCATCTCATGACCTTCTCCTCACTAACACAGTTTTCCATTTACTTAAATGCAATAAAACTTCCTGGATTGCAACAAATATTGGCATTTCATAGACCACTAAAAACAAAGTCAAATGCAAGTCTTGTCATCATTTCTCTTATGGCATGGTTTTCTTCGGCAGCAAAGGACAAGTGCAACTTAAGAAGAAGAGATAGGATGTGAGAGTGACTAAGGTGATGAGTGACACAGAGTGCTAGACTGATCATAGACTTTATACTCTCCAAAACAATTCACATTGAATAAAAGCAGTGGCTCCAATGCAGAAGATTCAATGTTAATACACTCTAAGTATGAATAGTTGGTTGTTAACTTGAAGGGAAATCTGAGCCAACACATTATTAGTAACTGTGGAGCAGAAGAGGGGTGAGCAGCTTTCAGAGATTTGGGGTACAGCACTGCATTTACTCATTTGGACCAGAATACTTGCGAATATCAATATTGGTTTGACCACATTGATAGGGAAATTCAGAAACGGCTAAATGAAAAACAAGAACCCCATAGGGTTTACTAGCAAAATAGTTCGTACATTTCTAAGAAGGCATCATTAAACTCCATCAAAAGTAATGCACAAGAGAAGCTTAGAGATATGCAAGATGAAATTCAGTTTTGCACTGATAATAACAATTCAAGGTACTTTTAGGATGCCCTGAAGACTATTTATGGGCCAAAGACTTAGGATGAATTTCAACGACTGATAGAGCCACATTGATTAGTGATAAGGACATGATCCTGAGAAGATGAGCTGAAAAATTCCATACTCTTTTCAAAAGACCATCATCAATTAATGATGAAGACATTGATGCATATCTCATGCTGAAGTCAATTTCTCTCTAGTTAAACTTGCAGCTGAAGAAGAGGTTTTGAATGTCATTAGGCTTGTCTCATGCAGCAGTGTCAGATGCTGATTCTATTTAAGTTGAGATTTGCAAGGCAGGGGGTCCACTGCTCATACAAAAGCTGATTGAAATTTTCTGATTTATATAGCAAGAGGAGGTTATCCTTCAAAAGTTCAAAGATGCCGCCATTGTCTATCTGTATAAAGGAAAGTGAAATAATTTGCCCTGTAACAATCATATGAAGGTCTATCTTTTAGTCATTGCCAGAAAGATTCTTACCAGAATCTTCTGGCTATTCCTTCACCTGGAAGATGATTACATAACTGAGAGCTTGTGTGGATTCAAAAAGAACTAAGGAATGGTCGATATGGTGTTCACTGCCTGACAACTCCACAAGAAATGCCAGAAGTAGAACAGAGATCTGTACACCATGTTTGTCCATCTAACAGAGGCCTTTGGTACTGTCAATTGTGAGTGCTTGTAGAAAATTATGGCAAAATTTAATTGCCCAGAGATGATCCTTTGTATTGTACATCAGTTTCATGATTTCATACTTGCCACAGTTCTGGATAATGGTCAGTGTTTTCATGCTTTTAAGTCAACAATGAAATGAAGCAGAGCTGTGTGCTTACTCCCATGCTTTTTGGCATGATGACTGCTGTGATGTTGCCAGATGCTTTCAGGGAGGAAAAAGTGGCATCAAGGTCAACTACCATACTGATGGTCAATTATGTAATTTGAAAAGATTACAAGCCAACACTAAAGTGGAGGGAGAGTTGGTGCATGACTCTTTGTTCACAGATGATTGTGCACTCAATGCAACCTCTGGACCTGAGATATGACAAAGTATGGATTTGTTCTCTGCTGCTTGTGCTGATTTTAGGCTAGCTATTAAAACCAAGAAAACAGAGGTTCTCCACCAGACAGCATGACACCATCTATATGTTGAATCATTGGCTATAGCAAATGGAGAAAATTTGAATGCAATGGAAGAGTTAACTTACTTTGGCAGTGTACTTTCCAGGGATATACACATGGATGATCAGGTGATGCATGCATTGCCAGAACTAGCTCACTATTTGGGAAGCTTTGACAGAAAATGGGTAGAAAAGAGGTATTAAGCTGCCTACCAAAAGGAAGATCTAGAGAACCACTGTGCTGACTTCACTGTTGTATTTCTGTGAATACTGAACAGTATTCCAGTACTATGCCAGAAAACTGAATTGCTTCTATTTGAATTGTCATAAGAAGATTCAGAAGATCACCTGACAAGACAAGGTACCAGACACAGAGTCCTCTCTTGAGCTGAACTGCTAAGCATCCAAACTCTACTACAAAGAATACAACTGATGGGCAATCACATTGTTCAAATGATAAAAAGTATGTTTGCCTAAAAGACAAAGGTTTTACAGAGAACTCGCACAATGCAAGTATCACATGGAGGTCAGAAGTGGTACAAGGACATTCTCAAGGTCTCTTTGAAAAACTTTGGAATCAACATGAGAGATATGTGAGACATGAGAGACATTAGAACAACCATCATGGCATGCCTGCATCAAAGAAGGCACTGTACTCTATGAGCAAAGCAGAATTGCAGTAGTTCAAAAAAAAAAACAAACTTGAGATGTGCAAATTTAGAGGCATCTCCCTTCCAAACGTTCATATAGGCTATTTGTGCCTAATCTGTGAGAGAGCTTTCCAATCTGGTATTGATCTGTTAAGCACAGCCAGGCACACTGTACCTTGACCCCAACTTAGTGTGATCATTTTGGGACTCTTGAAAATGAAGAGCAACATCCCACCATCAAATAAACAAATAGATGAGCAAAGAAGAAATACAAAAGGGAAAGGCCTGGTATTATATAGTTTGTAGAGTCACTAAGAGCAAGATACAACTAAAGGATTGAATAACAACATGTATGAGAAGTAAGTAGGTCAGTAGTTACAGCTCTCTGTACACAACTGATGCTCAATATGCTTATCGAATTGAATTAAATTTCAATTCTTATCTTAAACTCTTATCAACTCACCATTTCTTAATATTAAGGAATACATTTTTGCCTTGTTTATCTTCCTATAATCTCTCTCTATCTCCGTCTTTCTATGTCTCTCTCTCTCTCTCTCTCTCTCTCTCTCTCCCCATCTGTTTGTCTTTCTCATAAGCTCCTCTACTTGATTTTACATTTTACTCAATATTGTCCAACTGCCATTCAATCTGTTTCCTGACTGACAGTTTTCCCATTAGCAATGAATACCTGTCAACACTTTGACTGCACAGACCTCCTCTTCATTGTCACAGTAAAAATCTCTGATAAAGAGAAACTGAGGCACAAAGATTCAAGCATGTTCAGTTGGTTAGCAAGGCTAGCAAATGAGGTTAGTGGATCCTCAATAGCCAAAGATCCATATGACAGCTAGAAGTATTCTTTAATAAAGTTACCTAAGGTTCAGTGATACACATTAAGCTAAGATTGTGATTGTCTAACACAAAGACAGGGGATAATCTAACATTCAGCTTGATCCAGAGGGAAGCTTTCCAGAACTTATGGCAACGGGAAAAACAGAATTGACTTAGATGCTCTGAAAAGTCTCATGTTTGGTATGAACAGGCTGTATCACATCCTGCCATGGTCAGCAAAAGCTCACAGATTAAGTCTTTGTAGACTATAGACCATAAGAATAGAAAGGTTACAAACTCTTACAAACCCTACCACTGAGGCCTACACAATTAGGTTTAATTCTGATTCATAAATATTGATTCTAGTTATTGGATAAAATTCTCAATCAATACTTAATAATAATAGTACAAAATTAAGTGGGTCATCAATTTTTAATTTAAAATTCCCCCCTTTGATTCTTTGGAACCATGTCTCTATTCTAGAGGGCTATCTATAAGCCGAATTGATAAAATCAGCCATGATCCATTATAACTGAGTCAGTAATGGAGCAATGGAAAGTATAATTACAGGGTTCAACACTTAATGGAATGCCAGTCATGAGAGACTTGATTATTATTGGTGCTAATTGATTGGTAGAAATGACCTAGCAAAAGGCAATAAGTGTCTCACGCCTTCTCCATCGGCGTATTGCGTCAGCTAGACAGGAATAGGCTCCCGTGGCTCAGGAGTGCTTTGGTGCTACAGACTAAAGCTTTGCTACCTATGGCCAGTTCACTGACAAAATCTGTTGTGGGTAATTCCTTTTGACATGTTACCCTTGGTGCACGGGAAGGTGGAATTTACATGTCTTCAAGGTAATACAGTGATCAAATACCTTTGTTCCCTAGTAGCTCACTCCTAATCTCCATTTCATCTCCAATTGAGTTTCATTTTTCCCAGGTATTTGTGTGATCTCTGGACTTGGCTTATTCTGGGATAGGTCTCAGTTGATGGCAACTCTGACAATGGGTTTTCATAGAAGGGCTGCTCACCTAGGGGCACTTACAAAGGTTCCTAAGAGTTCTTGCTACAACCATCTACAAAATAGACCTTAATAAAATTTAGTAACTAGTTGAGGTAGTAAAACATCAAATTAGGAACCCACACCTAAACTTCAGAGAATTTCAATCCTACATGTCTGGGTTTTTTTATCCAAACCGTGCATCTTATGTGAAAACTGCTATCAATCCTAAAAAGAAATGTATGAGGGTCTGATTTATGGAATGAGCCCTTCATGTGTTTCAGTCTTTATTTCATAATTAAAACTTACAAAAGGAAAAATAAGCTTTTAAAACTGGAAAATAAACCAAATGGTCAATGTATATAACATGAAAGTCATTTGTATTTGAGAGTCAATATACACACAGCTTTCTTGTTGCTTCTCAAAATTGTGTGCTCTATATAATTTCAAAAGCTTTTATACTGCCCTTTATTCATTTTTATCTATCTTTATCTAAATCTGATTTCAATTCCTCCCTTAAAAGGATATATGCTCATGTTAACATAATAAAAGGATATTTTAGTATCAATCTCCTTTAAATTAAATATCTGATCTATTATGAGATGGATGACTTATTATATGGTAGAAGGAGATCTCAAGTGATCAGGGAAGTGTCTTCTCTATTTAACAAGGTTATGCATTGAATAATTTCTATTAGCTCTAATTTAAATGACAATTTTAAAATGATTTTTCACTATAATAGTACTCTACCAGCATATATTCAGTAAAACTTTACCAATAGGGTTTATCTCCTATGTTTATTACAATGAAACATGAAGTATCATTATATTTGCTCTTATCAATGGAATTTATCATGTAAGGGAAAAAGGAGGGACACAGAAGGCTCAAAAATATTCCTTCATTCTGTTTTATTTCAGATATGGGTCATAGTCAATAATCAATCACACAAAAAGGTTCATCATGAGGCCACAGGGTATTACAACCAGGCTTCCCAGAAATGGAGAAATGTCTTGTTTACCAAAACAAGGAAACTAAGTCAAGAGAATCCTACCTTCACCTTCAAAAGGTCATTTTCCCAACTTCCCAGGGAATAAGCACTAGTGAAGAGTTAAGAAGGGCTCCTACATTGTGAACTCAAGTGACTAGGGGCTTAGATTGTCCTAAATGGGGAAAGATAATGGGTTCCATCTTGAACATGTTCAGTTTGAGATGTCTACTGGATATCCAGTTTGAAATGTCAGAAACTCTGATATATTATTGGAAGTCAGTAAAGATACTGGGGTAGGAGAGGCACATTTAAGAACTGTCAGCACAGAGATGGCAATCAAATCCACAGGAACTGGTAAGATCACCAAGTGGAGTAGTATAGAGGGAGAAAACAGCATAGGACAGAATCCTGTGGGAGACATACAGTTAGAGGGCATGATCTGAATAAGGATCCAACAAAGGAGAGCAAAAGTGAAATAGTAGAAGCAGGAGAAAGCAGTATCCTGAAAACCTAAAGGGAAGTAACTATCAAGGAGGAGAGGGTGATCAGCAGTGTTAAAGGCTACAAAGAAGTAGAGGAGTACTTGCATTAAGAAAAAGCCTTTGGATTTGGTAAGTAAGGGATCATTGGTAACCTTGGGAAAAGCAGTTTCAGTGGAATGACAAGGTCAGAATTTTTAAGGGATTAAAAGTAAGAGATAAGAAAGTGGAAGCACCTAATTTAAATGACTTTTTCAAGGAATTTAGTTAAAAATGGGAAAAGAGACATAGGATGATACATAGAAAAAAATGGAAGGATAAAGTGAGGGGTTTTGGGGGGATAAAAAGAGATGGGTATGATTGTAGTCAGTAGTGATGGAGCCAGTAGAAAGAGAGAGCTAGAACATAACTGATGGAGTGAGAATGACAGAGAGGGAAATGTGTTGGAGGAAATGGGATGTAAGGGGATGCTTGAACATATTTAGGGATTAACCTTTGCAAAAAAAGAAAAAGAGGTGAAGGAGGAGACAGTGGAAGAAGGGATATGAATGAAAAGAGATGGGAAAGAGGGCAAAAGAGAGAGCTTATAGTGAATGGACCCAATTGTTTCTGTAAAATAGGAGGCAAGGTTCATACCTGAAAGAAAGGGGGGAAAGGGAACCATGGGAAATTTAAGGAGGGGTGAAATGGTTTGGAAGGACCACTTTGGAGAATGGGATAGTGATATGGTATGTTTAGAAGAATTGTCTAGCAGCAAGGAGGGGCCAAGTTGAGATTGTATATCAAAAATTTGTAGTAGACCAAGGCAGAAAAGTTGCATGATTTTCTCTACTTTCATTTAGATGGAGAATCATGAGAATCAACCAAGAATAAGGCTTGGCAGGAAGTAATTGGTAACAGAAGAAGAAGTCTAGGCATTCAAGTGAGGAGGATTATATAGAAGGGAATTGGTACCCCAAAGGGTCAAAGTGAGAAAGAGGTAAATGTGACTAGTGCAGACAAGATGGCTTAGGAGAAAACTGATGTATTGAGAGTTTGGAGATCATGGTGAAGGGGAAGAGTAGAGTTAAATAAGGGAAAATAGAGGGAGATGTGGAAAGTTGGAAGATTGTGGGTAGAAAAGGGGATTTAGGAATTCTTGAATCTGGAGGTGACATGTGGGTAATGGCAAGATGAAGGATATGATCATCTTTGTGTGTAGCTGAGATGGGGTGGAGAAAGAGGACATCCTTAAAAACTGTTTTAACTTAAACTTAAACTCCTCATATTCTGCAACTAGCCTAACTCACTAAGCTTAAGTAGCTCCATAACACACGCCAAGATAAATCTAATATTGCCCTCAACCCTCTCCAAATATCTTTCCAATATTTGCAAGATAATCTCTTATCATTTCAATTTTGGACCTAAACTACCAGGGAATTGGACTAAACCAGACTTAACAATTTTTCTTGTTGATATTATTAATAACAATAAAGGCAAGATCACGGTAATAATGATGATGTTCCATCTGTGCAGACTGAGAATTTCATATTTAATTCATGTTTAATTTAAAATTTTGTCTGATTTCTCCAATTGGATTTTCGGTTTCTCAAAGCAAGAACTTTACTTTCTCTTTCTATAGACTACTTAATACTGAGGTCCATGAGAAGTTGGGATAAATTCATACGTTCATGGAAATCAAGTCAATTTGCTCAATTTACTGCATTATTTTGGAAACAACCATAGCCAAATGACCCTGGGAGTGGCAGGCACAGTGAATGACCGTCAGATGGTGCTGATGGAAAGTCCTGAGGGATGATGGTGTAAATGAGCAGGCTTGGGCTTAATGGTGACAAAAAATTCTTAGGATGATAGTGACTTCAGAAAGTTAGTGAGTGACCACTGTAGTAGCTTTCTAACAGTAATCCTACCTTGCGGATGAGTGAGGCAGAGTATAATATCTAGGAGGGACTGAATGGCTGGCAGGTAATACACCGGTTCATGCAGAGAAGGCTCTTGATGGATTGCCAGCAATAGCATCATATTGGCCCCCAAAGCCAGCAACAGCAGTGGAGTGAAAAGTAGAGACAATCAGTGTTGTACATCCTATACCCAAGGGAGACAGCTCATCAGGAACTCAGTCACCTGGGATGAGGAGTTTTTGGGTGACAGTGCCATAGTTGATGATAGTGCAAGGCCTGACTGAAAAAGAAGAGAATTATTTGTCATTAGGTTGTCACCCCTTTAAGGCGAATATTGCCCAAATCATGCTTCTTTCTTTTCTTTGGCTTAACAAGAAGGAAATCTTTCTAATAATGATGGCTGTCCTACGATGAAACAAGAGACACTAGGAGATGGTGAGTTCTTTATCTCTGAAGTTCTTCAAGCAGAGAGGTTGGATATCCATCTGTCAGGAATTCTATAAAATTCTATTTTCTTTTGGTAGGCAGGTGGCGCAGAAGATTCAGCCCTCAACCTAGGGTAAAGAAGACATAAGTTCAAATCCAGCCTCAGACATTTCCTAGTTGTGGGACCCCAGGCAAGTCCCTACCCTTCTGTTTGTTTCAATTTCCTCATTTTTAAAATGGGAATACTGATAGCCCCTGCCTTCCAGAGTTGTTGTGAGAATAGAATAAGATCGTATTTGGAACATGTTTTACAGACCTTAAAGTATATATAAATATTATCTATTATTTTTAATGAGTAGTTCGATGAAATGCCTTCTAAGTTCCCTTCCATCTCTGAGATTCTGTGCTTCTGTTATTCTTTGAGAGTACCTTCTCTCCTTCCAGATTCTGCCCTTTAAAAGTAAAATTTTCCAAAAGCCAGGATGACCAGACACCAAAGTATCTACTTCTTTAGTTTTCTGGGTTAGTGCATCATCTCCTTTCTGGCCTAGTGAACAAATTACAGGTTTTATGTCCCGGCTAAAACAACATCTCCATTCATGATAGAGTCTTGAGCTAGACTAGGAAACAGGGGAAGAAGAATCTGCATTAAATAGTTAGCATCATTTAGCACTCTGTGCCAGGTGCACAAGGCTCTGAAATTGTGTTCTTGAGTACTCTACAGTTACCTCCAATACTTATTAATTTCCTTTTTTATAGAATTATTGACTCTCAAGGGTCATCTGCCTCAAAGTACATGAGTAGGAATCTACAGTTTTTGTCAAGCAGTCATCTAGCCTCTTTTTGAAAGCCTATGTTCATGGGAAACTCTTCACCTTTAAAAGTAGTTTTTTTTTTAATCTTGAAACTACTGGTAGATTTTTTAAATTAAGACTATTTCCTGGCACTGATTCAAGGGCAGGACTTAGTGAACCCACAGTGGACAAATTGTAAGGGGACTGATAACAGGAAAAAAATGTCTGGTGTCCTTCTACCCTCCCTACAGGTTTAGATGTGTTCTCATATGTTCTCATAATCAGCCTCACTGAGGTCTAAGGGACTGTGGATGCTCCAAGTATTATCTGTAGAGCAGGTGGTCTGTTATAGGGAATGTGTTAAAAAGGAAGGTATGTCAAGGATGGAAATTTAGATAAAAGCTTTTATGGGGAAGATGAAGAAAGCACTACAAAGGTATCAGCTCCTGCTCTCTTCCCCCTTCACCCCAGACTTGCTAGTATTCATTGGAATCATAGCA
This sequence comes from Potorous gilbertii, assembly GCA_028658325.1. Lineage (NCBI taxonomy): Eukaryota > Metazoa > Chordata > Mammalia > Diprotodontia > Potoroidae > Potorous > Potorous gilbertii. The sequence goes on along the minus strand of CM053771.1, from coordinate 72,394,283 downwards.
TGAAAAATGTTATGAACAGTTTTCAAAAGAAGAAATTCAAGTTATGAAAAGAGGTTCCAGATCACTGGTGATAAGAGAAAAGCAAATATAAAAAAATCCAAAATTTCAGCTGGCTGAAATTTAGATTCCTGGAGAAAAAATGTCAAATTTCTTGAGGGCCTTTGGATGGGCAGGTATGCTAACTCACTGTTGATGGAGCTGGGATTTGATCAAACCATTTTGGAAAACACTTTGGAACTATATCCCCAAACTGACTATAATTGAGTCATTTTAACACAGCGGTATCATCTTTAGTTATATATCTCAAAGGAAGCAATGACAGAGAGAAAGAATATATACATACAAATATTTTTATAACAACTTTATATTATAACAAAGAACTGCAAAGAGATTGCTCATCAACTAGGAAACAACAATAAAATATAGGATATAAATGTAAATCAATAGTTGTGTGCCATGAAAAATGGCTAAAAGAACAGATTCAAAAAAATTCTGGAAGACTTGTAACTGATGCAGAATGAAATGAGAAGAGCTAGGAGAACCATTTATTTATTACCCACAATGATGTAAAGGAAAACAACTTTGGAAGATTTAAGAACTCTGGTCAATAACTAATCATGACTTAAGAAAAATGATGGTGAAACATATTACAGACCAAGTGGAGCAGTATGAGACTCAGCACAATTCCTGACACATCAGTTTCTTAATAAATGCTTGTTAACTCAACTTGAAGTCTGTTTTCAGATATGGGCAATTATGGATTTGTTTTGCTTGACTGTACTTCTTTAATGTAAGGGAGATCTATTGTAGGTGAGGGAGATGTTGGAAAATTATATTAGTGAAAAGAAAAGGAAAAGAAAAAATGAAAAAAATATAAAATACACAATAGAGAACAGAATGAATTTCAAATGAGGTATAAACAAGGCAGTTTCATTACTATCATGTTTAATTTAATTAAATTAAAATAATTTATTTAATTAAAATAATTGGAAGAGTTCATAATTTTATGTACAATACTTCCCTTTAAATATTGAAATAATCATTTGTTTGATGTTTCAGGTAATAATTTCAAAATATACAATTGTAATTTAAATTTTAAAAGGTGACATCAATCTTGTCCCCCGGGCTACTTATGCAAGTCAAGGATAAAACTGATGGATGAACTAATGTTAAGGAAAAGTTTGGACAAAAGGCCCTGTTTTTCTTAACTTGCCCTGTTTGCATTTCAATATATCATTGGTATATGACACAGACTGGTCACTACCAGGATTGTTGTTTTTTTCCTTTCAGTCACCATGATATTTGAGTCCACAAATATTCAGTCACCATGATATTTGAGTCCACAAATATTCATTAAAGAATGTGTGGTAAGCAAATCAACAAGAATTAGTATAACCCAGCACCTATCCCTAATCTCTCCATCTCCTGAGTGAATTCTACTTTCTATTACAGACTACACATAAATACTATTTCCTATGGTAAGGGGACCTTGGGGCCCATCACATGAAAAAGTAGAAATGAGAGAATTAAATTTTCTCTTAGGGGCATGCAAAAGTCACAGAACCTCAGCTGAATTAATTCTGAGAGTTAGCAGTGTCTCTAGTTTCAAGCCATTTTTTGGCAATTATGATTGGATGATCCTCCTGGGGTAGAAAAGTGTTACTACAATTAAACACAAGTTGGCTGAAATATCTGTAGCAGATGTATTCCTGAGTATGTATATTCATATATAAAAGAATATTTCCCCCATCTTCCATTATAATTTCCATAAACTTCCCATGGCAGTAAAATGTGATCCCACCTACTTGCCAATCTATTTATGTGGACCTGAACTCTTATCATAAGCACATAATATCTTTAGCATAGTGCCTGGAACTTAGTAAAACACTTAACAAATGCATATTGACTGACAGTCACACATTTTGGACACATTACACATTTCTTGCCCATTTCAAGAAAAATTCCAACCAATCACATGAGATTTTATTTTATTAAGCACACTGGTTTTGAATGCATTTTCAGGGTTTGTGTGGGGTGTATTCCCTGAAATCTAATAGTTATTCAATCATGATGCCAACTCATTAATGATTATTGAGAACCCAAGGACTCTACCACTCTTTTGAATGCCCATCCCACATTATCAATCAGATGAGAATTCAAGAAAAATTGACTTATATGGAACAACTGAAATAAAAGAGGAATTCAGAGAAGAAAAAGAAGTCATGAGTGGTTGTAACTGAAGAAGACCACATGCAAAAGGTGACAATTCAACTCACATTAAAGCCTGAGTATTTGAGTGGGAGAAATTGAGTAGATGAAGGGAAAGGAAGAGACTATTGTTAATGAGTGCTGTTAGCTTGAGCACAGAAATGTCACTGGGAAAGAATAGGGGCTGTTATAGAGTCAATGAGGCAATTAACTGGAGGAGGAAGAGGAGGAGGACTATGGTATATAGGCATGGAAGAAAATCAGAAATACTTTTACCCATTTTTCCATTTAGGGCCTAACCTGAGTGGCCCACTATAAGATGGAGGATAGAAGAGGTTGAATGTTTGGTAAAAATTACTTAGCCTGCTAGGAATGAGTAAATGAGAAAGGATAGAAGAAAACTCCAACAATTTATGAAACAGAGATTTATTCTGTTCCAAATCATGTAATTTAAAAATTAATTTAATTTAAAATTTAAAAAAAGAATTCAACTTTCTAGTAATTATGGCTAAATGAAAGATAGTGTTAAACTTTGGTGGAAACATAACATCTATCATTACACATATATATTTGACAAAGAGTCTTCTCAACCAAATACCTGACAAGGGGTCAATTGACCTTCACTCGAAGACCCCCAGTGAGGAGGAATCCCCTTTCTCTTGAAATAGCCAATTCCACTTTTAGATAGATCTAATATTAAGCCGTTTTAACCTTACTATGATACTCTGGTTTATCTCGGGTCTCATCAGTATGATCACTTTCTCCAATAACACATAGGTCCTTTTCCTTTTTTTATCTCTTTGGAATACAGCCCCAAAGCAGTGGTATTGCTGGTCAAAGGGTATGCATGGCTTTATAAACCTTTGAGCATAGTTCTACATTTCACTGTAGAATGATCAAATCAATTCACAACTACAGTGTCTCAATTTTCTCACATCCTCTCCACATTTGTCATTTTATTTTCCTACAATATCAGCCCTGTGAAATGGTACTTCAGAGTAGTTTTATTTGCATTTTTCTAATCATAGTGATTGAGCAAATTTTCCCATATGAATATAAATAACTTTGATTGCTTTTTCTGAAGAATTCCTTCTTCTGTTTCCCACAAACTCACCCCACAAAATTTTTGTGTCCACATCTAAATCCAATCAATATCTCCTACTTTTCTTTCCCATATGAATTCTTCCCCTCATCTATCTCTCCTTTAAGTCAGTATCGGAAGGGAGCAAATTTGATCAAACTGACAAATTACAAAGGGGGCTGTTCCTTTCTATAAGTACAGATACAGAGACCCTAAAGGAAAAGGTAAATCAATAAATTGTCCATTTAGAAGTTCCATCTCATACAGCAGTCTGGAGAGGAACATCATCTAATGCAGTTTTCTGGTCTGGATGCTCATTCAAGCAGTCTTCAGCACAGCATCTCAGTATCTTCTCTTTGTCTTTCTGTAGAAATCCACTTTCTTCATTTTCATTCTCCTATAAAAGTTACCTTGATACAGTTTTAGATTACCATTCCTAAGCCTTATACCCTTTTCCTTCCAAAATCAAAATTGGAACCTCAGGCAATTATCATGTTTAAGAAAGTCACATTAGAACCCAGTTTCTACATTGCTCCATTATTCATTTTCCCATCAGGAGGAGGAGATTTCACTAAGGAATTAATAACAAGCTCCATTACATACATAAATACATTAATCATTTTTTAACACAGTACATATCAAGTTATAAAACAATTCCAACTTCTGGTCATGTTATGTTTCCTTTAAAGCATTTATAAGATAGACTGCAAACCATTCTTATTTTAACATGAATTAATTATAACAAAACTGAGACAGGAGTAATATCAGCTAAGTATGCTAACTTCTCAAACCCTCGACTCATTGTCTTCGTATTGTCACTAAATTAAAGGACCCTAACTTATTTGGAAATATATATTTATACATACAAATATTATACGTGTGTTAGTGTGTGTGTATATACATATGTATATATATATATATGTGTGTATGTGTGTGTGTGTGTGTGTGTATATACACACACACACACACACACACACACACATACACATAAACTGATGTCAAGGCTAAATATTTATAGTTGAGCTAAAATCCTAAGCCCAATAATACATCTTAACCTTGCAGTTCCTTACCAACCTTTTATTTAAAAGATCTGGTATTATGCTTACAAAACTTTTAATTATAGCTATTTTCCATTAAGAGTAGGGACATAGAAAGGGAACAGCATTTCCCTAACTTTATGTCAATTTCAGGCTGGAGTTGTGTAGATTGTCAACTGGCACTTGGTCAAGCTTAAAGTCTTCCAGGTGTCAGAGGGGGAAATTAAGTCAGAAGAATCCTACCTCAGCTTCGGTGGAAAAATCATTCTCCCAACCTTCCCATGAGATATCATCCCTTTGTAGTTCATATCTGCACAGGGTAACTGACATCATTGTCTCAGACAGCCTTTCTTGGTATCTGCACCTGGATTTAGACTCAGAAGAACAGTCAGTTCACAGTCACATAAAATCCTAAAATAGCAAATTCCAATAATCAGTTTCAGATATGACAATAATTTCACTTTAATTGAAGAACATCTTTAAAGTGAGCCTTAAGTACTTTGCCATTCTATACTTGTTCTAGTTCTTGATTAAATAAAACCAAACAATCAAATTTACCAACATAAGTTATTGCCCTAATAGACTTACATCCGAAGCTTTTCTAACCATGCTCAGTGTAAAAGAATGTGATACACAAATGATAAGTTCAAACACTAACTTCAACTTATGTTTAGGTCATGGAATGAATTCAAACCAAGCAGAAACATTTAACTTTTCCATCAAAGCAAAAGTATTACTACAGGTTACCTGCCTCTAAGAAACACATTGAAATTCTTTTCCCCAAACTAAAGATGTCTCTAATTTAGTCTCCGTAATTAATTCAGTAAATTGTATTAATAATTGCTCTTAAATCATTCTGAAACATTGTAAGGACCTTATTCTATATAGAACACCTTTATTACAGTTAACTTTAAATCCCAACCTTAGTCTATGGGACAATGATTCAACATCACACTTGTACTTTTGTTTCACAAACTTCCTTTCCTTTATCTAATAATTCCCATATTATTCAGAAAGAATATTCTATTCCAGGGATTTTATCTTTCACAAGACTATACAAGAGTATCAATTTACAGAATTATTTGATTGAAAACAGCAAGATTCCACATGCTTGCATTGTGCTCACATCTTTCACTATCTCTTTTGATTACAAAAAGATGAAAAGCAAGGACTTAATTAAATATCATCTCCATCTTATATCTCGACTCAGAAATAGTCAGGTGGGAAAAATATTCCTTTTTAGAGAAACACAATGGTGAAACTGAGCCAGAAGGATCCCCTCTCAGTCAGAGGTCAGAATTGTCCCTTCATTATTTTTTCCCCTGAGGCAAATCTCTACCTGTAACAGATACACTTTCTATGAGTAGCAGAACACAATTTGTTATTGTCCCAGAAGCCTTTACATCAGATGACAGGTTTCACTATTCAAAAATTTTACCAGGACTTACATATTAAATCTTAAATTTGTCCTAAAAGCCAATCACTTGAAATCAATTTTGTTAGCTTCAAAAGCTAGATTTAGAGGCCAGATGATTTCTGACCTAGCTACTACCTCAGTAAGAATTCCTAGACTTTCTAGTCCAGGGGCTTAGGGTGGGGGCCTGTGAAGCTATTGCCCTTGCTTTCCATACACAGTAACAAATAACAATTTTGGATTTTAGCATTAAAACAGTAACCCCAAATAAATGAATTAACTATCTTACAACCTGACCCACATGTAGAAGGTGGGCTATATTAAAATGAGAACTTGAACAGTGAGATAGATCACTTGATCCTGACCAAAGAGATCAATTTCCATGTCATTCAACAATAGGAAAGAGTCAACATTTTCCCAGACTTGTCTAGGCAGCTCTGTGAATTAAGATCAGATCATAAGAAGTCCTTCTGTAATAAAGACTGGACTTTGAAAGGAAAGGGGGAGAGTGAATGAGGGGACCACCAGGGGGCTGTTTATCTTAAAATATCACAGAAATTCCTGGAGCCATAAAATTCCTTGTCTCCCTTATTTTGTCCCTTATCTTTCAACTCCCGTAAAACGTCTATATCAACATATTTCATTTCAGTATCAAGTTATTAGAACAAATTAGCTTACAAGCAGAAATTTTGTAGCTGCCTCCTCAACAAGATATTGATCTTTCTGTCATCACATCACGTTTAAGGCTATGATAGAAAAGCCCTGAATGAAGTGTCTGAAAAGATAGAAAAACCCTTTTTATTATATTTTGCAATTTTAAATACATTGTCTAGTATAAGATATGTTGACTGAATTTGAACATAAAGTACAAATTTTAGCTTTGAGATCTCATTAAACCTGAATTCAAAACTCAGCTCTTTACTCTAGGCTGCTTGCTTAAAATTTTTCTTTTACTTGTTAATTCCCATTTCAGAAAACCTCTCCTTTAGGTAAGGCAGGAAATGGCCAAATGACTAGACAGCCGTTCGGTCTAAGGGGATAAAGACTTCCTCCTCCTTTATCTTTCTTTTCACATTCAAAAACTTGGCCAGAGTCTAAAATGCAGAAAGAAAGATTTTTTTCAACAATTTTTAAAAAGTTTTCAAACTCTCTTTTAGCACTATTCAAGCCGCACAGCAAAATTTTTTTTCTTTCTCTTTTTCCCCACTCCACGCATGCCTCTGAAATTGCTTGGGGGGAGAGGGGAGAGAGGAAAGATAAAAGGAAGAAGGGGAAGATAAAAGAGAAGGCATTCCTTGCTGGCTGGCTGCATTTACAACTTTTCACCACAAACATGAAACACTTCACAAAAACATACAGACAAGACATTTGACATAGCATTATAGAGTGCACACCAATTTCAAATTTGAATTCAGAATGGTCAAAAACTCAGAATTGTAATTTAACCTGATTTCCAGCTAATTTCAAAAGAATCTTTCCCAGAATCTAGATTCACTTCTCCCTCCTCCTTTCACTCCCTTTTCTCAGGATCAGATAGGGGAGGATTAAGAAGAGGGTTTTAACCAATACTCATCCCCACAACCTCTTTTGGACAAATACTTTGAGGATCTCATCTTCCTGGTACCAGTCTTTCCTTAGAGCTCCCACTTCCCATTCTAGGCAAACCTTACTTATGAACCCAGAATTTGAAGCAAGACAGGAAAATACTCAGATACCATCTTTTCCTGCCTTTACTCAGATTGACCCGACTTACATACCCTCCAGCAGTTCAATCTATTGTTTTACCTGCATTACTGAGTTCACAATGATTCCAAACTGGGAAGAGGGGAAATGCCTAGGGATGTTCAGGTCATTGAAAACCAATGTGGCATGCCTTTTATCCTCCATAGTGAGTTTCCCATTCTTCTGATGCTAGAGATCCCAGACAAGCCCCCAACTGTAAGAAATATGCTCACTTTAAACAAAGTCCAGTATATGTACAAGTAGGAGTCAATTCATCAGAAGTGATGACTGTGCCCGGAGTCATCAGGCTAGGTCAGAATCTTTCCTGAGCAAAACTGGCACCACATCTTACTCTTTGTGGGCATAGCTGCCCCCTCAACAAGATACATATGGAAATAAAATAGAATTATTGGTCTTTCTATCATCATTTCATCTCTTAGAATTTCTATTTACCCATCTGCAATGGAAGAAATAGATTTGGATGATTTTTAATGTCCCTTCTACAGCATGCACTTTATGCTTATAAGACCCTATAGGTTCTGGGTATGAGAAGGATAGTTTGAGGATGTATATTCTATCAGACAGTGTAAAACAGAGCTCATGAGACCTTGATTCAAATCTCTGTCTTCATATTTTCCTACGTCATCCTGGGCAAACCACTTAATCTGAGATTTGTTTTTTTTTTTTGTTTGGAAAATGAGCATAATATACTGTACAGAGTTATAGAGAGCATCAAAGTAGAAAATGTATTTAATGCACTTTGCAAACTTTTAAACACACTTTAAATGTGTTCTTTTTATTGTTATTATAGAAGGTGTGATGATCTTTGGGCATCTTCATAGAATAAATACTGCTGAGGATAGAGTCAAATGGAAGGGAAAATAGTTAATGCTGAAAGATGTGTTATTCCATAAATTTCAACTTCTTAATCAGAGCCATCAAGGTATGTGTGAGTTTGAGGTATGTAATCTGAAAAATATATATCATTTAGTTTTCATTAAGCAAGGTTAGTAGTCTCTAATAATTTTTATTACATACTTCTATCAGTAAAAAAGTTTTAAACATGCATTCCCAATATATGTATATTTACATGTGAGGATGTAATTATAAATGAATAAATATATTTTCCTCATAGATGACTGTATTTTTGTACTAAAGATGTACTTTCTGTACTAATAATTATGTACTTTATAACTTACCAAGCATAGAAATTGTAAAAGCTCAAAGTAGATATTAAATAACATTTGATCTGAGAATCAGTAAGGAACCACTGGGATTTTTCAAGAAGAAATATGGCAAAGTGAGACCTGAGTTTTAGGAAAAAATACTTTGAGAACTCTTCAGAGGATGAAAAGTCTTGAGACAAGAAGACCTATTTGGATGCTCTTGTGATTGTCCAGGTGAGAGATAATTAGAACCTGAAGCTGAATGGTGGTTGTGTGACTACAGAGGATGAATGGAGATTGGATAAATGTGGAAGCGGGCATGAAAAGACTGTACAAGTGATAAGCTATGTGGAGTGAAAGGGGAATTTGACAATTATCCCAAGGTTGTGAACCTGAATAACTGACAGTTTACACTAAAATTCTTTGTTCTCTCTTCCTTACCCAATGCTCATTTCCCTCTCTTGGTCCTGTTTCCATATCAGTAATCTGTAACCATTCCTACCCAACTCCTCTCATTCTTTTCCCTTCCTTTACTCATAATCAATCTTTCACAATTTCCTAATTGATCAGGGCAGAATTGTCATGGAAAAGCTGTCATAACTTAATATTGTGCTCTCACTGCATTAATGGAAGCATTTCACACACACACACAGAAACACACACCTATACATTATGATCTACATCTCAACTGCTACACAAAGCAGTTGAGGAATACCTGTATTCCTTTGCAGATGATTACATAGACACATTTATTCAACTAACTTTGAACCCTTTATCCCATTTATCGTGCTACAATCTCTTGACCTATGCAATTCTGTGATTCATATAGCATTTTTCTTATGTCCCATTTGTCCATATTCTTGGCCCATTATGTCTCAGCTCAGTGACACTCTAAGAAACCTATCCATATTGATCAAACCGATTTACCAATCATTAAAAGAAATCATTTTGGAATTAATTGTGTTGGTTACATATGTATGTTCCTCAGGTCTCCAACTGTACTGTAAGCTTCCTAAATAAGGATGCAACATATTAAAGTAGAAAAAGAATGGCTCTAAAGTCAGAAGGAAATATGCATCCCAGTTCTGCCATGTGTTCACTGTGGGAAAATCAGTTTATTTCTCTGCCCCTCACCTTCTTCAAACCATAAAAAAGGAAACTGGAATGATCCAATTCAACAAAGATTTATTAAGCACCCACTATGTGCCAGGAAATCTGCTGGAAAACTGAGCACTAAATGACTTCTAAGGTTCCTTTTATCTCTGAACCAATAATTCATTGAATGGCTCGTATCTTTCCTTTCTACTGTATTTTCCCAATCAAATTGTCCCTCAAACCCAAAGACCTAAAATGTTAGAGTGTCCTCCCAGAGCATCCCTCAGGCTTAACTTGCCTATCATACTAGGAGCTTTTAAAGTTTAGAGACAGTTTAAAATAGTGGAAAAGAGCACAAAACTCAGAATCAAGAGATCTGTGTTTCAATATTGCATTTCTACTTATTGACTGTGAGACCTTAGATAATCACTTCCCTATCACTGTCTCACTTTCCTCTTCTGTAAGATAAAGGGTAGATAGGACTAGATGGTCTCTAATGACCTTTTGAGTGCC
>CM053771.1:72345260-72383547 GCA_028658325.1 Potorous gilbertii | reverse complement strand
GAGGATATATGAGAGAATAGAAAAAAGTTGTATATATGAAAGTCAGCGGCATTAAAGAGGGCAAATAGAGCTCATGTGAGGCAATGTTACTGATAAGTGTGATTCTTGGAAAGAGAATTATCAGTCATTAATAAGGATAATCTTTGCCCCTATCCCTGATCCTACTAAAGTCTGCCTACCCGTAGGCTAAGTATTAGAAAACTTGAAGTACTGGGAAGAAATCCTGATGAAATTAATTCAATTAGGAAATTAATAAACTAATAAGTGATTGGATGAATGACTGGTCCTTGATAAATTTCACATCTCTGTGAGCTAGGTAATATCCACTTGCCAAAGACCTTGGAGTCTTTGTTTCCAGGAAGATCAAGCATCTGCCCTCATTCTCTATCCCAAGGAAGAAAGTTCTCAGCATTAGGTTATAGTTTCATCTGTTCTTTGTGATATAGAGTAAATGATGGAAAATATCTGCATTCTATGAGTGTTTATCTGAGAATATTCCCTTTCCCTCTTGGGCTTACCATGCTAGAGGAAAAGACAATATTGCAACTCTCATCCTCTGAAACAAGGAAAGATGAAGTGAGAATTGGGGGCAGAAAATCTCCTAACTGTCAAAGGTTATCTGGCACTGGATACATTTAGTCTTCCCTTTCTATTCCAATTTAGTCATTCAACAAGAAGACAGCAGGAAAAGGAACCTCTCAATTTCTCTTTCTCTCCATATGCAATTGTTTATTACATTGTAAAGATAGTTCTTCCACACTATCACCAAGATAAATTCAAAAAAAGTACATGATTGATACATTAAAGAGAAATATTATAAGCAAATTAGGAGAGCATGGAAATTTTGTCCATCAGATCTATCATTAAGGGAAGAATTTATGACCAAACAAGAGATAGAAAAGATTATGGTAAATATAATGGATAATTCTGATTATATGAAGACTAAAAAGGTTTTGCACAAATAAAACGAATGCACCCAAAATTAGAAGGAATACAAGAAACTGGGATGAGGGGGAGTTTTCAGCAATTTCTATAATAAAGGCTTCAATTCTCAAATATCTAGGGAACTGAGGAAAGTTTATAAAAGTAAGAGCCATTCTGAAACTGATAAATGGTCAAAAGATATGAATAGGCTCTTTTCAAAATAAGAAAACAAAGTTTGTCTATAGGCATATAAAAACTATCTAAATCACTATTAATTAGAGAAATGAAGATTAAAAGAAGGTACTACTTCATACCTATTTTATGGCTAACATGACAAAAGAGGAAAATGACAAATGCTGAAGGAGATGTAGAAAAATTGGAACATATGTAATGTTTGCGGAGTCTGAGGAGTAATTTGGAACTGTACCCAAAGAGCTATAAAATTTGCATAACTTTTGACCCAGCAATACCACTGCTGTGACTGTACACTAATGAGATTAAAGGAAAAGAAAAAGGACCTGTATGTACAAAAATATTGATAGCAGTTCTTTTAATGATGGCAAAGAATTGAAAACCGAGAGTATGCCAATCAGTTGGGGAATGGCTGAGCAAGTTGTGGCATATGGTTGTGATCAAATACTACTATGCTATAAGAAATGGGAAGGGGGATAGTTTCAGAAAAACCTACATGGGAAGACCTATATGAACCGATGTAGGGAAGTGAGCAAAAATGAAAAATAGTTATACGTGCAATACAGTAACATTGTAACAGCAAAATTGTCATGATCAAGTGAGAAAGACTTAGCAAGTCTAATCAATAACCCAAGATAATTTCCAAAGATGCATGATAAAAAGTACCTTACAACTTCAGAGAGAGAACTGTTGAGCTGAGTTCAAATTGAAATACACTTTTTTCATGCTTTTTTGCAACATGACAAGTATGAAAATGTGTGTTACATGACTTCATATGTATGATTAATATATTATTTGTCTTCTCGGAGGGGAGGGGCTTGAAAGAGAGAAAGAATTTGTCATTCAATTTTTAAAATGAATGTCAAAAATGAGAAAATAATAAATTTAAAAACAAAAATATACATAGTTGGGGACCATTTAACAAATTAAATAAGAGCATAATACAAAATTAAAACATAAAACAAGTCATAGCTACTCATAGCTACAAACTCTTTTTTAATCGAATATTCTAACCTGAATGAAAGTCTCCCAAGTGAAAGGTTATAGTCTGAACACATCATAAATAATTTTTTTTCATTTGTCCAAGTTTCTTTTTGCATAAATTGATATAATCATTGTTTCTTAAATTATGATTGTGTTGATAGTTTCCTAAATTTAAACTATATTTTTATCCTGGCCATAAATTCAAAATCTTCATGAGACATTTTTTATATGTTAGTATAATTTCTATAATAAGAATTTTCTTTTAAAATTTTCAGAATTTTAATATTCAGAAATATTACTCTCTAGTTTTCTTTATTTGCTCTATCCTTGTTTAGTATAAGTTTTAGGCCTGTTTATTTCATAAAATAAGTTTGGTAAAGTGTTTCCTGAACTTTCAGTCTTTCAGGTAGAAGTTTGGTCTTCCATTTTTATTCTCTATAATTTACTTTTGGGTATCCTCTTTACCCTTTGACCTCCCTCCTCTCCACAGATCCCACAAAATTGAGGTGTTTGTTGCCTTTAATCTCTTCCCATTGAGTGTATGGAGCTCAGTTCAGCCAATGTCCTTGCTTTGAATAAACTCTAAAGGAAGTGGTCTGACCCTAGAAGAGTTTGTATCATCCTTTCACTCCAGTTGTATATTTTTCTCCTTTATCTTGTGGCAATGGATAGAGTTCACATCATCTATTACCACCTCCACGTCCAAATACTCTCCATTTCCTTCCCTTCTCTGGGTAAGTTCAGGGTCTCTCATCTCTTCTGAAAGCAGAGGACATTTGGGTTGAACCACTATTGTAGCAGGTTCCAACAGCTGAAAAGAGGATCAAAAGAGGGTGGTCGCGGGAACTAAAACTGTTTAAGCTTAGTTGGACATGATTAACTGCCTTCAATTGTCTGAAAAGTTTTGAAAATGAAGTAGACTTTTTTAAATTGCCCCTATAAAACAGAAGTAGAAACTTTGAATGAAGTTTGCAGAGGAAAAGTTAGTGCCTATAAAAAGGAAGAAAACTGTCTAAAAGGAAAAGGAGTTGCCTTATGAAGTAATGAGTTCCTTCTCATAAATTCTTCAAGTGCATGATATTGCCCATTTATCAGGGATATCGTAGAAAGGATTTCAGATTATAATGTGAAGAAGACTAGATTTGAAGTCAGAAGATTTGGCTTCAAGTCCTGAACCTGATACTTACTAGACTATGTTCTTCATTCCTCTCCAGCATATATGGCTGACTCATTTTCACAGGATTTTCTCTACCATACCACAGAAACCTTTTCACCCTGGAAGCTCACTCTGTTTCTTCTCTACTTTTCACATGGGAAGTACCCTCTATTCCCAGGGCACCTCTCTCTTGTTAGCTGGTTCCTCTTTAAATAGGAGGCTTCCTTCCCCTTTAAATAGGAGACTGAGACCAACCATGTCTTCATTCCTCTCCAGGCTGAACTGATGATTAATCTGCACAAGACTCCTCTGTCATACCTCCAAATGGTTAGCATTTTTCAGCCACTTTTCAGTTCCTTTTATGTGTTATCTTCCATCATTGAAATGCAAGCTTTTGGAAGGAAGGAACTCTTTCTTCTGTTTGTACCTGTATTCCCAACAACTTAGCACAGTATTCAGTACTTGATAAATGCCTGTTGAATGACTACATTTCGTTAGTCAAGGCATCTCCTCTTTCATCAGTTTGGCCTGTATGATCTTCATCTTTTTTCCAACACATAGTCAAAAAATAGATAACACATGATGTCTTTTCCAACTGTAAAATTCACGGATTATTATTTGACCTTTTCTTATATGATCAAAAGCACTGAAAGATACTCCCAGCTTAATATATGAGAGCTCTCAAGTCTGTGGGAGTAGGCAAAGAAGTAATAAGTTACCAATTAGTCAACAAAAATTTATCAATGCTTGCCATGTTTTATAAAGGAAACTTGAGTATAGTCTCTAATCTCATACTACAAAATCATATAAGACATATATGCTATATACACAAGATAAACATGCACAAATTTCACAAAATAAACCCTATACCAGACTTAAAGTACAATACAATAATATAAAATGAGACAGTATTATGTGTGCAACTGATGATACAAATAAGAGGGAAATAACTCAGGCAGTATGAAGTAGATGATGGGTCATGATGATCTAGTAAAGCAACTTGGGAATCCTTGTAAATGCTTCCCAGAAAGCATTATTATGTTGTTTTTCTTTGACTTTGTTTATTTTATTGATTGCCTAAGAAGTCCCACCTACACCACTTTCAAGGCAGGCATTGTAGAAATAAGCACAAATGTCAAATGAGTTTTTTCAGGACTTGGAGTCAGGGCTAACCAGGATTCAAATCCTTCATCTAACACTTATTGGTCTGGCAAGTCAGTTAACTTCTCAACCTCAGTTAGCCTATCTGTAAAGTGAGGGTGATGATATCTGTAGGATCTGCATCACGATGTTAATATGAGGCCCAGAAGCATATAAGACATTTGCCAAACCTTAAAGTGCAATGTAAATCTCAGTAATTATCATTGTGAAATAGACTTGAGTGGACTTACCCTAGGATAGGAATGAGGACTGACTCTGGAGTCATGGGATCTGAGTTCAAATCCCAATTTTGATGGCTATTTACTTCTGTGGCATTGGGGAAATCATTTAACTTCCCTGGGCCTCAGTTTTCTCATCTGTAAAATGAGGATTCAGGAATTTGGACTAGGTAGTCTTTGAGGTTCTTTCCAAATCTATATCTATATAACCCGATGACCTACCGAATGGGAATGTGAAGTAGGAAAGAACCTTTAAATCCTATCATACTACTGGAATGCAAGCTAAGATCATTCATTTTACATTGTAGTTTTTTATTTCTTATCAAAAATGTTACTCTTCTAAACTGATCTCTAATTATCTATATTTCTACTTTTCTCAGGAACAAGGCAGCCTTAACACACAACAAATCTTGGGCAACAGATCTTGGTCAGTTTGTTTAAAATGATATTCATGCTAGACTTTTGCCCAACTTCCAAATCCCTTCAGTTGGGAAGCCTATTAGAAATAAAGGAAATTGAGACATTCACTGAGAGAGAGAAAGACAGAAAGAGACCTTCACAGTCATTTGCAGCATCCTGGAGAAATAGGAATGGAATCCAGTCATAGAATAAAAATAAATTCTTTAACCCACATCATGATACCTTCTATTTGAAAAGTTGGTTCATCAGAAAAAAGTAGAACTTTCCCCATTCCTCATAACCTCCTCAACAGCTTCTGGATCCCTTGCTTGATTTCCTTTGTCCGGACTCCATAGACAATGGGGTTCATGGCTGGAGGGATGAGGTGATGCAGGATGTTGAGCAGGATGGGGACATCATGAGGAATTCTTTTTCTGGCTACATTGGTGATGACCAGTACTAGTAGGATGGTACTGAAGAAGAGAATAAGGATGAAATGGGAGCCACATGTGCTCAGAGCCTTGACTGCAGCCCCCTCTGCCTTCATCCTTAGTACAGCCCGAAGAATAAAAGAGTAAGAGAGAATGATGAGGATGAGGTCAGAACCCAATAGGGTCCAGCCAATCACAAACTGATAGATCCTGTTGAAAGTGATGTCATCACAGGAGAGTATAGAGACAGACAAATTAGTGCAGATGCAGTTCTTAATGATGTTCCCACAGTAATGGAGTTGGGAAGAAAGGATTGCAATGGGTGCAGTAAGGAGAGCATTCCTAGCCACAATGAAGATGGTGGCTTTGATCACAAATTGATTTGTGATGATAGATGGATAATGTAGTGGCTTGCAGATGGCCACGTATCTATCATAGGCCATCACAGTGAAGGTACAGGACTCCATGGTTAGGAAGCTGTTCATGACGTACATCTGGAGGAAGCAGGCAGGGAAGCTGATGGGTCTGAGATCAAACCAGAAGATGGCCAGGACCTTGGGGATGACCGTGATGCAGAGAACAATATCCAGCAGAGATAGTACAATAAGTAAATAGTACATGGGTTCATGCAAAGATGTTTCTAGCCTTATAGTGAGGAGGAGTGTGGCATTGGCCCACATGGCTAATAGGAATAGCAGGCTCAGGGGCACAGAGAGCCAGTGCTGCCAGCTCTGGTAGCCAGGGAAACAGATGAGGAGGAATTCAGAAGGTAAAGGAGAGGAGCTGTTGCCAGTGAGTGCCATGAAGCAGGCCTTGAGTTAGGCAGATTTTCTCTATGGACATCTTCCACAGACAGGGACAGAAGTGAGTTCTCTAGTTAATTTCTTCATCTTGATTCTAGAAGGATATGGTGTCTCATTAAAGAGGGAAAATTCTTTATAGAATAGTTTCACTAAATGCAAGAGAAATGGTTGGAGCAGCCCCCACTTCATATTTTGTCTGGTAGGGTACTATTGGGGATATCTCATCCCCTATCCCACTAGATATCTTCCCGTACCACAAAAACCTAAACTCTGAGTTCATAATAGAAACAAGAGCCTAATTCAAGATGGGAGTAGGCAAGAAATGCCTTCTGTTCTAGTAGAGAGCATTCATAGCAAGCAAGTGAAAGAAAGGTTCAGTGATGAAAGTCTCCAGTTAGTGGCTATCACTCAGGCCTCAGGGACCAGATTCGATTGGGAAAAGAACAATGGAGGCTTTTTGGAAGAAATAATTTGCTTAGGAACTGAAGTTCTGCAGAGATTATAATAAGGTCCACCTCATCTCATAGCCCCTGCAATGAATAGTGATGGAATAATACTCAAAGAAGAAATTACCATAGGTACCAAAATAAATATACTATAAAGTAAAATGGGAAAGTTGATCAAGGACCAAAAAGATGGTAGACTAGGCACATTTTCCTTCACTCTGTCCCCACGCCAGAAGCACAATTATGAACTGATTTCAAATAATTGTCACTGAATCCACAAGACAATAGCAGTAGAACCCTGAAAGGTAAAATCCTCATTAATACAAGAGAACACAAATCCCTAATCTTCAGGAACTTTTTCACCCCTTCTCCCACAGTAACCTCTACCTCTCCTAGTAGGGATGCACAAACTACACCAAGGGCCTGTGCCTGGATATTTTATTGGGATTACATCTTGCTTCTGAGACTTTTCAGCGTGCATCCTTCCCTGCCTGACTCTGAGCCTTCAACAAACAGTAGACACTGATTCTTCTTAGCCAATTGACAAGAAAGGCAGGAAAGGGAAGTTTTCTCACCAAAATTGAGCAGACTGTTTTGCAAACACCACTAAACCAAAGAAATAAAGGAAAGGTAAACAAGCACAACTGTCAAGTGAAGAAAAAGTAATGAAGTGAATTATTCATGCTTAGAGATTATTGAGAGAAAGAATGAGGAAGAGATCAACTGACTTTTGGGATAAAAATAAGAGATCACTAAGATTTTTTCAGTCTCCCATTTCAAAGATGAAAATCTCTTCTTGACACCAAATAACAAGGTAATGATGCAAAATAGAACTTAAAGAAAAGGGAGAAGGACACAGTATATTGTAAAAAAAATCATTAGAGATGTAGAAAGCCATGAGAGCTATTCATTTGAACTAAAACTTGAACAATTAAGTTAGGTTGGTGAAAAATTCTATCCAAGATAAATACTTCCTTTCTCCCCATAAATATATGTACCAGAGCTAGGAAAATCACTTCCACTTCTTGGGTCATACATACGTTTTTGTTTCTTTGAGAATTCGTGTGTAGTAGAATTTTATATCCTATAGTCCAAGAGATTAGGGGACCTAATACCATACTAAGAGCATAAGAGGCTACTAAATCAATGATTGATTCTTGCTCAAATTAGTTAAGGTTCTTGTTTCATTCACACATCAGGTGTATGTTGATGTATTCCTAAGTGGTGCTCCAATAAACCTCACCCAGGAGAAGGACATGTAGACATGAGTATTATTCCATCACTATTCATTGTGGGGACCATGAGATGAGGTGAATCTTAGTATAATCTCTGCAGTCTCAGTATTATTGCCAGTCTATCACTACCCTTTATGTAACCACTGAGCCTCCCAGGAGCCTTTAAGAGGTAAGAGACTTTGGAAGTCGTCTGATTCACTCCCTACCTCAAGCATGGATTCCCTCTACAATATTTCTGGCAGGTCCACATCCAGCAACCCCTTTAGAACTTTCAGCATCTGTTATTAGACAGTTCTGATGTTTTCAAAGGTTATCCTTATACTGGATCAAAATCTTCCTGTGATTTCAATCCCTTAGATCTAGTTTTGACATCTAGGGCTATGTAAAACAAGTATACTCTTCCTTCCACTCAATAGCCCTTTAAATATATATTTACCTCTGATGTACATCCAGCCCAAATCTTCTCCTCTTCAGGTAGTATTTCACAGTAAAAGAAGTCCTGGATTTGGAAGCAGACTTGGATTCAGACCAAATGCTGGCTCTGCTACTTAATGCCTCAGTGACCTTGGGAAAGTCTCTACACCTATTTGAGCATCAGTTCCCTCCTTGGAAAAAGAAAGGGCTTAGATTCAATAATCTCCAAAGTCACTTTCTTGCAGATTTTTGATCTTAGGATGTTTTGAAATTTCTCTAGTTCCTATGTGAAAATCTGGTATTTAGTAGAGAACTTAGAAGTTAATTTGTCTAACCAGTTACTGCGAATGAAAATCCCTTCTAAATCAACATCCCTGACAAGGTAATATGTAATAAGCAACTGGGACGGATGGATTGCTGGGCTCCCTGTGATGCTGGTGACTCAGAGCAGCCCACAGTTCCTATTTCTGCTGTCTACCCTGGGAGTCTGCCTGCTTCTGCTATGGATCAGGACACAAAGAGTTTCTTTACCCCACTTAATATATCCCTCTCCCTCACCCCAATACTTCCTCCTATACAAGAGAAAAATATGTTATTATCTCTTCACCCTCAAATATCTCCTTTCTTCCCTCCTTTTACAGAAAAAGATCTGGGCTAGGGTCTTGCTGTATGAACCAGCACTTTCAGGCAAGATCTGGGGCTTCTCCCTTGTTTCTAGATTGTAGCTAATATCACAGAGCAGTTTTATGGCCAAGCTCTGCTCCTTTTTGTTCCCCAGTGTCAATAGGTAGAAGAATTTGGACCAGTGGGACTTGAAACCCATTGGCCCCATTCAGATTCACAGGAGAGGCTATCTGGAGGAGGAAAGTACCTAAGAGACTCTGGGATGTTTAAAAAAAGATAATGAAAATTAAAATATGGAATATGAAGGGAGAAGGCTTTAGAGGACAGGGGACAAGTTTGGTTTGGTTTTCTTTTGTTGTTTATTTTTACTTTATTTCTACAGTGCCTAGAACAACGCTCAATATGTAGTAAGTACTTAATAAAAATAATACCTAGCATTTGTGCTGCACATTAAGGTTTCCAAAGTACTTTACATACGTTATCTCATTTGACTCTCACAACCCAGCAACAACTTCGTGAGGCAGGTGCTGTTATCATCTCCATTTTGCAATGAGGAAACTAAGGCTGAAAGAGGTTAAGTGACAAAATGCAGGGTTACACAGACACTAATTGTCGGAGACAGAGCTTCACATAAGCTCTTACTGACTGCAATTCTAGCACAATAACTACCATGCCACCTACATGTCCTATAAATGCTTGTGATTAATTTAAAAATAAAGCAAGATGAAACTTCACAAGAAGAAAACTTCCATGGCAAGATACGTGGGAAGAGACAAAGGGCCAAAGGAGAACAAGTCAAAGAGCAAGAAAATCTGACTCGTAGGAGAAAGTAATGAGACTGATCAAAGGCAGGGACTATTTTTCTTCACTCTTTTCACCCCTGGGATCAAGCACAATATTTTGTTCAGAGTACTAAGTACTTAGTAAATGTTTGTTGAATTAATTTGCATGAATTTATTTACATGAGAAACCATCTATGGATTCATCCTTGTCTTTAATGGTCAGAGGAGAGGACCCAATCTTAATAAGTAACCTTGAGGACAATGCTACTCTTTGGACCCTTTCAGCACAGGAAGGTCCACAGCCCCCTTAGCAAAGCTTAGCCTGATCTTTTGGAAAATGCTTATGATTCATAGCAAACAGTTTGGTACCTGAAAAGAATTAAAGGAGTAATTAGGTGGTGCAGTGGATAGAGCATAGGTCCTGGAGTCAGAAGGACCTAAATTCAAATCTGAAAAGAATTAAAGGAGTAATTAGGTGGTGCAGTGGATAGAGCATAGGTCCTGGAGTCAGAAGGACCTAAACTCAAATCTGAAAAGAATTAAAGGAGTAATTAGGTGGTGCAGTGGATAGAGCATAGGTCCTGGAGTCAGAAAGACCTAAATTCAAATCTGAAAAGAATTAAAAGAGTAATTAGGTGGTGCAGTGGATAGAGCATAGGTCCTGGAGTCAGAAGGACCTCCATTCAAATCTGAAAAGAATTAAAGGAGTAATTAGGTGGTGCAGTGGATAGAGCATAGGTCCTGGAGTCAGAAGGACCTAAATTCAAATCTGGCCTCAGACACTTATACTTGCAAGACGCATGGCTGTGAGCAAATCATTTGACCCTGATTGCCTTGCTCCCAAACCCCACCCCCAAAAAAGAAGCAGGAAAAGACCTTTGGATTAATCAAAACTGCTGAAATACATGTGTAAAGAAATAGAGTTGTCAGTTTTTGAGCACTTGATGACAAAAAACTACATAAACATAAGGCTTAAATTACCTTCTAAAATTATTTCTATTTATTTTGTCAAATATTTCTCAATTACGTGTAACAACTTTAGCAATCATGCTGTCAAATTTTGAGTTTCAAATTCTGTGCCTCCCTTTGGCGCCTCCCACCTCTTTGGGAGGACAAGCCTTGTGATGATAATTAGTTATATGAAATTATGCAAAACAAATTTCTGTATTAGCCATGTTGCAAATAAAAACACAAACAAAATAAAATAAAATAAAATAAAATAAATGGAAAAAGTATGCTTTCAACTGGATTCAGAGTTCCTCAATCTTCTTTTTAGAGATAGATAACATTTCTCATCATGGGTTCTTTGGAATTCTTTTGGGTCATTGTCTTGATCAAAGTAGCTAAGTTTTTTATGATTCATTATCCTTATAATATTGCTGTGAATGTGTACAAATTTCTTCTGGCTCTGCTCACTTCACTTTGCATCAGTTCATATAAGTCTTCTCAGGTTTTTCTGAAATCATCCTGCTCATCATTTCTTATAGCACAACAATATTCCATTAAAATCATATGCCAAAACTTGTTCAGGTATTCAGCAATCAATAGGCATCCCCTTGATTTCTAATTTTTTGCCCCATTAAAGAGCTGCTATAAATATTTTGTAGAAATAGGTCACTTTCCCTTTTCTTTGATCTCACCCCCCAGTGGTGGTATTTATTGTCAAATAAATGCATCTGCATAGTTTTATTGTCATCTATACATAGTTACAAATTTGTCTCCAAAATGGTAGAACTACATCATAATTCCACCAACAGTGCATTTGGGTCCCAAAGTTTCCATCCATATCCTCTCCAGCATTTGTCGTTTTTCTTTTCTGTCATATTAGTCAATCTAATAGGTGTGAGGTGGTATCTCAGAGATATTTTAATTTTCAATGTTGCAATCAGTACTGATAAATAGCACTTTTGTGTGACTATTGACAGATTTAATGTCTTCTTCTGGAAACTACCTGCTCATATATTTCAATATTTTATCAACTGGAGAATGTCTCTCATTTTTATATATGGGGCTCAGTTCCATATAAATTTGAAAATTTAGGACTTTGTAAAAGAAAATTTTCTTAAATTTTTCACAGTTTTCTCTCTTTCTTCTAATTTTGGCTATATTGGTTTTAGTTGTGCAAAAGTTTTTTAATTTCATGGAATCAAAGTTATCCATTCTACACTTTGTGATATTCTGATGTCTTGTTTGGTCACAAACTCTTCCCTTATCTATAGATCTAACATTTAACATTTTCAATAATTCTCTAAGTTACTTAAGACTTTATATCTTTATCATTTATACAGTTTAGTATTATCTTGGGATATGGTGTGACATGTTGGTCTTTGCCTAGTTTCTGCTAAGCTGCATTCCAATTTTCCCATAAATTTTTGCCGGATGTTGAGTTCTTCTCCCCAAAGCTTGGATCATTGAGTTTATCAAACAGTAGATCACTATGGTCATTTACTACTGTGTATTGTGTGCCTAATCTTGTCTGCTGATCAACCACTCCATTTCTTAGCCATTATCAATTTTTTTTTTATGTTTACCACTTTGTACTATAGTTGAAGGAAAGATAAGTGGTACAGCGGGGAGAGCACTGCACTTGAAATAAGGAAATCTTGAGTTCAAATCTGGCCTCAGACAATTAGCAGCTGTGTAACCACAGAACAATCACTTAACCTTGTTTGCCTCAATCCCTCATCTGTAAAATTAACTAGAGAAGGAAATGGCAAACCACTCCAGTAGCTTTGCCAAGGAAACACCAAAATGTGGCCATGAAGAGTCACACATGACTGAAACAATTGAAAAAAAACAAAAAATATAGTTTGAAATCTGAAACTATTAGACCTCCTCCCTTCACTTTTTCATTGATTACCTTTATATTCTTGGCTTTTTTACTCTTTCAGATGAATTTTGTTACCACTTTTCTTGCTCTATAAAAAATTACTTGATATTTTGATTGGAATGGCCCTGAATAAGTAAATTAGATAGAATTGTCATTAGGGAAACTGATCTATAGTTTTCTTTCTCTGTTTTTGCTTTTCCTGGTCTAGGTATCAATACTATATTTGTCATAAAAACTTGATAGGACTCCATTTATTTTTTCAAATAATGTACATAGTAATGGGATTAGTTGTCACTTAAATATTTGGTAGAATTCACTTGTAAATCCCTCTGGTTCTAGGGATTTCGTTTTCTTTTGTGGCTCATTAATGGCTTGTTCAGTTTCATTTTCTAAGATGAACTTATTTAAGTGGTCTATTTCCTCTTTGTTAATCTGAACAATTCACATTTTTGTAAATATTCATCCATTTCACCTAGATTTCCAGATTTATTGGCATATAAATGGGCAAAATAGTTTCTAAGAATTGCTTTAATTTCCTCAATATTGATGGTGAATTCATCCCTTTAATTTTTGTTCACAGAGGATTTTACATTCAATGCAGCTTCTGAGACTGAGATGCAACAAAGCATGTATTGACTCTCTGCAGTTTATGCTAATTTTGACTCAATGATTAACAAAAGTTCAAAAACAGAGGTCCAGGCTGTCTATTAAACTGAAACGTCTACAAAGTCATTGGGCTGACTTCACTGTTGTATGCCTATATAACCTGGACAGTATACCAGTGCCATTCCAGTAAAGTGAATCACTTGCTTTTGAATTGACTAAGGAAGATTCTGAAGATCACCTAGCAAGATAAATTACTGGACCATAAGGTCCCTTCTCAACTGCCAAGTATTCAAACTCTGCTACAGAGAGCTTAACTCTAATGGGCTGGCCAATAAACCTTTGATCTGGCAATATCACTACTAACTCTATATTCCAAAGAGATCATTGTTAAGGAAAAAGAATCTACATGTGCAATAATATTTATTGCAGCCCTTTCTGTGGTGGCAAAATATTAGAAAGTGAGAGGATGCACATCAATTGGGGATAGCTAATCAAGCTGTGGTATATGAATGTAATGGGATACTATTGTGCAATAAATGATGAAGAGGCATATTTCAGAAAATCCTGGAAAGACTTGGACAATCTGATATAAAGTGAAATGAGCAGATCTTGTAAAACATGGTATGCAGTATCAGCAACATTATGTGATGGCCAACTATGAATGACTTAGCTCTTCTCAGAAACCCAGTGATCCAAGATAAGTACAAAGGACTCATGAAGGAAATTGCTATCCACATCCAGATAAAGAACTAGTGGACTCTGAATGCAAATTGAAGCATATTTTTTCACTTTATTCTTTTTCATGTCTTTTTTTCTTTTGATCTGTTTCTTCTCTCACAACTGTGACTAATACAGAAATATATTTCATATAGCACATGGATAACCTATATCAAATTGCCTACCATTTTCAGAAGAGTGGAGAGCAATGAGGGAGAGAGATAAATTTAGAATTCAAAATCTTATTAAAAAAAGAATGCTAAAAGTTGTCTTCATGTGTAACTGGGAAAATATAAAATACTATTTAAAAATCAATTGGAAGATATTTAATTCTCTATGTGTGTTTATGCATGTCTGTGTGTATGTGTGTGTATGTATGTGTGTGTACATGTTTATGAAGACAGTTTTGGCAATCAGTTCAGAGAATGGATGGCAGTTGTTAATAGGAAAGTCAGAGGTGTTAAAAAGAGGGTAAGTAGAGCTTATATGAGGCAATGTAACCGTGACAAGTGTGTTTCCTGGAAAGAGAGTGTTCAGTATATTAATAAAAAGAATGGTCTTTCCTCCTACCCCTTATCCTGTTGGGCAAAATTCTATCCATATATTTCTATCCCTGATCCTGCCAAAGGCTGTCTACCTGTGGACTAAGTATTAGAAAACTAGAAACTTTGAAATTCTGTAAAGAAATCATAATGAAATTAATTCATTTAGGAAACTGATAAAGTAATAAGTGGTTGGATGAATTACTTTTCCTTGAAAAGTTTTACATCTCTTGGAGCCAAAAACCTTGGAGTCTTTGTTTCCAGATACATCATTGCAAACAAATAGAGGTCATATCCACAGTATACAATTAAATTCACAAATTTTCAAAAAAACCTATTTGGTGCCTACTAGGTGGTGGGTACTTTGCTAGGCTCAACAGTAGTTCAGATGTCAATTTGTCTAGAAGATGTATCTAATGTAGAAGTCAAAATGGTGGGTCAAATGGTTTGTAAAAAATAATTGATTTTTAATCTAATCTAATTGAGGTGGTGTAGTATAGAGTATGACTCCAGGTAACAGAGGTGGGGGAGGAAAAAAAATGTTTATATTTATTGCCCTATTAGTAATAGCCCTTTGCAAAAACTAGTTGATTGTTGGTTAAATGATCATTTGGAGCTAACTGCTGGGAATTAGTATTGAGGGAAAATCAGGAAAATGGGGAGCTGAGATGATAACATTAGACAACAATCAATCTGACCCATGAAGGATACAGAAAAAGCTCTGAGGTGAACTCATAGCAAAACACAGGTGATCTGCTTCATCAGGTCAGTGAGAGTTAGGATTAGCACTCCAGCACTTCACCACATAATTTAAAATAATTTCAAGGAGAAATTGCTAATAACTTGTAGGATAAGGAAAGTCTTTATGAATGAGATGGAACCTGAACTATGATATCAAGGATCTAGAGTTTCAACAAGACATTGATGGGGAGCACATTCATTTCAGATGAAGGGATTTTAGAAAGACCTGGAGAAAGGAAATAATATGTTAATCCATCAGCAAAGCATTTATTAAAGGTTTACAATGTGCCAGGCACTGGGAATACAAATGCAAGCAGAAATAAATCCAGTCTATGCCCTCAAAAAGTTTATATTCTAATGGAGGAAGACTACCCAAAGGGGAGCTCGAAAGCAACTGTGGTAAAAGAGGAAAAGACCGCAGTCAGAGGACTTGGAAGAGTACTGTTGTGGAGATGAGTTAGCAATGTAGCCTGGAGTGAAACAAAGATATGATTATCCTGAACTTTATCCTTAATAGGAGGTTCCAGGAGAAATCAGGCAATGAAATGGAGAGGTATCTGAGGGCACAGGATACTTCCAATGGGAGAAGTAATCAAGGAATGAATTGAACTTCCAAGGTTAAGAGGTTTCTATGACATGGTGGAAAGAGTCTCATGGAGATGAAACAGCTTACATTCTAATAAGGGAAGACAACACATAAAAGAACTACCAATGAGGCCAGTCTGAGAGTAACAGAGGATCTAGAGGAGTAATATGAAATAAGACAGGAAAGGTGAAGTTGAATCAATGACAGAGGGCTTTCAATGTGAAACTTGAAGTGCCAACAGTAGAAATATGAGTTGAGACAATTATTCAGAATCATCAAATCAGACAAACACAGAGTGAACTACAAAATACACAGATATCCAGGGAGAGGTGCAGTCACTATGAAGGGGAGGAAAGGTAGGAGATGCCCCATGAGAACAACAGCACAGCTATTCTGGAGTCCAGAGAGAGACTAGCTACTCTGCACTAGACTTTGAGCAAAGACTAGATGTCTATTCATCAGGAGTATTAGAGGAGGGTGTTCTAAAGAGGATGGACTAGAAGAATTCTGAGTTTGCTTCTCTAAAACTGAGTCTAGATCCTTTTTCTTTAGACACAATAGATACTTTATGTTCACCTGCAAACACAGAGACTGAAAGAAGGAATAAAAGACAGAAACCCAGTAATACAGATTGATTCACATTTCAGGTTATGATAATATAGTGGGGAGGACAACATGATCCTTCCTATCCTTTAGCTCAGTCCTCAATTCACAGCACTAGATTGGAAGAGACTTCCCTGTCCTCACCCCCTCCTTTTCAGTAACTTCTGGATACCTTGTTTGATTTCCTTGGTCCTCACACCATAGACAATAGGATTCAGAGCTGGGGGGATAAGGTGGTGAAGGACATTGAGAAGGATCAGGATGTCCATGGGAACTCTCTTCCTGGCCACATTTGTCAGAACAACAACCAGCAAGATGGTGCTAAAGAAGAGAGTGAGAATAAAGTGGGAGCCACATGTGCTCAGGGCTTTGACTGCAGCCCCCTCAGCCTTAATTCTCAGCACAACTCGCAGGATAAAAGTATAAGAAATGAAGATGAGGATGAGATCAGAGCCAAGCACAATCCAGCCAGCCACAAACTGGTAAATTCGGTTGAAAGTGAAATTGTCACAGGAAAGTCGGGACACAGATAAATTGGCACAGATGCAATTCTCAATTATATTTTTTCCACAGTAATGAAGTCTGGATGAAAGGAGTGGAATGGGTGCAGCAAGGAGAGCATTTCTGGCCACGATGAATACACTAACCTTGACCACAAACTGATCAGTGATGATGGATGGGTAACGCAGAGGTTGGCAAATGGCCACATAACGGTCATATGCCATAACCATAAAGGTGCAGGACTCCATGGAAAGAAAACTGTTCATTATGAACATCTGGAGGAAACAGGCAGAGAAACTGATGGCCCTTAAATCAAACCAGAAGATAGCCAAGACCTTGGGAATGACAGTGAGGCACAGCACAATGTCCAACAGGGAGAGAAGGCTGAGCAGGTAGTACATGGGCTCATGAAGGGAGGCCTCTAACCGGATGGTGAGCAAGAGGGTGGCATTGGAAGCCATGGCCAGGAGGAAAAGCAGACTCAGGGGCAGGGAGAGCCAGTGCTGCCAGCTCTGGTATCCAGGAAAGCAGATGAGGAGGAACTCAGAGAGTGCAGCAGGTAAGCTGTTGTTGGCATGTGCCATGAGGTAAGGCATGGGTTGGTCAGAGTTTATGTGGAGTTCAGCAAATGTAGAAGCAGGAGTCAACTCATCACAAATGAAGATGATGCCAGGAGTCACCAGGCTAGGTCAGAATCTCTCCTGAGCAAAGTTGGTACCACATCACACTCTTTGTGGACAGAGCTGCCCCCTCAGCAAGGTACATACAGAAATAAAATAGGAATATTGGTCCTTCTTTCTGTCATCACTTCCTCCCTCTGAATTTCTGCTTACCCATCTGTAAAATGAAGAAATAGAAGTGGATGATTTTTAGGGGCCCCTCTACAGCATACACTTTTTGCTTATATGATTCTATAGGTTACGGGCATGAGAAAGGTCTTTTGAGAATGGACAGTCTCAAACAGCTCACAAGACCCAATTTGATTCACATGCCTTCATATTTCTATGTCATCTTCAACAAGTCACTTAATATGAGACGCAGTTTCCTTGTTTGCTAAAGTAAGAACTCAGAGTTATAGAGAGCATTAAAGGAGATAATATATTTAATGCAGTTTGCAAACCTTAAACATATTATAGATATGTTACTGTTATTTTTATTGTGGGAAGAGCAATAGTTTGGGGGCATATGCACTGAATAAATGCTGCTGGGAATGGAGTCAGATGGAAGGAAGAGTAGGTAATGTTGAATCTATTACTCCATAAATTTCTTCTTAATCAGAGTCATCAAGGCATGTATGAGTTTGAGATGTACAGTATGAAAAAAATAATCATCTCTTTTTTGAGTTATGCCATTAGTCTCTAATTATTTTATTACATACTCTATCAGTAAGAAAGTTTTAATCATGCATTTAATCATGTTCAGTCATTTATAATCACATGTTAGAATGTAATTATAAATGAGTAAATATAGTCTACTCATAGATAACTGTACTTCTGTATCAAGAATGTACCTTCTGTAGTAATATTTATGTACATTTTAAAACTTACACAAATATAGAAATTATAAAAGTTCAAAGTAAAGATTAAATAATATTTGACTCTAGACTCAATGGGGAACAACTGAGATTTATCAAGAAGGGATATAATGGAGTAAGAGCTGAAATTTAGGGGAAACACTTTGACAATTGTTTGGAGGATGAAAAGACTTCAGGTGGGAAGACCTATTAGGAAGCTTGTGATTGTCCAGAAGAGAGATGATTAACACCTGAAGCAGTGTATTGTGTCAGTAGAGCGAAGGATAAATGGAGATTGGATAGATGTTTTGGAAGTAGATGGGGAAAGACTGGACAGTTGATTAGATATGTGTGGTGAAAGGGGAATGTGAAGATTAACCCAAGGTTCTGATCCTGAGAAACTAACAGGTAGTACCATCTTTTATAGACTACAGAAATGTGGAAGAAGCATAGGTTTGAGAGGAAAGTCTGCTATTCAAATCACAGATCGCTCGTGCATTCTCACTTTGACCTGATCCATGCTCCAAGAAAACTAATAGTATCCTCCTTGATTTTTCCCTATTTGTGAAGAAATACCTTCGTACCCTTTCCCTAACCCATTAAAATTCTCTCTCTGCTCTCTCTTACTTAATGTTCATTTTTCTCTCCTGTTTCTGTTTCTATATCACAAACCTGTGGCAATTCCAACCAAAGAAAGGGAAGTGTGTAAGCACCTATCATAAAGAGGACAGCGAGGGAAGAAACTAAGAACCCAGGAAGAATGAATGACTGGATCGCTCTTCAGTCACTCCTTTTCAATACTCAAACCGTGTGCCACCATGTCTTCCCAACATCCTGA
The DNA here is from genome assembly GCA_028658325.1 of Potorous gilbertii. Classification (NCBI taxonomy): domain Eukaryota; kingdom Metazoa; phylum Chordata; class Mammalia; order Diprotodontia; family Potoroidae; genus Potorous; species Potorous gilbertii. Next base: position 72,364,301 of record CM053771.1, on the reverse strand, counting down.
TATCCTTGTGCATCCATTTAAAGACATGTCAATTTGACCTCCAATCATAGAATAGGAAGAGAAGTCATTAGCAAGAGGACTCTAGTATGAGCCATTACTCATCTAAAAGAAGGAAATATTTCTGAACCTTCTAGAACTCAATTTCTGTGTCAGCATGTAATTATAAATCAATAAATGTATCTTACTGACTTCAGTCTTTTGTATGAACTAGTCCTAAATTCAGGTCTGGACACTGACTCTTCCAACTCTATATAACCTTTATTATAACCTTTGTAAACTTATATAAACCATTAACTCCCTCCCTTCACTTCTCCCTAAACTCACAATGCTCAGTTGAAATTCCTCTGTGGAAACAGTCACTGTTTTGTGGTAGGTTTTATAGATTCCAGACCCTCCTCTTGGGATCAGTAAGGAAAATGTTTGGGTTGTTGGAGAGTGGCCCCATGAGGTGTCACACCTACCTATCTTCTTCCTGAAGGGAAATGGATTGCAGCCAAATCTTTCTCAGGAAGAGGATATTAGGAATGAGAACCATAGTCAGTGCCTTAAAATTCAACTCTTTTCCTCTTGTCCTATTTCTTTTTTCTGTGACAGTGATGCCATGAAGGAAGAAGTTCATGGGATAGTTGTCCTGGAAAAGCAGTCATACCTTAATATTGTGTTGTCTCATGGGATTAATAGAAGCATTTCCTTCTCTCACTCTCTCTCTCTCTCTCTCTCTCTCTCTCTCTCTCTCTCTCTCACCCACACACCCATCCACACACACACACACACACACACACACACACACACACACACAGCTTATAATCTAGAGTCCATCTAACTTGCTACACAAAGCAGTTGAGGAATACCTGTAATCCTTTGCAGAAGACAACAGACACCTTTGTTCTATCACTTTCAATTCATCCCTTTGTCAGAATAAGTACTGAGTTCTTTCCAATGATGCTTCTATAGGATGAGTTCAAGTCCTTTCATCATACAGGTCACCATTTTCTAGATGCATTTCAGGTCCTTCTCAAAATATGGAGTCTTGTAGTAAATAGGAAATTTGTGGAAAAGTTTTTTTTCAATAAAGAAAAGTTGAACAAAGGTTTTCTCTTAATTCTAAGAGGTATTGTAACCTCTTAATTGTTAATTCTCTCTTAATTCTAAGAGGTATTATAATCTCTGCCTGAACTCTGGCGTTTGAATTACCTTCTTTGTCTACGTGTACTGTACAACAAGCATTTGTTCAAATGCTAAACCAATAAAAAAAAATGCCTGTTGCATACAATAAAATTGCTGATCTGATTCCTAGGCAAAAAGTATCGAGTTCATGTGAAAAGTAACCCACTAACCTAACATTGTGCAACCTTCACCTGTGTCCAACAAGTGAAACTAGAATCCTACCTATAGCTGACCTTGCAAGAATACTATCAAGGTTTCCCCTATGCCTAAAAGAATTAAAAGTCCCTCCTTATCTTTTTTCTATGATTCAAGTAAGGTTCTTTATATTACTTTACAACGATTCTCATTGCTTTAGTGTTCCACATGATCTCTGAGGTTAACTCATCTGTGGTCAACATTTGGCATCAGGAATAGACTCATGGACACCTCACAAGCTCAGACAATGCTATTATTCAAAGTAAACATAAAGGAGGAAGAAAGAGGGAACCACTTCACCAAAGTGACAAGAAACAAGCAAACAAACAAGAGATATAGATATATACATATAATATATGGGTACACATATGCCATAAATATATATATATATATATATATATATTTATGTGTATACATAAATATACAAAATATACATAAGTAAACATATGTTATATTGTGAATCTATCTGTATGGCTAAATGTAAATGCTTACATGCATATATTCCTGCATTTGAGAAAGCAGCTAGATTTAACATGGTTGCTGCATAGCCCCAATTACAGGCAAAAATCACTACAAATATAGCTAGAGTAAGGCAGGAATTAAGACTGAAATACAGAAGCTTTCAAAGAGTTGTGCAGCTAGTAGATGGGAATAAATCCCATTTTCTGGACTCCTCTAATTGAAAGTCTGCTCCAGATTTTGTTAGAAGAAGCTAAAAGCAGTCAGAAAAAGAAAGTATTAACATTCTGAATGATTAGCCAAGAGTTTCAAGTGTCCAAAGAAATTTCAGATTCAAGATTTGAGCCTAGAGACAAGGAGGAAGGGTACTGCCACTAAAAGACAGTTTTCAGACAATAAAATCTCCCAATACTTCCTTTCAAAAGCTTTACCTCTTTCTGTAATAGAAAAAAAGCTAAAGCAGTTGTCCTAGTTCTCTGTCCTAAGGAAGAAAGTTCTTAGCATTAACTTATTGTTTTATCTGTTCTTTGTGGTACAGAAGTAAATAGTGTCTGTTTGCCTGCTGTGTTTATCTGGGAATATTCTCTTTTTCTCTTGGGTTTATCATGTTTATCAAGATGTTACTGCAACATTCATCATGTAAAACGAGGAAAGAAGAATTATGGCAGAGAGTCTCCTCAATCGCCAGAGGTTATCTGACGCTGGAATCACTCGTCTTCTCTTTGCATTCCAATTTGGCCAATCAGAGTGAAAAGAGAAGGAAAAAACCTATCACTCTCTGTGTCTCCATATGCAAGAATTTAATAGTATTACTATTATTAATAATATATTATTATATACTATTTATTATTATATATTATTATTTATTATATAATATTCATTATGTAAAAATATGTACATATACACATATTATGTATATATCTAAAATTTACAATGTCATAAAGGGTTCTCCCACAATATTTATTGCCTTGAAATAAAAAAAGAAGTAAATTTGGGACATATATTGGGTAAAGATATGTATTTTTTGAATATGATTTTCCTATTTTTGATCATGACAATTTTCGAGAATTTTATGTACTCAAAATTTTTTAATGAATGTTGAAAATAGTAAATTTTAAAAGAAAACATAATTGCGAAATTTTTAACAAAATAAAGCATAATACCATGTAAAAATAAGCCCTTAATAACTCTCATAATTACAAACTTTTTTAACTCCAAAACCCTATTTTCTTGCCTTATTAAAATCTTCCAAACAAAGAGATTCAGTGGATTTTGAGATCATTTTTTTAAAAAATAGTTATCATAAGACAGAGAAATCTGTCCAAACTGGGTAATATCTCAAAAGATTTACTATTTTGTTTTCAGTGAAAACTTATTCATAGTTGTTGGATACGTTTGAAAAAAAAGTGAGTGGAGTCAATGATGTACTTGTTCCATTTAGATCTATATGTATTAAATATCATTTTCAGTTGTGAGAGTTATTAAAACCAAATATCAAAATTAAGTGAAATTAGAATGGTGGCAGGAAGTTCCTTACAAAAGGGAAGAGAGACAGAAAGAGAGAAAAAGAGACAGAGACTGAGAGAGAAATAAAAAATATTAAGCATTTCTGACATGCTAGGCTCTGTGGCTATGTGTTGAAATAAGCAAATAAATACAAGCACAAAGAAAGATACCCCCTGACCACAAGGAGTTTACATTATAATTATACAAGACAAAATATAAAAGGAAATATTATGTAGGCAGGCAGAGAAAGGAGCCTGGAAAGTCAAGAGGGAATCCAGGAGAGGCATGAAGGAGAGAGAATGACTGGCTAGGGCATTTTCAAAAATGGAGATCACCAATAAGATCCTCAAGAGTATGAAGGTTCCTGGGACAGGTGGAGAAATCTGTTGAATGAGGAATAGAACCAGGAAAGAAATAAAATACATAGATAGATGATAGATAGATACATGCATACATAGCTGGATAGATAGATAGATAGATAGATGATAGACAGATAGATAGACAGGTAGGTAGGTAGGTAGATAGATACATAGATGATAGATAGCTATAGATAGATAGATCGATGATAGATAGATGCACAGATACATAGATACACAGATATACCAATTAGATAAATACATACATAGGTACAAGGATTAGATAGATACATACATACATACATACATACATACGTACATACACAGATACACCTATTAGATAGATAGTTATATAGATACATAGATAGACACATAGATTAGATAGATAGATAGATAGATAGATAGATGGATGAGTAAACAGGCAAATAAATGGACAGAAAAATGAACAAGTAAATATGAACATATTGAGAAAAGGGGAAGAAATATATTCTCAATTTTTTAAATAAGAGAACAATTAAAATTGTTGTAAGGTAAAAATTTATGATATTTCTGGAGACATATACTGATATCCCTTCCTCCTTTTTAGTTTAAAACCCTCTTTAAAATATATTTGCATGAAATCTTGCAAATCTCATTAACAGTCTTAATTAAGTGTACTCCTCTGCCAGGCAATATTTTTAGACTCTACTCCTGAAATAAATTCACTTTCTATCCTCAGATATTTAAAAATGTACCTTTCTCTTTTGATGCCTCTGCATTCAATAGGTAGCAGTTACAAAAGTACTATGTATTCCGTTAAGAACTTCAGTTTCTTCCATAGCATTCCATTACCTCTGGTAACATTCATTAATGTCCTTTAGGATTCTGTCCATCACATCCCAAAAATTTTGTTCTGGAAGAAAGTAGATTTCTCTATGTTTAATATTGTATTGACAAATAACTTCTCTCTCTCTCTCTCTCTCTCTCTCTCTCTCTCTCTCTCTCTCTCTCTCGTCACTCTGTGTGTCTCGATAATTCTCATGATGTCTCTCTGTATCTCTCTATGTCTCTCTGTATCTCTGTCCCTCTATCTCTGTCTTTCCCTGTCTCTCTCTGTCCTCTCTGTGTGTGTCTGTCTGTCTCTCGATATTTCCCCTGATGTCTTTCTGTCTCTGTCTCTCTGTCTCTGTCTAAATTTGTCTCTGTCTCTCTCTCTCTTTGTCTCATTGTCTCTGTCTGCCTCTATCTCCCTCACTCTCTTGATCTTTCCCTTGATTTCTCTCTGTGTCTCTGCCCCTGTGTGCTGGTCTGTCAATCTCTCCCTCTTTATCTCCCCCGATATCTTCTGTATAGACACATCAATACTCCCTAAATTTTCAGCAGCTTCTTCCACTTCAGACATTCCACTTCCTTTCTCTATGGGAAGTGTCATTTATGCCACCTAGTACTAGATATTAATTGTCTTCCTTCATTCTCTGCCACGCTGTCCTTTCTTCTTTCAGAGCCTCTTCCTTTCTTGTTTTTACTTAGAATAGGAAATAGGACTCTAACCTTTAAACCCTTTTTAAATTAGGATTTTTGAGGGAGACACACATACACTTTTAGCCTATATAGCAGTTTTCTGGCCATAGAAGGACAAGTAGCACTTGCTATCAACAGCTTCCAAACCTGCACATGCTCCTCCTACCATATGACTGACATAGAAAAGAAATACCCTGCTTGAGAGGGAACACGCATTCTTTTAAGGGCATGAGCTATCCCATCTTCTTATGTAATGGTTTTTAGAACACAGAACATTTTCAAACTATCTGCAAGGTCAATCAGAATCAAATAAATAGGGAAGTATTATTTAGTGGGCTCAACTGCATTATCATATATATTCATGGAGAAAGAAAACTGTGGACAGATGTGCTATTTTGAAAAGCTGACTTTGAACAACCAACAGATGAATCATAATCAATTAATAACAAAGCATTTATCTATCACCAATAAAAGTACTAAAATATGAATTTAGATATGCAAAAGAAAAACAAATAAAAAATGATTGTAAACAAATATATTTTTACCTACATACTGCTGAACTTCCTTGTGAGTCAATAGGGGTCAAGTGACTTGCCCAGGCTCACATAGCTAATAAGTGTCCAGTGTAAGAGACCTGATTCAAACTCAGGTCCTCCTCACTTTAGGACTGGACTCTATCCAGAATGCAACCTAGCTACCTCTGTATTCCTGTTCTTAGCAATTATTAAGAGAATCAAAGGAGGATTATATTAACCTTTAAAAACATGGAATATTTCACATCAGTTGTGTTGCTATTAAAGTTATTTACCTATGTGGGAATGTTGCTATTTAAGTAATTTACCTATGTGGAGCCAGTATTTACGAATTTTAGTTCTAGTTACTTCCCTCCTAATTAGTTAATACAAGTTTTGACATTAAAAAACTTTCATATTTGTCATTCTAATGGAGCAATAATAATCCATTATAGTTACATTGCATTCTTTCTTCTCTAGCTTTTGGTAAATGTCACCTATGTTTTGGTTTGTGTTCACTATTGTTTATAGCTATTGACATTAAAAATATTTCCATGCAGACAGTCCTTTAAAAAAAAAGATTTCTGTCAGTAATGACCTCTCTTCTATTTTCTTAAATTATCTAAATTTCAATATGATGTATTACTAATGTTGGCTTCTTGATGTAACAGGATTGTGGATTGTGAATACACTGAGTGGGTGTCTCAAACCATGGCAATAGCTACACAAACCTACCTAATCTCTGGTTTTCTGTAATCATACAGAAAAGTAGGTTGTTGTTGAATTAATTAATCAGCAAGAGAATGTAATATGTCATTTGTCCTTCAGATAATGTTGCACTGAAAACACCAGTCAAACATTTTCATAAGAATATGTTCAGTGGGGTAAATAGGCATTCTCCTAAACTCCCATAATCCCACTAGTGGTCAAAGCTGTAGTAGTTATTCTGATTGAGATCAGGGTGAAACATTTGTGTGGGGAGGATCAGAAAGAGACACAAGGAATCTTTCTGCCAACTGCAATGGCACCAACACCTCTTTCTTCTCTGTGTTTTGTTTGTTCATTTCCCATCATTTTCACCCCACTTTAACAAAAAAAAATCTACCTTACAGTCCCTCCCTCAAATCAGATTCCTCCTTCCCAAACTGAAAAAACTATATAACTTACAGGGTCTTTGTTGATCAGTTACCCTCACCAAAGAGGACCAGTACCTTTGGTGTGATGGCTGCTGAGCCCTTTTCAGGGTATTTTTCACCTTTGCTATTCATATGTTCCACCAAACTCTCACCTGAGGCTCCAAAAAGCTATAGCATGCCCAGTGGCCACACCCTGGTAAACACTTTGAGCAGATGGGAAAAAACAGGTTGAGAGAAACCAAGGGGTCCCAAACCCATTGGTGAGTTAAGGGAGTGCCTACCCCAAGCATTTAAAGACTTTCCCTGGTAGAACCAGTGAGTGAAAAGAATGTCTTCCAACGACCAGGAAGGCAGCTGAAGCAGGCCATATGTAGCACTTAGAGCTTGGTTAGGCGCAGAAGACGCCCAGGTCATTCACTGTATCCTGAGCCTTCTCTGGAGGAGAGAGTGAGAAAACTTCGTGCAACTCCACCCCTGTGGCAAAAGGCAAGTGATGAAGCAGCAGGTGTGGATACACTGGGAGCTGTAGTCATAAAAATGCACACAGAGAGGCCCAGATATAGGGTCATTTCTCACTGAAAGCAGCAGCAGGACTTGGAAGCACCCTGGGGATCTGAGCAGTTTTGTAAGAATTGCATTGCTCACCTCTTGGTGTAAGGAAGGGGCTAGAAAAGGTTCCCTAAAAATTGTCTGCTTACCCAACCCTGGACTGATGACTGCGGCAGACAGGGAATCCCACGATGTGATCAAAACAAAAAATGTACAAAAACATCTGTAAAGATGATTTCAATCACCACCAGCATATGGAAGGTGCACTTATTTGTAGATAACACAAAATTCAGTAGACCTGAAAGACAAAGTGCTATTGCTGCAAGAGAACTCAACAGTTATCACATACAAATAGCAGCCTTGAGTGAAACAAGACTGCCAAAAGAAGGCAAGCCTGCTGAAGCTGGAGCTGGATACACATTTTTCTAGGGTTGTTGTAGTGAAGGGAAGCACTAGAAAACTAGCATAGCTTTTGCTAATTAGCTAAACTAATCTAGTCAGAAAGGTGGGATACCTGCCAAAAGTAGTGAATGACAGGCAACAAACTTGATGAGGTCAAAGAAAAATTATATGAAGATCTAGAGACACATCATCAATGTGTCAAAAGAGAACAATAATTCTAGGTCACTTTAATGCTAGAAAAGGTTCAGATCACCAGACTTGGCAAAGAGTACTAGGGAAGAATGGAGTTGAAAACAGCTACAGCAATGATCATTTACTGCTGAAGACTTGTGCATTTCATGACCTCATAACTAACAGATTTCTGATTACCTAAATGCAATAAAACTTCATGGATGACTCCTCACAGCAAACATTAGCATCCAAGAGAATATGTGATTGTAAAGAGAAGAGACAGACAAAATGTGAGTTTGACAAAGGCAATGTGTGGTGCAGAATGCTGGACTGATCATAGATTTATCCTTTCCAAGCTAAATATTCACATTCATGAAAAGTGCTGCCCCCAATGCAAAATGACTACCAGAAGAACTAATGTCAACAAATTAGAGCCCTTCTCTGAGTGTGAACAGTTTGTTTCTGATTTGGAGGAAAATTTGACCCAACACACAGTTGGGAGCAGTGGAGCAGAAAAGGAGTTGGCATTCTCTGCATTTGCTCATCTAGTTCAGAACACTCACAAATACCAAGACTGGTTTGATGAAAATGATCAGGAAATTCAGAAGCTGCTAAACAAGGAATGAAAACTCCACAGGATTTGCCAGCAGGATAGTTCATCCACCTCTAAGAAAGTAGCATTTAATTGCATCAAAGCCAAAGTACAGGCAAAGCTTAGAGAGATACAAGATTCCTGGCTCAGTAAGAAGGCAGATGAAATTCAGTTTTATGCTGATGGTGACAATCCAAACAAATTATATAATTCCCTGAAATCTATATATGGACTAAAACTCTATGGTGCACCACAACTATTCAATGCTGATGGAGCCACACTGATTAGTGATAAGGGCATGAACCTAGAGAGATGGGCTGAAAACTTTCATAGTGTTCTCAACAGACCATCATCAATCAACTCTGAGGCCATTGACCATTTACCTCAGGTTGAAATCAATCCCTCCTTAGCTGAACTTCTTCCAGTTGAATAAGTTATGAGGTCTATTAGGCTCCTTCCATAAGGCAAAGAACCCGGTGCTGATTGTATTCCAGCTGAGATTAACAAGGTAGGGAGACCATTGCTCATACAAAAGCTGACTGAAATTTTCCAGGTTGTATGGCAAGAGGAGGTTATCCCTCAACAGGCCAAGAATGTCTCCATTGTCCATCTCTATAAACGTAAAGGGAATAGCTTGTCCTGCAACAATCACAGGGAGGTCTCTCTCAGTCATTGCTGGCAACATTCTTGCTAGAGTCCTCCTTACCAGGACTGAGAGCAAGTGTGGCTTCCGAAAGGGTCAAAGAACAGTCAATATGGTGTTTACTTCCCAACAACACCAAGTGACATGCCAGGAGCAGAACAGGCATCTGTACACAATGTTTGAAGATCTGACTAAGGCCTTTGACAATGTTAGTCAGAAGAGGTTTTGGAAAATTATGTCAAAATTAGGTTACCCAGAGAAGTTCATCAATATTGTACTTCAATTTCATGATGGCATGTTTACCCAGGGACCGGATAGTGGACAATACTCTAGTGTCTTCTCAATCACTACTAGAGTTGAAGAGGGCTGTGTGTTTGCTCCCATGCTTTTTAGCATGATATTTTTAACCATGTTGTCAAATGCTTTTAATGAGGATGAACATGGAATTAGTGTAGTCAACTACCATACAGATGGTAAGATATTCACTTTGAAAAGCTACCTGCCAAGACCAAAGTGGAGGGAGTGTTGGTGCTTGATTTTCTATTTCCAGATGATTGTGCACTAAATGCAGTTTCTGAAGCTGAAATGGAACAAAGTATGGATCAATTATCTGATGCCTGTGCTAACTTTTGCCTAATAATTAACACCAAAATAACACAGATGCTCCATCAGCCACCACCACACTCTGTGGAAGCATTGATTTGAACAAATGGAGAAGTTTGAACACTATGGATAAGTTCACTTGGTAGTGTACCTTCCAGGGATGTATGCATTGATGCATACATTGCCAGAGCTAGCTCTGGGTTTGGGAGGCTCCAAAGAAAAGTTTGGGAGAGAAGAGGTATTAGAGTGACTACCAAATTGAAGATCTACAGAGCTGTTGTGCTGACCTCATTGTTGTATGCCTGTGAAACATGGACAGTCTACCAGTGGCATGCCAGGAAACTGAATCATTTCCATTTAAACTGTCTTAGGAAGATTCTGAGGATCACTTGGCAGGATAAGATACCAGACACTGAAGTCCTTGCTTGAGCTGAACTTCAAAGCATTCAAACTATTCTTCAGAGAGCACAACTCTGATGAGCTGGTCATGTTGTTCGAGTGCAAAATGTAAGCTTTCCAAAAAGACTATTTTATGGAGAACTCACATGGAGCAGCTGGTCACATGGAGGTTAGAAGAAGCAATAAAGGACACTCTTAAGGTCTCTCTCAAGAACTTTCAATTTTATTATGCGACATAGGAGACACTGGTGCAGGATTGCTCACCAAGGAGTGCTCACATCAGAAACAGTTCTGTGCTCTATGAGCAAAGCAGAATTGAGACAGCACAAAGGAAACATAAAATGCACAAATTTGGAGAAACCACTCCAAATATTCACATGGACTATCTGTGCCCAATCTGTGGTAGAGCATTCTGAGCTCACATTGGTCTGATCCGCCACAGTTGGACACTCTGAAACTTCACTTTCTCATGGTGATGTCATTTTGGTCCTATTCCTGAGTTCAGGTATTGTTTCATCTTTGTTTTAGAGCTCCAGGAGGAAATACAGTGCCTGGCACTTAGGTAGCACTTAATATGGGCTTATTGAATTGAACTGAATTGATTGATTCACAACCTACTTTAGCAGGCAGAATATACTAAACAGTATTTATTCTGATCTCTCTTGGATTGTTTAGGGAAGTGTAAGGACTTGGTGTCATAATTCTGAGTATCAGTAGCTACTGTAAAGAAATGAAGAAGCAGAAAGTGAAGATGATCAAAATCAATGTACTGACCAGAGGACAGTTGCTGGAAATTGAGACAATATGACATGGTAGAAAGAATGCTGGACTTGGGGTCAAAAAGACCTCATTTAGACCATTCTTTTAACACCTACTGCTTCCCTGGTCATAGGCAAGCTTCTCAACTACAGTGAGTGCTTCAATTACTTAATTACAAAGTGTATATGGCATGAGGGCATGATATTCAAAAAAGATAAGTAATGCAAAATATTTTGCAAACTTTAAAGCTCTATATAAAGAAACGTTATTAAAACTCTGTATCAATGTAATTGTCATTGCTATAATTTTTAAATCTCTGGTTGGGTTTAGGTCTATAATTTCCCCATTTCTGCTAAAAGTAAATTTACAAACAATATGGGAAAGGAGGGGACTCTTGTTGAAAGTATGAGATTGTTACATTTCTGTTCAATGAACTTAGGGGCAACACAATAAAATGTCAATAACAGTGGAATCATAAGAACTGCTTCAAGTCAGTTCTGCCACTGACTTACTATGTGACCTCCAGCATCTCACAGCTTTTATTAGAATATAAGTTCTTTGAGGGCAAGCATTGTCTTGATTGCTTTTATTTGCCTCTTCATAATTTAGCACAAAGTCTAACATAAAGCAAGTGTTTGATAAATGCCTTTTCGTTAATTCATTCATTTATTCACTCACTTGTTCATTTGCTGAGAGCATTAGAGTTGAATAAGAGAGTGTGAGAAAAGAATGAATTTGTAGTGACAGGGCAGAGAGTGACTTTAATAGAGCTTTCTGTGCAGTCACATAACAGAAAGACATGAACTTTGTGGAAAATTGAAAGGTTAGTTTGTGTTGAGTCTTTTGCCTTGGGGGTTAGAAGTGAGAGGATGCTATGACACAGGGAAACCTATGGGGAAAGACTTCCATGACAGCAATATATTAGATAAAATTGCTCACTTCATTGTTTTCTCTTTATGGTTACTATCCAGAATTTATCATGCCAGGGAACTAATATTAGCCATTGCCATAATCCCTACTCAGGTCAATTTAGATCAATTTGACAACAAACTAAGTGTTTGCTATGTTCAAGACACATGCTAGTTTCGAGGAAACAAAGATAAAATAAAGTACAATCCCAACCCTCCAGAAGTTGATACTTTAAGGAGGTGAGAAAGATATGATGTTTATACGTATAAATACAAAAAAGGGACAAAACATTAACAATTAAGGTGAAAAGGAAAGGTTTCCTGTAAGGAAGTAGAACTTGACTGGAATCATGAAAGGAGCTAAGGATCCTTAGATGTGGAGGTGATTAAAAAGGGAAATTCAGGCATGTGAAGCAATAGGATTGTATGTCTTTCCTCTATTCTTTTGTAATAAAGCCTATACAAAGCCACACAGACATGATATGCAATATTATTTTCAGGGAAACCATAGTTGTATGAGTTGACTTGAAAGTATAGTTAATGAATGTTAGTAATGGTGCAATAGGTTGGAAAGGCAGATTGAAGGTAGAATGTAAAGGGCATTAAAAATCCATATGAGTTTGTGGCCAGCCTAACTGCCATGAGCTGCTGGGTCGTCTTACCTAACTCAGGTCTTTGGTGATCAGTTGAATAAACGTAATGAGAGAAGACACCTCCAGAGTCAAACAGAAGTGTAGGCTTTATTCCGGATACCATCTACATGTCATCATGCAGGACAAGTTTTTCCAGAGGAGAGAGGAACCCCAGCTACATGTCAGCATGCAGGAAGAGAGAGGAACCCAACCCCTAGGCTTTCCTGTCCCCATTTAAGCTCTCCCAGTTGCATAGTCCACTTGTGGACAGCATGCTCTCAGCCCCTTAACCAATTAACAACAGGTGTGCTCAGACCACAGACTAATCTCAAGGGTGGGATGCTCTCCTCAGCAAGTTTCCATTGAGAAGAGGTGGAAAAACAATATAGCTCGTGATTCACTCCTCAATTCCCAGCTATTCCCTGAGGGGGTCTCGTGAGAGCTCTGCAGTTTAGAAGCCCTCACCTTTACCTGACCCAAGACTGTTCACATGAAAACCAAGCTTACACCCCAACAAGTTTGTATTTTATACTCAAGATAATAGAGAACTACAGATTATTTTTAACAAAAGAGTAAAGTTGTACCTTTCTTTGCCTCAGGAAGATTGTTTTGGCAGTTCTGTACTGGGTATATTAGAAAGGGGAGAGATAGGAAACAAGAATTCCTATTGGAGGACAGTTATGATAGTCTTGGCAAACCCTGATAAGAAGTTGAACTTAGATGGTGACCATATTCATGGAAATAAGGGAAAGGATTGGAGAGATATAGAGGGAATTTTGCTGAGAACTGTCAAATTATTATACAAGGAACATGAAGGACTCTGAGGTTGTGAACCTGAGTCAATGGAAAAATAAGGATACCCTTAACAGAAAACGAAATCTTTTGGAAAAGGGTCAGGTTTAGGTAAAGATGATGATGTGAAATACTTATGTATAACGTAAGATATGATTTTTTAAAATGTTTCTGTTTCATTAATATTGTCTAAAACAGTACATGGGTCATCGGGTGGGGTAGTTCTTTTTTTTTTGTCTTGACAAAGCTGTAAACCCATAGCTAGAATCATAAACTCTCAGGGTTAAAAAAAAACAGGGTCACCTCAAAGGTCACCTATTTTCAATTAGTAGCTAAACAGAAAATACTGCCTCTCTGTGAAGAATTACAATGATAAAGATCATTCTGGAAAAGGACATTGCTCTCCTGGACAGCTCAAACCATAGGGAAATGACTTTGAATAATGCAGCAACCTTTGCCAACTTCTAATCTATCTATGAAGTTCTTGAAAATACTTCTCAATCAGCCAGATGGCTGCTGCCTGTAGGACTGAATTCTACCACCTTAATGGGGGGGGAGGTTTATGAGGGGTGGCAAAACATGGACGAAAAGGCAATGGTCTGAGACTTCCCACTGATGTATGGATTAGGGTAACAGGTATCAAATGTCACAACCAGAAAAGTGAGAGGAAGATAGGTTATATCAGGAGAACAAAATCCCCCACTATATTCCTGATATTCATTTTGACTCTACAGATTTCAAAGGTGAATTGTTCAGAGGGCAGAGATTGGTCATCAAATTCTTCCATCTCAAAGTCAAACCTGTGTTTACAGGTTTGTTTACATAGTTTTGGTTAGTGTTTAAAATGTTTCTTGAAAAGCTTGAGCTTACAAATCCATCTTGATTGCTTTAGGAAGCATCTCATTATCAATTCTAGCAGTTTCATACTTGGAAATCTGTAATACTGAGGCCTCAGTACTTCTGACTATCATCCTGTAATAACTGTCTATTACCTTATTCAAAAACAGAAAGGAGCCATGTCAACACTACCCTCTGAAGGTATTAGTTTTCTATCAGGCTAAAACTGAGTGCACATAGGCCAATGAATTCTGTTGAAGAACAAAATTGATAGCTCTTCTTGGATGTGGTAGGTCATATTGCCTTGTTCAGGACCAAGCCACCATGTGAGCATTCATGAACAATGAATGAACTCTGAAAGGGAATAGTCATTGTAGGCATTGGTAATGACAAGGGTAGGAAAAGGTCAAGGTAGTATTTGTTAAGGTAGTATTTAAGGTAAGAAGGAACTTGGACTGGGTGCAGAGGAGACTGAATGAGAATCTAAAACTCAGAGGCAGAGGGCTCTGGAAAACAACTCAATGACAGCACATACTGAAATTGTCCTAACCCTAGGAAAATCATTCAATTTAGCAGGGAGAAAATTTGAGAAAGACTGAGATCTAGCTGAAAGACTCTACCTTCATTGCTCTTATTTTCTTCATTTGGCTGTATCTTCTTGATTACCAAACGTTTCTTGACAATTAACTTATAACCTTTATAACTTATAAGGAACTTACTCACTTTTAGGTCAAGAAATCATACTTCTCCCTTCCCAGAACATTTTGAATTGATGTTGAAAGGTAGTTCAAATCATCAGGATTGATTCAAGATTCCCCAAGGAGCCTGGGGATGGGGGGTGGAGTCAAGATGGTGGACAAGGAAGATGGACCTGCTCTAGCTTTCCCCATATAGCCCATAAAATATCTATTAAAAATTACTCTAAACAAATTGTAGAGCATCAGAAGCCACAAAACAACAGAGTAAAGGAAATTTCCAGCCCAAGATAGCCTAGAGGCTGACTGGAAAGGTCTATCATGCTGGACCTTGTGGAGCAAGGGCAGAGCAGAGCCCAGCCTGGGCCCCATGACAGGGACAGGACTGGAGCCAGCTTCAGGGTGTGGAAACAGAGGTAGCAGCTGCGGTTCTCAGATTTCTCAATCCACAAACACGAAAGACAGCTTCAAAGGTCAGTGAGAGAACTCTTTCACCTGGGTGAGAAGGAAGCACAGTCCAGTCCACTGTGGCAGCAGCATCCACTTTTGGAGCACTCAGTCTAAAGACTTGGGGGAATTGAGCTGCTGATCTGGGTCTAACTTCTGAGTGGTGGTCCAAGAGTGAGGACAAGCACTGAGGCGGTGGAGCTGGTGGAGGTTCTGGAGAAGGAATCCTACCTGCATATCCTGGGAAGGAAAGAGTACTTGTGATTTCTCCCAGATTAGAATGCAGGCCAGGAGAGGAGCAAATTCCTCTCGCTTGATTGTGCCACCAAGGAGGAACTGAGAATATACAGGTCCCTAGAATGTACCCTCCACTTGACAAAGGACTCAAAAGCTGGGAAAATACACAAAAGGGAAAAAATAAGAATGTAGAAATTTACTTTCTTGGTGAAAATGTATTTTCTTCCATCCTTTCAGATGAGGAGGAACAAAGCACACCATTACAGGAAGACAAAAAAAGCCAAGGTTTCTACATCCAAAACCTCCAAAAAAAATATACAATGGTTTCAGGCCATGGAACAGTTCAAAAATGATTTTGAAAGTCAAGTAAGAGAGGTGGAGAAAAAATTGGGAAGAAAAATGAGGATGATACAGGAAAATCATGAAAAGATAGTCAATAGCCAAGGAGACCCAAGAAATACTGAAAAAACACACCTTTAAAAATAGACTAGCCCAAATGGCAAAAGAGAGCCAAAATGTCAATAAGGAGAAGAGTGCTTTAAAAAGGAGAATTAGCCAAATGGAAAAGGAGATTCAAAAGTTAGCTGAAGAAAATATTTCTTTAAAAATTAGAATGAAGCGGATGGAAGCTAATGACTTCATGAGAAGTCAAGAAATTATAAATCAAAACCCAAAGAGTGAAAAAAATTGAACACAATATGAAATATATCAACTGACATGGAAAATAGATCCAGGAGAGATAATTTAAAAATTATTGGTCTACCTGAAAACCATGATCAAAAAAAGAGCCCAGACATCATCTTCCAAGAAATTATCAAGGAAAACTGTCCTGATATTCTAGAACCAGAGGGTAAAATAGAAATGGAAAGAATTCATTAATCACCTCCTCAAAGAAATCCTAAAATGAAAACTCCTAGGAATATTGTAGCCAAATTCCAGAGTTCCCAGGTCAAGGAGAAAATATAAAAAGCCAGAAAGAAACAATTCAAATACTGTGGAAATACAATCAGGGTAGCACAGGATTTCGCAGCTTCTACACTAAGGGACATAAGGGCTTGGAATACAAAATTCCAGAGGTCAAAAAAGATAGGAATAAAACCAAGAGTCACCTACCCAGCAAAACTTAGTATAATTCTTCTGGGGGAAAAAGGAAATTTCAATTAAATGGAGGACTTCCCAGCATTCTTGCTGAAAAGACCAGACTTGAATAGAAAATTTGACTCTCAGATACAAGAATCAAGAATAACATGAAAAGGTAAAGAGTAAAGAGAAGGCTTAAGGAACTTATTAAAGTTGAACTGTTTTCATCCCTACATGGAAAGATGCTATTTGTAACTCATGAGACCTTTTCCAGTATTAGGATAGTTAGAGAGAATATATATATGTGTATGTACATATGTGTGTGTGAATATACATATATGTGTGTGTTTGTATATATGCATCTACATATACATGTATGTATAAATACATATATATGTAGGTGTATATGGGTATGTATGAATGTGTATACTATATGTGTATGGGTTTGTATATGTACAATGGGTGTATGTGTGTAAATACATATACATATATGCATAGTGGCCACAGGGTGACCTGAATATGAAGGGAGATTATCTTAGAAAAATAAAATTTGCTGTTGCATGGAATGTACTAGGAGTAAGAGAAAGGGAGAGGTAGAATGTAGCAAATCATCTCACATAAAAGATAGAAGAAAGAGATTTTACAATTTAGGGGAAGAGGAGGGAGAGGAAAGGAAATAATTGACAGGAAAGGAAATTACTTTCATGGTATGGCTTAATGAGGGAATAACACACTCAATTGGATATGGAAATCCATTTTACCCTGCAGGAAGGAAAGGGGAAGGACATAGGAGGGAAGATAATAGAAGAGACAGCAAATTGGGGACAGGGATAATCAGAGGCAAACATTACTGTGGGAGGACAGTTCAAGGGAAGGAAAGGAATAAATGGAGGGAAGGATAGGACAGATAGTAATGTGAATAGTCTTTTACAATGTAACTATTATGTAAGTATTTTGCATTGTTACACATGTATGACTTATATTGAATTGCTTGTTTTCTCAATGAGGGTGAGTAGGGAGGGAGAGAGAGAATAAGGAACTTCTTTTAATAATGAATGTTAAAAATTGTTCAGGCATGCAACTGGAAATTAAGATATACAGGCAATGGAGAATAGAAATCTATTTTTCCCTACAGGAAAATAGAGGGGAAGGGGAATGGAGGAAAGGTGGGTAATAGAAGAAAAGACAGACTAGAAGAAGGGGTTAATGGGGTGCATGCTGTCCTGGGGTGGAGGTGTGGAGAGATGGAGACAAAATTTTGAATTCAAATTCCTGTGGAAATGAATAACGAGAACTAAAAAATAAATACATCATATATTTTTTTTCTAAAACAGGAGACTGGAAATATGACAGACAAGTCTAGGATTGCTTCTTCATGTTCATTATCAAGTAGTTTGAGCTGTGTAGTCTTTACCTCTCAGGCCTCAAATTCTGACCAGCACATGGATGTAGATAAACCAAGTCAAAGTAAATATGAAGAACACATTTAAGACAGACTCATATCAGTCACTTGTATCACATTATCTCATTACACTCTACTCAAACTCCCTGTAGTTATTGGGGGTGAGATGAGTGAAAACAAAATTTGTCAAGGTATGTAAACTGGCTAACTGTAGGCATTGTCCTCTCAGTCCAATCCCTGTACTTCTTCACAGAAAGTGATTCCAGTCCCAAGAAATTACATGCCTAGGCCTATACTAGTGCATGGTGGCTTTATCCTTTTTCCTGAGGAAGAGGATGAGCACTCGGTCACGAATCTGCTTGGTCTTCACACCATAGATTAGTGGATTGACTGCAGGTGGCACCAGGAGATATATAGTGGCAAAGATGATGTGAACGGATGGGGGCACCCTCTTACCAATGCGGTGGGTGACAAAACTAAACAATGAGGGTATATAGATGATGAGGATAGTGCAGATATGGGCAGCACAAGTGCCTAGTGCCTTAGAGCGGGCATCCTTGGAGGAGAGTCGGAAGACAGCTTGAAGGATCTTGACATAAGACACAGAAATAAGTCCAATGTCCAAAAGTATGACTGAGAGGGCCACAAAGATACCATAGCTACGATTGATGTAGGTATTGGTACAGGCAAGCTTCACCACAGCCATATGTTCACAATAGGCATGCCGTATCACATTCTGGGTACAATACCTCAGCCATTTAATGAGCAATGGGCAGGGCAAAACCATAATGGCCCCTCGGGCCACACTTATCACCCCTAGTCTGATGACCAAAGGAGTGGTCAGGATGGTAGTATAATGCAGGGGATGGCAAATGGCAACATAGCGGTCAAAGGCCATGGCTACCAAAAGAGCTGATTCAATAATGGAGAAGGTGTGGACTAAATACATTTGGGCCAGGCAGACATCAAATCCAATTACATGAGCATCCAGCCAAAATATGTCAAGCATCCTGGGGGCAGTGGTTGAAGCAATGGCCATATCATCAAAGGCCAGCATACAGA
>CM053771.1:72324657-72344760 GCA_028658325.1 Potorous gilbertii | reverse complement strand
TAATCGATAAATGCGAGCTATTTGTAATGATAGCAATAACAAATGATGGCAATCATACTAATGATAAACATTCTGAGCTGGATCCATCCCTGCTGGCTGACTCCCCTCACTCTCAGGTGAAGCAGTGAAGCCAGAGGCAGGGTCCATTGTGCTTAAATGTCCCTCCAGCTCAAAGACCCCTCTGCTGGGCCTTCACATATGGTACAGCAAAAACAATAATGTCCCTATCCCTCTAAATAAGTGCTGAATTCCTGAGTTCAAACCTCTCACTCAGCTTTTGCTCAGCCCCCTAACTGATACCCTGACTTTAGAGCCTTCCTCAAGCCTCACTTGAGGAAAATAATGTATATACATTAGAAAGAGTTTTGAACTGGAGTCCAGAAACCTGAGCTTTCTCTGGCAAGCCTTTCCCTAATTTACTTACGTAAGGTGGGGCAACACGCTTCTTTCTTCTAGGTCTAAGCTTTGTCAATTATAAAAAGAAGGGGTTGGATCAGATGAATTCTAATATCCCTTTCTAGATTTAAAATCCTATCTAGTCTGTCCTTGACTGGCATGATCTCTTACTTTTAAGTTATTTCTCCAGGCCAGTCACTGGACACACACCTTCACTGTTTCTTCTCCTGTTGGCTCCATTGTATTCTCATCTGACAATGTGTAGACCTAGATAAGTTCAATGTCCACTCCTTAACAATTACTCTCCAAATATAACAGGAGCTGATTTTTGAGCAAACAAAAGAGATCTGTCTGAGCTGGGTTGTCTGGAATGGTTTCTTTATGATAAGGTTTATTCCCTCAAGGTTAATGTTTCCAGGGCAGGAGGTAAGTTCTGCAGTCTCTAGGGGCATTACCATCATCCACACTCTCACTGGTTGGCACTGAATCCCAATGATTCTACATGCTCTCTCCTCCTCTCACTCACAACACTCTCAAAGCTATTCTTGACACACTTCATCACAAACACTCAGGAATAGTGAGAGAGGAATAGCATATGTTTTAGTTAGGATGGCCTTTCTTCCCTGTGAAGGGATAAAGAGTTAGTCCTTAGAATGTGGTTGGTCCAGAGGACTAGGGCTTGAGCCAATATTGTGGCTTCCTTTTCACCTGTGACCTAAAAGGTCCGGTCTCTATGAATTGTTAATGGGCAGCTAGATGATAATGTGGCTAGAGTACTGGACTTGGATGTCAGAAGAAAATGAATTCTAATTTATTTCAGACAGCTACATGCTTGTGATCTTGGGCAAGTCATTTAACTTTTCTGTGCCTCAGTTTCCACAACTGTAAAATGAGCATAATATTAGCACCTACCTCACAGGGTCATTAGAGGATCAGATGAGTTAGCGTATAAAAAGTGTCTGAAAACCTTAAAGAGCCATATAAAAGGCTAGCTACTATTGCTGTTATTTTGGGGACAGAGTTTTGGCAGAACCAGTATTGCTGTCCTGACTAATGTGCCAGGGAGGGATGGGAATGGGAGAAACAGTGTCCATTTCTTTTAAGTAAATTATGACCTTAAGTACAATAGCTAGTTGGCACAGTGAATAGAGCACTGGGCATGGAGTCAGCAAATTTTCCTGAGTTCAAACCTGACCTTAGACGTTAGCCATATGTCTCTGGACAAGCCATCTAACCCTGTTGACCACACTTCCTCACTTGTAAAAGGAGCTGGAGAAAGAAATTACAAACCACTCCAGTATCTTTGGCAATAAAACCCCAAATCACGTCACAGAATGAGACACTGAAAATGACTGAACAATAACAAACTTTGAGTAAATTTAATTTTTCTTGAATTTGGTGGTCTGCAAATATTTTGCTGTACTCCAGTCTCATAACTGAAACACTCATGGGCCTGAATTAATCCTGGTCCAGAAATTTTGACATTAGTCAAGAAAGGGTTAGATAAAATGACTTCACAATTGATTTTTATAGTTGAAGTACAGAAAGGACCATGTGGAAAACAAATAATCTTAGATGAACAGCACCCTTTTGCCCCTCCCCTTCTAGCATAATACGGGGTATCTTGTTAATGAAATAAGGAGAACCATCACTAACTCTCTAAGATTAGCCTGACGTGTATTTAAGGAATCTGACAACTAAAGGGAAAGAATTTCAAAAGCTACTATCACCTAACTTTTGCTAACAGTTTCAGAAAACTTGGATCATAGCATAAGAAAAATGAAAATAAAATGTCTTTCCAATTTGTATCACCAAGGCAATATTCGCAGCACTAGTGGTGACTATGAATATGCCAGCATAGTTCTCAGTTGCAAAATAGAAAAGACTCTCTATAAAGAAGCAGAAGAAAAACATTTATTTAGAAAACAGAATGCCAAATCCCAGAACTAGAAGGAAAAATCCATCATGGTGACCAGGAAGTTACTAAACATGATCACTGCAGGGAGCAAAGACATTCCCAAGGCTCTCACCCTCTACCAGGGCCTTCTCACAAGAAAACACTCAAGAGCCTGAACCTTGCTGTGTGCACATCCTATCCCCTCTATCCCAACCACACTCACTCACTTCCTCCTGGTTCTACTCCACCCTTCCTGTTCCTCCTGTTCAAAAAGTTCCTCATACCACTTGTGACTTAGGCTTCCAGGTGATTTAAGTAAATCATATGGGCCTATTAATGAATGATAAAGATCTTTCCATCTAAATTACTATTATATTCAGCCCCCAAGATCTTTTATATTCACTACATAGGTTAGTGGGGCAACGGCTATTAACAGAACTTTAACAAGGATAACAGAAAATAAGCATATAAAACACTATCTCAGGCAACTGGTCTCAACAGAACTTTACAACAGTATAAAGGGGATCACACAAAATTAGCACATAAAGCAATATTTTAGGGTACAGCTTGAGCACAAGCACCACTTATTCCCCCTCAGCAAATGGGGTCTAAAATCTTGGGGTAAGGGGCAAAGGTCTCTTCTTCCATAACTACTTACAATTGAGATTGGACACAGAGCTATCCCTGCCCCAAGAGGTACCATTTAAGAGATCAGTTCTTTAACTGGAATCTGGAGCTTGGTCGACTTCAGATCCAGAGATGATACATCCCTGTCATGAATAGGGGGTGATATCTAACTTAAGCAATCAGTCATCTGCAGGTGGAGGGCACTAAGTCTATAGGAAATAAGTTGAACAAACAAGTTTAACAGATAAAAGCCAAAAAGAAACAAAGGAACAATGACCAGAAGCAGGGTAGATGTAAGGTCAGCTATGCTTCTGGAGTCCATGAACCCACTATCATAGCCTTAGTCATGGTAGAATATGAGTTAAGGGTACACTTTGGTAATCATCCTCTCCTGAATAAACAACACTTACTGTATTATCTTTGCCATTTGTCATAATTTCCACAGCCTTTGGAATGTCATTTGGCTCCCATTTTACTCACACCTTAGCTCCCAGTTTTAATCCATCAGTAGAACCCAATCCTTCAGTTCCTCTGCTAGTTATTTCAGAAGGAGGGTCAGATTTCACAAGTGGTTTTGTTTCACCAGGAATCATAATCACTTGAATTATTCTATCATTTTTATAAAACTGTATGGGTTCATCACTTAAATTTTAGAATGTAGCAATAATGTCTTCTTGATAACTAGAATATATCACTCCAGCTAATACATGTATTCCTTGAGCTGCTAATCGTGATTTAGGTATTCCAATCCAAATGGATTCTTAGGGATTCTCATACATATTCCAGTAGAGATTGCTCTTATTTCTTTCCTGTACAATCAAAAGTCCTGTAAACAAAGTAGATCCTATCCTATGGAACCAGTTGTTCCTGGATACAGCGCAGGAATATCTGGCCTCACAGTCCAACACTCATGATTTGGGATCTGATGTGTTTGTTGTTTTCTAATTTGCAGATTTGAGGTCGTCATTCTGGCTAGAGATGTACTTCCTCCCAATTGTCTATTATTCAAATTACATGAAGCAATGAACAGATTGTCTTTCCAATGTTGATAAGAGTTATTAGAACTTAACTTCCTTAACTGTTCTTTCAATAATCCATTCATTCTTTCAATTAAGCCATGCATTTGTGGATAATATGGAATATTATATACCCATTCCATGTTGTTTAATACACAGTATCTCCTCATTCCATTATCTTTGAAATGTGACCCATTGTCACTTTGAATCTGCATTGGGGTACCATAATATAGACATATAATATCTGAAGTTTTATAGGTAGTTTTTGGGTCATGTTCTTATAGAGATTAGTCATGAGTATACTAGAATAAGTGTCAGCACAAGTATATATAAATTTGCATCCTTTATCTTGGGGTAAGGGTCCAATATAATCTATTTGCCAAATTTGGGCTGGTACTTTCCCCCTTGCTATCTCTCCAGTTATTACCCGAGGAATAGTTTGTTCCTTTTTCAACTGACATATTTGACATTCTTTGGTTACTTGTTTTAACAATGAATGAGAGGTACTAATACTTTAGTCTTATGTCCACTGGTGTGTGGCCTGGACCCTAAATGACCATTCATTTAATGGACTCATTTTCCTAGTACAGGATCATCATTTGGTGTCAGAGTAGGGACAATATGTTGAATAACAATCTTTGCTAGACTATCAACATGTGTGCATTTTACTCATGTTCTCGTGGGGTGAGGGCCACGTGAGCATCTACAGGAAAAACTGACCAATTAGTAACCAAAGACATATCCTGCATATCTTCTCATAATTTTTTGCCCTAGTCTTGTTTGCCATGAATTTCCCAGTTTTGATTTTTCCACATGGGCATCCAGGTAGCTACCACCCATGAATCAGGCAATATATGACACTGTCCTCCGTGTTCCATTTTGATAGCTTGGTTTACTGCCATAAGTTCAGCAGTATTGACTACTTCTACCTATCCTAGCACTTTCCTAAGTCCACCTAGTACATGAGTTATAGGCTACTGATTTCCAGTGTCTTTTGTGGCCCAAATATTTCCCTGTCACATAAGTAAATCATGCATGCCTCTTTTGTTCTTCAGTTAATCCATCATATCTTTCATTCCATTTTACCAAGGACTGTGACAACTGTTGCTTTGGTTCAGAGGGTATACCATTGCCCTCAGTATTTATGTTTGCTATAAATTCATGTAAAGTAGAAATTCCACTTTTACCTGTTTTAGATCTATTTTGAATATACCATTTCCATTTAATTATGCTAGGTTCCTGTGCATGTCCAATTCTATGAGAAGCTGGGGTACCCATTACCCAGGTCTCAATTGGGATTCCAGACCTAAGAAATTACCTTATGGCCTAAAGTCTGCTGTTCAGTCTCTACCAAAGCCCAATATGCAGCTAACAACTGCTTTTCAAAAAGGAGCTTTTCAAAAGCTCAATAGCTCCAGATGAAGGAAGCTTCCTGAACCAAAATCCTAAGGGTCCAATTCAGCTTTGCTGTTTTTGCCATAAACTTCAGGTTGCATGCTTATCCTGTACAGTCACTTGTAATTCCACTGGGGCATTTTTCATAGAACATAAATCTAGGGCCAATTGAATAGCCACCCAAGCTTCATCAAAACCTTTGGTCTGCTCAAGTTCCCAATCAAATTCATATTTTTTCCTAGTCATTTTATATAAAGGTTTAAAAAACTGTCCTAGATGCAGTATGTGATGTCACCAATATCCAAATAATCTTATAAGTTTTTGACCATCTCTCTTATGAGAGGGGATAGGAACATCATGAATCTTTTGTTGGGCTTGTGGGAGAATCTCTCACAGTCCCTGATTCATTGAATACCAATAAACTTTGTGGTTGGAGCTGACCCTTGAATCTTTGCAGGGTTAATCTCCCACAATTACTTTTCATATGCTCAATTAAAAGTGTCAAACTCTTCTCCACTTCTTCTACAGTTTTTCCCTCTACCATATCATCTGTGTAGTGGGCAAGCTGCACACTAGGCAGCTCTAATTCATCCAAATGTTTAGGCATAATCCTATGACAAATAGTGGGACTATGCAGATATTCTTGTGGCAAGCATATAAATGTATACTGTCAGCCCTGCCAAGTGAAAGTAAATTGGTCCCATTGTTTCAAATCTATTGGGATAATAAAGAAAGCATTGACTAAATCAATAAGTGCATATCAAGTCCCATCATATTTCTGGATCTTTTCGATTAAGGTGTGATATTTGAAACAGTAGCATACAAGGGAGGAGTAACTTTATTCAATTTGTCTATAATCCACTGCCATCCTCCATGTTCCATCTGACTTTCATACTGGTCAGACAGGATTATTCCATCCAGTAGTTGTAGGGTCTAACACTCCTGCTTCATCATATTCCTCATAGTATTGGTAATCTCAACTTGTCCACCTGGCACACAATACTACTTTAAAGTAATCACTTCAGAAGGTCCAGGTAAAGTGATTTTGTCCATCTTTGTTACCTTTGAAATGTGACCCACTGTCACTTTGAATGAATACTTTGAATTCTAGTCCATACTTTGAATTTGTCACTTTGAATCTCCTTACTTTGCTCCTCCCCCTTTTGTGTATTTTACCCACTAAAGCTGTATTAATTCCTAGCTTCCTTACTGTAAACAAGCATCTCCCCTCAGGTAAATTTAAAGCTGTTCCTCTTAATATATCTATTCCAATGATCTATTCAGGAATGGTCACAATTACTATGGTATATTATTTCTTAGGTAATTGTCCAATTTCATCATTAGATTAACTTGTCTGGCTGATATTTCAACCTCTCCCAATCCGGTGATGGTGATAGGAGTTTCATGTTTAAACTTATCAGGGTTTCCATATATAAGGAAAGCCTCTGCCCCAGTATCTATTAATGCCCTGATTACAATATTTGATCCATTTTTCCAGTATATTGTCAAATTGATATGTGGTCTGTAATCCAATCTGTGTATTTCTTTAATCTGAGCTGGGGTTTGGCCAACTTCCCATTCTCCTTGAAGGTACGACAAACTTACTTCTCTATTTTGTCTAGTATAAAGTCCCTTTTCTTGGTACATTCTGTATAATTCATTAGTTGGAATACCATTTATGCTTCCAAACCCTACTCCTGATCTCAATAGAGCAGTAAACAATTCTCTCCTTGTCAATTTATTCTGATTTTGAATCCATTGGTTATTTACCCTTCTGTCACCATGAAGTTTGTCTTTTCCCCAGTCCCCTAAGTTATTTAACTGTGAAATCTTGTCCAGCACCTGTGAAAGAAGGTGCCCTATTTACCCAATTATCAGAGTAAAAATCAAGTGCTTGTAATTAGGAGGAGCTCTCTTCACTATTATATTTCTATAGTAAACTGCAAACAGAGTATCAAGTATGCATCTGCATTTCCATTCATTATGGCAGTCTTCATTACCTCCTCCTTTAACTTTCTCATGCAATCCCTAAGTGAATACTGTCTGTTTCCACTAGGCCACAGAGAGTCAATAAGATACTGCCTACTGCAGCTTTTTTCAGCCAAAGTTAACAGATTAGTTGTTACCTCCTTGCATATTGTAATCTCTAAAAGTTTGCTGTACAAAAGGATTCTGATACCTATAAATTTTAAACAGTCCACTCTGTCCATAGCTATTCCTCCAGCTCCTTCATCACTAATTCTCAACATCAAAGATAGTAACAATTCTCCCATCCTTTGTTGAACTGACTCAAAATTTCTGTGACCTCCTGCTGAGTAAAATGCTCAATTATTTCTCTAAAAACTGAGTTACCTCCTTGATTCTCCTGTTTCCTTCTCACTGTTGGGTATGCTTCTGCCTGAGAAACTTCTCCCTCTAAAATTATTTCACTTTCATGGTCACTGTGACAACTAAGCTGGGTCTGTACAAAGGTAATGTGGGCACTTCTTTTGTGAGCCTTCAGTCTCTTCTGAGTTAAATGAACACCCCTTCCTTCTGCCTGAGACCCCCCAAGACTGCTCTTGTGAAGGAGACCCTGAAGGCTGATAATTCCCATAGAAACTAACTGGCTCTTTTTCCATCTGAATTTTTTTCTTAAGCAGGTTATCTCTGTTTTTACACAAAATACAGTAACCCATTAATAAAACCCAGCCTCTCCTATTTACTCCTGCCAACTTCTTCCCTGGTCTTACTGGTATTCCTTGCAAACACCTTTCTACATTTCCAGGTCCCCCCAAATGTAACCTCGCCTCTAAATTTTCTCAGGATACAATCCTCTTGCACCAATCTCTGGCTAACAACGAAAAAGTTAAATTATCCCCACCTGGAATGCTAGTTTCTTCCTCTTAATTCTTTCTGCCTCCAAATAGAAATTTTATACCTTGCAATTCTGTTCATGACACCAAATGTATCACCAAGGTAATATTTACAGCACTGGTTGTGACTATGAATATGCCAGTGTAGTTCTCAATCACAAAATATAAGACTCTCCATATAGAAAGCAGAAGAAAAACATTTATTCAGACACCAGAAAACCAAATCCATCGTGGTGAACAAGAAGTTAATAAACATGATCACTGCAGGGAGCAAAGCCATTCCTAAGCTTCCTCCACCTCAGCCAGGGCCTTCTCACAAGCAAACACTCAGAAGTCTGAGCCTTGTGTGCATGTACACCTCTCTGCATCTTCTCCCCTCCATCTTGCCTACGCTTACTCACTTTCTCCTGGTTCTGCTCCACCCTTCCTGTTCTGCCTGTTCAGCAAGTTCCTTCCAACACATATGACTTAGGATTCCAGGTGATTTAAGCTAATCATATGGGACTATATAATGAATGAGAAGGATCTTTCCATTTAAATTAATATTATACTTGTTTGCAAAATAAGAATTCAGATAGTATATTTAATACAGTTTCAAAACCCTAAACACACTGTAGATATGTTATTGTTACTGTTAGAGGAGCAATGATTTGGAGGCATATTCACAGAATAAATGCTACTGGGAATGGAGCCAGAAGGAAGGAACAATAGATGATGTCGAGACCGCTTATTCCATAAATTTCTTCTTAATCAGAGCCATCAACATATGTATGAGTTTGAGATGTGCAGTCTGAAAAAAATTATCATTTAATGTTTTTTGAGCTATACCATTAGTCTCTATTTTCATTACATACCCTATCAGTAAGAAAGTTTTAAGCATGCATTCTTAGTTTATATATATATATATAGATATATAGATATATATATATATATAGATATATATATATATATATATATGTTCATTCATTTATACTCAATGTTAGGCTGTAATTATATATGAATAAATTTATTTTATTCATAATAATTACATTTCTGTATAAAGAATATACATTATGTACATTTAAAACTTACACAAATGTAGGAATTATTAAAGTTCAAGGTTAAGATTAAATAATATTTGATTTTACCATCAATAGGGAACTACTAGGATTTACTGAGAAGGGATATAATGGAGTCAGAGCTGGAATTTAGGGAAAACACCTTGGTAATTGTTTGGAGGATGGGAAGACTTCAGGTGGGAAGACATATTAGGAGGCTTGTGATTGTCCAGGTGAGAGATGATTAGGATCTGAAGCAGAGTTGTTGCTGTGTGAGTTGAGAGAAGGATAAATGGAGACTGGGGAGATGTTTTAGAAATAGATAGGGAAAGACTAGACAGGTGATTAGACATGTGTGGTGAGAGGGGAATGTGAAGATTACCCCAAAGTTGTGAACTTCAGTAACTGACAGAGTAGTGCTATCTTTGATAGACTAGAGAAATGTGTGAGAAGGGAAGATTTGAGAGCAAAGTCTGTTGTTCACATCACACAGTGCTGACCTCATTGTTGTATGCCTGTGAAACAAGGACAGTCTAACAGTAGCATGCCGGGAAATTGAATTACTTCCATTTAAACGGTCTTAGGAAGATTCTGAGGATCACCTGGCAGGACAAGATCCCAGACACTGAAGTCCTTGTTTGAGCTGAACTTCAAAGCATTCAAACTATGCTTCAGAGTGCACAAATCTGATGAGCTGGTCATGTTGCTCAAGTGGAAAATGTATGCTTGCCATAAAGACTATTTTATGGAGAACTCACATGGAGCAGGTGATCACAAGGAGGTCAGAAGAAGCAATAAAAGTACACTCTCAAGGTCTCTCTCAAGAACTTTCAATTTTATTGTACAACATGGGAGACACTGGCTCAGGACTGCTCACCTAGGAGTCCTCACATCAGAAATGCTTCTATGCTCTATAAGCAAAGCAGAATTGAGACAGCACAAAGGAAACATAAAATGCGCAAATTTAGAATAACTACCCCAAATATTCACATGGATTGTCTGTGCCCAATTTGTGGTAAAGCATTCTGAGCTTATATTGGTCTGATTGACCACAGTTGGACACTCTGAAACTTCACTTTCGCATGTTGATGTCATTTTGGTCCTCTTCCAGCATAAAGCAAAACAACTAACAAACCAACCAAGCAACAGGGCAATGAATCAAAGACTTACCAGGACTCTTACCTACACATACTCCTCTTCTTCCTCTCCTCCTTCTCTTCCTCATCTTCATTGTCTTCACTAACATATCTATAGCACCCTAAGGTATGCAAGACAATTTATTCAAGTTATTTTGCAATGACCTTGTGAGGTAAATGCTGTTATCATTCCCATTTTGCAGTTGAAGTTAATGAGGCTTAGAAATATTGTTACTTGCAAAGGCCAAATAACCAGTAGGTGTTTAAGAAAGTTTTGAACTAAGGTCTTTCTTGTTTCAAATCCAGCATTCTAGCCAGTACTCCAACTAACTTCAAAATCCATAAGTAATAATTATGTAATATATGCTCTCTGCAACTACTTTCCCAAATTTCCTTTTGTGTAAGCAAGTTCATAACAATGTCAGTCATACTTAATTTGCTCTTGGAAAGGAGTATGGTATGGTAAGAATAATTATTACAAATATCACCCCAAAACCTGATATACACTTCCATGACTATAAACACAGTCCAGGAAAGAATCGTCAGACTCAGGAAGACCACATGCAAAAGGGCAACTTACCAGTCTTAGAAGGTGTTTTTCTATGTCTTTCCCTGATGGTAAGCATTGTTCTTCTTCATCCAAAAGGAAAGGAGGAACTATCTGTTCAACAAGAAAGTAACCTTCTATGGTCTTATTTTTTTTCCCCTTTTCTGGGCATTTTCCCAGCCAGTTACTTGACTTCTGAGATTCCTTTCCACACCCACCTTGCCTCCAGATCTGCCCAGCTAGTGCTTGGGGTCTGAGATTCAAATGCTGCTCCCCAGCCTCAGGGCTTTCAGCGGGGGCAGGGCTGCTATTCAGTGTGACATTATGTTCAGCTGCTCAGGTGGGCTCAGTTTCCTAAGGGGATTTATGTGGAGACTTTCAACAATGGATCTGAGCCCCTGCTTGCTTTGGGAGCCCCTGTCCACTGCTGCCTCTGCTGCTGCCTCCTGAGGGGTCCTGAGTTATGGGGACACCCCGCTGCCCTCTTGGCAAACCAGACACACTCTCTCATTAACCTTTGCCATCTGTGGGTGGATATACATGTGCTGCCTTTGGAGATTCAATCTCTGAAGCCTGCTTCGGCCTGCTCCTCTTGGTGCCATGTGGACAAGGCAGGGCTGTACTCTGCACTGGTCTGGTGCACAATGATCCTTTGGTGTCAGTTTATCAGGGCTCTCTGGAACAGAAATCTCCTCCACTCTGTTGTTGTGCAGCTTCGGCTGCTCCAGAATTTGTTGGGAGTTTTATTTACAGGTATTTTGTGGGCTGTGGGCTCAGAGCTAGCATATGTGAATCTTTCTACTCCACCATCTTGGCTCTGCCCCTAGAAGTTATTTTGCTACAGTCATAAGAATGTTCCCTGTACGTACAGTAGAGTTCCCATCCACTTCCCTAATAGTCTTTCTGTACAGTATTAAATCTGTATCTAATCTATCCTTAGGTCCCAATGTAGATTTTGTCATCAGCTATTCCAGGGACATAATAAGGATGCTGTTGAAAGATGGAAATGCAAAATCTTACTGACAGTTTGAAACTCACAGGTTCCTCTTCTGGCCAAAGGTGGACATGAAGAAGAGATCAAGGCCAAGGTTCTCTTATGTCCCCACTAAAATGGTTCCTTCCAAGTGACTGTCAGGAATGATCTCTGTTGCCTCATCACTCAGTGAAATCCGCAGAAGAACAAGTTCAATGATTTTACACAAGCCCCCAGAGTCAAGAAGCAAGTCTTTCAGCTAATCTACACAGACTTCCTGTAGCACCTAAGTAAGTGTCCAACCCTTGTCCACATTTAATGAAAAATTGAGATATATTCTCACTTACTGATTGTATTATGGCTGAGTGAGACAGTGACTTCAACCCCATCCTTACATTTACTTAATAGTTCTTAGAAAAATAATTAACTCTAGTGATCAAGGAATTTTCTAGTGAACTAAGGCATATGCAACATTTTGCTCAGCTATCACTTTTTTCAAATTTTTTAACTTCTTTTAAGTTTTGAGTTCCAAATCCTATCCTCCCCTTCCTCCTCTTTCCTCCCTGAGAAAAGAGGCAATCAGATATAGGTTATACATGTGCAATGATGTAAAACTGTTCCATAGTAATCATTTTGTAAAAAAAGATTAGAATAAAACAAAAAATGAAAGGAAGAAAGTGAAGAAGAGCATGCCTCAGTCCGTGTTAAATCAATATCGGTTCTTTTCTGGAGGTGGGTAGTGTGTTGTCTCATTAGTCTTCTAGGGATGTCTTACATCATAGTATTGGTGAGAATACTTAACTCATTCACAATTCTTCAATGGACAATATTAGTTACTGTGTACAATGTCCTACTGGTTCTGTTCACTTCACTACGGATCAGTTCATCTAGTATTTCCAGGTTTGTTCAACTATCATTATTTTTAAGTCTTTCTACTCACAAAATTGGTAACAAGTCATCAAGGCATCAATTTGCATTCAAAGTCTCTTTATTATCAAAAAGAACTAAAGTAGTAAAAATCTAGATACTGTATACCTAAAAATTTATAATCTTCTAAAGTTATCTTTAATCATATCACCTCATTTTTTTGGCAGAATATAAGCTTCCTGAGTTCAGGTATTGTTTCATCTTTATTTTTATAGCTCCAGCAGGAAATACAGGGCCTGGCACTTAGGAAGTACTTAATAAAGACTTATTGAATTGACTGATTCACAGCCTACTTTAGCAGGCAGGAAATACTAAAAAGTATTTATTCTGATCTCTCTTGGATTGTTTAGGGAAGTGTAAGGACTTAGGGAAGGTGTTATAATTCTGAGTATCAGTGGCTACTGTAAAGAAATGAAGAAGCAGAAAGTGAAGATGTTCAAAATCAATGTACTGACCAGAGGACAGTTGCTGGAAATTGAGACAATGTGACAAGGTGGGAAGAATGCTCAACTTGGAGTCAAGAAGACCTCATTCAAATCATTCTTCTAATACCTACTAGTAACCTGGTCGTAGGCAAGCTTCTCAACTACTCTGAGTGCTTCAATGACTTAATTTACAAAGTGGACAGAGCATGAGGGCATGATATTCAAAAAGGATAAATAATGCACAATATTTTGCAAACTTTAAAGCTCTATACAAAGAAAAGTTATTAAAGCTCTGTATCAATGTAATTGTTGCCATTATTGTCATTTTTAAATCTCTGGTTGTGTTTAGGACTATAGTTTGCTCATTTCCACTAAAAGCAGAGTACAAGCAAGATGGGAAAGGAGGGAATTCTTGTTCAAAGTATGAGAGTGTTACATTTATGTTCAATGAACTTAGGGGCAACACAGTAAAATGTCAATAACAGTGGAATCGATGTAACAAGAACTGCTTCAAGAAAGAGTTCTGCCACTGACTTACTATATGACCTCCAGTATCTCACAGCTTCTATTATACAAGTTCTTTGAGGGCAAGGATTGTCTTGATTTCTTTTATTTGCCACCCCATAATTTAGCACAAAGCCTAACATAAAGTGTTTGATAAATGCCTTTTCATTCATTCATTCATTCATTTATTCACTCACTTGTTCATTTGCTGAGAGCATTAGAGTTGAATAAGAGAGTGTGAGAAAAGAGCGAATTTGTAGTGACAGGGCAGAGAGTGACTTTAATAGAGCTTTCTATGCAGTCACATAACAGAAAGACATGAACTTTGTTGGAAAATTGAAAGGTTAGATTGTGTTGAGTCTTTTGCCTTGGGGATTAGAAGTAAGAAGATGCTATGACACAGGGAAATCTATAGGGAAAGACTTCCATGACAGTAATATGTTAGATAAAATTTCTCACTTCATTGTTTTCTCTTTATGGTTACTATCCAGAATTTATCATGCCAGGGAACTAATATTAGCCATTGCCATTATCAGGTCAATTTAGATCAATTTGACAAGAAACTATTTGCTGTGTTCAAGACACATGCTAGTTTCTGAGGAAACAAAGATAAAATGAAGGAAAATCCTAACCCTCCAGAAGTTGACACTTTAAGGAGGTGAGGAAGATATGAGGTTTATGCATATAAATACAAAAAAGGGATAAAACATTAACAATTAAGGGGAAAAGGAAAAGTTTCCTGTGAGGAAGTAGAAATTTTCTGGAACCATGAAAGGAACTAAAGACCTTAGATGTGGAGAAGAGAAAAGAGGGAAATTCAGGCATGTGAAGCAATAGGATTGCATCTTTTTCCTCTATTCTTTTGTGATAAAGCCTATAAAAAGCCACACAGACATGATATCCAATATTATTTACAGGGAAAACACAGTTGTATAGGTTGACTTGAAAGTATAGTGAATTGCGCTTATTAATGGTGCAGTAGGTTGGAAAGGCAGATTGGAGGTAGAATGTAAAGGACATTAAAAATCCATATGACTTTGTATTTTATACTTGAGATAATAGAGAACTACAGATTATTTTTAACAAAAGAGTAAAGTTGTTGTACCTTTCTTTGCCTCAGGAAGATTATTTTGGCAGTTCTGTGCTGGGTATATTAGAAAGGGGAGAGATAGAAAACAAGAAGTCCTATTGGAAGAAGGTTATGATAGTCTTGGCAAACCTTGATAAGAAGTTGAACTTAGATGATGACCATATTCATGAAAATGAGGGAAAGGATCAGAGAGATGCAGAGGGAACTTTGCTGATAACTGTCAAATTACTATAAAGAAATATGAAGGGCTCTGAGGTTGTGTACCTGAGTCAACTGAAAAGAAAATGAAGAAATTTAGAAAAGGGTCAAGTTTAGGTAAAAATAATGATGTCAAATATATATGTATGATGTAAGATGTGATTTTTAAAATGTTTCTGTTTCATTAATATTGTCTAGTACAATACAGGGGTCATCATGTGGGATGCTTCTTTTCTTTTCGTGTTGACAAAGATGAAAATCCATAGCTAGAATCATACACTCTCAGGATTAAAAGAAAAAAAACAGAGTCACCTCAAAGGAAACCTATTTTAAACTTGTAGCTAAACAAAAATCCTACCTCTGTATGAAAAATTACAATGACAAAAAATCTACAGTCATTCTGGGGAGCACATTGCTTTGCTAGACAGATCAAACCATAGAGAAGTGGCTTTGAATAATGTAGCAATATTTACTACCTTAAAATCAATCCATGAAGTTCTTGAAAATACTTCTCAACCAGCCAGATAGCTACTGCCTGTAGAACTGGCTTCTACCACCTTAAAGATGGGGGGTTATGAGGCGGTGGCACAACATGGAGGAAAAGGCAATGGTGGGAGACTTCCCACTGATGTATGGATTAGGGTAACATAGGTATCAAATGTCACAACCATGAAAGTGAGAGGAAGATAGGTTACATAAGGAGAAAAAGAAATGACGCACTATATTCCTGATATTCATTATGACTCTACAGATTTCAAAGGTGAATTGTTCAGAGGGCAGAGATTGGTCATCAAATTCTTACATCTCTAGGTCAAACCTGTGTTTACGAATTTGTTTACATAGTTTTGATTAGTGTTTAAAATGTTTCTTGAAAAGCTTGAGCCTACAAGTCCATCTTGACTGGTTTAGAAAGCATCTCTTTATCAATTCTAGCAGTTTCGTACTTTGAACTCTGC
Source organism: Potorous gilbertii (assembly GCA_028658325.1). Classification (NCBI taxonomy): domain Eukaryota; kingdom Metazoa; phylum Chordata; class Mammalia; order Diprotodontia; family Potoroidae; genus Potorous; species Potorous gilbertii. The sequence goes on along the minus strand of CM053771.1, from coordinate 72,328,781 downwards.
AATGTTGAGGCCTCAGTACTTCTGACTATCATCCTGTAATAACTGTCTATTACCTTATTCAAAAACAGAAAGGAGTCATGTCAACACTACCCTCTGAAGGTATTAGTTTTCCATCAGGCTAAAACTGAGTGCACACAGGCCAGTGAATTCTGTTGAAGAACAAAATTGATAGCTCTTTCTTGGATATGGCCAGAGACCTAGGTCATACTGCCTTGTTCAGGACCAAGCCACCATGGTGACCATTAATGAACAATGAATGAACTCTGAAAGGGAATAATCATTGTAGGCATTGGTAATGACAAGGGTAGGAAAAGGTCAAGGTAGCATTTGTTAAGGTAGTATTTAAAGTAAGGAGGAACTTGGATTGGGTACAGAGGAGACTGAATGAGAATCTAAAACACAGAGGCAGAGGGCTCTGGAAAACAATTCAATGATAGCACATACTGAAATTGTCCTAACCCTAGGAAAATCATTCAATTTAGCAGGGAGAAAATTTGAGAAAGATTGGTGGAGCTGGGGAGGTTCTGGAGAGGGAATCCTACTTGCATATCCTGGGAAGGAAAGAGTACTTGTGGTTTCTCCCAGATTAGAGTGCAGGCCAGGAGAGGAGCAAATTCTTCTCCCTTGATTGTGCCACCTTGGAGAAACTGAGAATGTACAGGTCCCTAGAATGTACCCTCTACTTGACAAAGGACTCAAAAGCTGAGAAAACACCCAAAAAGGGAAAAAATAAGAATATAAAAGGTTACTTTCTTGGTGAAAAGGTATTTTCTTCCACCCTTTCAGATGAGAAAGAAAAAAGCACACCATCAGAGGAAGACAAAAGAAAGCCAAGGTTTATATATCCAAAACCTCCAAAAAAATACGCAATGGTTTCAGGCTATGGAACAGCTCAAAAAGGATTTTGAAAGTCAAGTAAGAGAGGTGGAGGAAAAATTGGGAAGAGAAATGAGGATGATGCATGAAATTCACAAGAAGAGAGTCAACAGCTTGCTGAAGGAGACCCAAGAAATACTGAAAAGAAACACCTTTAAAAATAGACTAGCCCAAATGGCAAAAGAGGTCCAAAAATGTCAATAAGGAGAAGAATGCTTTAAAAAGGAGAGTTAGCCAAATGGCATAGGATGTTCAAAGGGTGACTGAAGAAAATAGTTATTTAAAAATTAGAATGGAGCAGATGGAAGCTAATGACTTCATGAGAAGTCAAGAAATTGTCAAACAAAACCAAAAGAGTAAAAAAAGAACACAATATGAAATATATCATTGGAAAAGGGATCCAGGAGAGATAATTTAAAAATCATTTGTCTACCTGAAAACCATGATCAAAAAAAGAGCCCAGACATCATCTTCCAAGAAATTATCAAAGAAAACTCTCCTGATATTCTAGAACCAGAGGGTAAAAGAGAAATGGAAAGAATTCACTATTCACCCCCTGAAAGAAATCCCAAAATGACAACTACTAGGAATATTGTAGCCAAATTCCAGAGTTCCCAGATCAAGGAGAAAATATTAACAGCAGCCAGAAAGAAACAATTCAAATTCTATGGAAATACAATCAGGGTAGCATAGGATTCAGCAGCTTCTACACTAAGAGTTATAAGGGCTTGGAATATGAAATTCCAGAGGTCAAAAAAGATAGGATTAAAACCAAGAATCACCTACCCAGCCAAACTTAGTATAACACTTCAGGGGGAAAAATGAAATTTCAATTAAATGAAGGACTTCCCAGCATTCTTGCTGAAAAGACCAGACCTGAATTGAAAATTTGACTCTCAGATACAAGAATCGATAATAACATGAAAAGGTAAAGAAGAAAGAGAAGTCTTAAGGAACTTATTAAAGTTGAACTGTTTACATATCTACAGGGAAAGATGCTATTTGTAACTCATGAGACATTTTTCACTATTGGGGTAGTTAGAGGGAATATGTATATGTGTATGTATATATGTATATGTGCATATACATATATATGTGTGTGTATGAATATATATAAAAATATGCATCTTCACATGCTTGTATGTGTGTATATATATATACATATATATATATATATATATATATATATACATAGGTGTGTATGGGTATGTATGATTGTGTATATTATACATGTGTGGATTTCTATACATACATAGGTATATGAGTGTATATACATATACATACATGCATAGTGCCCACAGGGTGACCTGAATATGAAGGGAGATTACCTTAGAAAAATAAAATTTGCTGTTGCATGGAATGTACTAGGAGTAAGAGAAAGGGAGAGGTAGAATGTAGCAAATCATCTCACATAAAAAAATAGAAGAAAGAGATTTTACAATTTAGGGGAAGAGGAGGGAGAGGAAAGGAAATAATTGCAAGGAAAGGAAATTACTCTCATGGTATGGCTTAATGAGGGAATAACAAACTCAACTGGATAAGGAAATCCATTTTACCCTGCAGGAAGGAAAGGGGAAAGACATAGGAGAGGAAAGATTATAGAAGAGACAGCAAATTGGGGAAAGGTATAATCAGAGGCAAACACTATTGTGGGAGGACAGGTCAAGGGAAGGAAAAGAATAAGAGGGAAGAATAAGACAGATAGTAATGTGAATAGTCTTTTACAACATAAGTATTATGTAAGTATTTTGCATTGTTACACATGTATGACATATTGAATTGCTTATTTTCGCAATGAGGGTGAGTAGGGAGGGAGAGAGAGAATAAGGAACTTCTTTTAATAATGAATGTTAAAAATTGTTCAGGCATGCAACTGGAAATTAAGATATACAGGCAATGGAGAATAGGAAAATAGAAGGGAAGGGAAATGGAGGAAAAGTGGGTAATAGAAGAAAAAATAGACAGGAGGAAAGGGTGAATGAGGTACCTGCCATCCTGGGGTGGGGATGCAGAGAGATGGGGACAAAATTTTGAATTCAAATTCCTATGGAAGTGAATACTGAGAATCAAAAAATAAATACATCATATTTTTTTTTCTAAAACAGGAGACTGGAAATATGACAGACAAGTCTAGGATTGCTTCTTCATGTTCATTATCAAGTAGTTTGAGTTGTGTAGTCTTTACCTCTCAGGCCTCAAACTCTGACCAGTACATGGATGTAGATAAACCAAGTCAAAGTAAATATGAAGAACACATTTAAGACAGACTCCTATCAGTCACTTGTATCACATTATCTCATTACACTCTACTCAAACTCCCTGCAGTTATTGGGGGTGAGATGAGTGAAAACAAAATTTGTCAAGGTATGTAAACTGGCTAACTGTAGGCAGAGTATTCATTGCATTGTCCTCTCAGTCCAATCCCTGTGCTTCTTCACAGAAAGTGATTTCAGCCCAAGAAATTACATGCCTGAGCCTATACTAATGCATGGAGGCTTTATCCTTTTTCCTGAGGAAGAGGATGAGCACTCGGTCACGAATCTGCTTGGTCTTCACACCATAGACTAGTGGGTTGACTGCAGGTGGCACCAGGAGATATATGCTGGCAAAGATGATGTGAAGGGATGGGGGCACCCTCTCACCAATGCGATGGGTGAGGAAACTAAACAATGCAGGTATATAGGTGATGAGGATAGTGCAGATATGGGCAGCACAAGTGCCTAGTGCCTTAGAGCGGGCATCCTTGGAGGAGAGTTGGAAGACAGCTTGAAGGATCTTGACATAAGACACAGAAATAAGTCCAATGTCCAAAAGGATGACTGAGAGGGCCACAAAGATACCATAGCTACGGTTGATGTAAGTGTTGGTACAGGCAAGCTTCACCACAGCCATATGTTCACAATAGGCATGCCGTATCACATTCTGGGTACAATACCTCAGCCGTTTAATGAGCAATGGGCAGGGCAAAACCATAATGACCCCTCGGGCCACACTTATCACCCCTAGCCTGATGACCAAAGGATTGGTCAGGATGGTAGCATAATGCAGTGGATGGCAAATGGCAACATAGCGGTCAAAGGCCATGGCTACCAAAAGAGCTGATTCAATAATGGAGAAGGTGTGGACTAAATACATTTGGGCCAGGCAGACATCAAATCCAATTACATGAGCATCCAGCCAAAATATGTCAAGCATCCTGGGGGCAGTGGTTGAAGCAATGGCCATATCATCAAAGGCCAGCATACAGA
>CM053771.1:72190075-72324157 GCA_028658325.1 Potorous gilbertii | reverse complement strand
TAATCGATAAATGCGAGCTATTTGTAATGATAGCAATAACAAATGATGGCAATCATACTAATGATAAACATTCTGAGCTGGATCCATCCCTGCTGGCTGACTCCCCTCACTCTCAGGTGAAGCAGTGAAGCCAGAGGCAGGGTCCATTGTGCTTAAATGTCCCTCCAGCTCAAAGACCCCTCTGCTGGGCCTTCACATAGGGTGACCAATGGTACAGCAAAAACAATAATGTCCCTATCCCTCTAAATAAGTGCTGAATTCCTGAGTTCAAACCTCTCACTCAGCTTTTGCTCAGCCCCCTAACTGATACCCTGACTTTAGAGCCTTCCTCAAGCCTCACTTGAGGAAAATAATGTATATACATTAGAAAGAGTTTTGAACTGGAGTCCAGAAACCTGAGCTTTCTCTGGCAAGCCTTTCCCTAATTTACTTACGTAAGGTGGGGCAACACACTTCTTTCTTCTAGGTCTCAGCTATGTCAATTATAAAAAGAAGGGGTTGGATCAGATGAATTCTAATATCCCTTTCTAGATTTAAAATCCCACCTACTATGTTCTTGACTCTGGCATGATCTCTTACTTTTAAGTTATTTCTCCAGGCCAGTCAGCAGACACACACCTTCACTGTTTCTTCTCCTGTTGGCTCCATTATATTCTCATCTGAGAACGTGTAGACCTAGATAAGTTCAATGTCCACTCCTTAACAATTACTCTCCAAATATAACAGGAACTGATTTTTGAGCAAACAAAAGAGATCTGTCTGAGCTGGGTTGTCTGGAATGGTTTCTTTATGATAAGGTTTATTCCCTCAAGGTTAATGTTTCCAGGGCAGGAGGTAAGTTCTGCAGTCTCTAGGGGCATTACCATCATCCACACTCTCATTGGTTGGCACGGAATCCCAATGATTCTACATGCTCTCTCCTCTCACTCACAACACTCTCAAAGCTATTCTTGACATGCTTCATCCCAAACACTCAGGAACAGTAAGAGAGGAGTAGCATTTGTCTGAGATAGGATGGACTGGCTTCCCTGTGAAGGGATAAAGAGTTAGTCCTCAGAATGTGGTTGATCCAGAGGACTAGGGCTTGAGCCAATATTGTGGCTTCCTTTTCACCTGTGACCTAAAAGGTCCGGTCTCTATGAATGGTTAATGGGCAGCTAGATGATGATGTGGCTAGAGTACTGGACTTGGATGTCAGAAGAAAATGAATTCTAATTTATTTCAGACAGCTACATGCTTGTGATCTTGTACAAGTCATTTAACTTCCCTAAAACAGAATTTTAGCAAGGATAACAGAAAATAAGCATATAAAACAATATCTCAGGCAACTGGTCTCAACAGAACTTTACAACAGTATAAAGGGGATCACACAAAATTAGCACATAAAGCAATATTTTAGGGTACAGCTTGAGCACAAGCACTACTTATTCCCCCTCAGCAAATGGGGTCTAAAATCTTGGGGTAAGGGGCAACGGTCTCTTTTTCCATAACTACTTACAATTGAGATTGGACACAGAGCTATCCCTGCCCCAAGAGATACCATTTAAGAGATCAGTTCTTTAACTGGAATCTGGAGCTTGATAGGGGGTGATATCTAGCTTAAGCAATCAGTCATCTGAAGGTGGAGGGCACCAAGTCTATAGGAAACAAGTTGAACAAACAAGTTTAACAGATAAAAGCCAAAAAGAAAAAAGGAACAATGACCAGAAGCAGGGTAGATGTAAGGTCAGCTATGCTTCTGGAGTCCATGAACCCACTATCATAGCCTTAGTCATGGTAGAATATGAGTTAAGGGTATACTTTGGTATTCATCCTCTCCTGAATAAACAATAATTACCGTATTATCTTTACTATTTGCTATAATTTCTGCAGCCTTTGGAATGTCATTTGGCTTCCATTTTACTCACACCTTAGCTCCCAATTTTAATCCATCAGTAGAACCCAATCCTTCAGTTCCTCTGCTAGTTATTTCAGAAGAAGGGTCAATTTTCACAAGTGGTTTTGTTTCACCAGGAATCGTAATCACTTGAATTATTCTATCATTTTTATAAAACTGTATGTGTTCATCACTTAAATTTTAGAATGTAGCAATAATGTCTTCTTGATAATTAGAATATATCACTCCAGCTAATACATGTATTCCTTGAGCTGCTAATCCTGATTTAGGTATTATCCATCCAAATGGATTCTTAGGGATTCTCATACATATTCCAGTAGAGATTGCTCTTATTTCTTTCCTGTACAATCAAAAGTCCTGTAAACAAAGTAGACCCTATCCTATGGAACCAGTTGTTCCTAGATATAGCGCAGGAATATCTGGCCTCACAGTCCAACACTCATGATTTGGGATCTTATGTGTTTGTTGTTTTCTAATTTGCAGATTTGAGGTCATCGTTCTGGCTAGAGATGTACTTCCTCCCAATTGTCTATTATTCAAATTACATGAAGCAATGAACAGGTTATCTTTCCAGTGTTGATAAGAGTTATTAGAACTTAACTTCCTTAACTGTTCTTTCAATAATCCATTCATTCTTTCAATTAACCCACGTATTTGTGGGTAATATGAAATATGATATATCCACTCTGTGTTGTTTAAAATAAGATGTCTCCTCATTAGATGAATAATATGGAAATATGTTTTATATGATTGCATATGCACAACCTACATCATTTGTTTGCTTTTTGAATGAGGGCAGAAGTGACAGAAGGAAAGGGAGAATTTGGAACCAAAATTTAAAAAAATAATGAAATGGGCTTTTTTGTGCGTGTAACTAAAAACAACATTAAATAAATATATTTAAGGATACCAAAAAGTTTATTGGAAACCAAATAATCTAATCCACAAGAATGAGTGGATCAAATAACAAATCATAGAAATAATAAACAATGTCATTAAATAAAATGATAACAGTGAGATAATATACCAAAATTCATGGGATGTAGTCAAAACAGTTCTTTCAGGAAATTTATATTTATAAATACTTATGTCAATAATACAGGGAAAGAATGTCAATGAATTGAGCGTGCAATTAAAACATAACTAGAAACAGATCAGATTTTAGAATCCCTAATTAAACACCAAATTGGAAATCTTGAAAATTAAAGGAGAGATTAATAAAATTGAAACTAAAATGCCCATGCAACTAATAAATAGAAATAGAGTCTGGTTTTGTGAGAAAAAAAGCCTAAAATAGGAAAAACCATTGATTAATTTGATTTTAAAAAAGAAGAAAACCAAATTACTAGTATTAAAAATAAAAAAGAGTGAAAGTACCATCAATGAAGATAAAATTAAAGCAATATCTTTAAAAATAACAAAAAGTTATTTTGCTTAATTTTATGCCAGCGTATCTGATGACATTCCAAGTGAAATGGATGCATATTTATAAAAATATCCATTGTCCAGATTAACAGAAGAGCTGGAGCATGCCTTGGGGGACTGAATCACTGTCAGTTGCTATGATTTCCAGACTTCTTAATCCACAAATGCTAAAGACAGCTTTGAAAGTCAATGGGAAGGGTCTTTCACCTGTCTGAGAAGGGAGTGTGATCCAGCTCAACCTCAGTCCCAGCCCCAGGCCCAGGCAGCTGCAGCCACTGCTGAAGCAGAGGCTGCTTCTGGAGCCTTCCACATTGTGTTCATTCATCATTGCCAAAGAAGATCATGTCATCAGAAAAATGATGCCATGACTTACACTTCGTTTTTGAGTGAGGGAGGGCAAAGAACTCAAAAGTCAAGTAATTGGCTGGGGAAATGAGCAAATGGGAGCAAGAAGCAGACTACAGATTCTTACTTTCTCTTGAAGAGATATTTTCTTTCCTCATTGAGAATGAGGAAGATCAAAACATACAACCTGAAGAAGACAACAAATCCAAAGCTCCTTCATCCAAAGCCTCCAAGAAAAATATGAATTGGTCTCAGGTTATGGAAGAGCTCAAAAAGGATTTTGAAAATCAAGAAAGAGAAGTACAGGAAAAATTAGGAAGAGAAATGAGAGTGATGCAAGAAAATCATGAAAATGAAGTCAACAGCTTTCTAAAGGAAATGCAAAAAAAAAATGCTGAAGAAAATGATAGCTTTAAAATTGGACTCACCGAAATGGTAAAAGAGATCCAAAAAGTCGACGAAGAGAATGTGTTAAAAAGCAGGATGGGTCCAAAGGAAAAAGAGGCACAAAAACTCACTGATGAAAATAATTCCTTGAAAGTTAGAATGGAGCAAATGGAAGCTAATAACTTTATGAGAAATCAAGAAATGGGTTTGTGATTTACACATTAAAGTTGATATCATAAGGAAATTGGTGGAAAAAATATAGTGGTCAGATCTATGGATAAGGGAAGAATTTATGACCAAATAAGAAACAGAAAGGATCATGGGGTATAAAAGGAGTAACTTTGAATATATAAACTTTAAAATTTTGCACAAAGCCAATGCAGTCAAGATCAGAAGGAAAATAGAAAACCAGGATTTTTTTACAGCAAGTTTATTTGATAAAGACCTCATTTCTTAAATATAGAGAGAATTGAGGCAAATTTATAAGGGCAGGAGTTATTCCTCAATTGACAAACGATTGAAGTGTATGAACAGGCAGTTTTCAGAAGAGGAAATCAAAGCTATTTATAGTCATTGCAAAATTACTAAATCAGTATTGATTAGAAAAATGCACATTAAAACAACTCAGAGATACTACCTAACATATGTCAGATTGGCTAATATGATAGAAAAAAATCTCTTGGTGCCCCAGATAATTCTATAAAATTGAGGAGGTGAATATCTGTATTATTCATAGAGGGCCCCCTCTCCAGGAGCTCCCTATTCTGACAGAATTCATGACAGAGAGAAAGCCGGTGAAGGAGAGACAGAGGCAGAGACAGCAAGAATGAGAGAGAGACAGACAGACAGAGATAGAGACAGAGAGACAGAAACAGATACAATGACAGGGAGACCGAGATAAAGATGGAGAGAAAGAGACAGAGGCGGAGATGAGAAGCAAGAGTGAGAGTAAAACAAAGAATAAGAAGGAGGAGAAAAAGATGAAGAAACTAAATAAAGAAGAAAGTAAATGAGTGCTTACTATATGCCAGGAATTTTGTTAAACACTGGGTTTGCAAAGAAAGGCAAGAAAGATAATCCTTCCCTTCAAAAACCTTATATTCTAACATGTAAATAACTAGGTGTTCATATGATAGATAGATATAAAGAAGATATAAGTTAATCTCAGAAGAAAAGGAATTAAATTTATTCTAACATAACTCAGAGAACAGAGCTAGGAGTGAAAGTTGCAGAGAAATAGATTTTTGTTTGATGTGAGGGGAAACACTATACTATGAGAATTAGAGCACAGTGATATTAGATGTCTCAGGGTGTTGTGGGTACATCGTCATTGAATGGATGACCATTTGTCTGGTATGTAGTAGAGGTGATCATTGCTCAGGTATGAGTTAGTCAGTGTTGTTCCCTTTGAGGAACTTTCCAGATCTCATATTCTGCGATTATCTAAAGTTCTCGGAAGGTGGAATCAGGGTCTTTTGGGATTGAGAGCTCCCTAAAGCAACATGAAGTGTCTTAATTCTACTCTTTCTGAGTAATATAAGATATTCACTCTGATGTTGGCAATAAACCAAATGGACCACGGCCATGTACTCACAGTGATTACCAGTCTTCTAGATAGCTGAGACATCTTATAAATATTTTCAGGGTTACTTCATTAACTTTTCAGAGTATTAATGAATCCCAATGCTGCTATCTCAAGGGATAATATAAGTTAAAAGTACTTAAGGACTGGAATTATTTCTTCTAGGACCTTTTGGATATCAAGTGCATCATCCAGTCCTATCTAGATTTAGTATCTTGTCTGTAGGAATAAGGTTATCAAATTTTTATAGCCCTGGGAATGTCTTCTTAAAGGACTAAAGCATCTAGCACACTTTTTTCCTCTTTTCTGATAACTCTCAATCCACTCATATTTCTTCCTATTACCTTACTTTTTCTTATTTATTTTTATTCTATTTATCTCTTTTTCTCAGTTCATTTATTTTATCCTACAGTTTTCCTCAGCGAATCCTATTCATTTCCTCCACACAAAAAATCTCTCACATCACTCCCTTTCTTTTCCCAACTTTTACAACTTACACAGGAAATATGTCACTCTCTGTCCTACCTGGTCCAAGGGCAGCTGTGTGGTGTAGTGGAGAGAGCACCAGTACAGGAGTCAGGAAGACCTGAGTTCAAATCTTACCTCAGACACTTGACACTCACTAGTTGTGTGACTTTGGGCAAGTCACTTAACCCCAATTGTCTGATCCTGGGTCATCTCCAGTCGTATTGATGAATATCTGGTCACTGGATTCAGATGGCTCTGGAGAAGAGTGAGGCTGGTGCCCTGCACAGCCCTCCCTCACTCAGAAAAACAAAACAAAACAAAGTCAAGAGCAAGTCATGCCATTATTTCTCTGATGTCATAGTCTTCTTCGGCAACTAAGGACAAACACACACACCTGGTACAAAGAAAAAGGATGGTTGAAATTGAATCTTATTGGGAGGGCCATCCAAAGAAGTCTCCTGCAAGAAGGATAGCCCTCTTTGTCAGAGGTGCTAGCTCCCTTACAACATTGTCTTGCCTGTAGATAAATATAAAGACATTTTTTTCAGTTCTATAATACAGAAGAAGAAACCTAGACATGGAAAGTTAAATGTGATTAAATAGGTTCTGAACTGACAGAAGAGTATCACAAATTTCATTGATGGAAATTGGTTCACTAAGTGATAATTACTGTTTTTCTTGGTCATAATTTCATCCTTCAGAAGCATGAACCAACAAGAGAAAAATATATTCTGCAACAGATATTCATTAATAGTCAGTAATCAGTTGCTAGGGTAGAAATGATTGGAAACTTGGAAAGGTCAAGATGATCATTTAATCCTAGAAATTCGAAGGGAGAAATAGATGAGATCCAGACATAGTCTGATATGCACCCTAGACTATAAGAAAGCAGATTTCAAAGGATTCAAAAGAAAGATGGGACAGCTTAGTGGGACAGCATGGTAGAAAGAGCTCTGAGACTGGAGCCAAGAAGATCTGAGATTAAATCTGGCCTTAGACACTTATTAACTATGTGACCTCTGTGAGAAATCACTTAAGCTCCCTTTGCCTCACTTCCTCCTCTGTAAAATAGAGTTAATTATAGTATCTGCCTTGGAGAGTTATTGTAAAGATCAAATGAGATAAGAAATGTAAAGTGTTTATCACAGTGTTTGGCACATAGTAAATGTTATACAAAAGTTATTATTAATTAGGATGACCACGAATTTAAATACTTCAGAGAAAGTCAGACCAAAAGGGAGAGTAGACTCTCAAAAACTGAATTCTAATAACATTAGAAAACAAATCTAATGAAAAGGGGAAATGATTTTTATCTGAAGAGATTGATGTAGATAGAAAAGGAACTCACCAAAAAAGATTTTTTAAAAAGATATTTACAGAAGAGGGAAACTGCAAAGTAACACATGAAAAATATAGTAATGTGATATGGTCCAGTAAAAAAAAATGTCATATTTCAGAATGAACTAGAACTGATAAGGAAAGCTAAGATGATCAAAATGGAAATATTTTACCTATAATGAAAGAAAAGAGAATTAAAGAAAGGATAAGACTTTTCCTTGAGGTAGTTCCATGAAAACTAATAACAGAGAGAAGGAAGCACTGATTCTGTTTTCTCCTCAAAAGAGAGAAGCCTATACACAGGAAAATGCAAAATACTAAACAAAGATGGCTTACAGGAAATTGATACTCAATGCTAATAAGAAGATAGTAAGAGAGCAACTAATTGTCTTAAAATAATTGGTACCAGCTGGTGAAGATAAACTGTACAGTGAAGTCCTGAAAGAACTGTCTGTGTGATTGCTAAGATCACTGTAATTGTTGAGCTACTGTAAGTCATATTTGAAAGATCACAGGAAATGGAAAAAGTGACAAAAAATTGGAGAAAGAAAAACGTTATCTTTATTAACTCCTTCTCATCCTCTGCCAAACAGAATAGAACAGAGCCTACAAATTATCACTGGATATCAATTGGATTCCTTAGAAAATTATAGAACAGGTCATTAAAGATATGGCTTGCGTACAACCAGAAAGAACAAATACAACTTTGTAAGGAACAAACCATGACAAACAAACTACATTTCCTTTTATAGCAGAGTTTCTACATTGATAGATGAGAAGGTATAGTATACATAGTGGATGGATATCTCTGTATGCAGTAATTTTGCAAAGATTTTGATAAAATGTCTTATGCTAGTCTTTTGAAATATATGTAGAAAAATGAATTAGATGATACAGTCTAATACAATCAGTTCATAGTGATTCAGAACTAATTGTATATCTGGACTCAAAGAGTAGATGTTAATGATTCAATGTCAGTGTAAAAGGATATCTCCAGTGAATCACTCCAGGATCTGTGCTAGACACTTCACTGTTAAACATTTTAAATGAAAGACATAAAGCCATAGATAATGTTTTTATCAAATTTTCAGATGACACAGAGGTAGGAGGATAGATGGAACAATGAATAACAGAGTAAGGATCCAAAAAGATCTCGACATCTAAGAGCACTGAGCAGAAAAATAGGTCAAGAGACTCAGGAAAAATAATGAGTGGGCAACTAGGATGCAAAATGACCCATCGGTTTTCAAACTATGCTAAAAATCAGTCATCAAAGCATAACGCAATCATTAAAATAATTTTGTACAGGTTGAAATAGAAGTTTGTCAGTAGAACTGATAAATTATGTAATACATGGAAGCAAACAAACACAGTGACATAATGTTTGATAAACCCAAAGACTACAATTAATGAGAGGCAAATTAACTGAATTTCCTGGGAAAACTGGAAAGTAAACTAACCTATATTAAAGCAACACTAACCTTCACAACATATAAGGTAGAGAGTAAGCTCCAAATGGGAGCATAACATGACTATAAAGGGTCGCAGCATATAAATTTAAAGAAAATGATGAAGAAATAACATTCTATGTCTCTGGAGAGGGGAAGAATTTGTGACCAGATAAGAGCTATACTGAGATATCATGTAGAGAAAAATGCACAATTTGATTATATATAATTAAAAATTTTGCACAAATCAATCCAATGCAACTAAGAGCAGGAAAAAAAAAGAGTTAACTGGGAGAAATCATTCTCTGATGAAGCTAGAATTTCCAAAACATGTGAGGAGCGCTTTCAAATTTATAAAAATAAGAGCTATTTGCCAATTGATAAATAATCAAAGCATAAGGACAGGCTGTTCTTAAAGAAAGAAATCCAAGCTATCAAAACCCAGATGAAAAATGCTCTGATTAATAATTAGAGAAAAATAATAGAGAAATATAAATGAAAGCAATTTTTAATTTCTACCTCAAAGTCATCAGATTTCCAGGAAGACAGAAAAGAAATGACAAACGCTGGAGGAACAATGGGAAAGTAGGCACACTGACAAACTAGTGGTGAAGCTGTGATTAGGTGCAACCATTCTGGAGGCATCTCTCTGCTCTTAGTGAGCTCATTTCAGTATAAGAAACTGTATACCAGAAAACTGGAAGAATATGTAAGAATTATTGGAAAATTTCTGTCTGTGATATTTTAGGTGCATTTTTTATTTTTCTCAAATAAATATTTCCCAATTACATATAAAATTTTATACATTTACTTTAAAAAACCTTTGACACCTAAATTCCATTAACTTTGATATCTCTGGATAACAGGAGAGGTGAGAGAGTAGAATAGTCAAATGCTATTCCTTTTTTGAAAATGGAAAGAAAATAGAACCATCAAAGTATAAAATGGTTAATTTGAATTAGATTCCTCATTGATTTAGAATAGAATATTAAAGACATACTTTGGGAGTGTTAAAAAAAAAAAAGGGAAGCAGCAATCACTACAGTTTACCATGTACGTATGGCTATTCATGCCTGACTAATCTCATTTGTTGTTTTGTTCATTTGCTTTGTTTTGTTTTGGCAGATTAATGAGACTGGTAAATTGGAGGAATATCACAACTATGGGACATGTAGGTTTCATAAAGCATTTCAGAAAGTTTCTTTCTCAGTCAGGGAGCAGAGTCAAGATGGTGGAGTGAGAACAACTGCTCACCTAAGTTCTAAGACAAATTCCTTCAGATACCTCTAAAAAGAGAATCTGAACAAATTTTAGAGTGGCATAATACAATAGGGAAATGACTGTGGCAGATTTGCCACCCAGGACAGACTGGAAGGTTGATGGGAAGGATCTGTTGCAGGGGACTGGAGGATCACACAGCTCACAGGCTGAACCAGCATGGACCCCACCATAGCAAAGCTGAGAAGGAAACCTCGGGTGATCTGAAGCAGTAGCCACACTGCATAATCTCAAAAGTATCATCCCAGGATGGGAGTACAGTGGAAGTGAGGAAGAGAGAACTGCAGAACCCCAGGTAACTGCAGCAGCCACTCCTGAGACTATCAGATCACAGATTAAATGTCTATAAGTCACTTACTTGAATTTCTCAGAGCCAAGATGGTGGAGTGATCTGTAAATGCTCTCTCCCTCCCCTAGTTGACCTTGAAAAAACTATAGAATATTTCCCCAGGAAAAATCTTGAAACAGTGGATCAGCTGAAGGGGCAAACAGTCTCTTAGCCTGTGAGGTTAGGAAAATTGCAAAGGGTGGGTCCCCCTTGCTGTGGTTGGGGGGAATCAGTGAAGAAACAGAGCTGTCTTAGACAGTCTCACCTTAGTGAACCAGGAGGAGATCCTGAGCCCCAGGGGGTGGAGCCCACAATCATCAACACCAGGACCCCAGGTTAGTCTCAGCACAGCCAGGGGATTAGGGAAGTGGAAACACTAGTTCATCAGTCACGGAGCTTGTCTGTGTTCAGGAATAGAGACCTTCTGTGGTCAGACCACCATCCCCCAAATTTAACACAATTAGTTCCAGAGTAACTCCAGAAAGCTCAGAAAGACTTCATCTGGCCTCTGCTATCATGCATCAGCCAGCTCAGCACCAGGTAAGCTATAGCATTCTAGCCTCTAGCTGAATGAATCAGAGATTACAATACACAAAAGCTCAAGTTCTAAAGACAAGAATGGTGGGACAGAGCCTTCTGTGTCCCAGAAGCAGAGATCCACTTTAAAAGCCAAGAAAAGGGCAATCATCTTGAGAAAGAAGTAAATCAGAAAAGAGAACACAGAATTTTTCTATGAGGACAAGGACCAAAACAGGAATACCAAAGAAGGAAGCATCGAAACTTCAGAAGGAAATATGAACTGCTCCCAAACCCAAACAGCATTCTTGGAAGAGATCAAGAGATATTT
Source organism: Potorous gilbertii (assembly GCA_028658325.1). Classification (NCBI taxonomy): domain Eukaryota; kingdom Metazoa; phylum Chordata; class Mammalia; order Diprotodontia; family Potoroidae; genus Potorous; species Potorous gilbertii. The sequence goes on along the minus strand of CM053771.1, from coordinate 72,312,814 downwards.
TAAAAACTAAATTATGGATGTAGAAGAAAAACTGGCCAATGATTTGAAAAATATGACAAAAAAATCACAGAAGAATTTAAAAGGAAAATTGGACCAATGGAAAAGGAAGCACAAAACCTAACTGGAAAAATTGGATAAATGGAAAAGTACAAAAAGAAGATAGTGAAAATAACTCCTTATAAGGAAAAATTGGACAGATGGAAAAGGAGTTGAAAAAGTTAACTGAAGAAAAAAATTTGATAAAAATTAGAATGTGGCAAGTAGAAGTTGATGACTCTATGTGAGATCAAGAATCAGTCAAATAGAATCTAAAGAATTAAAAGATAGAATAAAAGGTAAAATATTTCATTGGAAAAACAACTGCCCTAGAAAATATATCAAGGAAAGAAATTCTAAGAATTATTGGACTACCACAAAGCCATGATGAAAAAAGAACTTGGGCAGTATATTCCAAGAGATCATCAAAGAAAGCTGCCCGGACGTCCTTGATCAAGATGGCAAAATAGTTATTGAAAGAATCCAGTGCTAATCTGAAAGGGATCTCAAATTAAAAATACCAAGGAATATCATTGCCAAATTCCAGAGGTATCAAGTGAAGGAGAAAATACTGTAGGCAGCCAGAAAGAAACAATTCAAATATTGAGGAGCTATAGTCAGGATCGCATAGGACCTTGCAGTTTCTACATTAAAAGATTGGAGGGATTGGAATATGATATTCTGTAAGGCAAATAAGCTGGAACTACAAGCTAGGAACAATTACACAGAAAAACTAAGCATAATATCTCATGCAAAAAGATGGACATTCGGTGAAATAAGGGATTTCCAGACCTTCTTGATGAAGAGGCCAGAGCTCAATAGAAAATCTGATCTTCAAACATAAGTCTAAAGAGAGCCATAAAATGGTAGACAGAGGGAAAAAAACTTGTTATTCAATATGAGCAAACTGTTTGCATCCCTAAAAGAGATGATACTTGTTAATCTTGAGAATTATATATTAACTATGATATATAAAAGGAATATACATAGAGAGAGGGAGTGAGTATAAATTAAATGATGTGATGATAAAAATGTTATTTCAGGGTGTGAAAGGATTGTAACATGAGATGAGAAAAGGAGGAGGCAGAAAAAGGTAAATTACATCACAGAAAGATGCATAAAAATATGTTAAAGGAGATGGATAGAGGGGAGGGAGGTGAGCAATATTTGAGAGTTACTCTCATTTTATCTGGTTCAAGAAGGGAACAACAAACTCAATTAAGTATGGAAATCTAACAAGCTCTACAGTCAGCAGGAAGGGAAAGGGGAAAGAAAAGGGAGGGGAGGCTAAAATGGAGGGAAGAAGTAGTAAGAGCAAAGGGAAGTAAAATGGAGGAGGACGGAAAAAAGGGAGCGTAAATTGAGGGAGGTGGTGGTCAAAAATTAAAACTCTATTGTGGAGGGGATGGGAGAAGGGAAAAATAAAAGCACAAACAGGGTGGGGAGGAGAGAATGGAGGGAAAGACACAGATGGTAATCATAACTGTGAATGTGAATGGAATGAACTCTCCCATAATATGGAGATCAATAGCACAATAGATTAAAAATCATAATCCAACAATATGTTGTTTACAAAAACACATTTGAAACAGAGGCGTACACAAAGGATAAAGCTAAAAGGTTGGAGCAGAATATGTTGTGCTTCAGCTGATGTAAAAAAAGCAGGGGTAGCAATTCTAATCTTAGACAAAGCAAAAGGCAGATATAGATCTAATCAAAAGAGATAAGGAAGGAAACCATATCCTGCTAAAAGACATCATAGACAATGAAGCAATATCATTACTAAATAAATATATGCTCCAAGTGGTATAACATCCAAATTCTTAGAGGACAAGTTATGGGAGTTACAGGAAGAAATACACAGAAAAGTTACGATAGTGGGGCACCACATCCTCCCCCTGTCTGAACTTGGTAAATCTAACCTCAGAATAAACAGGAAAGAAGTTGAGGAGCTGAATAAAACTCTGTGATAGATCTCTGGAGGAATTTCATTGAGGATAGAAAGGAATACGCCTTTTTCTCAGCGGTACATGGCACATATACAAAAATTGACCATGTACTAGGATAGAAAAAGCTCACAATCCAGTGCAGAAAGGCAGAGATGGTCAATGCATCCTTCTCAGATCATAATTCAATAAAAATTACATATAATCAAAGGTCATGGAAATATAAACCAAAAATTAATTGGAGACTAAATAATCTAATCCTAAAGAATGAGTGGGTTAAGCAACAAATCATAGAAACAATCAACAACTTCATTCAAGAGAATGACAATGATGAGACAATCTACCCAAAATTATGGGATACTGCAAAAGCAGTTCTTGCTTTTATATCTTTGAATGCCTATGAGAATAAAATAGAGAAAGAGGATATCACTGAATTGGGAATGCAGTTGGAAAAGCTACATAAAAAAAGAACAAATTGAAAATCCCAGGGCAAATACCAATTTAGAAATACTGAAAACCAAAGGAGAGATTAATAAAATTGAAATTAAGAAAACTATTGAACTAATAAATAAAACTAAGAATTGGTTTCATCAAAAAACAAATAAAATGAATAAAACTTTGGTCAATTTGATTAAAAAACAAAGAGGAAAACTAAATTATCAATATTAAAAATGAAAAGGGTGAACTCACCTAAAACGAGGAGGAAAAATTAAAACAATAATTAGAAATCACTTTGCCCAACTGTATGCCCATAAATTCAACAATCTAAATGACGTGAATGAATATTTAAAAAAATATAAATTGAGTAGATTGACAGAAGAGGAAGTTGAATACTTAGATAATCCCATATCAGAAATAGCGATAGAACAAGCCATCAATTAACTCCCTATAAAAAAATCTCCAGGGTCAGGTGCATTTACAAACATCTATCAAACATTTAAAGAACAGTTAATTCCAATACTATATAGAGTGTTTGGGAAAATGGGGGAAAGAAGGAGTCCTACCAAATTCTTTTTATGATACAAATATAGTTCTGTTATCTAAATCAGGAAGAGTCAAAACAGATAAAGAAAATTATAGATCTATATTGGTGCACAAATTTTAAATAAGATATAGCAAAAAGAATACAACTTGTTATGAGAATAATACTTTATGATCAGATAGGATTTATATGCAGGGCTGGATCAATATTAGAAAAACTATCTGCATTTTTGATCATATCAACAGTAAAACTAAAAGAAACCACATGCTTATCTCAACAGATGAAGAAAAAGCTTTTGACAAAAGAAACATCCATTCCTACCGAAAACACTGGGTAGCTTGGAATACATAGAACATTCCATAAAATAATAAGCAGTATCTTCCTAAAACAATCAGCAATCATTATGTACAACGGGGATAAGCTAGATACATTTCCAATAAGATCAGAGGTGAAACAGATGTTGACTATTATCGCTGTTATTCACTATGGTCCTAGAAATGTTACCGTTAACAATAAGAGAAGAAAACGAAATTGAAAAAATTAGAATAGGCAAAGAAAAAACTAAGTTTATCACTCTTTGCAAATGATATGATAATATACTTAGAGAATCAAGTAAAAACTACTTGAAATTATAACTTTGGCAAAGTTGCAAATCACAAAATAAATCCAGAAAAAAATTGCTTTTCTATATATTAATAACAATGCCCAACAGCAAGAGATAGAAAGAGAAATTCCATTTGAAGCTATGGCAAACAATGTGAAATATCTGGGAGTCTACCGGTCAAAACAAACCCAGGGACTATATGAACACAGTTACAAAACACTTTTCACACAAATAAAGTCAGATCAAAGTAAGTGGGAAAAAATCAGTTGCTAGTGAGTAGGTCAAGCCGATACAATAAAAATGACAATTCTACCTAAATCAATTTACTTATTCAGTGTCATACCCATCAAACTATCAGACAATTATTTTCTAGAGCTAGAAAAAATAATAAAATAAAATAAAAAATAATAAAATTGATCTGTAATAACAAAAGGTCCAGACTATCAAGGGAACTAATGAGAAGGAATGCTAGAGAAACTGGCCTAGCCCAACCAGGTCTCAAATTCTATTATAAAGCAGCAGTCATCAAAACCACTTGGTAGTAGCTAAGAAACAGAAGGGTAGGCCAGTGCAATAGGTTAGGTACTCAAGACACAGTCATCAAGGAATAAAGCAATCCACTCTTTGATAAACACAAGGACCCCAGCTTCTGGGATAAAAACTCACTGTTTGACAAAAATTGCTGGGAAAACTAGATGTCAGTGTGAAGGAAACTGGGCCTAGACACTGTACACAAGAATAAAGTCCACATGGATACATTACCTAGGTATAAAGATTAGTAGTATAAAGAAATCAGAGGAGCAAGGAATAATGTATTTGTCAGATATATGGAGAATGGAGAAATTTTTGACCATACAAGAGATAGAGAACATTTTGAAGTACAAAATGGATGATTTTGACTACATGAAATTGGAAAGTTTTTGCAAAAACAGACTCAATGCAATCAAGGTTAGGATGGAAGCAGAAAACTGGGAAATAATTTTTGCAACTAGTGTCTGTGATAAAGGCCTCATTTTTAAATATATAGAGAACTGATATCAAATTTACAAAAATACAAAGTCATTCCCCTATTGATAAATGGTCAAAAGATATGAACAGGCACTTTTCAGAGGAAGAAATTAAAGCTGTCTATAGTCACATAAAAATGCTCTAAATCACTATCAATTAGAGAGATGCAAATCAAAACAACTCTGAGGTACCACATCACACCTACCAGGTTGGCTAACATGACAAAACATGATAAACTTTGGAGAAGATGTGGAAGAGTTGAAACACCAACTCATTGCTGAGGGCACCATGAACTGATCCAACTGTTCTGAGGAGCAGTTTGAAACTATGCCCAAAGGGCTACAAAAATGTACATACCCTTTGACCCAGAAATATCTTCTAGAACTGTATCCCCAAGATATTATAAACTGGACATCAAGGGGAGCTACATCAGTTGCGGAATGGTTGAACAAACTGGGGTATATGAGTGCAATGGAATACTATTGTGCTATAAGAAATGATGAACAGGAAGACTTCAGAGAGGCCTGGAAGGACTTATATGAACTGATGCTGAGTGAAAGGAGCAACGTTGTGCAAGGAATTTTTCTGGTAGACTTAGCCTTTCACAGAAATATAAGGACCTAAAAAATTCCCGATAGACTCGATGCAAAACACCTTCCACATGCAGTGAAAGAATTATGGAATTGGATCACAGAATGAAGGAGAATATTTTCTCTTGTATTATATTTTGTTTGCTTTGTATTGTTTTACAGTTTCTCCCATTCATTTTAATTCTTTTATGCAACATGACTAAGGTGAAAATGCATTTAACAGGAATGTATGTTTAGAACCTATGTAAGATTACATGTTGTCTCAGGGAGGAAGTGCAGAGGAAGGGAGGAAGGAAGGGTAGGGAAGGGAAAGAGTCTAAGACATATGGAAGTGATTGTAGAAAACTGAAAACAAATAAAATAATTTAAAATTTAAAAAAGAAAATTTCTCACATAATTAGATGTACAAAATGGGGAAAGGTAAGTTATATAATAGCACAGTAAAATTCATTTCAAAACTCCTTTATTTAGCACCCACTCTATGCCAGCAATGGTCCTAGGTGCTAAGAATAAGGGTTGAAATAATTCCTGATCACAGGAAGCTCAAAGTCCTCTGGGTATATACAAAAGATACACAGAAAAAAAGAATACAAGGTAATTTGACGAGGGTCAGAGCATTAAAGAGAAAAATGACCAGATAAATCTTAAGACTCAGGTGCCACTTGATCTAAGCCTTTTCAGAAGAAGAAGAATAAAAATAAGAAGGAGGAGGAGAAGAAGGAAAAGAGGAGGAGGAGAGAGAGAAAGAGGGAGAGAGGGAGAGAGAGAGAGAGAGAGAGAGGAGTTCAATGCATTCTAGGTAATAGGGCTGCATGTATGGAAAGGCATGGTTGAGAAGAATGATGAATCCTGGAATCAGAGAGTATTTCAATTTGGCTAGTATATGGGAATCCATGAGAGGATGCTTCCTGAAAATAAAATGTCTTCTTGCCAGGAATTTTCGCCATGAACTCTTGCACAGCATGCCCTCTGTACTTCTGCATTTGACTTTTAGAACCCAATTTCAGGATTAAGAGTTTACATTGATTTCACTAAATCTCATTTTATGAGAAGAGACCATCATTCCAGCCTAATGATACCTTTTTCAATACTAAATCTTTCATTCAGCATGTTAGTTACTATTCCTCCTTTTTTTCTTATCTGACAATCTGAGAACTTAAAACTTAATTTGAAGGATAAAAATAGAATGGGCAGCATGAATGACAAGTACTGTGATACTACAGTATAGACTATCTTTAGATTTACATAAATGAAATTTCTTTTAGATAAATTAATTCTTTTCATGTAAAGTCAATTAGTAGAGCCTCCTAGAGACAGGAGTGCTAAGAATCTTATCAACATTACTGATACTTATTAATTTTATAGAGTTTTATGGTACTAGACTGACCGTGCTTGGTCAAAGCTAAAGCTTCAGACAATTGCAGTAATGAATATTGGATTTTAACCACATGGTTTTTTTCATAACCTGAATCCTAAATAATCATAAAAATATCAAGAATCTTGGCTTGTAAGAAATCATTAATATAATGATATAATGAAAACAATATTTATTGAAATTTCATTGCACAAAATCTCTGTGTAACAAATTGAGGTAATACATGAATGATTTAAAATTCTCTTTATTGTAGTTTAGACAAGATTTCATTTCACATAAATGGTCTGTGGCCTACATTTGACCTTCCTGAGGGTACTTTGAACCAGATCAAAATGTAATTGGGGAATACTTAACAAAATAAGTATTTCTTTACATTATAGTTTAAAATATAAATATATGTGGCTATGTATATGGTGTTCAGTGATTGTTATGTACAATTTGGTGATCTCCATTTTTATTTGAGTTTGACTATTGGTCTAGATAATCTCAGATCAATGTCTTCCGTATTGCAGGAGAGTAACTGTGGTAAAAGAGCTTAGGGGAGGTATGTGTGTGGAGGGAATGATATGTGTGCATGAAGGAAGGAGAGAATGACTAAAAGAATGTGAAAGTGACAAAATTGGCTGTTTCAATTGTTCCCCAAAGTTTCACTTACATTATATGAACAGGCAGTTCTCAATCCCTGTATTTTAAATGAGAAGAGAAAGCTTCCTAATCCTGTGGATTAAGAAACTTTGGGATTAAGGATCCTTAGAACTTGCTCTCGGATCTGCTTTGTCCGGACCCCATAGATGACAGGGTTGAGGGCAGGTGGAACAACCACATATAGATTGGCTAGAAAGATGTGGATATAAACAGGGATGTTGTGGCCAAACCGATGAGTCATAAAAGAAAAGAGGGCTGGAGTGTAGAAGGCCAACATGACACATACATGGGAGCCACAAGTGCTCAGGGCTTTGATTCTGGCATCATGAGAAGGGAGGCGGAAAACAGCCCTTAGGATTTGGATATAGGAAAAACCAATCACAGTAAGGTCTAAATAGCCTACAGAGAAAGCCACGAGACCATAGATAATGTTGATCTTAATACTTGCACAGGCCAGACGAGCCAGGCCCATGTGCTCACAATAGGTGTGGGGAATGATTCGGGCACCACAGAATGGAAGCCTCAGGACAAGAAATATGAACGGTGTCACAAAAACTAAAGATCTCCCTATAATCACTATTCCCAACTTGGCCACCACGTTGTTGGTGAGGATCATGGTGTACCTTAGAGGACTGCAGATGGCCACAAAGCGATCAATGGCCATGACCGTGAGCACCACAGATTCCAGGCCAGTGCACATATGTATGGCATACATCTGGGTGATGCAGGCACTGAACATGATCTCCCTCAAGTTGAACCAGAATATGCCCAACATCTTGGGAATAGTGGCAGTGGATAGGCCTAGGTCAATGGAAGCCAGCATAGCCAGGAAGTAGAACATGGGCTGGTGGAGGCTTCTCTCAGTATGTATTACAAACAGGACAGTCACATTCCCTACAAGAGCAATCAAATACACAGCACAAAAGGGAAAGCCAATCCAGATGTGAATATCTTCCAGCCCTGGAATCCCCAGTAGCAAGAAAGAAGTAGGATGGAATTGAGTCTTGTTAGAAGGTCCCATTCCAGTGGTCGTTGTTGGTTGTTGGAGGACTCTCTCTGCTTGTAATGGTCTCCTAAGCCATCTATACCATTCTGAATCTTTTCTGAAGAGACACAAATCCTATTCTCTCCTTCCATAACCCAGAGCAGGAAACCTGGGGAGGGAAATTTAAATGGAGTTAAACAGATTCCGAGGCACAGAGTCAATGTTGTCCACAGAATCTTAACAACCTTCATTCCAGCCTTGCTAAAATCACATTAAAGTACAGGCCAGCTATGTATCATGCTATCCAATTAATTACTTGAAGGCTGGTACCTTAATCTTTATGAATTTGGATATTAAGACTCTGTATCCCATTCATATCTGTGTGTGGATATTTTTGGTGGGGGGTGGTCTATATCCCACACATGTGTGTGTGAAGAAAGGTGGTTAGTAAATGTTTCTTCAAAAAGGTTGCTGTTCCTTCAAAAAAAGAGGCTTAAGGAGATTAAGGTATTGCTAAGGCACATGATAAAGGAATAAAATATCTGACTTTTGTCCCAGGGTCAGTGGAACATAAGGAGTATGTGTTGTTTATTTTTGCTTCATTTTTTTTTTCATTTTCAGTTCTAAATTTTCTCTTTCTCAGTCCTAAGTTTTCCTTCCCTAACCCATTTAGAAGACAAGCAATATAATGCTTATACATGTGAAGTTATGTAAAATATATTTCTATATTGTGTATGTCTTAGAGGAGAAAAACAAGCAATATAAAGAAAGAGAAAAAAGTGCTTCAATTTGTACGAAGAGTTCATCAATTCCCTCACTGCAGATCGCATTTTCCATGAGTCCTTTGGAATTGACTTGGATCATTGTATTGCTCAGAATAGCTAAGTCATTCACAAATGACCATTGTACAATACTGCTGGTACTGTACACAATGTTCTCCTGGTTATACTCACTTTACTCTGCTTCAGTTCATATATGTCTTTTCAGGTTTTTCTGAAATCATTCTGTTCATTATTTCTCATAGCACAATAGTATTCCATCACAACCATACACCACAACTCATTCAACAATTTTCCAATTGATGAGAATCTCCTCAATTTCTAATTCTTTGTCACAAAAAGAGCAACTAAAAATATTTTTGTACATATAGGTCATTTTCCTTTTTTTATTGTAATCTTTCAGGTTTACAGAAAGGGATATATGTCTTATCTTCCCCTCCCACCTTTAAACTTCCCTCTTTATCATTATCCTCCCATCACCATCAGTACAAGAAAACTGGGCTACTGTGAGCCATTCTTTCCTGCTTCCTCTTCTTACAAATTGCATAACAGTACCAAAAAAAGGTCTTACAAGGAAGAGGTTAAGAAGGTAAATAAAATTTTGAAGTTAAATATGATAGTTATATGGAGAAAACTGAATGAAAACTGAATGGGAATAGGAAGGAATATCCCTTTTCTTAGCAGCACATGGCAACTATACAAAAATTGACCATGTATTAGAACAGAAAAACCACACAAGTAGAAAAACAAATAGTAAACATATCTTTTTCAGATCATAATGCAAGAAAAATTACATTCAATCATATACAATGGAAAGAGATGTTAAAAAATTAATTGGAAATTAAATAATCTAATCCTAAAAAACAAATGGGTCAAAAAACAAATCATAGAAACAATCAATAATTTCATTAAAGAAAATGACAAAAATGACATGTAACCCAAAATTCATGGAATGTAGTCAAAGTAGAATTTAGTGAAAAATTTACTTCTCCGATTGTTACCATCAATAGAGAAAAATAGATCAATTAACTGGACATACAACTAAAAAAACTAGAAAAAGAAAAAATTTAAAAGTCTCAATTAAACACCAAATTGAAAATCCAAAGGAGAGATTAATAAAATTGAAAGTAAGAAAACCATTGAACTAACAAATAAAGCTAGAAGTTAGCTTTATGAAAAAGCCAATAAAATAGACAAACCATTGGGTAATTGATTTTTTTTAAAAAGAAAGAAAAAAACCACATTACTACTATCAAAAATAAAAGGAATAAATTCACTACCAGTGTAGGAAAAACTAAGAGAATTGTTAGGAGTTATTTTGCCCAATTGTATGTCAATAAATTTGACAATATAAATGAAATGGGTTAATAACTTCAAAAATATAAATTACAAAAGAAGAAATTAACAAATTAACAAAAGAAGAAATAAAATGCTTAAATAACCCAATTTTAGAAAAAGAAATTGAACTTAAAAAGAACTTACTAAGAAAAAAATTCCCAGGACAAGTGGATTCACAAACAAATTCTACCAAACAGTAAAAGAACAATTAATCCCAATAGTATATAACTACTTGAAATAATAGGCAAAGGAAGAGTCTTACCCAGTTTCATTTTACAACACACATACTGTGCTGATACCCAAACCAGGAAGAACCAAAATAGAAAAAGAAAATAATATATAAATTTCTCTTATGAATATTGATGCAAAAATTTTAAATAAGTTGGTAGCAAAGAGATTATAGCAATATATCACAAGGATCATACAAGGTGGGATTTATACCAGGAATACAGGGCTGGTTCAATATTAGGAAAACTATCAGTATATTTGACCATATCAATTTTAAAAAACAGAAATTGTATGATTTTCTCAATACATGCAGAAAAAAAGCCTTTGATAAAATACATCACTCATTCCTATTGAAAACATTAGAGAATAGGAATAAATGGATCTTACCTTAAAATGATAAGTAATATTTATCTAAGACCATCACAAGCATTATGTGTAATGTGGATAAGCTAGAAACCTTCCCAATACAATCAGGAATAAAGCAAGTATGCCCATTATCACCTCTATTATTTAATACTCTACTAGAAATGTTAGTGTAGCAATAAGAGAAGAAAAAGAAATTAAAGAAATTCCTATAAGCAACGAAAAAGCAAAACTATCCCTCTTTACAGATGATATAACGTTATGGTTAGAAAATCCTAGAGAATCAACTAGAAATCTACTTGAAATTATTCACAATTTCAGCAAAGTTGAAAGATATAAAATAAACTCACATAGATCATCAGTACTTCTATATATGACCAACAAAGTCCAGCAGCAAGAGATGGAAAGAGAAATTTCATTTACAATACCTGTAGACAATGTAAAATACTTAGGAGTCTAACTGCAAAGATAAACTCAGGACTTATATGGATTCAACTATAAAACACTTTTCACACAAATTAAATCAGATCTGAACAATTGGAAAAATATTAATTGCTCTTGAGGAAGCTGAGCCAATATAATAAAAATGACAATTCTACCTAAATTAATCTATTTATTCAATGCTATACCAATCAAATTATGAAAAAATATTATAGAGCTAGAAAAAAATAATAACAAAATTCATCTGGAAGAAAAAGAGCTGAAGGATATCAAGGGAATCAATGAAAAAAAAATGTGAAAGAAGGAGGTCTAGTCATACCAGATCTCAAACGGTATTATAAAGCAGTAATTATCAAAACAACCTGGTATTGGTTAAGAAACATAGTGATGAATCAGTGGAATAATTAGGTATCAGTTATGTTATAGCAAATGACCATAGTAATGCAGTATAAACCCAAAGATCCAAGATTTTGGAGCAAAAACTCATTATTTGAGAAAAACTGCTGGGAAAACTGGAAAACAATATGACAGAAATCAAATGTATACCAAATTTCACGCAGTATATCAAGCTAAGATCAAAGTGGATACATGAATTACACATAAAAGGTGATATATGAGCAAATTAAGTGAGCATGAAAGAGTTTATCTCTCAGATCTATGGATAAAGGGAGAATTTAGCACTAAAGAAGATACAGAGAGTATTACAAAACGTAAAATAGATCATTTTAATTATATAAATTAAAAGACTTTTGCACAAAGAAAACTGATGCAACTGAAATTATAAAGAAAGCAGAAAATGGAAATTTTTTTGCAACAACTATCTACTATAAAGGCTTTATTTCTCAATTGAGTCAAAATTTATAAAAATATATGTCATTCCACAATTGATAAATGGTCAAAGGATATGAATACTCAATTTTCTGAGAAAGAAATCAAAACTATTTATTGTCCTAAGAAAATATAGTCTAAACCTCTATTGATCAGAGAAATGCAAATTATAACAACTCTGAGGTACCACCTGATATCTATCAGAACGACTAATTAGAAGAAAGTTGGATGTTGAAGGGGATGTGTCAAATCCAATGCACTGTTGGTGGAGTTATAAACTTATCCAACCATTCTGGTGAACAATTTGAACATATGCTCAAAAGACTATAAAACTATGTATACCCTTTGATCCAGCAATACCACTTACTAGGTCTATATCTCAAAGACATCTGAAGAAAGGGAAAAGAACCTATTTGTACAAAAATATCTGTGGCTGCTTTTTTTGTGGCGACTAAGAATTGGAAATCAAAGGAATGCTCATCAGTTGGGGAATGGCCAAGCAAGTTGTGATATATGACTGTAATGGAGTATTATTGCACTATAAAAATTGGCAAGCAGGATGATTCCATAAAAACCCGGAATGATTTACATGAACTGATACATAGTTAAGTGAATAGAACCAAGAGAATGTTGTACACAATAATAGCAACTGTGAATCTCTTGGCTATTCTCATCAATACAATAATCAGAGATAATCCCAGAGTATAATGATAAAGCATCCTATCCACATCCAGAGAAAGAACTGATATAGATTGAATACAGATTGAAGTGCACTATTTTTCACTTTCATTTTTTCTTTTATTTAAGTCTTCTTGTGTACAATGACTAATATGGAAATGTTTTATATGATTGTATATGTATAAGATATATTTTATTACTTACTGTCTCCGGAAGGTGGGATAGGAACAAGGGGAGAAGGGATCAAAGTTGGAACTCAAAATCTTAAATAAAAATGTTTTCAAAAACTGGGGGATAAAATTTCCTCAGTGTGTTATAGCAGCTAAAATTTCCAGTTCTCTAACTTGTGACTAGTTTGGAAGAGTACAGAAGTTGGAGGTAATAGTGACCCTAATCGAAAGAGGGGAGGAGACAAATTGTATATCTTATTTACTTTTGTATTTGTGCATGTTAGCTCCATTTATGAATGGGTGTTATGGATGAAAAAATGAATTATGTAATACTGGTGGACCCCCTTGTGTACCAGTAAGGTGTCCTGGTAAGTATATGCATATAATACTAAAGAATTTTTGAAATGTGAATTTGGGGAAAGAGCAGCAAGAAAGCTATGGGTTGTATTTAAGAGATGTAACAACTGGAAAACGTAGTGGATTTAGACTTGTATGGGTGAGGAAAGAGTTTGAGCACATGGGTCGGATTAAAACACAAATGTCCAAGGCTTTGTCATTCCCTTTAAATGCGGCACAGTAAAAGAGTGATGACTGTATTCCTGAAGACCAATGTTCAAATCCTGCATCATATCTAATATCTACCTGACAGTGATCAAATCATTTGACCTCCCTGAGTTTCAGTTTCCTTATCTGTAAAGTGAGTTGCAATAGATAGTCTCTGAGAAACCTTTCAGTTCTAGATCTTTGATCCTCTAATGCTGTATATAACAACACACACACACACACACACACACACACACACCAAAACTGTAGATTAAATCACCATACGGTAGACTTACCTATCTCACTTTACCTTCTTTCATCCAAGAGTATTAGTTCTACAATGCCAGAAGAATATCACATAATTAGATACACTAGACCAGAGCCCTGCTTCTCCCAACTGTACTTTCCTTGTTTCAGAAAGAGCTAGCTTGCAAAGCTGGTATATTTTTTGGTCCTATTGCTCTTAGCTTTTACCTTGCCACTTCCATAGTTTTACTTCCTTAGCTTCTTTACTACACTAATACTCACAAATTAACTACTTAATAAGTGATTTTTCCCCAAGGAAACAACAACAGGCTCATTGGTTTATTGTTTGCAGAATTCTACTCTCCCATTCAAAAAGTACGATGTTTGCCCCCTTCAATCTTTGATCACTTTTCTTATTCTCTAGAATTTTTAAAGACCATTTACAATAATAAATAATCATGCTTGTCAGCCCTGTTAGTATCCTTGGATTCAGTTCATTCAAGTCATGGGACTAAATGAATCAGAGGATTCTTTTAATAAGAATGGTTTGTGAAACACTGAGAGATATCACGTTTTAATGAATGGAGGACTACACTGTGTGAAGTTTTTTCACAAACATCTTATTTGTTCCTCACAATAACCTACAAGATACATACTCTTATTGTCCTCATTTTATGCTTGAGGAAATTGAGGGGAAAAGAGGTTAAATTAATTTCTCAGGGCCACACACCTAGTAACGTATCTAAAGTTGGATTTGAATCCAGGACTTCCTGACTCCAAACTCAGTGATCTATTTACTGCTCCATCAGCTGTCACGTAACATAGAAGGAGAGAAAAGAAAAGTTAGAAAGCAGAGAAAGAAAATGTTTTGTCAATTTAGAACCTTATCGTGTTCAAAGGATTTTGAGGGGATTCAATAAGAAAACCCCATATATGAAAGGTGCTTCATATCTATGATGTAGGTTGGGTGACCTCATATCTATGATGTAGGTTGGGAGGTTCCTCCTCCTTTCCTTTGTCCTCTTTGCTTGTTTCTCCATTCCTCTATCTCCTCACCCCAGTTTCTCTTGGTTAACATTCTCCTCTGCCTCTTCAGAAACTTTTTGAGTTTCTAGTTCTCCTTTATAATCCTTCTTCCATCGTATTTATAAAATCCCCATTTATCTCCAGGAAGTCAGGCTACAGAGAAGCTTATTCTTCAAACTCGTTCACTTTCTCAAATAAGAAGATGTACTTATAGAGTGATAGATCCCTACAGGTCTCCAAGTAAAACTTGGATAGCCACCTGTTGGGCATAATGCAGAGGGAATTCTTGTTCAAGGGTGACAGACTAGACAGCCTTTGAAGTTTCTTCCAAATCTGACTCTAATCTCCTTTTGTTTAATGAACTTATACTGAGAGTGCCTCTGACAAGAATACAAACATATAGTAGCTGGCCTTGGAGACGGTCCTTCAGTTTCTGTATCTACTGGTATGGAAAGTTGCTTATGGTTCTCCTTTCAAACTCCTCTTGTGTTTCCCTTCACTGACATATTCATTAATTCATTAATTCCCTACATGGACATTTCTTCCTAAATTCTCTCTTGCACATGTATTTTTTCCTCTTTATTCATAAACATAGCCCCCATAGGCATAATGATGTTTTATTACATTCATGTAGCCAGTTATCCCTTCCAAAGACCTTTCACATCTACTTGTTCTTACCGAAACCCAGAGAGGTGGATATGTGACTGGAATTGTGATTTCTTTGGTATAGAGAGTGTCCAATGAGGAAGGTTCCTCTCTCAAAGCAGCAGGTCAGCACCTTCTCTGTCACCTATTCTCTGTCACAGCATTCCTGGGGACCTGAGAGGTTAAGTCATTTATGCAAGGTCATACAGCCAGTACATGTGAGAGAGAAGTTGGAACCCATGCCTTTCTGACTTCAAGACTGGTTACTTATCCACTATACTATAATCCCTCTTTGGGTACTGACTATTAATCCCATTCTGAACAAATAGGGGGACTGAAGTTTGAGATAAGGTGAGTTTTCCAGGGTTACTTACATAATAATCGGAAGCCCCCAAACTCAAGTATTCTTGTGTTCTCTTCTTTTACCATATCATCTCACCTTTAAATGTAGTTCTTGCCAAACCTACCCTCCTGCCCCTGAAGATGCCCATGCTGCTCATAGTTCTCAGCTACTCTCCAAGTGTCCTCAGTCAGAATATTACCTGGGATCCCTTGCCTACTTATAGGCAGCTAAAACCCATGACTCTGACCCTGTCAAATCACAAACATTTTCATTCTGAGTCTAAATCCTAGATATTGGAAAGGAAAGGAGTAAGTCAGAGAAGATATTACAATTGCATTAATTTTAGCAGCTTCTCTTGCATCTGCATGTCCATGGGGAGCATGGTTCATGTACGTGTTTATGGCTATAAATGCATTCATGACTTCACGTAAATGTGGTTCTTTGAATATGCATTTGTGTTATGTCTCTGCTTCTGTGCATGTGGGTATGTCCTCAGACACATGTCTTTAGATCTGTATGTGCATACATACTGGCAGAACAAAATATTTGAAAAATCCATGACTCTAGAATCAGAGGACCTGGGTTCAAATCCTTCCCCTGATGCTTACCACCCTGTGAAATTCATTTAATTCTCTGGTCCTCAGTTTCCTTATCTATAAAAAGAAAGGGGGAGAGTTGACATTTTTTTATATACCTTTTAGCTATTCATTAAGATCTTATTCTCCTAAATGGATGTGTTTCTGCAAGTTTGTACTTGTGCTTGTCTTTGTACTGTGGAAATTATTTTCATTAAGTGTCTTAGATTCTCTTAGAATAGGCCCTACTAATCTCCTCCTGTATATAACTATATATATATATATATATATATATGTGTGTGTGTGTGTGTGTGTGTGTGTGTATATATAAAACTAATCTTCCTCACATCATAGGGATCTCCCATTCTTCAAGATCCAAACTCTGTCACAGGAGGTCAACTGTCTTAAATCCAATCTCTCCCTGTCTGTTTCTACCGTCATGTGTGGAGATTTCCCAGTCAGATTGTAATCAAAAGTTAACTTACCAACCAACTTTTTTCAAAGCCTGGAATCTTCTTTTAGTCATAAATCTCTATAACACTGCCTAGTGTCTATAGTGTTATTCCTACATTCACCTCACCATGATCATGGGAGGAAAGATTTATACTGGAAGTGGCCTCAGGATACACAGGGACCTGGCATGGGTTAGAGAGAGTTTCTGAGATGGCTCCTCTGAAGTCTGGTCACAGAGGTGAGCAAAGTAGTGTGAAAATATGTCCATGACCAAGGGCCTCAGGAGGCACCAGACTGGCACAAACATTTTTCTTTTATCCCTCTACTTTTTAATTTTGTCTCTAGGGGTCAAAAAAAAAAAAACCAAAACAATTTCCCATGCTTCTCAGACACAGTTCTAATAAATGGTGATAAAGGACAGTTAGAGATCAGTGTTGATAATGAATGGACTTCAAGGAATTTCCTTCAAGGAATAAACTCAAAGAACTTTCATGCAACTAGGGATATATTCCAATTTAGTCACTTATGTTTCTAGTCTGAATAATACATGAAAGAACCAGAGCTCCTGTGAATGAGGATAGAAAGAATATCAATGATTAGAAAGG
The DNA here is from genome assembly GCA_028658325.1 of Potorous gilbertii. NCBI lineage: Eukaryota > Metazoa > Chordata > Mammalia > Diprotodontia > Potoroidae > Potorous > Potorous gilbertii. The sequence continues at coordinate 72,295,382 of CM053771.1, read as the reverse complement.
TGTCTTTCTTCCTTGATTCTGACAGTTTTCCAATCTAGAGAGTGGATTCTGGAAAATTAAAATTCAAAGATATTAGAAAGGCATTCAAATGTGGATATTAACATTTTAAATATTTGAAACTTGATGAAAACCAAGATTAACAAAAACAATTCAACGAGAACATTGGAAATCGTCTCCAGATTTCTTTTTTCCTTCCCCCCATAGCCAGGTACCACTTACTTCTATAAGAGGTGAGAATGACAGAGGAGAGCAGATAGAAGTTCCTGCTACAGACAGATGTACTGTGGAAATAGGGTTTAACTCCATATCAGTTAGAGTTGTTGTAGGGTTTATAGAGATCCTTAAACAATCAACCAGAAAGCATTTATTAAACAACTACCATTTACCAGGCACTGTGCTAGATACTGGATGTACAAATACAAAAATGAGAAAATTCCTTATTCTTTTTTTGAAATTTTAAAAACATTTTTATTTAAAGTTTTGACTTTCAATTCTATCCTTGCCTCCCTTCCTCTCCTCCCCTCTCCCTGAGATGATAAGTCAGATATAGGTTATAATGTGAAATTATTTAAAACATTTCCATGTTAGTTATTTTGTGTAAGAAGACTTGAATAAAATTAAAAAATGAAAGAAAGTGAAAAATAGCATGCTTCAGTTTGTATTCAATCAATATCAATTCTTTCTCTGGAGGGAGATAGTATGCTTCATCATTAGTCCTTTGGGATTGTCTTGAATCATTGTATTGCTGAGAATACCAACTCATTCACAGCTTTTCATTGAACAATATTGCTGTTACTATGCACAACATTCTCTTGGTTCTGTTCACTGTGCATCAGTTCATGTAAATCTTTCCAGGTTTTTATGAAATCATCCTGCTTGTCAATTCTTGCAGCACAATAATATTCCATTATGTTCATATACCACAGCTTGTTTAGCCACTCCCACAGTCACCACACTAGCCAGCATCCTACGCCCTTCCTAGCTCTGACTGCTCTCAAGAATGACTTCCTCTCATCTCTGCTCTAGCTCTGCCTCTTCCTGTTCCACCCATTCAGCAAATTCCTCCAATCGTGGGCTACTCAGACTTCCATGTGACCCAGATAGGTCACATGGGTCTATTAATGCATATGAAAGATTTTCCATTTAAATTACCATTACAATTTCAGTTGTCAATATTCTTCCTAAAATCTGACCACCATCAGGATTGGCATGAATGCCAACTCCTACATGAAGTTCTCTATGGTCCATCTCCCCATCCCCAACATTACTTTGTAGCTGCTTTCTATGTATTTTATGTTTTCTTAACTATGTACACATAATTTTCCTCCAATAATATATGCGATCCTCATGTGCAGGAACTGGTTGTTGTTGCTGCTGTTATTTATTTTCTTGTTTGCTTTTTGTATCCCCAGCTGAAGAGTAGTAGGTCCTTAATAAATACTTGTTGAATAGAATGAAGGTATGGATTCATTGTTCATTGCCTCCTCATACCAAGGCGAGCTTTTGTAAGATGGCCAGTTCATTAATACTTCTATTCTCCTTTTCAATCACTCTGGGGAAAAAAAGGATATCCATCACCCCTCCCTCCTCTGGCACATGGGTTTCCAAATGGAAAATGCATTATTTGAAGGGAACAAACTGGATTATAGATGTGATAGACTAGGCAACATTTAATTACAAAAGACTATAGAGCTAAAACATATATACTATAAGTATATATATATATATACACACATATATATGTTAAATATGTACAATATACATGTATACACAATATACAAGATACACAAAGTATATGTATACATAGGTGAAGGAAATGTGGATAGATAGATTAATATGTATGTAGATAATTTGACCTTCACAGACAGGGATAGGAGTTACCTGAGGGGCAGTAATACTTTTGGTTTGTTTAGAACATCAAGGTCCCAAAAAGGGGAGCATGATCATGGAAGCTCAGAAGCTTACAAAGTGTCAACAATGAGGATCTAACTTAATTAAGTTTGCAAAGTGAAAAGGAGTTTGTATTTTGGGAGGGGGGAGGAATGAATTGTGAATAGATAATGATAGATAAAGAAGTAGAGATAGGAACAGATTATAAAAATGTAAGTGCACTGTCTGCATACATATTTATCCACATAAACAATGTGGATATAGATACATAGATAGATAGATAGATATGTGTGTATGCAAATTCATAAATACTTGAACACATTTGCATTTACATGCTCAAAATCACATTCTGCTGGTATTATTCACCTCTCTCCCATTCTTTGTGACCCCATGGATCAACACACACTGAGTTTTTCTGTCCTCCACTAACTTTTGATGTCTACTCAAGTTGATTTTTGTTGTTTCCATAATATACTACACATCATCTGCCATCTCCTTTTACTTTTGCATTATATCTTTCCTAACATCATGATTACTGAAGAAAATGAGATTTTAAAAATAGAATTGGCCAAATGTTAAAAGAAACTCAAAAAAATCAATGAAGAAAAGAATTCCTGGGCAGAGTCAAGATGGTGGAGGGAAAGCAACTATTTACCTAAGCTCTAAAACAAACTCCTTCAGATAACTCTAAAAAGAGAATTTGAACAGATTTTAGACTGGCAGAATCCAATAGGAGACAGACTATGACAAATTTCCAAACCAAGACAGACTGAAAGGTTGAGAGGAAGGATCTATTGTGTGGAGCTAGAGGAGCGCACAGCACACAGGCTGTAGCAGCTTGGTCTCCACCATGGCAGGGCCAAGCAGGAAGCTCCAGGTGGTCTGAGACAGCAGCTGCACTGTAGAATCTTGAGTACATCAGTCCAGTTCTGGAGTTCAGGGGAAGTGAGCAAGAGAGAGACAGGAGCCCCAAGTAACTGTTCCTGAGACTATCAGATCACAGATTAAAATCTGTAAGTCACCTACTTTAACTTCTGGGAGTCAAGATGGTGGAGTGATCATAAAATGCTCTCCCCCTCCCCTTGTTGACATTGAAAAACCCATAAAATATTTACCCAGGAAAAATTCTGGAACAGTGGGATCAACTGAAGGAGCAAACAGTCTCTTAGCCTGTGAGGCTAGGAAAATCACAAAGGAGGTTCCCTCTTGCTGTGGCTGAAGGGGACCAGTGTAGGACTGGAGCTGTCCCAGACAGCACCACCTCAGTGAACTGGGAGGAGATCCTGAGCCCCAGGAGGGTAGAGACCACAATCATCAACAATAGGGCCCCAGGTGAGCCTCAGCACAGCCAGGTGAATAGGGAAGTGCAAACATTAGTTCACCAACCACTGAGCCTGTCTGTGCTCAGGAAAAGCCAGACCACCTGTCCCCCGAACTTAACACAATTAGCTCCAGGGTAACTCCTGAAAACTCAGAAAGACTTCATCTGACTTCTGCTTTCATGCATCAGCCAGCTCAGCACCAAGTAAGCTACAGCACTCTAGCCTCTAGCTGAAAGAACCAGAGGTCACAATACACAAAGACTCAAGCTCTAAATACAAAAATGGTGGGACAGAGCCCCCTATGCCCCAGAAGCAGAGATCCACTTTAAAAGCCAGGAAAAGGGTGATCATCATGAACAAGAAACAAACCAGAAAAGGTAAGGCCATAGAATATTTCTATAGTGACAAGGACCAAAACATGAATACCAAAGAGGGCAGCATTGAGACTGTACTCTCATATGAAACTTCAGAAGGGAATATGAACTGGTCTCAAGCCCAAAGAGCATTATTTTGGAAGAGGTCAAGAAGGATTTTAAAAGTCAAATTAGGGAAATAGAAGAAAAACTGGTGAATGGTTTTAAAAGTATGAAAAAAGAAAACACAGAAGAATTTAAAAAGAAAATTGGACTAATGGAAAAGGAAGCACAAAACCTAACTGGGAAAATTGGACAAATGGAAAAGGAAGTACAAAAACTAACCAGAGAAAAATAACTCCTTAAAAAGAACAATTGGGCAGGTGGTAAAGGAGATGCAAAAGTAAACTGAAGAGACAATTTAATAAAAATTAGAATAAGGCAAGCAGAAGCTAATGACTCTATGAGACAACAAGAATCAAACAGAAGTTAAAGAATGAAAAGATAGAAGAAAATGTAAAATATCTAATTAGAAAAACAGCTGACCTGGAAAATATATCCAAGAAAGAAAATCTGAGAATTATTGGACTACCAGAAAGGCATGATGTAAAAAAGAACCTGGAAAATACCTTCCAAGAAATGATCAAGGAAAACTACACAGAAGGTCTAGATCCAGAGGGCAAAATAGTCATCAAAAGAATTCACCATTCACATCTTGAAAGGGATCCCAAATTAAAAACATCAATAAATATACCAAATTCCAGAATTATCAAGGGAAGGAGAAAATACTGTAGGGCAGTATTTTCAGAATACTGAATACAGAAGTTTCAGAAAAAAACAATTCAAATATCATGGACCTAGGGTCAGGATCACACAGGACTTTGCAGCTTCTACATTAAAAGATTGGAGGGATTGGAATATGATATTCTGTAAGGCAAATAAACTGGAATTACAAGCTAGGAACAATTACCCAGAAAAACTGAGCATAACATTTCAGTCAAGGAGATGGATATTCAATGAAATAAGTGATTTCCAGACCTTCCTGAGGAAAAGGACAGAGCTCTATAAAAAAATTCAGTCTTCAAACACGAGTCTCAGGGGAGGTATAAAAAGGTAAATAGGGGAAAAAACATTATTCAATATGGACAAACTGTTTACATCCCTATAAGAAAAGATGATACCTGTTAATCTTGAAAATTCTATATTTATTATGATATATAAAAGGGATATATATAGATAGAGAAGGTGGATATAATATAATTGATGTGATGATAAAAATTTGCTCTAAAGGCCTAAAGCAATTGTAACAGGAGGTGTGAAAAGGAGGAGGAACAAAAAGGTAAATAACATCACAGGAAGAGGCACAAAAGTATATTATAGTAGAGGGAAAGAGAGGAGGGAGATGAGCATTGTTTGAGATTTACTGTCATCTGATTTGGTTCAAAGAGGGAACAACAAACTCAGTTAAGTATAGAAGTCTAACTAGCTCTATAGGCAGTAGAAGGGGAAAGCGGAAAGAAAAGGGAGGGGAAGCTAAAAGGGAGAGAAGAAGTAGTAAGGGAAAAAAGGAGTAAAACTGTGGGGGGGGCTGAAAGAAGAGAGTGAAGACTGAGGGAGTCAGTGGTCAAAAATTAAAACTCTCTTGTGGAAAGGAAGGGAAATGGAAGAACTAAAAGTATAAAATGGGGGGAAGCGTACAGAAGGAAAAACTTAGATAGCAGTCACAACTATGAATGTGAATGGGGTGAACTCTCCCATAAAATGGAGATGGATAGCAGGATGGATTAAAAGTCATAATCCAACAATATGTGGTTTACAAGAAACTCATTTGAAACCGGAGTATACACACAGGGTAAAAGTAAAAGGTTGGAACAGAATATATTGTGTTTCAGCTGATGTAAAAAAGCAGGAATAGTAATCCTAACCTCAGACAAAGCAAAAGCGGAAACACAGCTAATCAAGAGATAAGGAAGGAAACTACATCCTGCTAAAAGGCACCATACATGAAGAAGCAATATCATTACTAAACATATATGCTCTAAATAGTGTAGCATCGACATTCTTATAGGAGAGGTTAAGGGAGTTCCTGGACTAAATAGCAAAACAATACTAGTGAGAAACCTCAAACTCCCCCTCTTTGAATTTGATAAATCAAACCTCAAAAGAAACAATAAAGAAGTAAAGGAGGTGAATAAAACTCTGGATAAGGTAGATATGATAGATCTCTGGAGAAAATTGAATGGGGAAAGAAAGGAATATACCTTTTTCTCAGCGGACATGGCAAACTTACAAAAACTGACTATGGTCTAGGATACAAAAACCTCACAATCCAGTACAGAAACCAAGGCAGAATCAATGCATCCTTCTCAGATTGTAATGCAGTAAAAATTATGTATAATCAAACATAAATAAAAATCTAATTGGAAACTAAACAATCGAATCCTAAAGAACAGAGTAGATTAAACAACAAATCTGAAACAAATTAGAAACAATCAACAACTACATTCAAGGGAATGACAATCATGAAGCAACCAACCAAATCTTATGGGATACTTCAAAAGCAGTTCTTAGGGAAAGTTTTGTATCTTTGAATGTTTAAATGAATAAAATAGAGAAAGAAGAGATCAATGAATTGGACATGCAGCTGAAAAAGCTAGAAAAAGAACAAATTGAAAATCCCCAAGTAAATGCCAAATTAGAAATACTGAAAACTAAGGGAGACATTAATAAAAATGAAATTAAGAAAGCTATAGAACTAATAAATAAAACTAAGAGTTGGTTTTATGAAAAAAACCAATAAAATTGACAAACCATTGGTCAATTTGATTTAAAAAAAGAAAGAAGAAAACCAAATTACCAATATCAAAACTGAAAAGGATGAAGTCACCTTCAACAAGGAGGAAATTAAAACAATAATTAAAAATTATTTTGCCCAACTGTATGCCCATAAATTCAGCTATCTAAATGAGATGGATGATTACTTTTAAAAGTATATTTCCCAGATTAACAGAAGAAGAAGTTAAATACTTAAATAATCTCATCTCAGAAAAAGAAATTGAACAAGCCATCCATGAACTCCCTAGGAAAAAATCTCCAGGGCCAGATGGATTTACAAGTGAATTCTATTAAATATTTAAAGAACAGTTGATTCCAATACTATATAGATGATTAGGGAAAAATTGCCGAAGAAGGAGTCCTACCAAATTCTTCTTATGATGCAAATATGGTTCTGATACCTAAACCAGGAAGAGCTAAAACAGAGAGAGAAAATCATAGACCAATTTCTCTAATGAATATAGATGCAAAATTTCAAATAAGATTTTAGCAAAAAGAAAACAGCCACTTATCATAAGAATAATACATTATGATCATATAGGATTATACCAGGAATCCAAGGCTGGTTCAATATTAGGAAAACTCTTAGGATTCTTGATCATATTAACAAAAGATCTAACAGAAACCACATGATTATCTCAATAGGTGTAGAAAAGACTTTTGACAAAAAACAACACCCATTCTTAGTAAAGACACTGGAGAGCACAGGAATACATGGAACTTTTTTGTAAATTAACATGCAATGTCTACCTAAACCATCAGCAGCATTACATGCAAGGGGAATAAGCTAGATGTATTTCCAATAAGATCAGGAGTGAAACAAGGATGTCCATTATCACCACTGTTATTCAGTATGATGCCAGAAATGTTAGCTGTAGCAATAAGAAAAGAAAAAGAAATTGAGGGAATTAGAATAGGCAAAGAAGAAACTAAGCTATCACTCTTTGCAGATGATGTGATGATATACTTAGAGAAACCCAGAGAATCAAATAGAAAACTACTTGAAATAATGAACGACTTTGGCAAAATTGCAAATTACAAAATAAACCCACAGAAATCATCTGCATTTCTACATATTACTAAGAAAGCTCAACAACAAAAGATAGAAAGAGAAATCCAATTTAAAGCTATGATTAGACATTATAAAGTATCTGGGAGTCTACCTGCCAAAACAAACCTAGGGACTATATAAACAGAACTACAAAACTTTTCACTGAAATCAAGTCAGAACTAAATAAGTGGAAAAACATCAGGTGCTCTTGGGTAAGCCAAGATAATACAATAAAAATGACAATTCTACCTAAATTAATTTATTTATTCAGTGCTATACCAATCAAACTACCAGATAATTATTTTCTAAAACTAAAAAAAATAATATCAAAATTCATGTGGACGGAAAAGGTCCAGAATATCAAGGGAACTAATGGAAAGAAGTGCTAGGGAAGGTGGCCTAGATCTATGAGATCTCAAATTGTATTATAAAGCAGAAATTATCAAAACCACTTGGTACTGGCTAAGAAATAGAGAGGTAGACCAGTAAAATAGGTTAGGTACTCAAGACACAGTAGTCAACGAATAAAGCAATCTACTGTTTGATAAACACAAGGACCCCAACTTCTGAGATAAGAACTCACTGTTTAACAAAAATTGCTGGAAAACTGGATGACAGTGTGAAGGAAACTGGATATAGAACAATATCTGACACCATACACAATAATAAAGTCCAAATGGATATATGCTCTAGGTATAAAGACTAATACCATAAACGAGTTAGGAGAGGAAGAAATAGTGTATTTGTCAGATGTATGGAGAAAGGAGAAATTTTTGACCAAACAATAGATAGAGAACATTTTGAAGGGCAAAATGCATGATTTTGATTACATTAAATTGAAAAGTTTTTGCACAACCAAACCCAATGCAACAAAGATTAGGAGGGAAGCAAAAAACAGGGAAAGAATTTTTGCAACTAGAGCCTGTGATAAAGGCCTCATTTCCAAAATATAGAGAGAACTGAGTCAAATTTACAAAAATACAAGTCATTCCCCTATTGATAAATGGTCAAAGGATATGAACAGGCATTTTTCAGAGGAAGAAATTGAAGCTATCTATAATCAAATGAAAAAAATGCTCTAAATCACTATTGATTAGAGATATGCAAATCAAAACAACTCTGGAGTAACATATCACACCTATTAAATTGGCTAATATGACAAAACAGGAAGATAATAAATGTTGGAGAAGATGTGAGAGAGTTGGGAACACTAATTCATTTTTGGTGGAAATGTGAGCTGATCCAATCATTCTGGAGAGCAATTTGAAACTATACCCAAAGGGCTACAAAAGTGTGATTACCCTTTGACTCAGCAATATCACTTCTAGGACTGTATCCCAAAGAGATAATGAAAATGGGAAAGGGTCCCACATGTACAAAAATATTTATGGTAGTTCACTTTGTGGTGGCCAAAAACTGGAAATCAATTGGATAATGGCTAAATAAGTTGTGGTATATGACTCTAATGGAATACTATTGTACTATGAGAAATGATGTACAGGAAGACTTCAGAGAGGCCTGGAAGGACTTATATGAACTGATGCTGAGTGAAAGGAGCAGAACCAGGAGAACTTTGTACATAGAAACAATCACAGTGCATGAGGAATTTTTCTGGTAGACTTAGTCCTTCACAGCAATGCAAGGTCTTAAAAAATTTCAAATGAACTCTGAGGTAAAACATCTTCCACATCCAGAGAAAAAATTATGGAATTCGATCACAGAATGAAACAGACAATTTTCTTTTGTATAATGTTTTGTTTTGTTTTGTTTTATGGTTTCTCCCTTTCATTTTAATTCTTCTACACAACAAGACTAAGTTGAAAATGTATTTAATAGGAAGGTATATGTAGAACCTATATAAGATCGCACATCATCTCCAGGAGTGAGTGGGGAGGAAGGGAGGAAGGAGGGGAAGGGAGGGGGAAAAGTCTCAGATATATGGAAATGATTGTAGAACATTGAAAAACATAAAATAATTTCTTAAAAAAAAGTCGTTGGGATTTGGTTGGTCCAGAGGACTAGGGCTTGAGCCATTATTGTGACTTGCTTTCAACCTGTGACATAAAAGGCCCAGTCTCAGTGAATTGTTAATAGACAGCTAGATAATGTTGTGGCTAGAAAAAAAATGGAAAAAGATGAATTCTGATTTGCTTCACACAACTACTAGCTTGTGATCTTCAGCAAGTCATTTAATTTCTCTGTGCCTCAGTTTCCTCAACTGTAAAATGGGTGTAATAATAGCACCTATCTCAGAGTATCATTGAGCAGATCAAATGAATTAGCATGTGTAAAGTGTTGTGAAAACCTTAAAGGGCTGTATAAAAGGCTACTTATTGTTGTTATTTTGGAGACTGAGTTTTGGCAGAACCAGTATTGCGGTCCTGGTTAATGTGCCAGGAAGGAATGGGAACAGGAGAAACAGTGCCAATTTTTTTTTAGTAAATTGTGTCCTTAAGTACAGTAGCTAGTTGGCACAGTGAATAGAGTACGGGACATGGAGTCAAGAAAACTCATTTTCCTGAGTTCAAATCTGACCTTAGACATTAGCTATGTGACCCTGGGTAAGTCACTTAATCCTGTTTACCTCTGTTCCTCACCTGTAACTGGAGAAAGAAATGACAAACCATTCCAGTGTCTTTGGCAAGAAAACCACAAATCAGGTCACAGAGTCAGACATAACTGAAAATGACTGAACAACAACAAGCCTTGAATAAATTTAATTTTTGTTGAATTTGATGGTCTGCAAATATTTTGCTGTACTCTAGTCTCATAACTAAAATACTGGATGGGCTTGAGCTAATCCTGGCCCAGAAATTTTGATATTAGTCAAGAAAGGATTAGATCAAAATGATCATCACTAACTCTCTAAGATTACACCTGATGAGTATTTAAGGAACTTGGAAAGAATTTCAAAAGCTAATGCTACCTAACTTTTGCTAACAATTTTAGAAAACTTGGATCATAGCCTGAAAAAATGAAAATAAAATGTCTTTGCAAATGAACGACTCGAGACAAATATGGACATGTGTTTGGTCTTTAAGAGTATAGTTTATCAATTGACTGATTGTCAATCAACAAGTACTTGTTACATTTCTGCTATGTAAAAGGTTCTATTTGAGGTTCTGGGGACATAACAACAAAAAATTAAATGATTCACAATGATTTTGTATCCTAATTGTGTGTGAGGAGGAAGTATATATAAAACATACATCATAAAGTTACTAAAAACATTAATGTATATACATATATGTATACAAAGATACATATATATTTACCTATATACATACATATTCATATTTACAAAGTAGTTAAATGCAAAGTACTATGGGAGAAAGGTCATTAAAGTTGGGGGGTCAGAAAAGGCTTCATGTGGGAGATGGCATCTGAGTTGGTTAGTTATTTGGTTGTTGTCCTTTGTTCTCAAAGAGGACTAAAATCACATCACCATGTTGGAGTCAAAGTACAGTGCCTCTGACTGTGGCTGATCAGACCAATACAAGCTCAGAAGACTCTACCACAGGTCAGGGACAAGTATTCCACATGAGCTTTTGGAGTAGAGACATCTCTAAATTTCTGTATCTCACATTTCTTTTGAGCTACTCCAATTCTTTCATAGAGCACAGGGGCTTCTTTGATGCCGAGACACGATGCTGAGTGATTCTTTGCCAGTATCTCCCATGTCGTGCAATCTATTCCAAAGTTCTTCAGAGAAACCTTGAGATAATCCTTGTATTGCTTCTTCCTACCTCTATATGAGTGTTTACCTTGTGTGAGCTCTCCATAAAAGAGTCTTTTAGGCAAATGTACTTTTCAGACTCAAATGTGGTGAGCCCAACAGAAATTGCATTCTATGCAGTAGAGTTTGAATGCTTGACAACTCAGCTCTAGAAAGGACCTCAGTAACTGATACCTTATCTTGCCAGGTGATCTTCAGAATCTTCCTAAAACAATTCAGATGGAAATGATTCCCTTTCCTGGTATGATGCTGGTATACTGTCTAGGTTTCACAAGCACGCAAAAATGAGGTCAACGCAATAGCTCTGTAGACCTTCAGTTTGGTAGGAAAAGGGAAGATTCGATGGAGAAGGTGAATGTGATAACTATTCTCAAATATTTTAAGCATTATCATGTGGACAGAGGACAGTGAGATGGTGCAATAGATTGAGCACCAAACCTGGAGTCAGGAGGACTCAAGTTCAAATCAGGCCTGAGACACTTACTAGCTGAGTGACCCTGGGCAAATTACTTAACCCTGTTTACCTCAGTACCTTGTTTGTAAAATTAGCTGAAAAAGTAAATATCAAACCACTCCAGCATCTTTACCAAGGAAACCTCCAAAATGGGGTCACAAAGAGTTGGACACAACAGGAACGACTCAACAACATACATGTATACAACTGAACAACAACTCTGTATTTGCAGTTTAGTTATACCCAACTCTTCATGACTCCATGGACCATAGTGTCTGTGGGACTTTCTTGGCAAAGATACTAGAATGATTTGCCATTTCCTTGTCCAATGGATTAAAGCAAACAAGCAACTTGCCCAAGGTCATACAGCCGCTATCCTAGGCCAGATTTTAACTCAGGTCTTCCTGACTCCAAGCACCATCCACCGAGCCACCTAGCTGCTATATGTGTATGTGTATGTATATATTTTCAACAGGCAAACACAACATCATGAGACTTATATGAAAACCAGGTTTATTGATTGTTGTCCTTCGTTCTCAAGGAGGACCAAAGTGACATCACCATGATAAAATCAAGTTTCAGTGTGTACAACTGTGACTGATCAGACCAATATGAGCTCAAATGCTCTACCACAGATTGGGCACAGACAGTCCACATGAATATTTGCTGGGGATACTCCAAATTTGTGCATCCTATGTTTCCTTGGTGTTGTCTCAATTCTGCTTTGCTCATAGAGCACAGCACCTATTTGCATGTAGGCATGCCACATTGAGCCATCCTGTGCCAGTGTCTACCATGTCCCACAATCAAATCCAAAGTTCTTGAGAGAGACCTTGAGAGTGTTCTTGTATCGCTTCTTCAGACCACCATGTGATTGCCTGCCCCATAGAAGTTCTCCATAAAAGAGTCTTTTTGGCAAACAGACATTTCTCACTCAAACAACATGGCTGGCCCATTAGAGTTGCACTCTCTGAAGAATAGTTTGAATGCTTGGAAGTTTAGTTCAAGCAAGGATCTCAGTATCTGGTACCTTATCCTGCCAAGAGATCTTCAAAATCTTCTAAGACAGTTCAAATGGAAGCTATTCAGTTTCTTGGCATGCCACTGGTAGACTGTCCATGTTTCACAGGCATACAGCAATGAGGTCAGCACAATGATTCTGTAGACCTTCAGTTTAGTAGTCAGTCTAATACCTCTTCTCTCCCATACTTTTCTCTGGAGCCTCCCAAACACTGAGCTAGCTCTGGGAATGCATGCATCAACCTCATTGTCAAGGTGTACATCCCTGGAAAGTACACTATCAAGGTAAGTGAACTTATCCACAGCATTCAAAACTTCAGCATTTTCTTTAACTGATGGTCCCACATATGGATAGTGAGGGCTGATGGAGTACCTGTGCTTTCTTGGTTTTAATTATTAGGCCAAAATTAACATGGTCAGCAGAGAATTGATCCATATTTTGTTGCATCTCAGTTTCAGAGGCTGCATTGAGTACACAATCATCTGCAAACAGAAAGGCATGTGCCAACACTCCCTCCACTTTGGTCTTGGCTTATAGCCTTTTCAAATTGAAGAATTTACCATCAGAACGGTAGCAGACCTTGATGCCTTGTTCATGTTCATTGAAAGCCTTTGACAACATGGCTGAAAACATCATGCTAAAAAGCATGGGAGCAAGCACACAGTTCTGTTTCACTCCATTAGTAACTTGGAAGGCACAAGAGCATTGTCCACTACCCAGAACCCAGTCAACCATACCATCATGAAATTGACATACAATGCTCATAAATTTATCTGGGCAACCAAATTTTGACATAATTTTCCATAAGCCCTCCCAGCTAACAGTGTCAATGGCCTTGGTCAGATCTACACATGTTGCATTCTGACCTCAGTTCTACTCCTGGCGTTTCCCCTGGAGCTGTCGGGCAGCAAACACCATATTGACTGATCTTTGGCCCTTTCTGAAGTCACACTGCCTCTCAAGTACATGATCATCTTCCAGGTGAAGGATCAGCCTATTAAGGAGGACTCTAGCAAGAATCTTGCCAGCAATGACTAAGAGAGAGAGACGTCCTTGTGATTGTCGCAGGACAATCTATTTCCTTTACCTTTGTAGAGATGGACAATGGAGACATCCTTGAACTCCTGGGGGATAACCTCCTCTTGCTATATAAACTGAAAAATTTCAGTTAGCTTTTGTGTGATCAGTGGACCCTCTACCTTGTAAATCTCAACTGTAATAGAATCAGTGCCAGGTACTTTGCCACAAGAAAGGAGCCTGATGGCCCTCGAAACCTCTTCTTCAGTTGGAGTTCAACTAAGGAGAGATTGACTTCAACCTGAGGTAAATGGTCAACAGCTTCAGCCTTGATTGATGATAGTCTGTTGAAAACACTATGGAAGTGCTCAGTTCATCTCTCTAGGAACATGTCCTTATCTCTAATCAATGTGACACCATCAGGTCTGAGTAGTTGTTATGCACTATAGGTTTTGTTGCATAAATAGCTTTCAGGGAATCATTAAAGCACTTTGGATTGTTACTATCAGCATAAAACTGAATTTCATCTGTCTTCTTTACTGAGCCAGGAATCCCCTGTCTCTCTAAACTTTGTTTGTACTTTATTTTTGATGGAATTAAATGCCTCCTTCATACAGGTAGAGGAACTATCCTGCTGGCAAATCCTGTGGAGTTCTCATTTTTTCATTTAGCAGCTTCTGAATTTCCCAATTATTTTCATCAAACCAGTCTTGGTGTTTGCGAGTGTTCTGACTCAGTTGAGCAAATGCAGTGCTGTACACAAAATCTCTGAATGCTGCCCACTCCTTTTCTGCTCTATTAATGCCAACTGTGTGTTGACTCAACTTTCCCTCCAAGTTAGCAACTCAGAGAAGAGCTCTAATTTGTTGCCATTAATTCTTCTGGTAGTCATTTTGCCTTGGGGTGGCACTTTTGATGAATAAGAATATTTAGCTTAGAAAGAATAAATCTATGATCAGTTCAGCACTCTGCACCACACATTGCCTTCACCATTCTTACATCTTGTCTTTCTCTTCTCCTTACAATCATATATTCTATTAGATGCCAATGTTTGCTGTGAGGGTGCATTCATGAAGTTTTATTGCATTTAGGGAAATGGAAAACAGTGTTGGTGATAAGAAGGTCATGTGATGCACAAGTCTTCAGCAGTAAATGACCATTGCTGCTGCTGTTTCCAACTCCATTCCTCCCTAGGACTCCCTGCCAAGTCTGGTAGACCAAGCCTACTCTAACATTAAAGTCACCCAGAATTATAAGCTTGTCCTCTTTTGGTACATTAATGAGAAGTTCTTCATAGAATTTTTCTTTAACCTCATCAGGGGTCATCATGATGGGATCATAGGCACTGATGATGGTGAGAGGACATTTTCCTGCAAGTGGCATTGCATTGTCATGAGCCTGTCATTCACTCCTTTTGGGAGGCATATCAGTTCACTCACTAGATTAGTTTTGATTACAAAACCTACGGGAGCTTCACAGGGCTCCCCTTCTCTGTGGCCACTCCAGAAACAAAATGTGTATCCAACTCCAACTTCAGTAAGCTGACCTGCATTTAACAGTCTTGTTTCACTTAAGGCTGCTGTTTGGATGAGATACCTGTTGAGTTCTCTGGCAACAAGAGCAGTTCATCTTTCAGGTCTGCTGGATTTTGTGCTGTCTATAAGGATGAGCATGTTCCATGTGCCAGTGGTGAGTGGAATGATCTTTGTAGATGTTTTTGCATATTTTGCACATTTTTGTGTGTGTTTCAACCACAGAGTGGGATTCCCCGCCTGCCATGGTAATCAGATCAGATTGGGTAAGAAGACAATTTTTAGGGTACCTTTTCTAGCCCCCTTCGGCACACCAGGAGGTGAGCAGTACAATCTTGAAAGACTACTCAGACACCCAGGGGACTGTCGAGTTCCACTGCTGCTTCCAATGAGAAATGACCTTATGACCTTAGTTGCCTGTGTGCAGGGTTGCAACTACAGCTCCCAGTGTATCCATACCTCCTGCTTCATCACTTGCCTGTCACCAGAGGACTTTGAGATATAATAGCAAAATGGTATAGGTGAAGTCTTATGATTTGTGTATAAATTGGATTTAAGTGATGCAGAGTTTCACCACGTCAGCAGCCTCACTCTCTCCTCCAGAGTCATCATGGTCCAGTGGCAGGACAGAGTTAAGATGGCTGACAATGGCTCAGGATGCAGAGGATGACCATGGCATCTTCGGTATTTAACCAAGCCCTAAGCGCTCCATATCTCCTGCTTTAGTTGCCTTCATGATCATTGGAACAAATTGTTCTCATCTGCCCGTTCCACCAGAGGAAATCTTCACATGCTTGGGGTAGATGCCCCCGCTAACTCACCAATGGATTTGAGACCCCTAGGTTACCCTCAACCTGGTTTGGCCCATCTACTGAAACAGTTACGGGGCTGTGGCCACTTGGCAAGCTGCAGCTTCTTGGAGCCACAGGTAAGAGTTGGGTGGAACAGGTGGAAAACAGCCCTGAAAAGGGTTCGGCAGCCATCACACCAAAGGTACTGGTCCTCCCTGAACACACGCTATACCCTACCAGGTTTATTACAAGAGAAATGAACATATATATGGAACCCAAAGGGTTTACAATTCTTACAGAAGTCTACATTTTTATAATAGCAGGACAAAGGGAGAAGGGGATACCAGGAAGGGGGTGATATGGGAGGTGGGGGTTAACGGTGCAACCAAGGTAGGAAGAAAGACAAATCCATTCCCCATGGAGAGAAGGAAAGTGATGGCAAAATCTTCATTCCTTTCTCTTGGGAACTGCTAGACTATGCAGATAGGAGGATCCACTTCTCTGCAAAGGATCCCAGCTATACAAGCATTATACCAGCCTGGTACACACTGACTGACACATGTCTTGCTTCCCAGGGACACACAGGGAGTCCAGCTTGGGGGTGCAACAACAAATTATGTCAACTCAGAGGGAGTTTCATCCTTGTTATTCAGGGCCTCCTGCATAGTTTGATTCCAGTGTTGCTGGAAGATATAGCAACTCAAAAATACAAGTTCAGGAACCCTTTAACATTTAACATAACTTTAATATCATAGATAGTTATATTCATATTTCTATATACACACATTTCTACGTACATATATAATGTATACACATGTGACCAACTGAAATAATTTTTATACAGTTAATTTGAAAAGTTGTTATACTTATTATGTTGGTCTGGTTGGACAGACTTCCTTGAGAAGGTTATCTTCAAGGCAGAGTGCAAAGAGAAATAATATGGGTAATCTTGAGCTAGGACATAAGGTCAAATACTTAGCAGCTCAAATTTGGAGAAGGGATGTTGTCTGAGGTATAGGACTAGCCCGGGTAGAGATTTGGAATAGATGATAACAAAAAGTAAAGGATTGAAGACAAAATTTGCTAAGTGGTACTAGGTAACCTAAGTAGTGACTATATGGTAGGTTAAGGAGATTCTGGATTTGGAGAGGAGAGGGAGAAGTTATATATATTTGTATGTGTATTTCAGTTTAGGTATATAGACACACGTTTGTATGGAGAGTAATTCTTCAGTAAGTTTATTGGGAAAAAATGCAACATTAATGGAATTGTCCCTATTTCCAAAATAATTATCCCTTTCTCATGCCCTGGGGACTTCAGTTTTGATGATAGAACTCTCCATTCCTAATTCTCCCTTCCTTATCTCCCCTTTCCCTAGGATTTGGCTTAGTCTCAAGTGTTTTCTTTCCTCCCTCTCATCGCCAGAACCATCATGGGTATAGGGACTCTTGGGGGTCAAGCCACTAGCCTCCATATACATATAATGTGTATAAACCAACTCATATCCCTATGGACCCTAAGAAAGAAGAGCTAGAGTCCATAAAAACCTCCACGCCAGTGGTGTTGCTGGTACAACAGGATCTTGCTGATTTGTCTCTGTGAGTCTTGAGAGAAGGAAGAGGAGGAAGTGTAACAGAGAGTCGGGGTTTAGGAAATAAGAATCCATCCTGGCTCAGTGACCAGGGGTAAGAGCAGGGCTAACCTGGGGAAAATGTCTTATATAATGATCCAGAATTGTTCCTCTATCTCAAACTGAAGCTGGCTATGATTAAAGGGCTTCTGCTAATGGTTTCTCCTGCTAGCCTCTGACTGAATGTGGAAAGAGGAAAAGGATAGGACTGTACAGGGACCTTAGGACCTCTCTTGGCTGACATGGAAGCCAATGGTGTTTAACATGTTTAGTGATAAGGTATTAAATAGTTGAATACTGAAAGTCTGAAGGACACCCCAACCTTTCTATGGATTCCTAGTCCTTTCCTTGCTCTGGCCTCTTTTTTTGTCAATGATTCACTTAGCATGAGAGGCATTTAATCTATAATTAGCAATGGCTGTACTGCGAAAGAAAAAAGTCACTGATTTTTTGATGTCTGAGTTCTCCTATGTGGTACCCAGTGTCCACAGGGACACTGGAATCTGAAAAATTTCATTGAAGTCTAGAGTATAGAATCTAGTTGAAAAGGTAAAAAGATGCAATCTACTTGGAAAGAAAGGAGAAATTTCTGGTTTGATCTCTTTACTAAGAGATCCAAAGGAAGTTATGAAAATAATAACTAAAATTTATTTAGCACTATGCCAGGAACTGTGTTAAGGGCATTATGATATTAACTACTTTGAGCTTCATAGTAACCCTTGGAGGTAAGTGATATTACTGTCCCCATTTTACAGATGAGGAAACTGAGGAAACCAGAAGTAAAGTGACTTGCTAAGGGTCACACAGTTAGTATCTGAGGCTGGATTTGAAGTCAGGTCTTCTGACTCCAGGGCTGGTACCCTATCCGTTGTACCACCCACCTGGGAAAAGAAATGAAAAAACAGAGTAGAAAGAGAAAAGAATCAATGAAGAAAGATTGACGTATAGAAATGAAAATGTAAGTAGTTGATTATGTAGCAGATATGGGGGACACCAGGAATTAGGACTCTGTAAGGGAGAATGGCAATTTGTTTGGTACTAGTGCCAGAGATTAGGAATCTGACAGATTTTGCTGCTGAGCTAGAGAACTCCAAAGAATACAGAAGAGACTTTGGAGAGGCAAGAAAACTTCAAAGAATGAACCACCTCCCCTCCCCAGTTCCCAGCCTGAGAGCCCTAGGAGCAGAAAGCACCTCCTGTGCCCCACTAAGTGATAATTTCATCTTTTGCTAATCAGCCATTCTCACCCCACATACACCTTGGTGTCCAGTTTAATAAGTTAATGTATAAAGAAGCAAAATTCCCAACCAGAACTAGTCTTCCCTGTGACTCTATTCATTCTCAGCAGCATCTCCCTATATAACTTATTTTACATTTCTAGAACTTTTAGGATATTACAATAGGGACTGAGAGCTGTAAGATGATCAGATTGAATCCCTTCCTTTTACAGATGGGGGAAAATGAATAAGAGATCATCAGGTGACTTGCCAATGGAAAGTACCTACATTTCTACTTCTTTTCAAGATGCTCCTTCCAGGAATGGGTCATTATAACCAAAAATAGTCAGGTGTGACCCCAGTGTTGTTCAGGAGGAATGTCATCTCATCTTGGTGAATCCTACAATAACCACAGTTTCTGATATATTGACTTCTATACTGGCCCTGCAGCAGAAGGCAGGTCAGTTCACAATCTATTCCATGGCATCTGTATATAATAGCTCTGCTGTCACGCTCTCTGAATTCCTCCTCATCTGCTTTCCCAGCTTCCAGAGCTGGCAGCACTGGCTGTCCTTGCCCCTGAGCCTGCTCTTCCTCCTGGCCGTGGGGGCCAATGCCACCCTCCTAATCACTATCCGGTTGGAGGCCTCTCTGCACGAGCCCATGTACTACCTGCTCAGCCTGCTCTCCCTGCTGGACATTGTGCTCTGTCTCACTGTCATCCCCAAGGTCTTGGCTATTTTCTGGTTTGATCTCAGGGCCATCAATTTCTTTGCCTGTTTCCTCCAGATGTTTGTCATGAACAGTTTCCTAACCATGGAGTCCTGCACCTTCATGGTTATGGCATATGACCGTTATGTGGCCATCTGCCACCCCCTAAGATATCCATCTATCATCACTAACCACTTTGTGGCCAAGGCAGCTGTTTTTGTCATAGCTCGGAATGCCCTCTTTTCCCTCCCTGTCCCCATCCTTTCTGCCCAACTACGATACTGTGCAGGGAACATCATCAAGAATTGCATCTGCACCAATCTCTCTGTTTCCACACTTTCCTGTGATGACATCACTTTCAACCGGCTCTATCAGTTAGTGGCTGGTTGGACCCTGCTGGGCTCTGATCTCATCCTCATCATCTTCTCCTATACCTTTATCCTTCGAGCTGTGCTGAGAATCAAGGCAGAGGGGGCTGCAGCCAAGGCCTTGAGCACATGTGGCTCCCACTTCATCCTCATCCTCTTCTTTAGCACCATCCTACTGGTCCTGATTATCACCAATGTGGCCAGAAAGAGAATCCCTCCCGATGTCCCCATTCTTCTCAATATCTTGCACCATCTCATCCCCCCAGCCATGAATCCCATCGTCTATGGTGTGAGAACCAAGGAAATCAAGCAGGGGATCCAGAGGCTACTGAGGAGGCTGCTAGATGCATAAGAGGCCACTTCCTGCCCTAGGATACAGACTTTAAAGTGAGAAGCAGCTGAGTGTTTCTGGGTTGAGATTTTTTACTATTATTGTTTGCTTTTTAGTCTAGGGCTGAGTTCTAATCCTTGTTTACCCTTTGATCCTAAATGAATGAGTTAATATTCCTTCCTTTTCTGGGCTTCAGTTTTCCTATTTCCAGTGGGTCTTCATTACTAGGAAGTGAGTGGCAAGAAAAATGGACTGAAATGACTTCTGACCATCAGAGTGAAAGCCACTGACTAAAGTCTTCTGGGTGAAGAACTTTCCTCCTTCCTGAGGCAGGCAGCATGATGATTTAACTAGTGGCCAGTTTGAGAGACTCCCCTCTGTGGGACAGTTGAGTCAAAAAATGAAATTGTCGGCCCAGTCAATAAAGTACGAAACAAGAATGCCCGATTTCAAATCCTGCCTCAAGCACTTAGCTTTGTGACCCTGGGCAGGTCACTTAACCTTTGTCTACCTCAGTTTCTCCATCTATAAAATGTAAATAATAATAGCACCTATCTCCTAGAATTGTTGTGAGGATCAAATGAGATAATATTTGTAAAGAATTTTGCAGTCTTTAAAGCAATATAAAAATGCTAGCTTTTAGTGCGCTTATTATCAATACAAAGAGTAAATCTCTCTACATTCTAGTCATGTTAAACTGTCGGTCACTTCTAAAACTACATCCTTGCATTTATACAAGTTTTTTTCCCCATCCCAGAACATTCCCTTTCTCATTCCTGTCTCATATAAGCCTTGTCTTCATTGAAGGCTGAATTCAGTTGTCACCTCCTTCAGTAAGTTTTTTGGGATCCTTTGTTTTTTGTCCTCTCTCCCTCCTCAGTTTTCCTTCAATGATGTTTTGCTTGCAAATGTTCTCTCTACTGTTTTTGTCTTTGAATTCCCTGAGCCTAGCACAGTGCACAGCATACAGTAAGTTTAACAAATATTTGTTGAATTGAGTAGAATTATTTTAATCCTACTAATTTGACATTAATGATAATTAGTTTAGGCATTCCCTGAAAGTTTAAACTGAGTGATCAAGACATGAAGTCTTGTTAAACAATAGTTGCCTTCCATAAACAAAGAGAAAATGTGTAAGCTACTTAAGAAAAAAGGGTATTCTCTATAACTTTTCAACTTCTATCTAGCTCACTTTGTACAAGAGTGGAGAGCATAAGAAACCAGGTTCCCCAGGTTGTCTTTTGATATTCCCAGTTCAGTCTTGCCCTTTTGTCTTCATTTTGGCGCCAAGAGATGGTTTTGGGGGCAAGTATGTTTACAGACATCTTGGACATAGAATCCAAACCCATCCCTATCCCATGGGAAATTGGGCTGATTCTATACTCTATGAATTTCTTATTACTCTTCTGGAGCAAATAGGTATTTTCAGCCTACGCCACCTTTTGGGGGAAAAGTAATTTCTATATTTATTCTTTCTGCAGTAGAATATGAAGTTTTTGTGTCTTTAATCAGCAACTTCACTGCTTGTCTCCTCCAAAAACAATTGAATACCCTTAAACCTGGTCCTCTCTAGCTCCTCTCTCTCACCTTTGTCTCAAATAGAACAACCTAGACACCAGAAATATCATCTATCTTGTTTCCCATCTTTTCCCTGGTGATACCTAGAAATCTGTTGACCTTTTTGGCCAAAGTGGGACAAAGGAAAAATCTTAAGGACACAATTTATTATGACTCCCATGATGATTTGTATTTGAGAACTCAGATGCATCCTATAAATCACAGATAACACAGTGGATAGAGTGCTAGATCTGGAATCAGGAAGACCTGGGTTTGAACATAGCCTCAGACACTAGCTGTGTGACCCTAGTCAAGTCATTAAACTTGTGACTCAGTTTCCTTACCTGTAAAATAGGGTTAATAATAGCACCTACCTCCCAGGGTTGTTGTGAGGAACAAATGAGATAATAAGTATAAAGTGTTTGTCAGAGTGCCTAGCACATATTAAGCGCTATATAAATTTTGGCTTTTATATTTTAAACATTTTATGAATTACCTTTCACTTAGATACTTTACCATATAAATACTCATAACATAGCACCATTTATACCGCTGTATTGATTGCATTTTACTTATTTATTGCTTGTATTTATACAGCATTATTACCTAACTGTTCACATTTTCACATTTGCTCTAGGATAGCAAACTTACTCTCCAAATCATGGAGGAAAATGGAGGGCAAGATTCATAGAATAATATTACCTCAGAGATCAGCTATTCCAAATGGTATCTGGGCAGCCTAATACCCTGAAACTGGTTATTCATTCTCTAGTTGAGATCTTCCATCAACAGAGAACTCACCCTGTTCTCTATTAGAGAACTAAGTACCAAAGATTTCAAGATGAAAGGGGCCTTCTGCTAAGAAGCCACCTGTTCCAAGCCCCTCATATTACAACCATAAAAACAAACCCAGGAAAGTTGAATTAGCTTTCTAAATTCATGCAGGTTTTAGGTGGGGTGGGATCTAAGCTCAGTTTCTCTGACTGTAAATGCAGTACGATATGAGACATCTTATGCCAATTTTACACACTTTGAATTTTTGAGAAGTCTTTACAAGGAAGAAGTGCATTTCCCTGCAAAAACTAAAGCAAGTAATTTTCCAAAAGTCTGCAATTTATTTTCATGGAAATTCTAATCTACGCGTGGTTGGGTTACCAGATTATTCCGCCAAAGCCTATTTAACTCTTAATTTAATTCCTAAGTGATAGTCTGAGTTCTGGGAGTAGGGGCCTTGTCATGAATAGAAGAAGAGATGACAGTCAGCTTGGTATATGTTTGCTCCCAGGAAAGCTGAGTTTGGTGGATCTCTTGACCCTGGAAGGGATGAGCTTCAATGAGTTAAGCTTCATATACATTTGCTCTGTTTTCATTTAATTTGATTAGCCTCTGACAACATTAGGTTGTCCAACAAGGATTAAACTTGTCCATGTAAAAGTCACAGAAGGTCAAAGTTCTCAGCCTGATTAGAATGGGACCAGACCATGCATAGCCACTCACCCTTTGAGCCTTGGAGAGGTAGGAAGATTCAGGCTTTAAAAAAGAAGAATGGAAGAAAAGATAGAAGAATACCTTGTTCCAAGATATAGGGCTAACTATATTCAAAATTTTGAAATAAGTGATTTTTTAAAATATCTTTGTAGCTCCTTTTCCTATCTCCTAGTGCCCTTTTCATTTGGTACCTGGTGTCCTCATGTTGTTATAAACCAATGGTGAAAGCTCCTCCCAGTTTGTGCTACCCACCCTCATGATTCTTCAGATCTCCAGTTTCATACCTTCTCTGTTCTATCAAATCAGAACGTACATTACTTTAAATAGCACTGGTGTTAATTAAAAGGGAAGCAGTTCACTGAATTAATGCATGCTGATGGTGTAAATGACTCAATGAAAGCTCCTTAGCCTTCTCATAGATACTTGTTTTTTTTAAAAAAAAGAAAAGCTGATAGGTAGCAGAGTAGATAGAGTGCTAAACCAAGAGTCAGAAAGACCTTAATTGGAATCTTGATTCAGTCACTTGCTAATTAGGCACTTAACCTCCCTCAGCTTCAGTCTGTAAAATGGTAATGTTGTGGTTCAGTCATGTCCAACTCTTTTGGGACCCCATCTGGGGTTTTCTTGGTAAAGATACTGGGGTTGGTTTGCCATTTATTTCTCCAATTCATTTTACAGATGAGGAAACTGAGGTAAACAGCATTAAATACCTTGACCAGGGTCACACAGCTAGTGCATATCTGAGACCAAGTATAAACTCATAAAGAGGAGTCTTCCTGACTCTAGGCGCAGAACTCTACCCACTGTGCCACCTAGCTACCCATTCACTTTTGATAGGATATAACTTATCTGTAGGCTCATTGTAGCCTTGAATCTGACTTTCCTCATTATGTCCAGTTTGTACTCAGCTCCAAATATTTGTTTCTGGAGTGATGCAAAGATTCTGATTATAAAGGTCAAATCCTCTGACCCTCCAACATTTACAAGGTTCTCCTCCTGAACCTAGAGAGATAGGATACAAAGAAGACTAAGGCCACACCCCTGCAACCCCTCAGAGATTCCTTCTCACAGGCATGGTTAGAGGCTCTCTGATTCAAAACTAGCTTACTGGTTGTCTAAAAGGCCTATGAGTCATAACCAATTCAAACAGATTGCAAATTGCAATGTACTCCAGATCATCAAATTTCAAAGACATCTAAATTGATCAAAGATTTTCTTATGCTTTTTCTGAAGGCTATGATTGATTGATTAAATAAAGACGAACTCGAACCTGATTGAAGAATTGGAACATAGCATCCTTAATTGGGGTGATGTGATTGACTTAATTAACTCACCCCAACCTTATATGATTCATTCTGATCTCTCAGTAATATGTTAGAGGGAATATTGAAGCCCAGAATCTTGGACTGACTCATTGTTTAGATTTCTTTGATTTGCTTTATATCATGGCTCCTTTCACTTTTCTCTCTTATTTCCTTGTTGCTTGGACCAGACTAGTGTGGGAGAGTCAATTTTCCCATGTGTGGGAGGGTCAGTATTCCCATACGAAGTCCACCATTCTAAATAGAAAAGCATAGGCTTAGTCCTAGATACCAGGAAACTGGGGTCTAGACAATATGGGTCAATTATAGAAAAACTTTCTTTGACCTCTTACTAGTAGTTCTCTCTCTCTTTTCTCAATTTTTCTTGAACTATGTTTATCTATACATATGTTGTGTTTAGATAATTATGTGTGAGGGACTCATCCAGAATCATCTTTATGTTCCCTCTCCACTATCCCCCTTCTCATTTCTAGTCATCCAAAATCTTCTCTCCTACCTCAGCTTTTTAAAAAGAAGGACTTTTGCCCAACTCTGTGTATGCTAATCCTAGAATGAGAAAAGGGGTAGAACAGGTAGGGCCCAAAAGCATAAGGGGGCTGGGAGGGAAAGGAAGGGTTGTAATCTTTTCATGTCTAAAAAACTGCCTTTTGCCATAAAATCTTTTAGGTTAATTTAACTCTGAAAGTAAATGTAGATTTAACTCTTTAAGTAATCAATAGTCATAGAGTTACTATATTCTTATATAATCAATCCTCAGCTTTCACAGAAGTAACATTCCTAGAAAACACTGTAAAAGTGAAAAAAGCGCATGTTGATACATTGAACCTATAAGAAATAGAGAGTTGTTCTCACAACTACCAAAAACTGCAACCTTTCATGAGAGATTGCTGAAAATACACTTTGCTGCACTCAATTCTTTATAACAAAACATTTCTAACACAGTAACCATGAAATAACTCATAAAATGCAGTATACAAAATAAAATTGATAACATGAAAAACATTTTGCTTGCTAGTAATTCCCTAGAATTCTATGAACTTTCATGCTAACATCTCAATTAAAAAACATTAATTTCAGACAATATTCACTTCTCCTCACACATGAAATCTCAAGTACCATATATATAGTATTTATTATATATATATAGTATTTATCTCAATTAAAAAACATTAATTCCAGACAATATTCACTTCTCCTAACACATGAAATCTCAAGTATCATAAGTACTATATAACAAATAAAATTCTTAAAACTAAAATATTTTAAGTCTGAATCTTACCTTTGATTGTATCAGATGGTAGTGTGAAGGCATTGAACTGTATACATCTATAAACCTCTCTATCTTGGATACCTTCAGAAAACCCAGAGGGAAGTTGCTGGGACTTTAATTGCTGTCAAAAACATGTCCAGACTGTCAAGGTCTCAACATCACCTACAAGACTCTGTCCTTCATGATTGGTGGATTAAATTGGAAATCCTAAAAGATACACCAGCTTGAAATAATATGTCCTAGCAGGATACAAGCTGCTCCACAGACTTGCAGGCATCACACTCCTTATTTTTTTCTCTAAGTGAAGTGAATAGAGCACTGAACTTGGAATCAGAAAGATTCATCTTCATGAATTCAAATCTGCCTCAGACATTTACTACTTTTGTGACCTTGGGCAAGTCACTTAACTCTGCTTGCCTCAGTTTCTCATCTGCAAAATGAGCTGGAGAAGAAAATGGAAAACTACTATCTTTGCCAAGAAAACCCCAAAATGGGATTATAGAGAATAGAATAAGACTGAAATGACTGAACAACAATAAACTACACACAGCCATGAATGCATGCAGTTGCCAGTGCAAGAGTGAAAATGAGATTACCAATAAAAATCACCAAAATTCTTGAAATCACGTAAGTTAAACACATGAATGTTGAGGATAGACTGTTTAACCTAAACTTTTGTCAATTTCGTAAAGTTTTAGAGGCATGGCTCCAAATTGCTCTGCAAAATGACTAGACCAAGTCATAGCTCCCCCAACAGTGCATTGATATACCTGTTGTCCCTCAGCTCATCTGTCAATTGTCATTTTCCTTTTCATCATTTTTCCCAGGGGATGTGAGATGGAAACTTGGAGTTATTTAAATTTTTCTTTTTCTATTATGATAGGTAGGTTGCATTTATTCCTTTGAAAACTGCCTGCTCACATCCTTTAATCATTTTTTGATTGAAAAACTGATCTTAGTCTTACAAATTTGAATCAGTTTCCTTTAAATAAAAGTTTTATTGGAGAAACTTGTTACAAAGATTGTTTTCCCAGTTAATTTTCCCATCATATTTTAATGGCATTAATTTTGTTTGTACAAAATCTTTTAGACTTTATGAATTAAAAGTGTTTATTATATTTTCTTCAGGGAGAAATCTCCAGTTATAATTTTCACATTCAAAGGGAATGTAAAGAAAGGGAAGGATGACCCTTGTGGGTGTCTAATTTGTCTAAATATGATTAGATGAAAGATAGGATTTTAAAGCAATGTGAGTAAGGATTGAAAATTATTACCTGTATTCCTCGAACTCTTACTTTGGCATTTTGGAGCCTTAAAATTCAAGTTATGAAAGTGTTTGCACATTTTATATAGACTCGAATCACATTATAGGGATTTGTCTGTTCTCGGTAACAACAAAATTTGAAATAATCTCATTGTTGTTTAAAACTGAGAAATTTTCTTCACAAATTGTCACTTACAGACCAGAAATCACTCACCATCTTCCAAATCATTCGAAGACCAGAATTTTGTCTTTTAAAGAAAATTATTCTTCTTCAACAAAGCAAGAACATACCATAGGAGAATGTCAAGAAGGCTTACATCAAAACATTTGATAGTATAAGGAGATGCCTTGAGTACAAATCTTCTTCCATTAGGAAAGCCAAGGCTGGCCTTTCTTTCCAGATTAATATCATTACAGCCATACTTCCTTAAGAGCTTTACATTTATTTCTACTTCCAACTTCACTTAGAATTATAAGAGTTTCTAAAGAAACAGGATGAACATTCATTTCTATGTAAAACATCAAAAGGGCCCAAACATGATCCTATAATAGGTGTTTGTGGGTGAGGACTGAAAGTCAGGCTGAGTACTCCTTGACCCCTTACAATATTACTTTGGGAGCAAAATGACCCACTTTAAGCTTGTTTTGCCTCCTTTTCTTTGAACTAAGGTCACCTATTTCATCATAGGAGCTGATCTATTTATGATAATAGAGTAAAATTCAATATCTTCATAGGGTGACATTTGAAGTCCAGGACTCTAATTTTCTTCCCGCAAAGTTTGCAGACTTGTCAAGACTAATGCCATTTGAGTTCATTTAACATTTACATCAAGCCCAGCTTAATTGTCAACTCCATACGTTTCTTGCTATTCCCAAAATGCTATTACTTGCAAGTTGATCCCCAGATTTAAATATCTACCCAGATGTCAAGGTAAAAATTATACTGTTACCAATAAGGGAATGGTTATTTCATGTGACACATAATTCAGTTAAATTTCCAAAACATTATTAAGTAGGAGAGGCAACCTGACCCAAGTTGGTTGTAGAGTCAGAAATACTGGAGTTCAAGTCTTACCTACCTCATTATGAGTTATTTGATGCTAGACAAATCATTTCACCATGCTAAGACCTAGGTTTCTTGTCTGTAAAATGGTAGCAATAACAG
Source organism: Potorous gilbertii (assembly GCA_028658325.1). Taxonomy (NCBI): domain Eukaryota; kingdom Metazoa; phylum Chordata; class Mammalia; order Diprotodontia; family Potoroidae; genus Potorous; species Potorous gilbertii. The sequence goes on along the minus strand of CM053771.1, from coordinate 72,267,057 downwards.
CACCACTCATAGTTTGGGTAATGCTGATTGCTGCGTGGGTCTTACCCCTACAGGACAGTTAGGTGGCACAGTGGATAGAGCTCCAAGCCTGGAGTCAGGAAGACTCCTCTGCCTGAATTCAAATGAAACCTCAAACACTTAATAGATGTATGATTCTGAACAAGTCATTGAACCTTTTTTGCCTTGGTTTTCTCATCTGTAAAATGAGTCACAGAAGGAAATGGCAAACCATTTCAGTATCTTTGCAAGAAAATCCCAAATGGGATCACAAAGATTCAGACACAAAGAAAATGACTAAAAACCACAACTACTTACCCCTACCTTATATTGTAAACTCCTTGAGTGCAGGACGAAAAAATTTAGGAGATGACTCTGGAAAATAGATGATTCTAGGTGAAAGCTACCTTCAAATATTTGAAGGTTTAGTCGGGAGGAACCAGGAACAATGGGTATAAGATGCAAAGAAGTAAATTTGGATCCAGTATCCAGAAATACTTCCCAATAATTAGAGCTATCCAGAAATGAAAAGGACAACCTCAAGAAGTGGTGGGTTCCTCCTCCTTGGAGATTTCCAGGTGAAGGCTGGATAACCATCTATTAGGTATGTTTTAGTGAGAATTCTTTTCAAAGGTGGATTGGATGAAATGATTGCTGAGCTGTTTTCCAAATGTCAAATTGTGTGATTCCATGAATTTCATTATTTATTTCATTTTTCAAGATTAAAATTTTAATTTGACTTTGTTCTTTCTTCCTCTCACCTTTTTTTTAGTTTAAATTCAGGTTTTATCAGTAAGTTGGGTCTTCCACTCTCTCAATCAGACCCAAGGATGGTTTTGATATGTATGTTACTTCTGGGTGATACAGAGAGCAAATGGAGAAATAGAAACTGGGAGGAACTTATAAATATGAAGAAACAACAGGTGTGTAGGTAGAGGAACACAGCATCCAGGAAGAAAAGGAATATGTGGGGTTGGAGGTAGGTTAGTAAATAATGTTCCCCAATTCTTATATAGGGATAGGAATCTGGATCCAAGGCTCAAAAAAGGAGTTTGCAGGGACACTGCTCCTTGTAGATAAACTGATAAAGTTGGGGCATATCCTGTTATGAGAAGCTGAGTCTTTAAGAGGGAGCTAGGTATTTTCAGGAATCATGTAGAAGTCCTAAGAATTTTAACAACATCAGATTCAAATTTGTCTAAAATATTAGTGTATAATTAATTACTGGGAGCTAACAAGCAATATTAGTGTGAGGATCTGATGGTGATGGTTTTTGTTAATAATCTTTATTCATAAACTCCTAAAATAGCAGAAAGGATCCACATGACTGAAGACGATTTCACTACCTAAGCTAAAACAGGTTATTCGTTGTTGTAACTATCTAAATGAGAGGCATCCCAAGGTACTCCTACTGTTCATTTTTCATGTCCTTAATCTAAGACTTCCAAGAATCATGAAAAACAATTTACAAAATCAAACTGAATTTTTATTCAATACGTTTATCCCATGTTTCTTTAGTGGACCCTCTTTCTGCAAAACAATCATTCTATTCTCCCCATAGCATCCATTCTAAATCTTCCTGTTTCTTCACTCCCTCACTATCTCATTTCAGACACTTGACACTCAGTCACTAGCTGTGTGACCTTGGGCAAGTCACTTAACCCCAATTGCCTCATCCTGGGTCATCTCCAGTCGTTCTGATGAATATCTGGTCACTGGATTCAGATGGCTCTGGAGAAGAAGCGAGGCTGGTGACCTGCACAACTCTCTCTCACTCAAAACAAAGTCAAGTACAAGTCATGTCATTATTTCTCTGATGGCACGTTCTACTTCGTCAATGAAGGACAAACACACACACTTATTGTTACTGCCTCATCCCTTACCAACATGCCTTCCAAACACATACACACACACACACACAAGCATACACACATACATGCACATACACACACATACATACACAACTGAGGGAGCAGACTATTTAGCCATTTCTTTTTTAGTGATAGGACTTAGACTTTCCAGGAGCTCCCTCAACTCCCTTCTCCATTACTCAAAACATTTTAGCAATTCCACCTACTGTCTCCTCACCTCTTATCACAGAAGAGGCATCTCTACATCTCACAAAGGCCTCTGAAGTTTTGGTTCCATTTCCTCCCAATGTGCCTAGAATCTAGTTCCTAAAATCATTCCTCCTTTTTCATATATACTCATATAATCTCTCCTTTGCTAATGGCTCCATTTAGTCTACTAACCTAGCCATGTCTACCTAATCCTAAAATTAGGGAGATAGATACATACATAAATATATATATATATATATATATATATATATATATATATATATGTATATAGAGAACTTTATTTTGATCCTTCTATAAACACTAGGTGTCATTGTTTCACTAAACATACCCTATATATGTGTGTATACATATATGCATATGCATATGTAAATATGTGTGTACGTGTTTATTTTCTACATATACATATATGTATGTGTGAATGCATTTTATACACATACATGTATCCATGTATGTATGTATCTAGCTTCAGAACCCATTTGCATGTACAAACCAGTTATAGAAAAAGACTGAGACCTTACCCTATTCTCAGAGTTATGTGTCCTAGAGGAATGCTTTTCCCAAACTACTATACCAGAAAATGGAATTAAATTTTGCTCATTGAAGGACATGTGGCTTTGTGTTTCAGGAAACAGCATTATATAGTGACTATAGCATTAGACTAGGAAACTTCATTCCCTTCTGAAGAGACCAATGGACTCTGCCAAATGACTACCATCATGCTATCCTGAAACAAGGTTCCATTCCACTCTCCTGGACTGCCCTGACTGCATCAGAACTTGGTTTTTTCTGCTTCTTAGCTAGTGCTCATACAATGCCATACCCCTCTCCACCCCCCCACCTCCCCACCTCCCCACCCCACATCTTCTCCCTGACAGCTGACAATTCAGCACTAAAGACTATTGAACTTTCAAGACTGAGTCCCACTGGTACTAGCTAGCTCCACTCACTATCTTAGGTAAAGATTAATGAACATTGGTTCACCTCCCTTCCCAAGAGGAAACTTAACCTAACATCCCTCACAAGTTTACAATATAGTAATATCCTGGAATTATAATAGACAGGATATTTCTTCCCAGAGAGTCGAGGAACATTTGGGCAGAGATTCCACTTCATGACCTGGATTCATTCCATCTTCTGTTCCAACTCTGGGTTCAGATCCTCATTTCTAGATGGAAGTCATTGGTACTATAAGTATCCAGCTAAAGAAAAGCTCAAGAAGCTGGCTCTCAAAAGTTAGGATCCAGTGGGAAAATGCTGAAATACAAAAACAATTCCATAAACTTAGACCTGGGACAGAGTTTGGTTTTTCCATTTACAGATGGTGATGATCACCAACATTCCCCAAGGGCATAGGGGAAACATGGCACAGTATATTGAATGCAGGATCCAGAGTGTGGAAGACCTAACTTCAAAACCAACCTCAGACACTTACCAGTTGCATGACCCTGGGCAGGTCATTTTACGCTAAATGCTTCAGTTTCCTCCTCTGTAAAATGGGAAAAATTAGAACAACTACCTCCCTTCTTGTGAAAATGAAATGAGATAATATTTTTAAGTGCTTTGCAAACTATAAAGCACTATATAAATGTCAGTTACTAGTATTAGCACTTTTTAGTATGGAATATACAATTAAAATGTCAAATAGGCAGTTATTGATATGAGACTAGAGATGAGTAGGGAAATTAGGGTTCAATAAATAGTTTTGAGAACCATTTATATAGAGATTTTAACTGAACTCACTTAGACTGATAATATCACCAAGTAAGAAAGTGTGGAAAAGAAAATAGAAGGCTCAGGACAGAATCTTGGGGGTCATCCCCTGTTAGGGGTCATGACATTGAATGAAGTAATTAGAGAATAAAGAACTAATCTTTTCACCCTCTGCCTCCTATGGCAATGCAATAAACAACATTTTTTAACTACTTGCAGTGTCTCTATCTCTGTTTATATAACAACATCATAAAGATCTAAGCAAGTGCTTTTCTTCCCCATCTTCAGAGCTATTCACACATAGAACAACCTCTCTCAGGAGACAGTAAGTTGGAAATAAATAACTACCTATTAAGGATGAGACAGCTAGGTGACAGAGTAGACAAAGCATGAATCTGGGGTCCCAAAGACCTGACTTCAAATCCTCCCTCATCCATTACTAGCTACGTTACCCTGGGCAGGGACTTAATCATTCTCTACCTCTGTCTCCTCATCTATAAAATTAAGAATGATAAAAGCACCAACCTCACAGGGCTGTTAGGAGGATAAAATAGAAAAGCACAAGCAAAGCACTTTGTAAACTTTAAAGTGCTATACAAATACCAGCTATCATGGCTATGTTGTCATTGTTTAACAGGATTGCTGTGCAGTTGTTTGACTAGCTGACCTCAGAAGGTACCTTCAATCTGAGATTTTGTAATTCTGTGCATTTAGAGTAAAATGGAAGCAAATGAGAATGAATGAATTTTGCTCTAAGTATTTGTTTAGAAAAATGGAAGATTTCTACTCTCCACATGCTCTGAAGTGGACAGGTCAGAGGTGCTATATCCAAGATCTAATATTCCTGTTGGTGACTTTTCCCCATTCTTGGTTCAGCAAAGATGGACTGCTGAAGCTGCGGGAGAAAAGAGCATGAGGAAGATAGAGAGAGGGAGGTTATTCTTATCAGATTTCTCTTTCCTATGTGACTGTTATTGAGGTACAATGACCCTACCAACTAGGGTAGCCTAGTTGTCCTTGGAGATTCTGTCATTGCCTGCAACTGAGGGCAAAAGGAATACCCTGTGACTTCCAAAACACCCAAAAGGTTTATTGTCTCATGATCTGTGCCTGATGCTTTCTTGCATATTTCTAAAGAGATTTATTGATTTCTTCTTCTACCCAACTTTTTATGCCTGGTCAGCATCTTTTAGGTCCAGAAAAGATATTTGCTTTGGAAGCTGTTATATGGGCATGCATAGAGTGGGGACTGAGTGAGCCACGGGCACATCTAATTTGTTCTCTATGCATTCCTATGCTCACTCACTTGTGTTCTTCAAGAGAAGTCCCCTTCCCAGTGTTTAGTTGACTTCCAATTCTGGAACAATATGGATTTTTCTGCACTATGAAGCATAGTTGTTGTTCATTCTCACTCTCTCCTCCAGAGTCATCACAATCAGGTGTCAAGGCAAAAATTAAGATGACAGCCTAGGATGCAAAGGATAATCTTGGCATCTATATCTGACCAAGCTCTAAACACTACACAAAAGCTGTTTTATCTACCCATTCTGTGAGGAAAGTCTTCATGTGCTTGGGGTAGACATCACTCTAACTCATGGACTGCTTTGTGGCCTACTGCTTATCCTCAACCTGGCTTAGCTGATCTACCAAGACAGTTTTTACCAAGATATAGCCACTGTGTTCATTAGAGTTTCTCAGAACCACAGTGAGAGTTAAGTGACAGGTGGACACCAAAGATAGATGAGCAGTTCTGAAAATGGCTTGGCAAGTCTTCACACCAGAGTTACTAGTCCTCCCTGAAAATCCCATACACCCACTCCTTTCACCTTCTGCTTCTTATCCCATTCAAGTAAGTATTAACTCTTTTTATCACTGACTTAGCTATGTCTCAGGATTTGTGCTTCTAAAGAGATGTCACAAAGACTTGGTTTAGTGCCCTATCTGCTTTTAGAAATAATGAATTCCCCATCACATTTCACACATAGGCTGGTGACCACAATTTGTTGCAGGACATTCTGTCATTATGGTAAAATGGAGGTACCTGAAATTGAATTAATTCTGTTCTCACTATTTTCTTAGGAAAATATTTGGGAACTTTTCATTCCAAAGCAGTCCCATGAATTGTACAGGTCCATCTTTCTTATATTTTATTGAGTTTTTTTGCCAATTCTAGTTTATATGATGTAGATTTATCCTGAGGAAAAGAAAGCTGGAACAGGAAGATTTAGGGACACCTTCCTTTACCTTTACACCAACTCAATACAAAGCATCCCTCATTATCACCTATTTACATGTGTTTTAATCTTTCTTTTTTTTATAGAAACTCAGTAAGCATTTGAGTAAATAATTTATTCCTTCCTCATTCCAAAAATTGTCTAAAAATCTTATGGACCTCCCATTAGAGGCCTTCAAATAGGGATGGATGACCACTTGTTGGGAGATGTTGTCAAAGGGTTTGCCTTTTCAGATATAAATTCAACTAGATGCCATATGATATTTCACCCAACTCTGACATTCTATAGTTCTGTAACTGTCATAGCTAAGAGCCCCACTACTTTTTATGCAAGTTTGTTCTTTCTGAGTGACAATTATCTGTCGTCTTTACCTTCTCAGACATATTTCTATCTCTATTTCCAGGACTGATATTAATATCTATGGTAAGTACTCTATTCCCTTTTTATTCTCTGAATGTCAACAAATGTTTATTAACGAGTTGATTTGAAAGTACCACCACTCCTTTTTGTCTTCCAATTTCGGCCTCTTCTTCCACATATCTTCTCATCTTTTCTTAATCTATCTCAATATCTGTGCCTAAATTAGAAGGAGATGCTAGCTACCTAATCTGGTTCTAGTGCCTCTAAAAGCCAATATCTGTGACCTCTTTAGGTCTCACTGGAATAACTACAGGTATAGGGTCTGAACTTGTTATTTCATTCAGTATAGGGAGCTCCTGAACATGGAAATTTCCACTTATGTAGGCCAGTGCTTTTTCTTCAGCTTATACTTTTAGGGAATTGTCTAGAACAGTAGTGTCAGACTTATAGTATTGTATTGTGTCAAAATGCTTAAGTGTGCGCTGAACCAGATTAAAAAATAATGGGGAAATGTTTAAAAAAAATGAAGAAAAATACAATCAAAAATAGATAATGTTACTTTGTGGTTTTCTAAGTCATTCTGTGAGCCCACAAGGATCCATTTCTATTTGAATTTGACATTACTAATGTAGAGAGCTGAGAGTGCAAGTTACTTAACCAAGGTTACACATTTGTCAGAGGCAGGATTTAAACCCAGGTCTTCCTAGTTTATGAGGCCAACTTTCTATTCGCTATACCATGCTGCCTCTCATAGGAACTATGTGAACTACAAAAAAAAATATAAAAATAATAGAAACTATCATAGGAATCAGAGACTCAAATGCTTCAGAGAGTGATAGAGATAAAATGGGAAAATTTTTTCAAAAAAGTGACTTCAGGGAGAGAGCAAGAAGGAAACTCATGCAAAGGCATTTAAGAAATGGCATAGTAAGAAAAGTCTCAAAGTCATATCAATAATAAAGTCCTGTTTTCCATACACTTGGGATAGATTCTACCACAATTAAGACAGCTAGGTGACTTAGTGTGGAGTGTGTTTGAACTGGAGCAAGATCTGAATCCAAATCCTGTCGGAATGCATGTCTCTTGGTACCATGACCAAGGTACATCTTCTATAACCAGTTTCCTCATTTGTTTAAAAAAAAGGAAAACAAGAGCACCTATTTCACAGGGTTTTGTGAAGATAAAATGAGATAACATATAAAACTTAAGGCACTATATTAATGGTAGCTATCATCATCAATGAATATATCTGCAATTAGCAGGAGGAATGACACATGGGAATTATATTGAAGAGTATAGATTTAGGCAACACCTGTGACCAGTATACACATATGGATGGGCACATAGGCAGGGAGAACATATGGTCAAGGCACACAAGGAAGGGCAATTGACATTGCTGACACTGCAAAACCTTTTAGTCATTTCATTTTTAGCCAATAGATTCAGCTATTGCTCTTCTAAAATTAGTCCTGTAACATTTGCTCCTCAAGTATCCAGACACTAGAGCACCCTGAGATGCTTAGGGATTCCCTCTCTGGATCCTCCTCCAGATCGTGTCCTCTAGCAAAACAGCCCCTTCAGCATTCTGTCCTGTGTCCTCTGCTCTTCTCCTTCTATGCTACTTCACTTGGTGATCTCATCAGCTCCTGTGGATTTTATTAATATCTCTGAACTGATGATTTACAAGTTCAGCTTTCCTGCCCCAGTCTCTCTGCTAATCTCCAATCTGTCATCTCTAACCACCTTTCAGGCATCTCAACTTGGAAGTCCAGTAGACATCTTAAACTCAATATGTCCAAAACAACTCATTATCTTTTCCCCTACACCCTTCCCCTTCACCTCTACCTATTATGGTAGAGGGCAACACCATCCTCCTAGCCCCTCAGAGTCACAACCTCGGAGTCATCCTGGGTTCATCACTCTCTCTCACCCCTCATATCCTAATATGAATATGCTCCCTTCTCTCCTCTGATAGTACCACCACTTTGGTGCAGGCCCCCACTGTCTCATGCCTGGACTATTATAATAGCCTGGAGGTGGGTCTGCCTGCCTCATCTCTCCCCATGGTCAAAATGCCTTCTCCTAACACACATTTGGCAGACTGGAAGTGGTTATAGAATGTTCCACCACCTCTTCAAAATACTTTCATGGGTACTGGAAACTGAGTCTCTAGCTTCTCTTCAACATGGGGAATTTACATAAGCTAAGGATGCAGTGTGTGTCAGTACCATGCTTCTCAAGTTTCTGAGGACACATGATCTTTGTTGTTGCCCAACTCTCTCTTTTCTTTGGACTGGGTTGCTCTTTTCCTTTCAGTTTAGAGTCCACAGGTTAAGTTTCAGTTTACAGTTATATGACTAGAAAAAATAGTGCTCTTTCTCTTTATATGTATGTCTCTCTGTCTCTATCTGTTTCTGTCTCTGCCTGTGTGTATGTGTCTGTCTCTCTGTCTTTATCTGTCTCTGTCTGTCTCCCTTTCTCTTTGTATGTGTGTGTGTATCTCTCTGTTTGTCTCTGTCTATTTCTGTGTGTGTATATGTGTCTGTCTCTCTGTCTCTGTCTCTCTGTTTTTGTGTGTGTCTATCTGCTTGTCTGTCTCTATTTCTCTGTCTCTGTCTCTGTCTCTGCGTACGTCTCTCTCTCTCTCTATCTATCTATCTCCCTCCCTCCTTCCCTCCCTCCCTCGCTCTCTCTCTTTCTATCTGTTAGGTCCTAGAATCTTGGACTTTAGGGAATAAACTGTTTGAAACATAAAACGGCTAGCTAATGAGAATCTAAAGCCATTAAGTCTTTCTCTTGAACTCATTCCTCTTTCTAATGGGATCAATATTTCTGTCCTAAGCCTTTATTTGACATGGGGTTATAAAGTCCTTCTAATTTTAGTCTAACATCTAATGGAATCCTTTGTCCCATCTCTCAAAACCATTTCAGAAACTCTAACAAATAATTTCCTCAGATGCTATATAGGTCCAGGGCATCAGCATTTTCTTCAACCCTGTTTCTAACTACCATCTCTCTTTTATCATTCTCATTGTATGCAAGCCAGGTGGGGGAACGACATTGCAAGCTTTGGGGAAAAATTGAGTGTCTAGAATTCTTATGACATGAGCACTAAAATTATGGAGTACAGATAATGTGTATTGGTTATTCTTCAGTTTGAAAGCTTTAATTTATTTTTGAAAAAAAATTTTAAGGGGGTAGAGCCAAGATGGAGGAGTAGAAGGATGGACTTGTAGAAGCTAATAAGGTATCTGTAAAAAAAATGACTCTACACAAATTCTAGAGCAACAGAAGTTACCAAATGAAGGAGTGAAACAGATTTCCAGCCCAAGACATCCAAGAAGGCCAACAGGAAAGGTCGATCAGTCTGGGCTGGGAGCAGAGCACATCGCAGCCTGGACCACACTGCACAGACAGGACTGGAGCAGGCTTCAGGGCATGGAATCATGGGTAGCTGTTGTGATTCCCAGATTTCTCAAACCAAAAATTCCAAAGACAGCTTTAAAAGTCAGTGAGAAAGCTTTTTCCCTTAGGGTGAGATGGGAGAGCAGTCAGCCCCCAGCCCTAGCCCCAGAGCAGTGGTAACCACTTTTGGAGCTCACAGCCTAAAGACCCTGGGGAAACTGAGCTTCTTCTCTGGGTCTCAGTCCTGAGTGGTCATCCTGGGGTGAGAAGAAGCACTGACGCTGATGTGGTGGAGCTAGTGGTGGCTGTGGAGAGGGAACCCTACTCTTAGTTCCAGAGCAGAAAAGAGTGTTTGTGGTTGCTCACACACCAGAACACAATCCAGGAGAAGAGTAAACTTCTCTCCCTTGATTGTGCCACCTTGGAGGAACTGAGAACTTACAGGACCCTAGAGATATCTCAGAGAACAGCTGCACATAACCTCTGAATCCTAGGACAGTATATCCTCCACTTGACAAAGGACTCAAGTCAAATAACTGGCTTGGAAAATACCCCCCAAAAAGGCAAAAAATAAGACTATAGAAGGTTACTTTCTTGGTGAAAAGGTATTTTCTTCCATCCTTTCAGATGAGGAAGAGGAAAGCATGCCATCAGAGGAAGACATCAAAGTCAAGGTTTCTACATCCAAAACCTCCAAAAAAATTATGCAATGATCTCAGGCCATGGAAGAGCTTAAAAAGGATTTTGAAAATCAAGTAAGAGGGGCAGAGGAAAAATTGGGAAGAAATGAGACTGATGCAAGAAAATCATGGAAAGAGAGTCAACAGCTTGCTAAAGGAGACCCAAAAATGGTGAAGAAAATAACACCTTTAAAAATAGACTAACCCAAATGGCAAAAGAGATCCAAAAAGTCAATGAGGAGAAGAATGCTTTAAAAAACACAATGGGCCAAATAGAAAAGGAGGCTCAAAAACTCACTGAAGAAAATAGTGCTATAAAAATTAGAATGGAACAGATGGAAGCTAATGACTTTATAAAAAACCAAGAAATTATGAAACAAAAGCAAAAGAATAAAAAAAATACAATGTGAAATATCTCATTGGAAGAACAACTGACCTGGAAAATAGATCCAGGAGTGATAGTTTTAAAATTACTGGTCTACCTGAAAACCACCATCAAAAAAAGAGCCTAGACATCATCTTTCAAGAAATTACCAAGGAAAACTGCCCTAATATTCTATAACCAGAGGGTAAAATAGAAATGAAAATAATTCACTGATAGCCTCCCAAAAGAGATCCCAAAAGAAAAACTCCTAGGAATATTGTAGCCAAATTTCAGAGTTTCCAGGTCAAGGAGAAAATATTACAAGTATCCAGGAAGACATAATTCAATTATTGTGGAAATACAATCAGGATAATATGAGATTTAGCAGCTTCTACACTAAGGGATCAAAGGACTTTGAATATGATATTCCATAAATCAAAGGAGATAAGATTAAAACCAAGAATCACCTATCCAGAAAAATTGAGTATAATACTTCAGGGGTAAAAAATTGAATTTTAATGAACTAGAAAACTTCCAAACATTCGTGTTGGAAAGACCAGAGCTGAATAGAAAATTTGATTTTCAAATACAAGAATCAAGAGAAACATGAGAAGGTAAACATAAAAAAGATGTCTTAAGGAAATCATTAAACTTGAAGTGTTTACATTCCTACATGAAAAGATGTGATTTGTAACTCATGAGATCTTTTTTCAGTTTTAGGGTAGTTAGAGGGAATGGATAGATAGATAGATACACACATTATTTATTTTCATATATATATACATATATATATATATATGGGGGTGTGTGTATGTGTATGTGAATATGTATGTGTATGTATATGTATGTAGATACATATATATATACATATACATATACACATAGGTCTGTGTATGTGTAGGTATGTGTGTGTATATGGGTATATGTGTATGTGTGTGTGTGTGTGTGTGTGTGTATAGACAGAGAGCATACACTGAGCTGAATATGAAGGGAGAATACCTAAAAAAAATTTATTCTTGAGAGGAATGTACTAGGAATAAGCGAAAGGGAGAGGTAGAATGTAGCAACTCATCTCACATAAAAGAGAGAAGAAAGAGCTTTTACAATGGAGAGGAAGGAGGAGGAGATGGAAGGAAATGAGCGAGACATTCTTATGGGATTTGGTTTAATGAGGGAATAATACACACTCAATTGGTTGTGGAAATCTATTTTACCCTGCAGGAAGGCAAGGGGAAGGGGATATGAGAGGGAAGATAATAGAAGGGACAGAAAATTGGGGAAAGGGATAATCAGAGGCAAACACTATTGTGGGAGGATAGGTCAAGGAAGAGAATGGATTAAATGGGGGCAGGATAGGATAGAGGGAAACGTGGTTAGTCTTTTACAGCATAACTATTATGGAAGTGCTTTACATTGTTACACATGTATGAGCTACATTGAATTACTTGTTTTCTCAATGAGGGTGAGTGGGGAAGGAGGAAGGAAGAGAAAATGGAACTCAAAGTTTTAATAATGAATGTTAAAAAGTGTTTTAGCATGCAACTGGAAATTAAGATATATAGGAAATGGAGTATAGAAATCTATTTTGCTCCACGGGAAAATAGAGAGAAAGAGGAATGGAAGAAAGGTGGGTAATAAAAGGGAGGACAGACTGGAGGAAGGGGTGAATGGGGTGCAGGCTGTATTGGGGTGGGGATTGGGGAGACATGGGGAGAAATTTTTGAATTCAAATTCTTGTGGAAGTGAATGTTGAGAACTGAAAATAAATAAATTATATAGAATTAAAAGTAAAGAAAAAAATTTAAATCAATGCTTCATTCATCCATTCAACAAAGATGCCATTAGTCTGTGAAGTCCTATGCTCAAAATCAGGGGCACAAAGAAACATAGTACAGATTTTGCTTATAAACTAATAGAGGAGACATCATGAATACAAATAACTAAGATACAAGGGAAAATCAATAAGTACAGGCAGAGTGCTGTGAGTAATTTAAAGACAGCCAGGAGGAAGAAAGGGAAAGTTTCATGAAAAAGGTGACTCCTGAATTGTACTTCCAAGGAAGAGAAGTAAAAGGCAAAAATGAAGCAGAATGCATTCCAAGCATATAGATAGTACAAGCAAAGGCAAAGACATATGGAATGGTAGGAAACTAATATAAAAGAGAAAATAGTGCAATTTTGTTGGAACATGGGGTAGGAGAAAAGAAGTAACATGAGATAAGAGAAAAGAAATTTGAAGTCAGATTGTGGAGGGTCTTAGTATATCATTTGCTTTGAAGTTATTTAGAAGGGACCAAAATGTTTGAATTTTAAGGTGTGGTCAACACAGTGCATTACTTGATTACTTGAACAGCAATGCAACAAATTGATTGGAAGAGAGGCTGTTGAAATACTCTGGATAAGGACAGACTAGGCTCAAAGTAGGTTCTTGACTGCAAATTGAAAAGATGAGGCAGAGACAAAAGGAGGATCTAGGTGGTAAATAGCTAAATAGGTTAATGGCTAAAATACTAGACCTGAAATAAGGAAAATGTGAGTTCAAGTACCACTTCAGACATTTACCAGCTACGTGACTCAGGGAAAATCATTTATTCTGCCTCAGTTTCCTCATTTGTAAAATGGAGACAATAGTATCAAGTACCTCCCAGGGTGGCTGTGAGGACCAGATAAAGCACCTTAGGAACCTTAAATTGTTATGCAAATGCTGCTACTTTTTATTGTTATCAAAATATATTTCAGAAGAAGGAATAATACAACCTGGCAATAAATTGGTTGTGAGGAGTAAGAGAACGAGAAGGACCAAAGGTAACTCCCAGGTTTAAAAAAGTGAGTAATTGTAAAGGTGGCTGTGCCATGAAGAGAAATAGAAAAAATTTTGGAAGGAAGGTTTAAGGAAAAATTACAAACTCACTTTTAAGTGTAAATGAGATGCATGTATATGTATATATGTATATGTGTATGTGTATGTTAGTTGTCCTTCATTCTCAAAGAAGATCAAAATGACATCACCATGATAAGGTGAAGTTTTAATGTGTCTGACTGTGGCTGATCAGACCAATGCTCAGAGTGCTCTACCACAGATAGGGCACAGATAGTCCATGTGAACGTTTGGGATGGTTACTCCAAATTTGCACATTTTATGTTTCAGTTCTGCTTTACTCATAAAGCACAGTACCCTTTCTGATGTGGGCACACTATGCTGAGCAATCCTGTGCCACTGTCTCCTATGTCACGCAATCAAGTCCAAAGTCCTGCCCCATGCAAGTTCTCCATAAAATAGTCTTTTTGGCAAGCATACATTTTGCATTCAAACAATGAGGCCAACTCATCTGAGTTGCTCTCTCTGAAGCATAGTTTGAATGCTTGGGAGTTTAGTTCAAGCAAGAACCTTATCCTGCCAGATGACCTTCAGAATCTTCCTAAGACAGTTCAAATACACTGTGACTGCAAGGAGAAGAGACCGACAAGAAGTGAGAGTGACAAAGGCAATGTGTGCCGTAGAGTGCGGGACTGATCATACACTTATCCTTTCCAAGCTAAATATTCGCATTCATCAAAAGTGCAGCCAGCAAAGCAAAGTGACTACCAGAAGAATTAATGTCAACAAATTAGAGTTCTTCTCTGAGCATGAACAGTTTTTTGCTAACTTGAAGGGAAAGCTGAGCCAACACACAATTGGCAACAATGGAGCAGAAAAGGAGTGGGCAGCTTTCAGAGATTTGGTATACAGCACTATATTTGCTTATCTGTGACAGAACACTCTCAAACACCAAGACTGGATTGATGAAAATGATGGGGATATCCAGAAGCTGCTAAATGAAAAATGAGAACTCCACAGCATTTATTAGCAGGATAACTCATTCATTTCTAAGAAGGCAGCATTTAATGTGCATGTAGATATATATAAATACATATATATGTGTATATATATATATTGTTGTTTGCGCTTTGTTTTCAAAAAAGATCAATAACATCACAAGTGATAATTTGCATGTGAATTGTATTTAAGTGAGGCAGAGTTACACAAAGTCATCAGTCTCATTCTCTCTTCCTGAGTCATTGAAGTCCTCTAGTAAGACAAAAATTAAGACAACTAGCAGTGGCCCAGGATGCACTGGATCACGTTGGCATCTTAGATGCCTGACCAAGCTCTGAGTGCTCCACAGCATCTGCTTCAGACACCTCCATGGTCATTGGAACACATTGTTCTCATCTATCCATTCCACTTCTGCTGCTCCAAAATTTGTTGAATCCCTCCTTACAGGTATTTTATGGGCTGTGTGGGGAGAGCCTGCATTTTTGTATCTTTCTGCTCCACCATATTGGCTCTTTCCCTGTCATCTATCCATTTCACTGGGGAAGGTTCATGTATTTGAGTTAGATATCTCTCTAACTCACTAACAAATTCAAGGCCTGTTGGTTACCTTCAACCTAATTCACCCATCTGCCAAGACAACTTTCTAGGATGTGGCCACTAGGCACACTATGGCTTCTTGAAGACACAGGTGAAGTTGGGTGCCAGGTGAACACCAAAAGTTGATGAGCAGCCCTGCAAAGACTCAGTAAGCCATCGTAACAGAAGTGCTAATCCTCCTAAATACCTCATATACCCCATATATACATGCATATATATATATATATATATATATATATATATATATATATATATATATATATACATATATGGCATAAATACGTATGTCTGACAAGAAGTTGGAAAGTCAGTATTGGAGCTCTGGAAAGAAGCTGGCAACAGACGTATAGATTTGGGCAGTATTTGCACAGAAATAATTATTGAAGCCATTAAAGTGAATGACAACACGTAAGGAGATACTATAGAGAGAGAATAAGACCAAGGAAAAAATTCTGAGTCCTTATTCAATGGATGGGCAGAGTATGATGAAGTAGAAAAAGAGATCAAGATGAAATAAAAGATAGGTGAATCATGAATGCAGTATCATGAAAACCAAAAAAGGAGTAGACAACAGTGGCAAATACTCCAGAAAGATTCAAGGAGGATTAGGACTAAGAAAAGTTCTTTGGATCTGGTGATTAGGAAGTCATTAAGAAACTGCTTGGAGATAGCAGTTTCAATAAAATGATAGGGAAGAAAACTATTGTAAAGAACTGAGGAATGAATTAATAGTAAAAAGAAAATAAATAAAAGCCATGGCTACCCTCATTCTTATTTCTTTCTGCTTTCTAATAATAATTAAAAAAAAGAAATGTTATAAGATTTGATGGAGGGGAAAAACAAAAAAACAAAAAGTCATAACCATAAATGGTAATGGGGTTAGTTTATCAATAAAATGGAAGAATGGAAAATTTAATTAAAAATTAAACCCTAGGAGCATCACAGTAGGACTTTTGAGGGACATTTATATGGATTAAATATACTTTAGCTAAATATTTATTTATAGTATCAAGTCAAGTCAACTGGCATTTATTAAATGCTTACTATGTGCCAGGCATTATGCTAACTAAGCACTAGGAATAAAAACCAAAATGAAAAACAGGCCCCCAGATTGAAAAGAGCTCACATTCTATTGGCATGTTCTATGTTGTGGCTAATCTAAAATGTTAATGTTTGCAGAAAAATCCTCCATGCTTTCTTGATGGTATCCATTGTCTGGGAAAATTAGTAAATCCATTATTAGCCTGCTAATGTTGACATCAGCTAACATTCAGAACAGTGCTTCCCACAATCCCACCATTTTAAAATGGAGGATGAAGGGTCATAATTACCTCTGGAAATTACTTGAATTACAACAATAGTTACAATGAGTACTAGACCTGAGTCATAGTCTAGATATGACTTGAGGAAAATGGTGAGGTATGCGCATGTAAAGATTCAATTCTTTAGACCAGTTCTCTTCTCAGAGATGCTGAAGTTCTTGTACAATGAACATGCGTATCTATCTAAAGATGATGGATAGCAATAATGGAGGGATTTTTCTCAGGAGACTGTTTTCTCCCTTCCTCTTGGAACTTTAGCCACTATGTTCACTACTGTGAAATTGTCTACTTTTGTTTCAGGCCAACAAAATAACCACCATGGGGTATTCAATAAAGAAAAGTAAACCCAACAATTTTCTGTATATAAGCAATCCATTTAAAATACAAAGATTCAGTAGCATATAGGTGGCACAGTGGATAGAGCACCAATACTTGAGTGGGGAGGATCTGAGTTCAAAACCCACCTCAAACACTTACTAAATGTGTGACCCTGAGCAAGTCACTTAATCCCAGTTGCCTCAAAAAAGACAAAGCAAACAAAGATTCATAGAGAGTTAAAATAAGGAGTTGGAGTAGAATTTATTATGCTATAGCTTAACCCAAAAGAAGAGTGACAATCATTGTTTCAAATAAGACAACAGTAAAAATAGATACTGGCATGAAAGATAAAACAATGAAACCAATTTACATTTAAAGGTATCATAAGTAATGAAACAAAATCAATTACATGCATATATATGTACTGAATGGCATGATATGTAAGTAGTAGAGGAAAAACTGACGTGTCAAAATGCTTAGATAAAAAAGTTAATAATTATAGATAATTTCAATATGCCTCAAATTTAAACAAATCTAACAGAAAGACAAACAAGTAAGAAATTAAGGATTACAACAGTAAATCAGAAGTGAGATATCATGGACATTGGTTATTTTCAGTAGGAACATTGAAGAATATACCTAGTTCTCAATATCAACAGAACCTTACAAAAATCAATCACATTCTAAGGAAAATAAATGAAAATGTGGGAGGGAGACTCTCTCACCTGCTAAAGAAGGGGAACACACCCCTTTCAGTATTCTGTTGTCCTTCTTGATCCAAGGGTCATGCTTCAGGTTTCTATCCTTGTAGACTTAAACTTCTGAAATTATCCAGTGATGGGAAAAAGTCAAACCTAGTCCCCATAAGAAAGACCTGAAATGTCATCTTCTAGGGCAAGGATCCTGCCTGCTTCATGTGAACTTTACCAGAGTTCCTACCAAGTTTTGTGGCTCTCAACTCCATTTCCCTTCCCGGTAGGATGCTGCCTCCTAAGCAGTATGGCCTACTCCTATGAAACCAGACCACAAAGACATTCATTCAAGCAATTGGATAACTGCTGCTCTTTCCCCACCAGGGAAGATCCCATAAGGGCAAGTTCCCTTAGGAAATGTACTCCATCACCCTCAGAGTGACACTTTAGATCATACCAGATAAGAGGCTTGCTTAGATGGATGAAAGAGAATAAGTGTCAAGCCCACACCTTGACATAGAAAACCCTGAGCACATGCTGTCGAATCTGCTGTGTCTTTATCCCATAGACAAGGGGGTTGAGTGCTGGTGGCACCAGGAGATATAGAGTGGCCAGAAGGACATGGACATGATGGGGCACATTGTGACCAAAGCGATGAGTAAGGAAAGAAAACATCCCAGGAACATAGAAAACTAGGATGACACAGACATGTGAGCCACACGTACCAAATGCTTTCAGCCGAGCATCACGGCCAGGAACCCTCAAGACAGCACAGAGAATGAAGGAATAAGAGATGCCAATGGCAAACACATCAAATCCCACCACCAGCAGTGCTACCACTAGACCATATGCACGATTTACAGTGGCATCTGAGCAGGCCAACTTCACCACAGCCATATGCTCACAATAGGCATGACTAATGACCACACTCTGGCAGAAGATAAGGCGGCGTATCAAAATGGGAAAGGGTATGAGGAGAAACAGTCCTCGTGCCAGCACCACCAATCCAATACGCCTAATGACCCCTGGAGTGAGGATGGTAGTGTGGTGCAATGGGTGGCAGATAGCCACATAGCGGTCAAGAGCCATGGCCACCAGCACACCTGACTCCATGGAAGAGAATGCATGGATAAAAAACATCTGGGTGAGGCAGGTAGGGTACCATATCTCACAGGAATAGGACATAAGCACAGCCAGGGCCTTGGGTGCTGTGGATGAGGCAAGAATGAGGTCGATGGCAGCCAGCATGGCAAGGAACAGGTACATTGGCTGATGGAGTGACATGTCAGTTCGAATGATGAAAAGAATGGTGAAATTTCCCACAAGAGCAAGAAGATACAGGCTCCCCAGAGGAAGAGCAATCCAGTGTTGACTCTCTTCTAGCCCTGGGATGCCCATCAGATAGAAGGAAAAAGTAGACAGCCCCCAACTGGAGTTTCCCAGGCTTGTCATTCTAGATGCATATTGGACAGTTTGAAGATGGGAAGGAAGGGGAGGAGGAACTGCATTATATTCTCCCCATCTATGAATAGACGCCATCCTGTCCATATAGATGTTTGCCATCATCTTTTTAAGTGGAAACAAACAAATAGCTTCAAGGGAGAACAAAGTCAAATGCAAAGAAGTACTTGCTGACAGCAAGAACTGAGAGAAACAAAGATGGTAAACTGAGAAAGAATAACAAGTTTCATTCCATGAATATTATTAAAAGTGGGAACAAAGAGAACTCTGTCTGGGATGACATTGATGTGGTCCTGCCTGGAGGCTGTGGGTTTGAAACCATAAAATGTATTGATTCACCTCTGCAGAATTTTAAGATGAGGATCAGTTGCTCTCTATCTTCTCAGTGGATAAAGCAAGAGAAAACTGGCAGGAGCTGCAGTAGAAGATTTTATGGTTAGATAATGAAAAAGAATGTCTTCACTATCTCTCTTCTTCTGAATCACTTATTTGGGTTGAGATTACCATCTTTCCAGGCATCTTGATTTATTCCTTGGAGTCTGATTCTTCCTTCTCTCTCTTCCTTGTATCCAGTCAGTTGCTTAGTCTTATCAGTTCTATCACTTTATCACTTCTATCTTTTTCATTCTCCACACTCCACAGCCACCATCCTGGTTCCAACCCTCACCCCCTCTCACCTGGATGGTTGGGAAAATGTTCAGACTGCCTACGTGAGTCTAGTCTCTCCCTTCTCTAATCCATCCTTACAAATCTGCAAAAATTATCTTTCTAAAACTCAGGTCTGGGCTATGTCACTTCTCTGCTCAAGACTTTTCTAAGGTCCAGCCATTCTGAAAAAGAGTTCATAGCTGTACTAAGAAAGTGACTAAAGCATCTGTGTCCTCAGACACAGAGAAACCATTCCTAGGTGTATATTCCAAGACTGTTAGAGATTTTTTAAAGGCCCTAAACACACCAATCATCATGAATTCATTAAATGCATTTAATATTAAGATTGCATTTGCTGTTGGAGAAAATGTGGAAAAATTGGAACACTAATGCATTGCTGATGAATTTGGAACTATGCCCAAAGGGCTATAAAACTATGTATACCCTTTGACCCAGGAGATACCATTTAGAAGTCTGTATCCCAAAGAAATCATAAAAATGAGGAAAAGACCTACATATATAAAAATATTTATAGCAGCTCTTTTTGTGGTAACCAAGAATTGGAAATTAAGGGGATTCCCATCAATTGGGGAATGACTGAATAAGTTGTGGTATATAAATGTAATGGAATACTATTGTACTATAAGAAATGATGAGCAGGCAGACAAGAAAAACTTGGAAAGATGTATATGAACTAATACTATATATCCTGAGTGAAGTGAGCAGAACCAGGAAAATGCTATATACAATAACAGCCACATTATACGACGACTGACTTTGATAAACTTAGCTCTCCTCAGCAATGCATGGATCTAAGACAACTCCAAAAGACTCATGATGGAAAATGTTGTCTACATCCCAAGAAAAACCATGGAGTCTGAATACAGATTGAAACAAACTATTTGCTCTCTTTGTTGTTGTTTTGTTTTGTTTTATTTCTTCTTTCTCGTGGTTCCTCCCATTTGTTCTAAGTCTTCTTTACAACATGACTAATGTGAAAATATGTTTAATATGAATGTATATGTAGAGCCTATATTAGATTGCACACTGTCTTGGGAGAGTAGAAGGGAAGGAGGAGGTAAATCTTTAAAACTCAAAAACTTATGGAAGTGAATGTTGAGAACTAAAAATAAATATTTTTTAAAAGATTGCATTTGAAACATGCTTTCCACTCTTAAGTGTACAAGATAAAGAATGAGACATAAGTTTCTGAACATGGCCAATGTAGGAACTTGTTTTGTGGTATTATGTACATTTTTATGAAAGTTTTGTTTTGTAATTGCTCATTTGAGGGTAGGATAGTAGGAAGGAAAGATAATGAATTCTTATAAAAATAAATACATGAATAATTTTAATGTAAAAAATATCTATCATGTGGCAAGCACTCATATAATAAAGATATGAAGACAAAAGTGAAATGGTTTCTGCTCCCAAGGAGTTATGTAAGGAAGACAATATGTACATATATAGGTACATTCAAAAAAAATTTCTTTAAATTGAAAAGGTACTAACTGCTAGCTAGGAGAATCAAGAAAGCCTTCATGTGGAAAGTAACGCTTGAGCTATACCTTGGAGAAAATTAAGGATTTTGATATGGAGGTGAGTGAATTCCAGGCAGAGGAAAAACCAGTGCAAAATCACAGTGTGGGAAATGGAGATCTGTGTATGTAAAATAGTTAGAAGGTCCGATTGGCTCAACCAGGGTGTGCATAAAGGAGAAAAATAAATAATAAGGCTGCAAAATTAATTGGAAGCCAAATCGTAAAGGATCTTATATACCAAAAAGAGTTTATGTTTGATACTAGAAATAAAAGGGAGTCGTACAGCATAATTGAATAGGAGAGTGACAAGATCAAACCTACACTTTAGGAAAATTGTTCTGATGTCTGTATGGGAGATAGACTGAAATGAGAAGAAAATAGAGTCAGAAAAGCAATCAAGAGGACATTTCAGGAGACCAGGTGAGAGATGATGAGGACCTAGATAAGATGGAGACTGTATAAAAGAAGATAAAGAGGAGAGTTTGAAGGGATGTTGTAGAGGCAGAAATAATAACATATAGTAACTAATTATTGACACCTGTGTGGTGAGTGAAGGCTAGAAGCTTAAGATATCACTAATGTTGCAAAACTGGGTAACTGGAATGGTAGGGATGTCCTTAAAAAACAGAAAAGTTGAGAAGAGATGTGGGTTTGGGAGGAAAGAAGAATTTAGTTTGGGCCATATTGAATTTGAAATACCTACAGGACATCCAGTTAAAAATATCCATTAGGCATTTGGTGATGGAGGACTGGAGCTCAAGAAAGAAACAAGAGCAGGATATAATCTGTGCAGAAATTAGAAGGTCACCTATTAAGAGAATATAGAAAACAGAAGAGAGGAAAGCCTAGCATGGAATCTTGGAATATGTTCCGTTATGGATGATTATCTAGTTAATGAGACTGAAAAAGAAGAATCAGGAGGAGAGCCAAAAGAGCAATGTCATAACAACCAAGAGAGAAGACAGTAAATAGGAGAAAAGAGTGTGATCAACATTGTCAAATACAGCAGTAATATCAGGATGGATGAGAATTTAGGAAAGTTCATCATGTTTTATAAATAAGAGATGTGGATAATTTCAAAGAGAGAGAAACTTCAATTGAATAATCATGTTGGAAGCAAGGATGCAGAGGACTGAGGGAAAATGGTGATAACCAGTGTGGATAGCTTTTTTCTAGAAGCTTAATGGATAAAGAGAAGAGAGATATAAGTAGATAGCTATTTGTAAATAGTAGGGTCTAGTGAAGGATTTTTATGAATGAAAGACTTGGGCATTTTTGTAGGCAACAGAGAAGGAGCTAGTAGAAAGGATGATTGAAGTTAAAGAAGGGAATGAATAAAGAAGAGAGCAATTTGCTAGAGAAAACAAAAGACTATCAATGGTTCATATAGAGGAGATGCCCTAGATAAAGAAGGAAAGCAGCTCTTCTTCAGGAACTGGGATAAAGAAGAGAATGAGGGAGGGGTGATCTCAAGAGGTTGTGGAATATAAAAGAGAAAAAGGGAAACTCAGAAGTGAATGAATTCTAATTTCTTAAGAAAGCTATCAATGGGAAGGGTCCTCAACTATGAATGGAAGAAAAAAGGTAGAAGAAAAGGAAACTCACAAATGAATTCTCTCTTATTAAAATTTAGTGTAGGGTTCATATCTGTGAGGAGTAGATAAAGAAATGTGAGGAAAAGTAAAAAGGTTTGGAACACCAATGTATTTAGAGTAGCACTTTTTTCATAACAAAGAATTGGAAGCAAAGTATATGTCCATCAACTGGGGGATTGCTAAACAAGTTATATATGAATTAACACTATAAGAAATGATTAATACAAAGAACACAGAGAAGCATGGGAAGACTTATATGAACTGATGCAAAGTGAAGTACAAAGAATCAGGAAAACAATTACTACAACAAAGTAAATGGAAAGAACAGCAACAAAACTTGAATGCTGTGTAAATATAATGAACAAACCTTATCTGGAAGAATAGATGTTGAAATGCATCTCTGTCTCTTCTTTACATAGATGAAAAACTATGAGTTCAGAAAATGTCTGTATGCCAGATTCCACTGATATGTTAGCCTAACCAAACCATCTCTCTTTTTTATTGTTTCTTTTTTTTTTTTTTTACTGATTTAAGATCCCATTCACTAAATCAAAAACATTCCAAGATCATTCTCAAAAGGAAATCCATTTCTCTCAGGCATGCCTTCCTACTTGTTTCCTCTGCCAAAGCAGATTCAGGAAAATGGAATCTCCTCTTCCATTTTAATATCTGTTCTCTTTGTTCTCCCACATACTGCTAGTTTTCTTGCCTGCTTCTTCCTTGCCTCAGAGCAGCTGAAGAGGAAAGCCCCTTCTGAAAGCCAAGACCGTCCCACTCTGGGAGAGAAGTCTTACTCTGCAATAATTTTTTTATATTCTTTTTTTTAATTTTTTTATTTATTTGGAGGGAGGGGAGTAGCGGGGGGAAGGTGTAGGGGGGATAAAATCTTAATTTTAAGGAAGTGATTGTAGAACATTTTTTGTTGTTTCTTATAGAAGAAGTAGGAATATAGTTGGAAATAAAAGTGATATAAAATTAAAAGATATTCATAATATTTAAACTATTAGAGGCTCACTTTTCCCTCAAGAATAAAGTACAAACACTTCTCTCCAACATTTAAGAACCTCCACAACTTGTCTCCAATCCGCCTTTCTGGGTTGATTTATTTCATAGCACTCCTCTTCACACTATCTTCCAAAGTAAACTACTATTTCTCTAAGCTGACATTCTATATGCTTCCTCTATGTGTTTACCCATGCCTGGAATGAACTCCTTTCTCGTCTTCCCCTCTCAGAATTGTTATTTTCCTGATGGCACAAAAAAAGGATACTACTTCTTTGAACTTTCTATTACTTCTGCTTTCCTTCCCAATCTGGCCAACTGTTGATGTTCTTACTGTCATCAAACTACCTTGTATTTACTTATCTATTTCTACATTGTCTTGCCTCCTCCCCCAAACTATTTCCACATCCTTCCTCCACAAGAAGATGTAACACACATATTGTTCTGGGAAATATTCTAGTTTCAAAGCTTATTTGATTACTTTACTTCTCAGCTCAGACCATAAGTATTGACTGGAGGCTGGGAACTGAGAACAATTCATTTTTATTCAATCCAATGAACATTTGTTAAGCACCTATGTTCCAAACCCTGTGCTAGGGACAGTAGATTCAAACCCAAAAAGGAACACAGTCCTTGCCCTTAAGCAATTAATGTTCTATTGGGCAAATGAATATTGTAGACATATAAATTAATACAAAGCATATGCCAATTAAAACAAAGTAATTTGGGGACATTACTAACATCTGGAAGGATCAGAAAAGGCCTCATAGAGGAGGTAGCACATGATCTGAAGCTTTAAGGAAGTTAAGGTTTCTATGAGGTAGCTCCAAGGATGGATTACATCCAAGACATGGAGAATGGCCTGTATAAAGTTACAAAGATGAGAGGTGCAATGTTGTGTAAAAGGGACAGTTAAAGAACCATTCTGACTGGAATGGAAAGTGAATATAGGGGATATTATAACCTTGAAATATAATTTTAATATAATAATACAGTACAACCTTGAGATATCATTATAAACCTACAGATTAGCTAAAATGGTAGTAGGGAAAAGTGACAAATATTGGAGAGATGTGGAAAAATTGGGACACTAATTCACTGTTGGTGGAATTGTGAAATGATCCAACTATTCTAGAGGGCAATCTGGAATTATGTCCAAAGAATTAGCTACACCTTTTGACCCAGCAACATCACCAGTTATTCTATTTCCAAAGGCGATTAAGGAAAAAAGAAAAGACCTAGAATGGTTATCTTTTTGGTGACAAAAAACTGGAAATTGCGGGGATGCCTTTCAATAGGAGAATGGATGAACAAGTTGTGGTATATGATTGTGATTGGATAGTACTGTGCCATAAGAAATGAGGACGTTAATGATTTTTTTAAAAAAACATATAAAGACTTGCATGAAATAACAAAAAGTGAAAAGAGCAGAACCAAGAGAACATTGTACACAGTAATAGCAATATTGTTTTAAGAATGACTGAGCAAATAAGTTATTTTGTCTACTATAAATACCCAAATTAACTATAAAGGACATATGAAGAAAGATGTCTGCATTCAGAGGAAGAACTGATAAATAGAAGCATGAATAGAATTATTTTACATACATTTGCATGTATATCTATTTGTGCCTAGTGGTAGCCATCTCTAAGGTGGGAGGGTAGAAAAGACAAAAAGAAAAAGAAATTTCCATGATAGTTTTGTTGTATATTTGAATGGAACAGCAAGTTGTGCATAGTAGATTTGCTGTTTCATATGCAATCGTCTTTTTTATTATGCTGTCATGGAAATGCTTGTTTTATTCCATAAATTAAAAGAAAATAAGAGAAAAAAGAAAGTGAATATAGGGAAGTAACATGAAATGGCTAGAAAGATAGGTTATTTTTCTATTGTAAAGCTCTGGCTTTAAAGACCAAGATGAGAATTTTATATGTTTTACTAAATGGAATAGAAAGTCATTGGAAAAATTTAGTAGGAGTGAGGCATAGTCAGGCAGTCTTGTGTTTTAGAAATATCAATTTGTGAAGGATGTATTAGTGAGAGAAGACACTGGAAACCTGGGGACCAATTCAGAAGTCATGGCAATAGCCCAAGCAAAAAGTTATGAGGTTGTGGAAGTGGAAGGAAGGTAATGAGAGTGTGATAGATGTTTCAGTTTATTGAATATTGGAAAGAGGAGGAAGGAGGAGGAAACATTGACCATGATTTCAAAACTTTGAGCCTGGATGACTGGAAAATGGTGGTGCCACCAACAGAAATAGGGAAGCTTAAAAAGGGGTAGATGGGTAGAGCAATGTTATGACAAAAATAGGTATATAGAGAGGAAGAGGAGAGAATAAAAGAGAGACAGAGACACACAGACAGAGATAGAGACATACAGAGAGACAGAGAAAGAAAAAAAGAACAAGAAGAAGTAGAAGAAGAAGCAGGGGGGGAAGAAGAAGACAGAGAGTAGCAAAGGAATAGACAAACCAGCAGAGAGAGATAGAACCTGTGAGGAAACCCAAGAGAATACAAATAAGGGACTCACTGCTTTCCCTCCCTCTTGTGTCTTCTGAAACTATCCAAAGGCCTAAAGCAAGTCTCATGTGGTCTTTAGCCCTATCTCCTTAATTTCTTCCCATCCCCTGCCCTGAATCGTCAACCACATTATACTGTTCAGAGTGCAGGAAACCATTGTGCCTGAGGTATTATTGGACACAAAATATATGGGTCAGCTAATTTCAGGGATGCATCAGAGTTACAGAGTCCAGGTGTCACGTGGAGAGAAGAAGGAGAAAAGGGGTGAGAGAAATGAGTATGGGGGGGGGGGAAGAGGAGAGGAAGGAGCAAATAAGAAAGAGAAAAGAAGGAAAAGGAAAGAAAGAGAAGATGGAGAGTTCTAATATTCTGGGCTGCTTGTTTAGGGGCCCTATTCATTAATTGTAGAAACTTTAATTAACAGCAAAACTCTGATGAAATTTCAGAACCACAAGGATGGACAGAAACTCAGGCATGAAAAAGAAGTTCCTCAATTTATGGAAGCTGTTCACTAATCAATCACCTCAGCATCTGTACCAGGATGCTTTAGCTCTCAACTCTGGCTTCATGACCTCCTTCAACTCCTGTCCAGTTTCCACGATACCACTGAATCTCTAGTCAGGAACCATGATATCCTTCATCTCCCAGAATTGAGCAGAGACACTACTAAAATCTCTCTAGTTCAGAGGTAAAAATTATGGTCTTTCTCCCCAGGGACAGAAGAGTATGGTTTTAGGGAGATTTCGTTTGGATCAGGATGTCTGAGTGCTACTCCAGTCCCTCTCCTACCCTCTTTGTCTCCTTAGATAAGCTGATTAGGGATAGCACTCCCCTTTTTGTCCCCTCCTGCAGAGATGACCCTCCCTCTACTCTCACTAGCTCTCTCTGCTTCTAATCCAGTGTTAATTCAAGAAGGAAAACTGAAGCATGCAATCAGGGTATAGGTAATATTATATTGGGGGGAGAGGAGAGGAGGGAAGAGGAGAGGAGGAAAGGGGAGGAGAGAGGAGAGGAGAGGGTAGATCTGAAAGATGTAGAGCTGGAAGGAATGTTGGCATTCTCCTATCCCATCCCTTTCTTTTACAGAGGAGGAAGTAGAGACACAACAAGGTTAAGTTTACACAGCTGGTAAACAAGAGTGCTAAGCTAGTGAGGGTAATTGTCTCTTCCCACAGCCCGAGTTTTTTGAGGAGTCTCATATTCAGCATTTTTTTCTATCAGTCATATGTATGTTTGGGGTAGATCAGAGATACATGGAATATTAGGAATATTAAGAATAAAATGAGCAGAAAACTAGAAAAGAATTTGTGCAACTAGTGTCTGTGATAAAGGTCTCATTTCTAAAATATAGAAGGAGTCAAATTTACAAGAATGCAAATCATTACCCAATTAATAAATGGTCAAAGGATATGAACAGGCAGTTTTCAGAGGAAGAAATTAAAGCTACCTGTAGCCATGTGAAAAAATACTCTAAATAACTATTGATTAGAGAGGTAAAAATCAAAACAACCCTGGAGTAACACATCACACCTATTAGACTGGCTAATATGGCAAAACAGGAAGATGATAAAGGTTGGAAAAGATGTGGGAGAGTTGGAACATTAATTCATTGTTGGTGGAGCTGTGAGCTGATCCAATCATTCTGGAGAGCAATTTGGAACTATGCCCAAAGGGCTACAAAAATGTGTATACCCTTTGACCCAGCAATATCGCTTCTAGGACTGTATCCCAAAGAGATCATACAAATGGGAAAAGGTCCCACATGTACAAAAATATTTATAGCAACTCTCTTTGTGGTAGCCAAAAACTAGAAATTGAAGGGATGCCCATCAATCAGGGAATGGATGAACAAGTTGTGGTATATGAATGTAATGGAATACTATTGTGCTATAAGAAATGAACAGGAAGACTTCAGAGAGACCTGGAATGACTTATACGAACTGATGCTGAGTGACACGAGCAGAATCAGGAAAACATTGCACACAATAACAGCCACGGTGTGTAAGGACTGTTTCTGATAGACTTAGCCTTTCACAGCAATGCAAGGACCTAAAACATTCCCAAAGGACTCCTGAGGCAAAATGCCATCTACATTCAGAGAAAGAACTATGGAATAGGAACACAGAATGAAGCAGACTATTTTCTCTTGTGTTATGTTTTGTTTTGATTTGTTTTTCTCATGGTTTCTCCCATTCATTTTAATTCTTCTGTGCCACATGACTAATGTGAAAATGTGAATATGAATGTGTGTGTAGAACCCATATAAGATTACATGCTGTCTCAGGGAGGGAAGGAGAATGGAGCTGGAGAAAATTTAAAACTTATGGAAGTGATTGTTGAAAACTGAAAACAAATAAATTAATTTTTAAATGGTCATGAAAGAGAATAGAATGGACGATAAAGATCAGCTAATTGAATCTCTTTACAGAAGACAAAACCGAAGCACAGGGAGGTGAAATGATTTTTCCCAAGGTCACATAATGAAATATGTTGTATGCTTGGTCCTATACAAATGTCAAAGAGGAAGAATCAATTCTGTCACCTCCAAACAAAGTTGGCCATATCTTCAAATTTCCAATGGAAATTTGTCCAACTGGACAATGGGCAGAAGTAATGCTACTGCTAGAAATTCATGTCAAAGTAAATAGGGAAGACTCTGAAGCAAAGTTGTTGACAAAATGAACATATGGAAAGAGATTGAATGGATGGAGGAAGGGGAAAGTTATTACTGAGAAGCTATGGCAAAGCCCAAAATTGAAAAGAGCCTCAATCCCTGGGCAAAAGGAAAGTGAGAATCTTAAAATATCACCTCACTGTTCCCTCAACAGCCTTCATCAAAACATGGAGCTCACAATGCTGCAACCCATACTTACCCCAGACAGAACATCTGCACTGGGTATGCAATGCAATCAAACATAGATCAGGTACTGACTACAACCCTAGGCAACATAGGATATTAACCTTGTGAATGACTCCCAAGAGAATCAGCCTGGAGGCTAGCATATCCCTAATGGAACTGGGGTTGTCTCATGATAAAGACAGAAGTCCCTGTATTTTTACCACCACCATCTCCAAAGGGCTGAGCAAAATAAATATGCAGCAGGAACTCTAGGGAGGACTGAACCTTCACATTCACCAATCTAAATCATGACCTAGTGATCCAGCCCAGTCACTGACCTCCTCATTTCTTAATTTCTGAGACTACATTCCCAATAAAGTGTTACATAACATGCAGTAGGAGCCAAGAAAACTAAGTTATATTATTTCTCTCACATGTGCTCTGCCTCTGACTCCCAAAGGTATGTTAAAAGTAGGTTGTGTTCCATTTAGGACTCCTGTGAGTAAACGAAAGGCGAACTGGATCAAGCCAAGTAATACCAACATTCCTAAGGCATAGGTTAGCTGAGAATGTATTATCTGCTCATGCTTGGAGCAAGAGCTGGGAAAACCCAAGATTATAGAGACTGTCCAAGCACTGGTTCACTAAAAGTGGTGAAGGTCTTCTCTATCCCTTCTCTCCACTTCATTGCCTACTGCTATTATTGTGGTATAATGTAAAGAAAAGTTCTGGAGTCAGGAAAATCTGAGTTCAAATCTTGCCTCAGTTTCCTCATCTGTAAAATGAAAGGGGTTCCTAAATGGCCTCTGAGGTACCTTCTAGCTCCAGGTCTATGATCCCATAAACCAGATCCTACCAATTCAGTGCCAGGAAAGGGTAGAAATCCACTCATTGCCAGTCCCTAAGAAAATCCTCCAAGATATTTAATTTCTTTGGATCTATTTTCTCATATTTAAAATGAGGAAGTTGAACTAGATGTTCTCTGAGGTCCTTTGTAACCTGTGTAACCTGGACAAGTTGCTATAATAATAGACAAAAATAACAACAAGCCTTTATATAGTGCTTACAATGTGTAAGTGCTTTATAATTATTAACTCATTTGATTCTCACCTCAACCCTAAGAGGTAAGTGCTGTTATTATGCCCGTCTTACAGATGAGGAAAGTGATGTAAACAGAGGTTAAGTGACATTCCCAAATTTACATAGCTGGGAAGTGTCTGAGACTGGATCTGAACCCAAGTCTTTTTTACTCCACGTCTGGTACTTTATCCACTTTACAGTCTAGCTATCTTTTGGCCTCACCTTCTCCTCTATAAAATGAAGAAATTGAACATCTAAAATCCCTCCTAGCTCTAAATCTATGAGCTTATGAATGTTATAGATAGACATAGCATAACTAAATTTTAGCACGAGTCAGAGGAGTCTCTTATTCTATCCTTTTGGACAAGGTAAGAGATGTGAGCTAGCTAAAGATGCAGGTAGTTGAGAATTAGTTGAATGAGGGGTCCCAAATAGTAATTATATTTAACATAAAACAAAGACCCTAGTACAGTGTCCCAGGGATCTGTTCTTGACTTTCTGTGGTTTAACTCTTTTAACATGTCTTCAGGGAAGTTATAGGAAAAAATTTCTTGCTGAACTTCAAAATGAAATGAAGCTGGGAAAGAAAAAAAACATCAGATGATTATTAGGATCCAAAGAGATTACTGTAGCTTAGTATGAGAAGTTGAATCTAAAAAGATGAAATCTTATGAGGATAAGTATAAATTTCTATGTATTAAGAAGTCAATTTCATAAGAGTTAAGGGAAACATGACTAGAAAACAATTCCTTTGGAAAGAGCCAGAGGTTTTAGTGAACTATAAACTCATTATGAAACTAATATATGATGTGGCTTCTAAAAACACTCATATTATCATAGGATACACTAAAAGAAACACAATGATAGTTCTACTTAAACTCTAATCCTGGTGAATTGACATTTGCAGTGTGTTCAGTGAATGAGCAAGATAAAATGTTAAGAAGATGATTTCCACAATGATAAACAGATAAATGTGAAGATATAGGCTTGCATGGAGAGTCTGTTCATGTTGATATAGGAGGATCACTTGAAGTGCCTGAGGATAGTTAGTATGAAGAGCACGTGAGATCAGCTTTCCAGTATTTGAAGGACTCTTATGCAGAAGAGAGATTCGATTTACTCTGTTCAACCTCAGAGATTAAAACTGGGAATAAATGTTACAGAATCAGATTTCAGTGCAATATAAGGAAAATAATATCAAGCTTTCTAAAAGTAGAATGGAATGCTTTCAGAGGTAATGAGTTCCTCATGACAAAAGCTATTGGATGGATGATCACTTGACCATGGCATTGTAGAAGAAATGATCACTTGGGTTTATACTAAGTGGTCTCTGAGGTCTTAGAATCTGAGTTGTTATATTGTGAACCCAGTGACAACAAAAAAACTAACAGGTCAATACGTGGTGCGCCAAAGAGTGAAGAAAATGGTCCACCATGAGCCAAGGACTCAGAGATTTCAGCAGCCCCATCGTGGGTCCTTGCTCTGGAATCTTATGCTCCTGATTCAACTTTGCTATGGACAAGTTGACCACTCCCCTTTCCACTATATATTGTTATTCAGTCATTTTAATTGCGTTCCATTCTTTGTGACCCTATTTGGGATTTTCTTGGCAAAAGATACTGAAGTGGTTTCCCATTTTGTCTTCCAGCTCATTTTACAAATGAGGAATTGGTGGCAAACAGGGTTAGGAGACTTGCCCAGGATCACACAGCTAGTATGAGGCAGGATTTGAACGCAGAAAGACTCATCTTCCTGACTTCAGACCCAGCACTCTATCTACCGCAACACATAGTGGCCCATCTGTGCAATGAGGTTTTAGCTTTGAAACATTGTAGAAAATTGATATGTGGCCACTTTTAGAGATGTGGCATTGCGGGGCATGTAAGGCTGTGAGATTGTCAGGTACTACTGACAAGGCAATCATGGACGTATGTATTTATATTGGGCTGAGGAATGTGTCTGACCAGCATGAGAATAGTGTCAGAAAGGAATGACTATGAAAGGACAATGCAGCTAAAGTATTAGGAAGGAAATGATCTAAAGTGGCCAGCAAGAGAATTGTCTCCTGGAATGCTTAGTCACCTTGAAGAAAAGTAACAAACTCTCCATAAAGTAGCCTCTAAGGTCTTGAAGTTAAGGCAAAACACTCAAACTCAGATCTCTGAATTTCATTAAATGATAGTGATTCATGTCAGATCCTGCCTCTTTCACCCCACTACCTATGTGACATCGGACAAATCATTCAACCTCTCTTGGCCCCATAGTCCTCATTTGTAAAATGACGGAAGTTGGATGTTCAAATATCTCAGAATATCTGATTTCTTGCATTAATTTCTTTCAGGTCTTACAAAACACTTTGTTTTATTACGTCTAAGGAACTTACAGCTAAATGGAAGGAAAGCTGATCAGTTCTGCTTGAAGAGATACATAAAGGAGTTTACTCAGTTGTCTTTATCACATTCAAAGACAACTGGAAATATCACTTCATGAGACATTTAATCAACTCATATTGCAGTGTTCATGAGAAGAATTTTAAGAAAGGATCATCTGAATCTATTGCAGAGGAAGAAGTAAAGAAATCCTTCAAATTAAAATAAAACCTTCAAGTCAAGAAAGCCAGTAGTAGATGGAGATGAGGAAGGAGAGCATTCCAGGAATGTAGTAGAGTAAATGCTTAGAGCTGAGAGAATCAGAGTTCTGGGCATCATATTTTAGGAAAGACGTTAATAATCTGGAGTGTGTCCAGAGGCAGGTAACTAGAATAGTGAAGGGTCACAAATTGATGCCATGAAAGGATTAGGTGAAGGAACTGAGGGTGTATAGCCTGGTGAAGAAAAGGCTTATGAAATTGAAGGGTTAATAATTATCTTCAAGCATTTCTAGGCCTGTGACATGAAAGAGGAATTGGCCTTCTTCTGTTTGCCCCTAAAGGGCAGAATTAAGAACAATGAGTAAAAATAATAGAGACAAACGCTCAGTGTAAGGAAAACTTCTTAACATTTACAGCTAATCAAAACTGAAGGATTCTTTTTTGGAGAGTAATGAGCTCCCCCTCACTGGATATCTTTAAGGAAAGGGAAGATGGCCATTTGTGGAGTATTTTGTAGAAAGAATCTCTCTTCACATACAATTCTAATTAAACGGTCTCTCAATTACTTCCATTTCTGAGATTCTATGACTCTTTGATGATAGTGATAGATATGATGATTAGAGATGGTGATGTTTAATAAAGAGGATTGAGGTGGGCTGTTTGTATTGAATGAGGGCTATTGGAAGAAACACTGTCAGGAGTCAAGAATGGGCAAAATATAGAGTACACAAACTAATTTGGCCTTTGGTTATGATATTTTTACATTACGGAATGGAAAAGACAAGCCTTGACCTATACTTGTGGAGTTGTACATTCAGTTCAATTTAGGGAGACTCCTTTGATCTTGTAACCTCAAGTTACCTCTGCAATCAAGTCTACCCTCTTATCCTTAAGATATGAAAAGGAGAAAGATATGATGTTTTTCTAGATCCCCAAAGTGAAATGCCAAGCAATGTGGTATGATTGAAACAACACTATATTTGCAAAAAGAAATCAGATTCAAATCTCAGCTCTGACATTTAACTGTGTGCCAGTGGGTAAGTGATACGAGCTGTTTCCTCATCATGAGATAGGGAAGAAAATATATACACTATGTACCTCACAGAGTAGTTTTTAAGTCCTTGTAAACTGCAAAGATAGAAAGACAAAGATAAAGATTTTTGATTGATAGATAGATAGACAGATAGATAGATGTGGAGTTGTTAATATTCCTATCCTTAAACTTGGACTGCATTCATAGTTAGTATTATATAGGTTTTTCATTTGACTCTTCCCTAATTGATTTTTGTGCATTATTCCCAGAGCAGGCTGTAAAGGCCACATCATATTATTATTGTATAAGAGTGCCAAGTGAAGAAATAAGTTCATAGAAACTTTTCAGTTTTGATTTATTGGTTGACTGACAATGGACTCCTAGGCTCCCTCAGACAATTTCTGTAATACCTAACCACATTGACGTTCAATAGAATCTTCCCAAAATCTAGCCTGAATTTTTCTTATTGCAACATCATTGAGTCTCCTCTCTTCACCAAAGGGCACAGTTATACTAGTATACCATGATTCTTTCCCTCTTTGAGCATCCTCTCACACCAGGATAGAACCTCGACAATATCCCTCCTGATCCCACGAAAAGAAGACAGAACTCATGTGGGGTCAATCTGCTTGGGATTCAGAATCACCAGTAGCCTCTCCCGAATCTGCTTTGTCTTGACCCCATAGATGATAGGGTTGAGAGCAGGTGGGAAGAGCAGGTAGAGATTGGCAAAGATGACTTTGGCTGCAGAGGCAGTGGGTGGCCCAAAGCGCTGCATGATGACAGAGAGGAAGCCTGGCATGTAGAAGAAAAGAATGACAACAACGTGAGCAGTACATGTACTGCCTGCCTTGGCCCGGGCTTCATGGGAAGGGAAATTCAACACTGTCCATAGGATACGTCCATAGGAGTAAGCAATGAAGGCTACATCACCAATACCCAGGAGGAGTGCCACAATAAAGGCATTGATATTGTCTATTGTGGTGTCCCCACAGGCCAATTTCACCACAGCCATGTGCTCACAATAGGTGTAGGCAATGACATGTGACCCACAGTAAGGCAAACGTCGAGCCAGACTTGGGAATGAGACAGTGAGTCCAATTCCCCGAAGCATGACTAGACCCCCAATTTGGGCAATGACCACTGGAGTGAGAATAGAGGAGTAGCGCAATGGATTACAGATGGCCACATAGCGGTCCAATGCCATGGCCACCAACACCCCTGATTCCATAGCAGAAAAAGCATGTATGAAGAACATTTGTACAAGGCAGGCATGGGAGCTGATGGCAGTGGCATCAAACCAGAAGATGGTGAGCATCTTGGGCAGTGTAGAGAGAGAAAGGATCAGGTCAACAGAGGAGAGCATAGAGAGAAAGAAGAACATGGACTGGTGGAGATTACGGTCTAAGAAGATGAGAGACAGTAAGATGCAATTCCCAGTCACAGCCACGAAGAACATGGAGAAGAAGGGCAATGAAATCCAGATGTGTGCAAAAGCCAGCTCTGGTATACCAGCCAGGAAAAATGTGGATGGGAAGCTGGAGTCATTTAGAGGCATCATATTGGGAAGGCAGTCATAGATCCCAACCCAACAAAGCCATTAAGCCCCTGAAAAGAAAGACAATCAGGTTATAGCAGGAAGCAGGGTTGAACACGTTGTATCCAATCTCCAGCCCCAATGGGGTTAAAGGTCACAGTTTTGTCATTACAGAACTAAATCTCAGTGGGCATCTCTCATGATGAAACTTAAGTGCCTTGAGAATTCATATCTCTTTTTATGTCCTATAGTCTATCTAGCAGTTCATCCATTTATCTGTCCCCAAAAAAATTAATGCTATCTACAACATGCAGAGACTTTGGGGGGCTGCTTAAGGGAAAATAAATGTTTATGAGATATAATCCCTGCCCTCATGAGGCTTACTCTCCAATAAAGGGAATAAGACACATATACAAATGCTATTATGCAATATATTTTGGACTCCCAATCTCCACATTGATCTTGATGTCAGAAAGCCACTTGTACCTTCAAAGGCTCACTTGATTACCCAAATTCCTTAAATTTGCTTTGTCCTTAAGAACTGATATTTATTGGGTTCCTAAAGTATTCACTGCCTTGTATGGTTACTAGATAAGGATAAAAGTGATAAAAGATAAAGTGATTTACCATTTCTTCTCCAACTCATTTTACCAATGAGGAAAGTGAGAAAGAGAGGATTAAGTGACTTGTCTAGGAACACAAATCTAGTAAGTATCTGAGGCTGGATTTGAATTCACAAAGATTAATTTTCCCAATTCCAGCAGTCTATCCACCGCACCACCTAGTTTTTCTTCCTAATATGTGGTGCTTGCCAATTTCCAAGGTGCAAGTGTTCACACTGAAAATTTAACAATCAGCTCTCAAGAACAGGTATCAGCCAACTCCAGTATGATTCCAGCAGCTAACTGCCCCAACTCTGCCTCAGAATCTTTTGAAAAAGTTTTTCACAAAGGATGTGAAATACTAATGTATTATTTATTTCTGTTTTACTTCTTCAAAACATCTCATAAGGAAATCAACCCCAATGCACCTTGGGAAATGAGTTGCCAGTAAAAGTAGGTAGGTAAGGGAGGGAGAATTACACTTTGTACCCCAGGATGTAAAGATCCATTCAGATCCATTAACAAGGAAAGTGAAAGGAGCAGCTATGTAGCATGGTGGATAGAGAAGCAGGCATGGAATCAGAAAGATCTGAGTTCAAATCTGACCCCAGACACAAGGATATGATGAAAGAAGGAAAGATCACCCCATCCCTTCTCTACTCAAAATTTTCAGTGATTCCTTGTGGCTTCTTGAATAAAATACAGACTCTACAGAGTAGCATTTAAAACCTTCCACAATCTCATTCTCATTAATCTTTCCAGCCTTGTTTAATGGGATCATTACATCATTACCCTCCACAAACTCTAGGTTCTAACGAACCTGGGCTTCCAGAACTTTTCATTATCTTACCAAGCATTTGCCCAAGATGTCAGCTCTAGTTGGAATACACGTTCTTTCTCTTCATCTCTACCTCTCAGAAGCTATGTCTTTCTTCAGTTAAGTTCGAATTTCCCCTCCTGTGGGAAACTTTCCACGATTTTCACACCTCCAACCCCACTTCCCACCATCCCCCATTGCTAAATTCTCTCCTATGACAATTTTCCTATAATAGATTTATTTGTATGTGTTGTCTCTCCTCCCCCAATGGAATGTAAGTTTGTTGAAAACAGGAACTGTTGTTGCTTTATCTTTATTTCCCCAGCGATTAAATCTCTTTTATATGCTTTTGGTCCAGACTTGCAATTGCACAGATATAGAAAACTCCAGATGTGCAAACTTCCTCCAGTAAAATATATCAACAACTGTTCCACAGCTTCTAGTTTTAATCTGGGGGCACTGAGAGATTACGTAATTTATGATGGTCTCTCACTTCATATGTCAGATTCTGAATTGAGGCTTTCATGCCTCCAAGTCAAGACTTCCATCCACTACCCCACACTGCCACTGTTTAATAAATATATGTTGAGTTTTATTTAAATAATTGGATATGAGAAGTTAACAGAGAAGGAACACA
This sequence comes from Potorous gilbertii, assembly GCA_028658325.1. Lineage (NCBI taxonomy): Eukaryota > Metazoa > Chordata > Mammalia > Diprotodontia > Potoroidae > Potorous > Potorous gilbertii. Next base: position 72,229,578 of record CM053771.1, on the reverse strand, counting down.
TAAAAAGCTGTAGGGTTATGAACATGGGTAAATAGCCTTGAAACAAAATGAAATAATTAAGTTAGAAGAAAGTAATTTGGGGGATCTTTAGATTGGTTTTGGACATTTTGTTCATAATATGCCAATAGGATATACAGGTGAAAATACCCTATAGGTAGTTGATGATATGGGTCCATAGCGCAGAAGAGAGAGATTTAAAAATCATCTGTGTCTTTCCCTCTCTGCACCCTCCCTCTTGAGCATCACATCAGTTCTCATGGGTTCAATTATCACCTCTATGCAGAAGACTCTCATATCTATTGATCCAGATCAATTCTCTCTCCTGAGCTCCAATCCCTGATTACCTTTTGAGCATTTCAAACACAAGTCATCATCTTTTTTACCAAAACCCTCTCCTCCTTCTAAATTCCCTATTGCTGTTAAAGTCATCACCATCATCAGTGTTTGCAACCTCATGGTCATCCTTCACTCTTCCGTTTCTCCACATGTACACCTAATGAGTTTCTTTGTCATAAAAACTCCACTACCTAAACAGCCCTCACTCTGTCCCCTTCCTTCCTCTCGTACCATAACCAGCCAGGACTGTGTTCTATCACCTCTTGCCTGGGCTATTGCAATAACTTCCTAACTAGTTACCTTGTGCTATGTCCTTCACCTCTTCAATCCTCTGTATGACTGCCAAAATGAGATTCCTAAAACACAAAGTCTGACCATGTTACTCCCATAATCAAAAACTAATAGATCAGAAGAAAGAGTTCACTGAATTCTCATACTTCACAGTATCTCCCTCTGGCACTGGCACTCATGAAACTCTCTTCCTTTCAGTCGCACTCCATCTATCTGTTTAACCCAGTCCTGAGCCTTCTTGCAACCTACTAGTATCTAGGTAACTTTCTCTCTTCCCTTTTCAAGGAATTCAGTACTTGAATCACAGTGTTGATCTCTCCCCCAGTACTTGCCTTTACATTCAACATCTTCAATGTGACCTTTCAAACTTAGTAGAATCCTTGTCCTTTAGCTCCTTAATAACTATAACCTCCATGTTTACTCTCCCTCATCTACCTACATGGATAGCCATATCTTACATCCCCCTACCACCCATAACTGTTTCACCTTACTGATTTTAAACTCTTAAATTCCCCTCTCTGATTATAATTTCTTGTCTCTTCATCTCTGCTTTTCCATTTTTCCTTCACTCTCAATGACAGAGCAGTAGGCCTGGAGTTCAGAAGACCTAAGTTCAAATCTGACTTCAGACTCCTCCTTGATGTGTGGCCCTGGGTAAGTCATTTAACCTCTGTTTGACTCCTATTTCTCAACTGCAAAATGCCAGCAATAATAGCATTTACCTTCCAGTGTTACTGTGAAAATCAAATGAGCTAATATTTGTAAAATCCCTTAGTGCAGTAACGGGCATATAGTGCTATATAAATATTTAAACTTTCCCTCCTCATTGAAATCTCCAGTGACTCCAACCTCCCTGTTCTCCTGGTCCATCATCCCTTCTCTGGCCTCACTTCCCTCCTTTCTGGGATCCTAAAAGCAATCGTTAGAAATATACATTGCTTTCTGCCCTTGATTCTTTGATCTAATACCATTAGTGCACTGCCAATTTTCAATATTAAATTACCCACCACCATCCACCTTCTCTCCTCCTACTCCTGAGCCAACATATGCTGTTAGAAATAGTCACCATTACAAGTTCATAACACCTAATTTCAGATGAGCCTTCCCTACTGCATGGAAATCGGTTTTTTCTTCCTTCGTTGATTCTCACCCCTGTTCCCCTCAACAGCTGTTTTCACTTTTCTTCTGAAACGCCTCTACTCCACTACACCCCTCTCCACGGAATTCTTCACCTACTTCATTGGGAAAAATGAGGTCTTCGAAAATTCCTTTGTCTTCCCGAGTCCATACCCCAAAAACCTTTATATCTTCATATTCTTTTCCTTAAGTTAGCTCTTTTCCTTACCAAGGCAATTTCTACTTGTGCACTTGATCCCATCCCCCCCCCTTTTCTTTTTTGAAAGAAATTCTTCTTCAATTATGCCCTCTTTTCCCATTTTTTTAAGCTTTCTCTATTGACTGATTCCTTCCTTATTACCCACACATAATATTCAGGTCTATAACCTTAAAAAACTGCCATCCCATCAAACGCAAATCTCTCCTCCCTTATACTGCCAAACTCTCGGGAAAAAAGACCATATTTATTATACTTCCTCACTTTGCACTCACTTCTCAGCCTCTTACAATGTAGCTTGTTACCAAACCTCTTAACCGAAACTTTTCCAAAGTTGGCACAAGCATTAACGATGGCTAAACCACAGGATCAAAGAGTAATAAATTTAGAGCAGAATGTGACTTTAAAGGTTATTTTATCCCACTTCTTCACTTTACATATGTGGAAACAAAGAATCAAAGGTTACATGCCTTTGTACGTGACAGTATCAAAATTTAAACTTAGGCCCTCTGACTCCAAATCCAGCACTCTTTCCACTGTACCACAACATTTTACTCTGATTTCCCAGTCCTCACTCTCCTTGGCCCTTCTGCAGCTTTTAACACTGCTGACCACTCCCTCCAAATTCTCTCTCCTCTTTTGGTTTCAGTGACACAGCCTTCTGTAGATTCTATTCTGATTAGAACTATTCAGTGTTTATTCTTGGATGATTCCACCTTTTAATGTAGGTGTTCCTTAGGGCTCTGTCTAGACCCCTTTTTCTTTCCACCTTCTATTTTGGTAAATTTATCAGCTCATATATATTCAAGCTTCACTTCTGTGTAGAACCTTTATCTTTACTTTGAACACAGTTCTACAGTTACATCTGGCTGTTGGACATATTCTCTTGGATGTCTCAGTCAGCATCTTAAATTCAACATGTCCAAAACAGAATTTATTATCTTCTTATACCCCTTGCACTTCCTTCAAATTTTCCCATTTCTGTTGAGGACACCATCATTTTCTCATTCACTCAAGATCATAACTTATAAGTCATCAAGAACTCATTCCTCCTCCAGACACATATCCAAGTCATTGGCAAGTCTTGTCAACTCAACCTCCACAACATCTTTCACATCTGTTCCTTTCTCTCCATTCATATGGCCATCCCCTTAGCTCAAGCCCTCATCTCCTCTCACCTAGATGACTATAATGGACTCCTAATTAGTTTTCCTGTTTCCTGTTTCCAACCCTTTCTCTCTTCAATGTGTCTTTCACATATTGGGAAAACATTGAAAAAAAGCAAAACCAAAACAAAACAACCTCCCCACAAAAAAACTTCCAAAATACTACTCCTAAGAGATGTGTGGCCATGCTGCTCTCTTTCTCAAAACCCTTTCATGTTTGCCTAAGAGAAAAAATAACCTCCATAGCCCAGTATTTAAGATCCTCCAAAATCTGGCTCCTTCTTACCTTCCTAGTTATATTTCCTATTCCTTCTTTTCATGAATCAAAGTGGGCAATTAGGTAGGATAAAAGGTTTAGAAATGAAAAAGACCTTAGAAATTGTTTTGGCCAACTTATTCATTCTACAACTGAGCAAAGTAGTCTCCAATGAGGTTAAGTAATTTGTTCAAGGTAACAGGTAGTAAATGACAGAACAGTATTCAAACTCAGCTCCTCTGACTGCACTTTCAAGGTGATTTCCACTGGCTTTTCCCAGAATTTCACACTCTACTTCCTGCTTCCATCTATATCCTCCTGCCTAGAATGTGCTGCCTCCCTTATCTTTCTTCAAGAATTAGCTCAGGTTCTAGCTGCTCCTTAAAGTTTTCCCTTATCTCCAGTCCGTGCCCCCCCACCCCTGCTCAGTGTTCTCTTCTTCCTCAACTTATCTCATATTATATTTATTTATGCACCTTTCATACTCTATTCCCTAACCACATAGTAGAATGCAAATTTTGTAAGGGCAAGATTTTGGAATTATGGTTTTGGTTTTTGGTTCTCGTTGGGATTTTTTTGGGGGGGGGAGAGAAGGTTGTTTTGTTTTGGTTTTGCTTTTTGCAATGTATTCTCAGTTACCAGCAGAATGCTTTGTACATTTTAAGTACTTAATAAAGATTTGTTTAATTGAATAAATCAAACCCATTTGAGATTTCAGTAGATTAGAATCACTTGGAAGAGTTAAAGGACTTTGTGGAACTAGGGATTATGTTGAAAGGACAATGGACATTTGGGAACGACAATGAGAGAATTGGAGATTGCCATGGGAAGATAATCAGAGGTTTGGAATTTACAGTGAGAGGACGAGAACAGGGAATTACTGTGAGAGGACAAAGAGAGAACTGGGAATTACTGAGAGAGGACAAAGAGAGGACTGGGAATTACAGTAAGAGGACAAAGAGAGGACTGGGAATTACTGTGAGAGGACAAAGAGAGGACTGGGAATTACAGTAAGAGGACAAAGAGAGGACTGGGAATTACTGTGAGAGGACAAAGAGAGGACTGGGAATTACTGTGAGAGGACAAAGAGAGGACTGGGAATTACTGTGAGAGGACAAAGAGGACTGGGAATTAGTGAGAGGACAAAGAGAGGACTGGGAATTACTGTGAGAGGACAAAGAGAGGACTGGGAATTACAATGTGAAGATAATCAGCAGTTTGGGAATTTCAATAAAAAAAAACATGAAAAGAATAAAAATACACTGACAGGGTTAGGGAAAACAATTCAAGGATAATGAGGTTAGCAATTACAATGGGAAGACAATAGACAATATGACTAAGGTTGGTTCCCAAAACCGGGGTTTAGGAAATAGATGCCTTGATAAAGTAATCTTCATGAGTAAGTGAGGAGTTTGTTATCCTAACCCAGAGATAATTAACTTATGGTCTATGAATTTTTTTAAAGTTTATTTCGATAACTATTTCAATATAGTTAGTTTCCTTTGCAATCCTATATATTTTATTTTCTGCATTTAAAAACACTATTCTGAGGTGCCTATAACACAAAACTATCCAAGTCACCAAACTACCAAGAGGTCTAACGCACACATACACACACACATTCACACATGTGCACACACATACACATGAATCAGACTTTAAAGAAGAAAAATCCCTGTACTACCTAGCTTGGAAAAGAACTCCAGAGGCCATTTCAGCCAAAGTTCTTCTATTGCATGCCCTGGACCCCAGCCGTGACAGAGCACACAGATATGTGTCCAATTAGAAAGATAAATTCCCAAATCCTTGACCTTTATGGCTACACAAAACCAAACATCTGGATATTTGTCAATGTCTGATAATTCATAATTTGCTGAATTGTTTACTCACTGATTCTATGGATATAAAGGCTGATAAATGCAGCCATAGGTAGGCTGTTGTAGAGATAAGATTCTGAGATTTATAGATGGAATGAGTGGAGAGTTCAGGGATTCAGAGTGAAACAACTTCGGGGCCTTCTCCCAGTCTACCCCTTAAAAATATTATTGACCATATCCCTGCAGTAATTGACTCACCAGGTGGGTGTCAAGTTGACCTGTCAGCCAGGACTGAACAGCATGAGGTATTTAACAAGCATAGTCCTAGCACTGCCAGCCTAGGGACCAGTAGGGGCAAAGCATCACCTCTACACCAATTAGTATTTCTTCCTCCTCTTCACACAAACAGAATCTAATGAGGCCTCTTCTCCATACAGGAGACCCCAGGGACCAGCCCCAGGATAGGGGAATATTTTGAATAGCACATCCCAGAGACCCCTGTCAATAGGAGAATTGGGGGTCCCCAAGCTAGGGTGGAGAAAGAATTTCCTACACCGAGGACAACATAGAAGTATCAACCCTGGGGAACTGGGCAGAAGATAAGCCATGACAAGCAGGGAATCAGGAACAAGAAGGGGAAGAAAGAATGATAAGGAAATGGGGAAATTACTCCTATGGGTAACATGAAACATTATTGTAAACACCCCATAGGATATTCGGGGGCCTTAAGAAATGGAGTCCTTTAAACATGATTTGGAAGTGATAAGCAGAGACAGGAGAAAAAGGAGAAAATATGCAAGATTTCAGCTATTGTGAATCGCAGGGATTGATAAACCTAAGGCATGGAGGTCAATCTCCATCCTCATTCATCCTCTACCTTTCAGTACTGGAAATACATGTGACCTAACTTATTCCCTTACTATGATCTGTGAATAAGTGAGATTTAAGAATACCTAACCACACTTGAAGAAATGAAAAGACAAGTAGTAGAGAGTTTGGGGAGGTGATTGATGGAAGAAGGTTCTATGTAAGGACTTTTTTTTCTTTCACTTTCACTTTGTTCAATTAACTATGTAACCTCCACCTGTGTCCTATAAATAACAAAGTGACGGAGGTAGTATTAATTAAATTGAAAAAAAGATGTAAGGTGGGAAGTAACACTATAGGTTTCTTATTTTTAATATTTCTGAACAATATTCTGAATCATCCTCCAGATTGCAAGTCTGATTAATATGGGCTTAATCTGTCCATATCACCCTGTCTTTTCAATAAATTCCAGTACTCAATAATATCAAATATAGGATCAAAAATAAAGTCATCTATCTTTAGAAATTCCTTATAACTTGACCTCTTCCTAGTTTTCCAGTCTTTTTATGCTTTACTCCCTTCCACATACTTTGTTCAAGGATACCTAGCCACTTTACTGTGTTTTTTTTCTTTCTTTGTATCCCTTGCAATTAACTTGGAAAATAGTAAGCACTTAATAAATTCTTGTTGACTATATTTTTCTTGTTGACTCTACTTACAGCTGAAGGCAGCTTATGAAGGAACAGCTATGTAGGCACTTGCTAGCTGTCATAGCATGCATTCAGCAGTATATAGGTGCCAAAATAAAAATAACATCATTCGTCCATTTGGCTTGTATTATTGAATCTCTTTGAAGGAAGACCTATAGTAATGGAACCTGATGTCTGGAATTTGATGAACAATGCCACCCAAAAATAGTAAGTCAATGAGCATTTATTAAATTCCTGCTATATTCTAGGCACTATGCTAAGTGCTGAGATAGAAGACAAAAGACAGTCTCTACCCTCAAAGAATTCACAGTCAAGTGGGGGAGACAACATTTGAACAGCTCTGTACAAACAACATATAGACAGAATTAGGGATGATCAACAGAGGGTAGCTATTAACACTAAGGAGGATCAAGAAAAGCTCCTTGTAGAAGGTAGGATTTGATCAGGGACATGAAGGAAGATGGGGAAATTGGGTGGTAGAGATGAGGAGGGAGAGTGTTCTGGGCATGGGGGACAGTCAGTGAAAATGTCTAGAGAGGAGAGGAGGTTTTTGTTAGAAGAACAACAAAGAGGCTATGTCATTAGATTATAGAGTACTTGGGGATCTGGTGTTAAGAAGACTGTAAAGGCAGGTGGGAGCTAGGTTATGAAGATCTTTGAATGACAAATGGAGAATTTTCTATATCTCTGAGAGTGATATGGAGCCATTGGAGTTTATTAAACTGGCGAGGGGGGGGGTGCGGTGACATAGTCAGTCCTGTGCTTCAAGAAGATTGCTGATGGATAAGTGGAGGAAGGATTGGAGTGGGGAGAAATGGGAAGCAGAAAGAACAAACAAAAGTTTATCACAGGAGGGCCTGAAAGATCTCTATATGTACATATATGGAAGGGGCCCAGCATAGCAATGGCATGTATCAGAGTGAGAAGGTCACAGTGAAAGATGGATGCATCAGTGTGAGACTGTAACTAAGGCATGGTGTCAAAATCCAGAAAGTCTGAAGCAAAGCCAGGAGGAGAGTGGAGTTTGGCTGATCTGGGACCATCCCCAAGGAGGCCGCAGGACTAACTCACCAGTGGGAGATTGTGGGGTTAATGGAATATCATTATAATGGAATATCAGATCTTCCCCATCCATTAATAGGCCTATGTGACCACATGTGTCCTATTTTTCCTTGGAAAAAGACCCATGTTCCCAGATCCAATGGTACACAGGTATTTCTATCACCAATGTCTTAGTGCTTTGAACTTTGGCTTAGTTCACAGCTGTGACACACCCTGAATCTCATAGAGCCCTGATGCAGAGCCAATCAGGCTCTCGGTCATGTGTATCCATGTATGGGCACATAGATTGTCAAGCTTTTCTTTGTTTGAAAACGATATATCCTGGGAGGTTGATGTTTTAATTTGGGTCTCTCTCACAGGAAGAATGTTGGCCTGAGGACTTTGTAATTGAGTCACACAAGATTCTGGGTACCCATTGTTAAGGGGCTCCCCAGCTTTGTGAACCCAGATGTTGATTCTCCCTGGTCTGGTGATTTTGTATCTATTACTCTGTTTATACAGTTGGAGCCCTGTCTATTGGATTCTTTCTTAGATACTTACTTTTTTCTATTTATATATCTTTCTCTTTGTTTAATTAAAGTAAGAATCCTAACCCCTTTAAGCTGTCTTTCCTTTAGAAAAGCAGATCAAGGACTTGTGTTCGCAGCCCTCCTGTGTGCTGGTGTTATTAATCTTACACTTCCTCAGCAGCTGCTAGTAGCATTAACAGTACAGAGAAGGAAGCCAAAATTGCAGAAGCATGATCAAGGATAGGAAGGCATAAGAATGCTCTAGGGTGTGACTGTAACTGAAGTACAGCATGAGGGTCCAGAAAGTTAAAAATACAATCAAAAGGAATCAAAAAACAATGTCCAGCCACAACTATTCCCTCTTAGAATTTTTTCTGGCAACTTTTGATGTTCACATAACTCTGATTATTCACAGAGAACATTCATGATGGCTTGTCCTTACCTCATTCATAAGTTAGACTATTCTACTATTCCCCAACACTTTTACTCTGACCTTCAAAATTTTTCTAACACCTTCCTTCTCATCCACAGAATTTATCCTCAGCCTCGCCAAACCTTTGTGTACATCAATGTTTGCAAGGAGACACTGGTGACACTACTAGAGGATCATAATCGATAATGTGAGTAGTTGACCAATCACCAAAGAATGTATCAGTTAACCAAAGAATTTAGTCAAGTTCAATATCAATCAGTAGTAATAACAACAAGCACCAAATACAGCCATGAGCAAGTGGCATAATAACACATAGAAAGTAAAGGCAACCATAAAAACAGGGTGCATTCTTATTATCAGCATCAATATTCATAAATGTTTGAGTCATGCAGAGAGATCCGTTCAAGTAAATTTGAAAACAAGTCAGTTCCAAAAGCCAACAGCAAAAATCCCAACACTGAATTCAAAATGACATAGCATTATTAAGATTTAATACATAATTCTCCTCAAAATTAGACAGTATTAGGCTAAATGCACCTTCTAATTCAAGCTATTAAAATAAATAGTTAATAAGCAACTTTAAATCAATTAAGTATTTAAAATCAGATTTAAACCCTGATAGCACTGGTATAACAAATACTTGAATAATACGGCAAAAACAAACTGAACCAAGAAAAAATTACCCTGGATGAAATTCCCATTTGTAATATCTATAGGCACTAGTCTCATTTTCTCAAACTCCACTCATACTGGTAGTGATACCCTCCCAAAGAATTAATTGTGGCTCTTTACAAATGCTTTCACTCACACACTCCTCTATTGTATTCACCAATAGTTTGCAATCAGTTAATATTGCCCTAATATTACCTAATTGATGATTAGTAACTCCAATATATGGGCTTCAAAGTGCAATAGGTTTAAAGTTTGGGGAAGGAAAGGTAAGGGAAAGTAAAGGAAAGCTCCACATAAGGTTTGTTTTCTGGATCCTTCTGACTTAAGAGTGATTATCAATAGTAACTGCTGCTGTTTCCCTCCCAGCCTGATGTAGTTATTTTTCTTTGCCTTATTAAAGGGGCCATCCCCTGACTACTTCTTAAACAGGTCTATTCACTGAATGGACGTTACCTCACTCTAAGTGAGTACCTGAATAGATCTTGGCCTAAAGGGGCTAAGGTCTCCCATTTCATCCTAGGCAATCTCTAGTCATCCTGATGAATATCTGGTCACTGGATTCAGATGCTTCCAGAGGAAAAGTGAGGCTGGTGATCTGCACAGCCCTCCCTCACTCAAAACAAAGTCATGTCATCATTTCTCTGATGATATGGTCTTCTTCAGCAACGAAGGACGAACACAATAACAAGAAGAACAGCAGTAACACCAATGTAATTTTGACCATTTTAGCATAACTTATAGACAAGTCATTCCACTGGAAGTTAGGTTGATTCATTGCTGGTCTGGGTCAAGCAGACTGATCCTCAGAGAAGGCACCAAACCTGGTTTGGAAGGCATTCAATTCTGCTATGGACTATAGTTCTTAGATTCTTCTAATCTGTCAAAGCTAGCAAGGTCAGTACCTAGTCCATTTCATTTCCTACATTGATTTACTAAGAACAGAAAGGAATGTCTCCTGGGGAATTGACCAATCCAGTGAACCCAGTCCTTATATTTCCTAATTATCCTGTAAATTGTTTTGTATATTTTTTCATGTTACCACCCCCACCCCAAAAGTATAAGTTCCTTAAGAGCAGGGACTGTCTTCTGCCTCTCTTTATATTCCCAGTACCTTTAACATAGTACCTGGCTTTATTAAGCTTCAGGGACATAATGATGTTTGCTGATTGATTTTGTACTTCTGATATAATCCTCACACAGATTTTGAAATAGGTTCAGAAATTTTACAACCTGTCCCAGTCTTCTAGGCATGTAGTAAAAAGGAGTCTCTGATTTGCTGTGGCTACCCAAGTGCATTGGAAAGGCACTAGTTGAAATAGAACCCAATCCTCCTCTTTACCTGAACTCTTCCTGCCTGCCATCATTCTGATGAGAAAAGAGGAACAATACTGTTCACAGTAAGAACAGGAGACCTCACACCTTCCATGTACAAGGCCAACACATAGCCTGTGAATATAAACTTTGAAATAAGTATCTCTGAAAATCTCATCAATGTTAACTTATTGAATGGAACTGGATGCTAGTCAATGTTGGCAAACAATTGTGGGGAGGGGAAAGAGAAATAACCAAACCAGAATGGAGGTTCAAGCTGATAGCATAAGGAAATATGATTTTAACTTACCCCTAAAACTCAAAGATGTAGCTGACCTTACTCTGGCATAGGGAGGTCAGAGAATAATCACTATAAATAAAACATAACACACAGAGAAAAAAAACCACAGCAGCACCATATAATAATGGCTTTATGGTGACTAGGTGGGAAAGAGGGTCCCTCCATTTGAAGGCTCACAGCAATTTATCCTCACTCAAAATCTCCCAAGGAGAAAATGAGGAAATCCTCCCTGGCAGCTTCCATAAATACACTTGGTAACAACTGGGCAACCAATTAAAAGACTTTTCTACAGTACAGTAAACTGGGGGAAACAGCCTCTATTATGCACCATCCAGGCATTTCTGAAAGCTGGCACCCCAAGCCTCCTTGTGGGTTGGCACCATAAAGAGCAAATTGACCATGTTCAGAAAATTGAACCCCTTCCAGGTCCCATTACCTTTACATTTCTTCTTTTGAAGAGTTCCTGTTCATCTCCTTTGGTCACTGTTGTTATTGTTCAGTTATTTCAGTCATTTCCAGCTCTTCGTGACCCCATTTGGGGTTTCCAAATACTGGAGTAGTTTGTCATTTCCTTATCCAGCTCATTTTACTGATGAGGAGCTGAGGCAAACAGGGTTAAGCGACTTGCCCAGGGTCACAGAGCCAGGAAGTGTCTGAGGGCAGATTGGAATTCACAAAGATGAGCCTTTCTGATTTCCTGGTTCTCTATCCACTGTGCCACCTCGCTGTTAAGTTACTTATTCAAATGTTTTTTACTTAAAATCAAACACTAAACCCATGTGCAATCTTGTATCACCTGCAATTTTCAGGCAGTTGCGTAATCAGAGAGATGCATTCCACTGCATAGAATTGGCTGCAAAAGCTTATCCTTTCTCTTTAAATATTTTCATCAAATTCTTTAAATATGTGTGCAAATCATTCTCTTAATTATCATTCTTTTTAAGTACATAATATATTCAATTATTTTCAGAACTGTTCTAATTGTTATTCTGCTTCCTGTTGACATTCCTTATGTCTTATTCTATAGATATTTTTAATGTTTCAATGACTTCTCTTACTTCTTTGATATTAATAATCTTTTTTCTAGTGCTCCCTCTTGGCCCTCAACTTGCCCAAAAAACAGTTGAAAAAAATTAGAACCTTGTATCAAATATCCATGGTCCATCAAAACAAATACAGACATTGGCCATGTCTGAAAAGTTATGTCTGCTTCAACTTCTCTTAACAGAAGGTAAACAACATGTTCATTATCAGTCCTCTAGACCTATGGCTATTCTTTACATTGATTAGAGTTCTTGTTAAAATGTTGTTAGGAGTTCTCTTCTCTAACTTCACTCGTATCATTTCAAATATCTTCCCGTGTTTGTCTAAAATCATCCATTTCATTATTTCTTATGTTGAAACAATATACCATTATATCCATATGTCACAATTTGCCCAACCCTTACCAACTTAAGGAACATCTCCTTTACTTGCAGATCTTGTCACCATATTAAGAATTATTAAGAAGTATTTTTGTAATAATTTTTTTTCTTCTGCTTTTTATCTCTTTGAAATATAGGTCTAATGTTGTTATCACTGGGTTTTCAAAAGATAGTTAACACTTTATTGACTTGGGGAGAGGTGGGGTTAGTTCTAAAATGATTTCAGATGCCTAGACCACTTTGGATCTCCACCAACAGATTGCCAGTGTATTTGTCTTCCCCCACAATAGCTATCATTTTAGCGAATCTGACGGATATGAGATGAAACATCAAAATTGTATTAATTTGTATTTTTCTAATTAATAGTAATTTGGAGCATTTTTATGTTGCATTTTTTCCTTGAGAAATACGTATGTATATTCTTCAATCAATTGTCTTTTGAGGAATGGTTCTTATTCTTATAAATTTTGTCAATTCCATATATACTTTGGGTATAAGACTTTTATCAAAAACTGACTGCAAATATCTCTTTTCTGCTTAACTATTTCCTTCCTAATTTTTAACATATTAAATTATTGATTTGGATTTTCAACTTTATGTAATCCAAATTGTCCATTTTATCTTCTGTGATCTTAGTCTCTTTGCTGGTCTTGAACTGTTCCTCTTTCCATAGTTGCAAAAGGCATTTTCTTCCTTTCTCTTCTCTATCATTTATTATATGGCATTTTACATATAATGATATGTTCATTAGTAATTTATTGTGGTTTGTAGTATAAACCCTAACCCTGTTTTCTGCTAGATTTTTCCGGTTTTACCAGAAGTTTTTGTCCCAGGATTTATGGAACACAATGATTGCTTTTCTATGTAATATACTAAATCTATGTCATTAGTCAAAATTTTTAAAAATATTTAAAAATATTTTGAGCTTTTGTCCTATAATCCGAGATTTAGTACTGATAGCATCTTTTTTATTTTCTTCTTCTTTTTGGAAATGGGATTAGGGCAGGGATAATTCAATGAACTGTTTCAGCAATATTTCAAACATGATCAACTAGTAGAATTTGAACCAGGAATGTAAGGATGGAGATAGATGAGAGAGAGAGAGAGAGAGAGAGAGAGAGAGAGAGATGATAGATAGATAGATAGACAGATAGCTAGATAGATAGATAGATAGATAGATAGAGAGGTAGGTAGGTAGATGGATGGATAGACAGATAGATAAGATGGTATTTATTAAACACTTATGCTGTACTGGACTCAGTACTAGCACAGAAGACACAAATACAAGCAAACAAGATTGTCCTTTCCCTCAAGAAGTTTGTCTTCTAATCAAGGAAGATAAAAGAGAAGCTGAAAGGGGGAGAGGATAAAGGAGACGCAGGAAGACTAAGATAGGAATTATTGGAATGTGAGTAGCATGAAGGCCTAGTTCCCAGCAAAATAAGGCAAAAGTTTAAATATCAGAGCCCAGAGTGGTTCAAGGGATTATTCAGTCATTTTTCAGTTGTGTTTAACTCTTCACAACCCCAGCTGGGGTTTTCTTGGCAAAGATACTGGAATGATTTGGCATTTCATTCTCTAGATTATTTTACAGATGAGAAACCAAGGAAAGCAGGGTTAAATGATTTGCTCAGGATCACACACTAGTAAGTGTCCAAGGTCAGATTTGAAATCAGGAAAATGAGTCTTCCTGACTTCCTGGAACTCTATCCACTATGCCATTTAGCTGCCTAATCAGTATATTAAGTCAAACCAGTAAGAAAAATCAACAGATTCAGTAAGGGATTTTGATTTGATAAAATATAAATTCCATTTATCTTAAAACAGTAAAAAATACAAAATGGAAGATTTTTTTCTTAATGTGATAAAAAGTGCATATTTGACATATTTAACAAATTCAGATCTTTTCACATATATGTATAGAAGATGGAAAGTAAAGGGAAAAACTCACAATTAATAAAAAAAAAAGTTAGCACTGTCCTAGAAGAATACTGTCAGAAGTGCTGTAATGGTTTATAAAAATTAAAAATCAACTCAAGGGACTCAACAAAAATGTAACCAAGCTATATAGCTTTATAATATTGTAAAGATAAACAACTTTGAGAGACTTAGGAACTCTAATCAACATAATGACCGGACACAAATACAAAGAACTCATGATAAATATGCTATCCACCTCTAGATTGAGAACTGATGGACTCAAAGTACAGAGGGGCATGCATTTTCTTTTCCTTCCTTGCTTCTTTCTTTCCTTCCTCTTTCCCTCCCTTCCTTCCTCTTTTCTTTCCTTCCTTTCATGTGGGTCTTTTCCCTCTTTCATTGATTTTTGTGGAGTGTATTTTTCAAGCTCCCAGTAAAGAATAACTCTGCTGGTAAAGGGTCTTAAGATTACATCATGTGAGAGCTGGTTGAAGGAACCAAGTATGTTTAGCCTCAACAATAGAAAATTTAGTGAGGCAATCTTAAAGTATCAGAAGGAGTTCCATGTGGAAGGATTAGACACTCTTTATAGTCTTTTTCTTCATTTTTTCTTCTTCCTACTCTGCCTCTCACAAAACTAGGAACAATGCCTAGAAACTACAGAAAAGCAATGTCATGGGCTGGGAGGCTATGGTACAAACCTACTTCATTCTATCTGCCTCCCTCCAGGTGGATGAACCTAGAAAGCAACATGTAAAGACTGAACTGCATCTTGGTCTGGGACTTTTCAATTCTCTTCAAGTTGATTTTATTTAGTAGTCAATATCAATGAGCCTTGTTCATGGAAGACCTATGGAAGCTGTACTCATTTGTACCTAGGCTTAGGTAAGTATTTAATACCGTAACTCTCAGGTTCTCTGTTTTCCATTGTGCTAGATAAAAAATCAGCTCTGGACAAAAGTTTAGGATTGTTATAAGGAAAACCTTTCCATTAATAGAACGTTCCCAAAGTAGAATGGAATGGTTTGGGAAGTAGAAGGTTCTTACTCATTGGAGGTCTTCAAGTAATAGTTGTATGACCATTTGTCAGGTCTGTTGTAAGAAGGGATTCTTGTTCAGATAGCATTTGGATTAGATGGTCTCTGAACCCTACTTATCATTTGACACACAACTAAACAAACACACATACACAAAGACATTTTGAACAATTAAAATGGTTCCAGAATAAAAAAATAAATTATGGAATATTTTTCCCATAAATCTTTCAGACTAAAATCTAACATCTATAAGGCATTAAAATAGATTTGTAAGAAAGACTCATTTCCCAAGAAATGAATTTTTTTAAACTTGAACTGGTAGTTTCCAAAAGAAGAAACACACATTACCAGTGACTACTTGAAAAAATATTTAAAGTTACTGGAGATAACTGGTGTGACATAACTAAAAACAATTCTCAAGTAACCTAAAGGTGTACCAGCAAATGCTTTGATGACCAGCTTGGCACACTTTGAAATTTAATCTTCATTATTAAAAAGTTTTTCCATCACTGCTTAACTCTTCACAATGAGCAAAACAATGAATCAAGCCCTGATTTGTAGTCTTTGCCAGTTTCTAAAATATAAATGCTCAAACGGGCTGACTCCAACCCATCATGTTAAGATAGTTTAAAATGATATAATTTCATGTTGACATATCTGTAGAGAAATTGGCACTCCATTAAATTGAGAGTGAAGCTGCCAATTTATGTATTTTTAAAGCAATAGGACAGGCTAAAAACCACAAAAATATTCATATCCTTTGACCCTGTATTTACAGGGGGAAAAACTGACTCGGCAAAAACAATCACAGTACCATCATTCATTTAAAAAAGTAATCAAGTGTCAACCATACATTATTCCTTCTTTTGAAGAATGACTGAACATATTGGAGCAAATGAAGATAAAAGAATATTAATGTGCTATAATGAACAACAATTCAAATAAGAATGCTAGTAAGATACATGAAGTGATGCACAGTGAAGAAAGCAGAACAAAGTCCCAATATGCACACTAATCCTAAATGCACAAAATAACAGAAAAAATACACTGAAAAGAAAGAATTCAAAAGGAGATCTAGAAACCAAGGTTTTTATTGTAAATTATCTCATATACAATATTTTTACAAAAAGGGATTATTTACTCGAAGATGTATTTTTGTTAATGATTTCTAAGTTTATTATTTTTAAAGAAGCTTTACAATGAGGTCTGAAAACAATTATAACTAATATTTTCATAATGCTTTAAATTTTATGAAGTGCTTTACAAATACTATCCCCATTTTACAAATGAGAAACTTAAGGCAGATGTAAGTTAAATGATATTCCCAGGGTCACACGGGTAGTAAGAAACTCAGATTGGATTTGAAGTAGGGCCTTCCTAACTCTAGTTCCAGTGTTCTATCCATTATGTGACTTAGGTACCCCCAAGACTGTAGGTGGACATAGTAGTAGTAGTAGTAGTAGTAGTAGTAGTAGCAATAGCAGTAGTAGTAGCAGTTATATAGCACTTTAAAGTTTACAAAGCACTTTGCAAATATTATTTCATTTGATCCTGATGAAAACAGATGCTTTTAATATCCTCATTTTACCAATGAGGAAACTGAGGCAGACAGAAGTTAAATTATTTCCCTAAGGTCACATAACTAGTAAGTGAACGCAGATATTCCAAATTCCAGATCCAGTGATCTTTCCAGCTATGTTTTTTAAAAGACCTTCTTTAGGGAATTTGTTTCTCTAAACTTTATGTTAAATGTATAAACTTTGATAGTCTTTCCTAAACTTCTTATGCTTAGTCAGTTTTTTTAATAGGACAATTTTAGTTTAAATAGAATAAATACTTAAACTGGATAATGTCACTTAGCCTTTCAATATTCCCAGGAAGTTCCCTGAGACTATAAGTTATATATGAATTACCATCTGCATTAGAGAAAGGCATTTCTGCATCATGGGATACTGACACTGAATCAATCACAGATATGAATGGAGGAGGGGGGAAAGGTAGAAAGACCTGTCAAATTATTTTTCAATTAACCTTATCTGCACTCTACAGTTAAACTGGGTCCAAATTTTAATGTGAAGAGAAAATCTAAATTACATTTGAAAAACTGAATAGTGATCCTAATCAGCTTCCTGAAGCAAAAGTCCATCTTTTGGTTGGTTGAAATATAGAGGATCTTGCTTCAAGGATGGGTTTGGATGATTTCTGAGATTCCTTCTAGACCTGACATTCTGTGATTATGTCCAATGTCAGAAGAAAATGGGATGTTGAGTCTTTACTAATGTTTGTAGTATTTACTGAATGAACCCAAAACCTCCTACCTCCACAAGATAGGAAATCAGGGATAATCTCAGCAATTACTCTTGAGACAAGAAGCTCCAAGCTGGGCTTTTCAGTTTTAGGCATTTCTAATTCCAATTCTGGTGAAGAGCATATCTAGGCTGTGCACCCAGTTTGGACCACATCAAGATCAACAGAGACATGCTTGTCTACTATAAAGACCAACAACAAAGCACCAAATATTCATGCTCTGAAGGATCAATAACCTCAATATCTACCACTTCCACCATACAAGAAACACAAGACTCCCCTGTGTGCGGATCTTATAAGAAATGCCTCTATTAACAGACCTGATTTGCACATCATTATTGGGTTCTTCTTCTGAAGAAAAAAACTTCAATATCTTAATCACCCTTCCCTCTGCTTCATTCATTGCCATTCTGCTGCCATCTTGGTTTGAGGTCCTTACCCATTTGGGGGAATTTATTTCTAATTACCCCAAGGTTCTTGATTTGACAATCTTCTAATTTCAAACTCCTGACCCTTTGCAAAAATTCATAAGTGTTTCTATGTCCCTGTACTAGGCAAGTAATCATAGTATTTCAAAGTGTATAAACTCAGTATTATGGAATGAGAGTTGTGCTTTTCATTGGCCGTTCAGAATATTATTCAGAATCCATATCATTTAGACATTTTTTTCTTAGAGACATAAAATGTCTTCCAGAGACAAAGATCAAATAAATGCTTTTCAAGTTCATAGGCTAATCCCTGTTACAAAGATGAGTCAAAATTTAAGCCTTTGTCTCTGAAGGGAAAACATGGTGATCACTCGAACTCGGATCTCCTTAGTCTTCACTCCATAGACAATGGGGTTCACCACAGGGGGTACTAAGAGGTAGATGTTGGCCACGAGAATGTGGACATAAGGAGCTACATGGTGACCATATCGATGAGCAAGAAAAGAGAAGAGTGCCAGTGAATAACTGAGTACTATAATGGTGATGTGAGCTGTGCAGGTGTTGACTGCTTTGATCCTGGCCTCCTTCCCTGGCAGCCTCAGAACAGCCCTGAAGATAAGAATGTAGGAGGTAGAGATGAAGGAGATATCACACCAACACAAACTCAGGATAATAGCCAAACCATAGAACTTGTTGACTCGAGTGTCACCTATAGCCAGTTTCACCACTGCCATGTGTTCACAGTAAGAATGAGCTATTACTGTGGAGTGGAATGATGTGAGCCTTAATTTGATGAGGATGGGACAAAATGAGATGAGAAGCACAGCCCTCATAACTACCATCACTGCAATCCCCAGCAGGACTTGTGGGGTCAGGATAGCTGTGTATCTCAGGGGGCGGCATATGGCTACATAGCGATCCAATGCCATGGCCACCAGAATCCCAGTTTCAAACCCTGCCAAGGCATGCACAAAGAACATTTGGGTCAGACACACATTGAATTCAATCTCTTTAAGGTTGAACCAGAGGATGGCCAGGGTTTTAGGGAACAGGACAGGGAAAATACCAAGGTCATTGATGGCCAGCATTGCCAAGAGAAGGTACATGGGTTGGTGGAGTGATGGGTCCCTCCAGATCACAGACAAGATGGTACAGTTCCCCACAATAGCAAGGAGGATCATGATGCAAAATGGAATCCCCATCCAGTGCTGCACAGACTCCAGGCCAGGGACTCCCAATAGGGTGAAATATAAGGGGTCAACAAAGGTGGCATTGGAATCTTTCATATTGTACATGTCAACTGCAAAGAAAGAATCAAAGCATTAAGTAGAAGAGAAGGAAAATGTGTCAGGGGATAGAAGAGTAGGGAAATCCATTCAAAGGTCTATCACTGAGACATATTGTGGCACATAAGACTGAGGTAGGGGAGAATCAAGGCACTAAAATAAAAATACAATTCTTAGGGCACCCTACAAAATACCCTAAGAAAAACCTTCCCTTTGCTGAGGAGAAAATGGCCCCTTCCCTTTCTCAAAAATTTGTTCAGCATTTCTGAAAAAGAGAATTCTGTTTTACAGGTTAGGTGTGATTTTTTTAAATTATGGATAAAATTAATGTCTATTTGGATTCTAGTCTCCAATTTATTTTACTATTTCTAAGAATTGTTCTTAAAAGTGGGGAAATGGTACATATTGTATCTACATACATATTCATCCACCCCTCCAGAAGAATTGCACCTGGAGGGCAAGAACATTAGTGATTATGGTTTTATATCTCCAATGAGTAGCACATTACCTTACATATAATAGACATTAATAAATATTTATTAAATAGAATTTTAAGAAAATTATCCTAACTTAATCCAATTATTTGCTTCAGAAATCTTCTAGCCTGCAATCAAACTCCTACTGGATAATTAAATAGCTGGCATGCTTCTTACAAAGACTCTCTATATTATAGAATCTAGTCTGCCTTAGTAAGGATAATTGCTTTCTGCTGGTGTATCTACTGACAATGATGAAGCACTTATCATATCAGAAGGTCCAGCCACACTGCTTACTTACTTTCTTCATAATTTGCTCTTCACTCTGCCTCACCTATAAAT
The DNA here is from genome assembly GCA_028658325.1 of Potorous gilbertii. Lineage (NCBI taxonomy): Eukaryota > Metazoa > Chordata > Mammalia > Diprotodontia > Potoroidae > Potorous > Potorous gilbertii. The sequence goes on along the minus strand of CM053771.1, from coordinate 72,209,354 downwards.
TGTCCCTCATTCTTCCCTGAGGATGACCCCACCCAGGGCCTGACCAGATGATAGTTGGTTCCAGGTCATTAGAGATCCCAGCCACATTACTCCCTTTCCCCTAGCATCTAGTCTACCCCCATTCCCACCCTTAATTTTCAATTTTTTCCTTTATGTGCTTTCTTTCCCCATTAGAAGATAGGCTCTTTGAAGGTAGAGACTATCTTGTTTTCTTGGTTTTCTATCTCCAGCACTTGAAACAGCATCTCATATATAATAAGCACTTAATAAATGTTTACTGTATCTAATGGGGGATATTGACCAAAGTGGTGGTCCAAGGGGGAACTTCAGACAATAGGTTTGTCAGAACAACCTTTTGATCTTTATTAAATATGCTGTTAAGAAGTACTTTCCCTGGTCCCTTGGTTTCCAAGTTGAACACTGTCACCAACAATGTGACCACTTCCAAACACAACAGCAATCCTACCCACCTTCATTTGCTCTATGTTCCTTCTTCATAGAGAACTCCCAACACATTGATACATGTCTTCCTCTTCTTTTGAGAACATACAAACACCATTCACTTGCATACAGTATGCACAGAGATACCTACAGCAACATATACATACCCACAAATGCCTACACACAAACACACATGAGGAAGCACACAGACAAGTATACTGACATAACATGCAAACATAAATGGCATTATACACTTCACATTAATAAGGAAAATTTCCCTTCTCCAGTCATTTTGCCCCCATCTCCTCCCACCCCATGTGACTTAGTTCAAACTTAAGTTCATGTCAGAGCCAGTTAATTCCTGCACCTTGGGTCAGGGAAGATGACAGAAATGAAGGACCGCACAATATCCCATTCCCCTTACTGTGAAGAAGTACTTTTACCTCACTCCAATCCATATTGTTAAAATTTCTGCCCATTCTTTCTTATTCTGCTCATATGGTGAAAGGACCCTAAAAGTATTCATAGCCCTGATACTCTGGGCCCTCAGGAGCAAGATGTCAGATCTACAGGTGATGCAGTGAATTTGGAGGTAGCATCATTTCCTCAAGTCCAAGATCCCTAAATAAGGAAAAAGAAGAAAAGTCTCAGCTGGTGTTTACATCCCAGAGAATGGATTGGCCTGTAGCAGTACAAATAGAATATAAAAAAGGGAACAAACTGGATGTGAGAGAGATTGTAAGTTTTCCTAAGCCCAGGTTCCCATCTGGCTGAACTGAGACAAGGCAACTATCTTTCTTGGAGGCTAGAGGGTGGACTACATCTGGTTAACTAGACTAACAAATAAATGATTCAGAAATTCCTTTACTTATGCACCAAACTACATAATTAGCATGAACTTGGAACCCTGCCTAAGCTTTTCCCATACATTTTTGCCATTTTTTTAGAAAACAAGATAAGATGCCTTTCTTTTGAAAAAGGGAAATATTAAAATAAAAAAGAAGTATCTAGAGCACTCTGTAAACATGGATAAAACTCATTTGAGTCCTGTGTATACTCAAGACCCAACTGTAGCACTGCTGCGTCCTATTCAATTATCCTCTGGGTTCTGCTGCTAAAGAAGGTGATGGGTGAGCCTTAGGACAAAGACTTCCTATTTGAAAGGATAAGATGTAGAGAAATTGGTCGGTGTTCTTTCAGAACATCAAGACAAGAAAAAAACAAGAAACTAATCTAAGAGTAGGCTGAGCCTTAAGTCCATTCATAGATTCACAGAATATCAGCTGGTCCAACAAATACCTAAAAACAAATCTTCTCTATAACATCACACAACAAGTGGTCATCCAAGATGTATTTGAGAACCTCCAGTGAGGGGGAATTTGCAATATCCCCAAGGAACCCACTTTTAGACTGCACTAAATATTAGGAAACTTCCTTGACATCAGACCCAAACTTGTCTCATTACAACTTCAACCCATTGCTCCTGATTCTACCCTCTACATGTCTAAAATACATATGCATATATATATATATATATATGTATGTATGTATGTATGTATGTATGTGTATATGCATGTATATGTATAGATCTTGTTTGTACATAGTTACTTGCATATTGCCTTCTCAGTTAGATTTTTTTTTTTAGTTCCTTGAGGATAGTCACTGCTTCTGACTTTTTTTGTGTATCTAGCACTTAGCAGAGTACCTGGCACATAGTAAGTGCTCACCTACTTGTTGACTTCCACATGACAGCCCTTTGAATACTTGAAGATAACTGTGACTTAACCTATAAGTCTTCCTTTTACAGGCTAAACCTTCATGGTTACTCCAATCAATCCAATATAATATGGATTCAAGGTTATATGGGTCCATCATCATTGTTTCCCTCCTCAGAATATTCTTCACTTATCCATGGCCTTTTTAAACCTTAGTTTCCAGATTTAAACACAAAATTTCAGATGTGAAGTGACTAGGGGAGGATACAAATGGACCATCCCCTCTATAGTCCTGAACATATGCCTCTCAATGCACCCTGAGTGCATTAGCTCTCTTAAGTGCCTAAATGGATCATATGATCATAGAGTTTAAATTGGAAGGAACTTGAGAGGTCATCATACTCAATCCCTTCATTTTGTAATTAAGGAAATTGAGATTGAGAGAGGTTAAATGACTTGCCCAGTCACACAGCGAGTTAATGTCAGTGGCAAGATTCATATGTAGTCAGGTCTTTCTGACTCCAAGTCCAACATTTTATTGACCAAACCATACTAGATGATATAATAAAATGCCAAATTTACAGTCGAGGCTTACCTGAGTTCAAGTCTTGCCTCAGATACCTATAAGCTATGTGACCTTGGGTGAGTCACTTAACTTTTCTCAGTTTCAGTTTTCTCATTTGAAAAATAGGAACGCTAAGAGCATACTCCGAAAGTCTGTTGTACAGAGCAGATGATCAAATACCTGTATAATGCTTTACAAATCTTTAAAGAATTTTGGAGATTGTCCCATTCCATGAGGAAATGAGAAATAGGGGATAGTAACAGAAAAAAAGGTGAGTTGATTACCAGGTCTGAGGAACCTGAAATGGGATTTTAGAGACCTAGGTTCAGTGATGTGTTAGAACTGGCTCTTTTGGGCCTTAGGAAAGTAAACTGGTAGTTAATCTTTCAGTATGAGAAATTATACCTCAGAAAGAGACAAATGCCATAAATCACAGATTGGTTTACTGTTTTGTTGACCTCTATACTTAAAGAAATGATGAAGAAAATGCAGAGTAAACTTAAAACTGTGTCATGTATATTTTAGAGGGGAAAGCTGGTTGTCAAACATTTACTAGAATATTTCCTAGGCTTTATTTACTCCTTGCATCTTTGTGAAAGTCACTTCATCTCTCTGGTGCTCATTTCACTTATCCTTAAATGAAAAAGTTTAGCAGGAACATCTCCAAAGTCTCCTCTCTCTTCCAGCTCTAACATTTCCACGACTGAAATCCAGAAATTGAATGATCTGAGAACCACATTCACACTCAAAAGTGATCCTAGAAAGTTGTGTTCTGACGAGATGAACTGAACACCAGCTGGCCCCAAATATGCATACAAAGCCCATTCCTACCGGTCTTTCTAACCCCCTCTCATCTCCATCATCCCTTTTAAATCTCTACCCTACCAATTCTTCTGAATACATATTGACCTTCATCTTCTTCAAATATACCCTTCTTTTTCTCCTGCTGCTTACTGAGATATGGCAAAAAAAATTGTTAAAAAGTTCCCTTGTAGACTCACCATTATCCACTTAGAATACAAGTAGAGAGTTACAAAGGACACTTCAAGGTGAGGAGGAGGAGGAAAAAAAGAGGTGAAGGAAATAAAGCTAAGTCTGTGTAGCTTCAGGGAAGGATACCAAGGTGAGCAGGTAAAGGTAGGCAATCTGTGTAAAGCACTAAGTGGACTTGTGAGTGATGGGAGCTCAGATGGGAACAGTAAGTAGATGGAGGAAGGCTTGGATTGATCCTGGGTGAGGACAGGAGTTGGGATGGTTGGGTGAACTGTGTGGGCAAAAAGAACTCAGAAAAGAATAGTGAATGAGTAGCAGGACTAAGAGTTGCAAAGTGAATAAGCAGATATTAGAAGGTGGGTGTAGGGACTAATTGAGGGGTGGAGAGAGTAAATTAAGGATTAGAGACAGTGAATGCAAAGGTGGGTATGTGTGTTTCACTGAGGGTGGAGAAGTGATCATGTTTGGAAGACTGGGCATGTAATTATTGATGCTGTGGGAAGTTGACAATTCAGTAAATGTCAGGACTCAGTGGGGGACAATGGTTGAGGGTAGATGGATGAATAGGCATGGAGGACTGAGTAGGAGAATATGGAAAAGTGGGTGGTAGGCAATGGGACTAGTTGATAAAGTCCCTTCCAAGAGTCCATGGGGATTAAAGATGAATCCCTATAGGCCAGGACTGAGTCTCTTTCTCTCTCTCTCCTTGCTTCTCTTGAGAATGCACTGGAGCAGTGACTGGAATTAACCCCCAAACATCCAGATTAGGTCATTTGGGTCCTAATCTTAGGGGATTGCTGAAGACCATGTTTAAGACATGGACAGGCCAGGGTAGAAGCTATTGAGGAAGTGAGCAAGAAAGATATTTGCCTAGAGGAGGGAGCAAAGAGCAGTTGTATACTCCTTATATGATTTTTGGAGTTGTTAACATTCCTCTATTACTAATTACTAATTATCATTCATTTAGTTAGGATTCCAACTGTCAGTCTGAGTCCAAAATGAAAAACTATATAATTCCGTGGTATCTGCTCAATCCTCAACCACTCCACAATCAACCTTAGCTATCTAAGTTGGAAGGGTTGGGTGTACAGAATCCTCCCTGCTGGCATCATGTAAGACAAAGTGACTATTAGCCCTGACTTTGGCTTTCCATTTCCCCTTTCTTGTCAGGACTCTGGAGATACTGAAAATTTTTCCTCTCTTTTCTCAGAAAGTCCTCTTCATGGTGCTGACTCTGGTGCCAACTATTCACCTGACCTAGTTGAGGATTTTCTCTCCTCTCATTTACAATCTCTATATTCAAAGATTTGAAATATACATTTAGTGCCCCAGTAACTTTCATGACTTCATTCATTCAACATACATTTATTCAATACTTTATGGATACACGACATTATTCCTGTAGATATTCTCTCTAACAGTGTAAGTCTCAATCTTTCCATCACTTAGTGGGCAGTCTTCCTGAGTTTCTGTAGCCAAAATGAAAAAAATGAATCATCTAGTGATTACCTTTCTTCAATATAGGCCGGGTCTTACAACAAACATACTGAAATCATATTTGAAGTCTTTCCAATTTATGCTCAGCTGGTAGAGATTTTGAACCTTCAAGAAGCACAGGATCACCTTCATAGAACAATTAGGCAACTGAAGGGATCAAGGGATCTTAGAGAAAGTTGATGCCTATTTGTTTTATTTGCATCTATGATTCTATTCCAGTATAAAATCACTCCACTGAGGCAACACCAAAGAAATCTTTATTGTTCAGTCATTCAGTCATGTCCAAATTTTCATGACCCCATGGACCACACATACCACTCCAATTCTGTCCATGGAGTTTTCTTGGCAAAGATACTGGTGTGGTTTGACATTTTTCCCCCTTCTGTGGTCAGGTCCCTAGTTGGTTTCTGATTGGGGCATATGATATTTTGCCTTGCATCCCCATAGATTTTCCTCCAACCTGAGAATTACCCCCCGACTCCCTTGCCATCAACTCTACCTGGAAGGAATTCAACTACCTCATGGCTCTCTCTATGCAAAGCCACCTATCAAATCAATGGGGCATTGAAAAGGAGCATACTCCTACCCAGTGTTGCAAAGGTATACATCCCCCTTTATATCCACATTATCCCCTCATATAGAGAATTTGAATTATCCCCTTTGCAACAAGACTGTAAACACTTTGAGAATGTGAATTTCATCCAGGGCTTAATACAGTGCTTGCCACATAGTAGGTACTTAAGAAATGCCAATTCACTCGTTGACTTACTACTTCTTCTGGTTCCTTTACAATACCTAACTCAGTACTGGACATGTAATAAACACTTGATAAATATCCATTGAATAAAAATGCATCCCAGACAATTGACCATGTTCCTGAAACATCAAACTTGATAGCCCTGACATGGGATGGGGGAAGGAGTAGCATGAGTAAAATCTTTATGGACGCAGCCGTATTCTTCTACTGTTTGGACAAAATCAAAATAGTAAAAGATGCCAATTTCCCTATCCTCCTTAGTGTTCAGGATAAGTTCCATGTTTTGGGGGGAAAGAGAAACTAATTCAATATAAAATTTTGCCCAGAATCAATAACACATTCATTCACAAACCTATAATTTGAGTAATCCATACTTTTCCCCTTTTCAAAATTGAGACATTTTCCCATTTCTAGGACTACAACAGGCAACTAGGAGGTGCAGTGGATAGAGCACCAGGCCTGGAGTCAGGAAAACATGAGTTCAAATCCAACCTCAGATACTTACTAGCTGTGTGATTGTGGGCAAGTCATTTAATACTGTTTGCCTCAGTTTCCTCATATGTAAAATGACCTACAAAATGAAACGGCAAAATACAGTAGTGTATTTGCCAAGAAAACCTCAAATGGGATCATGTAGAGTCAGACACAATTGAAACTGCTAAATAAAAGCAAAGAACTACAACACTGCTGCCATTCTCCATCATTTCTGAAATAGTACTAATAGTAATTCAACTCCTTTACTTGGCCTGAGAACATAAAAATAATTCTGATGAGTGGACATTACAAAGAGATAGACATTGATACAATATAAGAAAAAATTAAAAATTAAAGTTCTCCAAAAAGGAAATGAGATTCCCTCAAAACTGCCATTGAGAATTTAATGTAGATACTGCATAATCATTCATTAGGGTTTATATAGAGGGGGAATCATGCTCAGTCTGGGATGGACTAGAAGGCATATAGGGTCCTTCCAGCTCGAAGATTTCATGATTTTTACTCATGTCAGACAAACCAACTCACTTTCTGACTTGGATGGTAGGTCCTGGGAATGCCAGTGACTAAGTATAATTGATTTAACAAAGATAGTTGATAAAAATCATTCATGGTATCCTCTGAACAAGACTGAGAGATTAAAAATAGATGTTCATTCAGATAGAAGAATCTGAAACCAGCTGAACAACTGCTCCCAAAACACTGGTATTTGTTAGAGTGTCTGGGCCTGATCTCTCAGGCCCACAGGCCTTATCTGACCAGCAGTGCCTGTAGGCCTTGGTGGAATGAGCTGTAATGACAGAGGCAGGAGACAAGATAGTGAAGAACTCCCTTTATTGTAGCAACAAGCAGTACTTTTATCTTTTTCCTGACACCAGAGCCCTAAGTGGACCTATCAGCAAATAGTTTACCATAATAAGGAAATCCTATACCTATGATCAGGACTGCCCAGGATTGCCACGTAGCCATAGTAGTCCAGAATTGCTTTGAAATTTCTGTTCATTGCTCCTACTTCTGTCCCCAAGAACAGAAAAAAAAAATGTTGTATCCTCCTCTCATGAATGAAATCAAAGCCCTTCATTCAAGATTGAATATGCCCTCTAATTCCAGTTCTTTGCCTTCACAAAGAGAGCTGCTATAAATATTTTTGTACATGTGGGACTTTTTCCCATTTTTATGATCCCTTTGGGATACAGTCCTAGAAGCAATATTGCTGGGTCAAAGGGTATGCACATTTTTGTAGTCTTTTGGGCATAGTTCCAAATTGCTCTGCAGAATGGTTGGATCAGCTCACAGCTCCACCAACAATGAATTAAATGTTCCAGCTCTCCCACATCCTCTCCAATATTTATCATCTTCCTGTTTTGTCAGGTTAGTCAATCTGATAGGTGTAATGTGGTACCTCAGAGTTGTTTTTATTCACATATCTCTAATCAATAGTGATTTAGAGCATTTTTTCATATGACTACAGATAGCTTTAATCTCTTCCTCTGAAAACTGCCTGTTCATATCCTTTGACCATTTATCGATTGCAGAATGACATATTCTTGTAAATTTGACTTGAAAACATCTTTCAAAACCTCAAAGATAAATGCAAAATTGAAACAAGCCCAACAAAAATTCCTAAGAGTTTAAGGAATCAATGAACAAAAAGATTAAAAAAAAGCCTTCTAAGAAACAAGTAAGAGCAGTAGAAGAAAATATGAAGGAAGTGGTGGGTGGAGGGGCAGGAAATGAGAGCTAACCAAGAAAGTTATTAAAAGAGAATTCATGGCTAAGTAAAAGAGGTACAAAATGTTAACGAAGAAAATACACGTTAAAAATCAGAATTGTCCAAATGAAAGATGAAATAACTGAGGAAAAAAAGGTTTGATCTTCTGAGCATATCAATTTATTAAGTAATATATGTCAATTGCATAACAAATCTGGTCCAGGTCTTCTTGGCTTGGCACTAGATTCTGAATACAGAGGGAGACAGCTTTTCATGCATTAAAAGAAAACAATTAACAGGATATAAATGAGAATACAGATTAGATAAACCATTTGCTAATTGGAGGAAAGATTAGGAGCTTTCTGAGTTGGGAGGGGGAGAGTGAACAGGTACAATTCCCTAAAGTCAGAAAAAGAGATATCCCATCCCCAGTCACCATCTATATCCAATCAAAGGAACAAGGAAACAGTAATTGATTGATCAGTATGAAGCAAGGTTTTAGATAAGACATATTGATCTCACTCCTCCAATGAGGATATACTACTATATATATCTGATGTACAGTTAGGAATAAATGCACAAAAATCACAACATGCACACTAACTATACCTATGCACATGTTATCCATGTACAAAAAATGCTGGTACTAATACTCAAAGCAGATTGAAGGATATTTTTTCACTTATTTTAGTCTTTTTCTTGTTTTTTTTTCTTTTGATCTATTTCTTCTTCCACAACTGTGGTGAATATGGAAATATGTTTTACATGATAGTATATGTATAAACTACATCAAACTGCTTACCATTTTCAGAAGATAAGAGGGGAAAAAGGGAGAGAAAAATCTGGAACTCAAAATCTTGTAAAAATGAATGTCAAATTTTCTTGATATGTAATTTGGGGGAAAATAAAATACTTCTTAAAGCAAGGAGAAAAAGAAATTTGAATAGTGATCCCAAACAACTCCATGAAGCAAAAGATCACCTTTTGAATGCCAATAGTTTTGATTATGGGCAATATTTGGATAAGCAGGAAAAATTTCAGCATTCAGAAACGAAAAGGACTCTCTTAGAAGAGGTAGGTCTTCCCAGAATACAGAGAATGAGAGTTCCTATATAATCTGCCATTGTCAGATTATGTCTGGGAACCACCCTTTAGGAATAACATTGATAAGTTGATCAAAACAAGAAGATAGCAAGTGGGAATCTGAAAGGCCTTCAGTTTATGTTGTATGAGAGTAGACTGAAGGAACTATGGATGCCTAGTCTGAAAGAGAGAAAATTCAGGGGAGAAGTGACAACAATCTTCAATCCATCATATGGAAAGAGGAATTAGACTTATTCTATGAGGCAAGAGAAGAAAGAATCAGGAAAAATGGATGGAAGAGACAAAATGTTGGCTTAATGTCAGGAAAAACTTCCTAATGGTGATGACTATTAACAAGTACAGTGGATTGCCTTAAGAGGTTTCTCCTCAATTGACTTTTCCTCCATTGATGGCATTCAATGGGCCACCTTTTGTACAGTAAAACAAAGGATTGAACTAAAATTTAGTGATTGTAGTATTCTGTAATGATGATGCGAAGAGGCAGATTATAGCTCAATTTAAGGAAAAAATAAAATTAGAGCTATCCAAAAGGGAATGAGCTCTCTCCTGAAAAGGAATGAGTTCTTCCTCACTGGATGTCTTCAAGTTGAGATTGGATGGATAATCGCTGGTCACATTCTAGAGAATTTTGCTTCGAGTGTGGGTTTGGATTTGACACACTCTGAGGTTCCTTCTAGATCTGACATTCTATGAATATATTCAGTGTGTTGAGAAAATGAGATATTGAACCTTATGTAATACTGGGAGTATTTGTTGAGTGCATTCAATTCCTTCTACTCAATAATTTCTCTAGAGACAGGAAATCAGCAATAATTTCACTATTACTCTTCAGACAAGCAGCCTTAGACTAGATCTGGCCAAAAATGTGAGCATTTTTAATTCCAGTTCTGGTGCACGTTTTCTTTAGGCTAAAGAGCAACATGAGCTATGTAGATAGTCCACAGATAGGGTACCATAAAGATCCACAACAAAATGCCAACAATTCAAGACCCAAAGGATAAGTAACTATGATATATACTACCCTCATGTCCCAAGAAACACAGGGCTGCTTTTAGTTCAGGATTACAGATGTATAAATATATATATGTAGATAGATAGATAGAAATAGATATACATATAGATATTTTTATTTATATATTTATATACACACACACTTACACATACACACATATGTATAAATATGCATATATTTACATTTTTAAATAAGAAATGTTCCTATTGATAAAGACATATTTTGCATATTATTGTTGGTGTCTTCTGGAAAAAAATAGGGAAAGGAAAAATTTCTGCCAAATTTCTCAAGATCAGCATCATTGTTTTTTGCCTTTCCTTCCATATTTCATTCCCATAAGCCCACGATAGTGGTCAGCATTGACCATTCTGATATCAACATAATCCCATTCATTATCCTTTCTCACCCTCTGTGGTCTAATAACTAGAATCAATGACAAAGATTCTTTCTCAGGGTCTTTCCTCTTATTGATCTTTCCTGAATACTTCTTTCATAGATGCTGCTCTAAGATTTTAGTTACCCTTCCTCTATTTCATTCATTGCTATTCATTAATTTTGAGTCTTTTCTCTTTTTAGGAAATTTATTCTAGTGAACCCCAAGGTTCTTGATTTAATGACTTTCTAATTCTAACCTCTTGACCCTTTGCAAAAATTCACAAGTGTTTTTTGGGTCTTTGCACTAAGCAGGTGGCCCCATAGTTTCAGACCATATAACCAAATACAAGGAAATGAGAAAACTGTCTTCTTCATGGGCCTTTCAGACTATCATTCAGAGCCCATATCACTAACACAATTATTCCTGGATATAGACATAGAAAAGTGCTCCCAGGGACAAAGTCATATGCTTACAAAATGCATAGGCTCATTTCTGCCACATAAATGAGTCAAGATGTAGGCCTTTGTCTCTGAAGAAAAAACATGATGATCACTCTAACACAAAATCTCCTTGGTCTTCACCACATAAACAATGAGATTTGCAATAGGAGGAACTAATAGGTAGAGGGTTAGCCAGGAGAATGTGGACATAAGAAGCTACATGGTGACTATATCAGTGAGCCAAAAAGGAGAAGAGTGCCAGTGAATAGCTGAGTACAATAATGGTGATGTGGGCTATGCAGGTGTTGACTGCTTTGACCCTGGCCTCCTTCCCAGGAGGCCTTAGTCCTGAAGATAAGAATGTAGGAAATAGAGATGAAGGAGATATCAAACCAACACAAACTCAGGATAACAGCCAAACCATAGAACTTGTTGACTCAAATGTTATCTATAGCCAGTTTTTGATGCCATGAGTTGCTACTGTGAAATGAAATTTTAGCCTCATTTTAGTAAGGATGGGATAGGAGATGACAAGTACAGCCATCATACCTACCATTGCCACAATCCCCAGCAGGACTTGTGGGGTCAGGATAACTGTGTACCTTGGGGGCCAGTATATGACTATATAGTGATGCAATGTCATGACTACCAGGATTCCAGTTTCAAACCTTGCCAGGGAATGCACAAAAACATCTGGGTCAGAGAGACGTTAAATTCAGTCTCTTTGAGGTTGAACCAGAGGATGGCAGCAGTTTTAGAGAACAGGACAGGGAAAGTACCAATGTCATTGATGGTCAACATTACCAAGAGAAGGTATATGGGTTTGTGGAGTGATGGGTCTCTCCAGATAACAGACAAGATGGTATAGTTCCCCATAAGAGCAAGGAGGATCATGATGCAAAATGGAATCCCCATCCAGTGCTGCACACACTCCAGGCCAGAGACTCCCAATAGGGTGAAATATACAAGATTGACAAAGGTGACATTGGAATCTTTCATGTTGTACACGTCATCTGCAAAAAAAAAGAACAAAAGAATTAAATGGAGGGAAAGGAAAAAGGGTCAGAGGACAGGAGAGTAGGGGAATTCATTTGATGGGCTATCACTGAGAGGTATAGTGATACATAAGACTAAGTTATGGAGTTCTCGAGCATTGAAAGTCAAATATAGTACTTAGGGCTTACAAATTGTCTGCTTTGTTGGACATGGTAGAAAGTGACCCCTTCCCCTTATCCAGGATTAATTTAGTAACTCTGAATAGGGGAACCTTATTTTATATATCAGGAGTAGTTTTTTTTTAATTTATTTATTTTAGTTTTCAACATTCATTTCCACAAGATTTTGAGTACCAAATTTTTCCCCTTCTCTCCCCTTCCCCCAATCTGCCCTCCCTTCCATCACACCCCTCCCTTCCATTATCCACATTTTCTCTCTTTTCTTGTAGGGCAAGATAGATTTCTATACCCCATTACCTGTGTTTTTTATTTCCCAGCTGCATGCAAAAAAAAAATTCTCAACATATATTCCTAAAACTTTGAGTTCCAACTTCTCTTCCTTCCTCCTTCCCCACACATCCCCACTGTGAAGGTAAGCAATTCAATAAAGGCTATACGTGTGTAGTTATGCAAAAGACTCCATAATAGTCATGTTGTGAAAGACAAACTATATTTTCCTCCATCCTATCCTGTCCCCCATTTATTCTATTCTCTCTTTTGACCTTGTCCCTCCCCAAAAGTGTTTACTTCTAATTACTCCCTCTTCCCATTTGCCCTCCCTTCTATCATCCTCCTCACCCCACTTATCTCCTTCTCCCCTACATTCTTGCAGTGTAAGATAGATTTCCATACCAAATTGAGTGTGCATGTTATTCCCTCCTTAAGCCAAATGTGATGACAGTAAACTTCACTTTCTCCCTCTCACCTCCCCTCTTTTTCCCTCTATTGAAAAAGCTTTTTCTTGTCCCATTTATGAGAGATAATTTGCCCCATTCCATTTCTCCCTTTCTCCTACCAATATATTCCTCTTTCATCCCTTAATTTTATTTTTTTAGATATCATCCATTCCTATTCAACTCTCTCTGTGCCCTCTATCTATATGTATATAATCCCTCCAACTACCCAAATACTAAGAAAAATCTCAAGAGTTACAAATATTATTTTTCCATGTAGGAGTGTAAACAGCTCAACTTTAATAAGTCCCTTATGATTTCTCTTTCCTGTTTACCTTTTCATGCTTCTCTTGATTCATCAGGAGTGATTTTTTAAAATTATGTGTAAAAGAAATGTCTATTTTGATTCTATTAGACTATTGCCTTTTCAGAGACATGTTCTCTAAGGTGGTAGGAGGAAATGATACCTATTTTATCCAGACACCTCCACCCATTAGGATATTAAGGATTAGAACAGGGATGGGAAACCTGTGCTCCCCAGGCCACATGTGACCTTGTAAGTCCTTGGGTGTGGCCTTTTGACTGAGTCCAAGTTTTACAGAACAAGTACTTTTATTAAGTGGATTTATTCTGTGAAGCTTGGACTCAGTGACACTTGAGGACCTAGAGGGCTACATGGGGCCTCAAGGCCATAGGTTTCCCACTCCTGAATTAGAATATAAGCTCCTAGAGGGAAGAGACAATTGTGATTTTAGTTTTACATTCTTTGTGAATAGAACAATGCCTTACACATAATAGGTATTTAAAAATACTTGTAAAATAAAAATTTTACAAGAAAATCATCCTAAGTTATCCAAATGTTTGCTTGAGAGGCCATCTAGCCTGTATCCAAATCTTAGCTGTGTAATTCAGTCAATTATATGGCTCTGTCCCTGTGGGCTATAGCCTACTTTAGTTAGGCCAATTGCTCAGTTCTGGTGCTTCTAGTTGACAATAATGAAGTACTTGCCTTATCATCAGATGTCCAGCCGCACTGCCCAATTCCCTCTATACTTACTCTTTAGTCTGCCACATCTGTACACTTACCCCTCTTTACCCACTAAGAATGAGTCCACCTTAGGTCTGATTAAATCACTGATGAGTTCTTGTACTTATCTGTCATATCATCAGAAATCCCAGCCATAACCTCTTTACCTACTAGCATCCACTCTTCCCAACTCTACTTCCCCCTGTCTTCCACTACTTCCTTTAGTGTGTTTTCTTCCTTCATTAGAATTCAGGCTCTTTGAGTGTAAGGACTATCTTGTTTTCTTGGTTTTGTATCTCCAGTACTTAACATAGATCCGGTTCATGTTTATCCAGTTGTTTTAAGGAGGGGACACTGGCCAAAGTGGTATCCTACAGTGGAAATTCAGACAATGGGGTTAGGGAAATGTTAAAGTCAGGGCAATTTTTTTGATGTTTATCAAATTCTGCCCTTAGGGAGTGTGATCTCTGGCTCCTCAGTTTCCAAAGTGGATATTATTCACCTCCAATGTGCTCACCTATCCACCCACAGCAACAATCCTATCCACCTCCATTTGTTCCATGCTTCTTCATAGAGAGCCCTCAACATATTGATAAATGTCCTCCTCTCCTTTTGCCCTTCCCAGTACATACAAACAACACTCATTAACATACAATATACATAGAGACACACATAGCAATATCATCACTCACAAATGTCTACACTCAGGCACACACAAGGAAGCACACATGTAGGCTTGTTGACATAATCACATGCAAATAGATATCCAATTGTGCTCTTCCTATAAACAAGGAAGTCCTTCTCCTCAGACCTTTTGCCCTCATATCCTCCCAGTCCTACCTATCCCAATTCCACCCCAGTATGGCTTGGAGTCACCTTACACCTTCAGCTTGTGGAAGGCAAAGAGAAGGAAGGACAGAGTGACAACACGATGTCCCACTCCTCTTACAGTGAAGAAACATTTTTTTACCTCACTCCAACACACAATATTGCAAGTTATCATGTTGCCCTCCTCCGAACACTCTATTTTTCCATACCTTTTCTAAACTTCAGCTTCCAAAATTAAACACAAAACTTCAGATATGAAGTGACTAGGGCAGGCTGCAAATGGACCATCATCTCTGTAATCCTAAACACTATGCCCTTCAATGCATCTTGAGTGCATTAGCTCTCTTGGATGTCTAACTGGATCATTGGATCATAAATTTAAATTCAGAAGGGAGGTGAGAGGTCAATCAAATCCAATCCCCTCATTTTGCTGTCGAGGGATTAGGTTGAAATAGAAAGTAAATGTCAATGGTAAGATTCACATGGAGTCAGGTCTTTCTGATTCCAAGTCAAACATTTTACCCACCAAACCACGCTAGATAGCATAATGAAGAAAACACCAGATAGGGAGTGAACAATACCTAAGTTTAAAGTTTGTCTCAGACGCTTATCAGCTGTGTGGCCTTGAGTAAGTTACTTCACTTTTCTCAGCCTCACTTTCCTCATTTGAAAAACAGGAATGCTACAAACATACCTAACAGTTCTGTTGTCAAAATTAAATGTGATTAAATGATTTACAAAATTTTAAAGCACTATTTAAGTATTATTATATCAAAAATTCAAAATTCCAGTCATCTCAAGAGAAAGCCTCATTAAACTTGAGAAAACCTGTAATTTTGTAACTTTCTCAGGGTAACTTTTACTTCCCCATTAATTTCCTTCTGGTTGCTTAGAATAAAACCTTAGAGCAGGGATGGGGAACCTGAAGCCTTGAGGTCACATGTGGCCCTTTAGATCCTCAAGTGAGACCCTTTGACTGAATCCAAACTGTTTCCCCACCCCTGCCTTAGAGAGTCCTAAAGGGCTATGTGGTTTGTTTTTCATTTCTGTTTTCAGAATGGTTTTTTTCAGCTAGGTTTTTTTTTTCAGCTAGAATAATGAAGGTTGTCCCATTCTACAAGGGACCTTGGAGAAGAGAAAAAGAGATGGTAACAGAAAAAAAAATAGTTGATAAATAAGACATAGGATCCTGGAATGGGTTTCCAAAATCTTAGGTTCAGGGCTATATTGGAGCACACTATTACTGACTTGGGAGTGCTGAATTTTAAATTCTCCATGTTTACACCTAAGAAACAAATGAATGTAATATATCGGTACTTGGTTTATTATTTTGTTGAATTTTGAATATAATAAAATAATAGCACATTAATAATGCAGATTAAGCTTTAAAATGTGTCACATAATTTTTTCAGAAAGCCAATTTTTAAATATTTACCAGTACAATCTTGTCTAGGTTCCATTTACTTCCTGTGTCTTTGTGAAAGTCACATCATCTCTCTGGTTCTCAGCCGACTCATTCAAAAAATGAAACAGTTTAGCTGGAAAATTTCAAAGTTCCCTCTCCTTTCCAACTCTTAGGAAACAGTGATCTGAGCTGCCCTCCTGCTCAAAAGTGGTCCTAAAAAGTTACGTAAGGGCAAAATGATTTCATCACCATCTGGCTCCAAACAAATATATAAACCCAATTCCTACCAGTCGTTTGGATGCCTCCAATGTATCCTTTTCACCCATTTCTTCTAAATTTCCATACTATTAGTCCCTCTGAATACATATCAACCTTTATCTTCTTCAAATTTTCTCCCTCCTTCTTCCCTAATGCTTGAAATAAGGCAAGAAATCCTTCAAAAGTCCCTAGTACATTCACCATCATCCTTGTAGAACACAACCATGCAGAGTTATAGAGGAGATTTCAGGGTGGGGAGCAAAGGAGCAAGTAAGAGAAATAAGGGTAAGTCAGCATGTGCTTTTAGAGAGGGACAATAGAGTGAGAAGGCAAAAAAAGGTAGTAGTTCTGTGTGAACTGGGTGAGTTAGGATGCTAGGAACTCAGTGAAGAATAGTAAGTGGATAAGTAAGGAAGGCTCAGTTTGAGACTTTGAGACTGGGTAAAGACAGGAGTTGAAATGGTGGGTGAACTGTATAGGCATAAAGAAATAAGAAAAGAATAGTGGGCAAGTGGAAGGATTCAGTAAGGGTTGGAAAGTGAATAGGCAAATATCAGAAGGTGAGCTTAAGGTTTCAGTAAGGAATGGAGAATAAATCAAGGGTCAGAGACAGTAGATTTGAGGGTATATGTGTGTCTCACTGAAGATGGATGTGTAGTCATTTTTGAAAGACTAGGGGAAGGGCATAATTTGGGGAAAGAGGAGAACCAATGAATTTTTTGTTAAATTGTGTCCAGTGACAGTAACACATCACAAACCCAGATTTTCAAGAATCTATATTTTTTCCTTATAAAAATTGGGAAATTTTCACATTTATAGGTCTATATCATCACTTCCATTCTTTATAATTTCTCAAATAGCAACAATGGTAATTCACCTATTTTGCTTGGCCCCACAACCCCAAACTAATTATAATGAGTGAGCATTACAGACTTTGACATAACATAATGAAAAACTTCCTAACAGAGCTCTCCAAAAGGAAAATAAGAGGGGGAAGGAGCCAAGATGGCAGAGTAGAAAGATTCACATATGTGCTAGCTCTGAACCCACAGCTCATGGATTTCCTGTAAAAAGAACTCCCAACAAATTCTGGAGCAGTAGAAGCCACGCAGCAATACAGTGAAGGAGATTTCCGTTCCAGAGAGCCCTGAAAAACTGATCCCAAAGGTCCATTGCGCACCAGACAGCAGTGGAGCCCAGCCCTTTCCTGGCCACGCAGCACCGAGAGGAACAGATCCAAGCAGGCTTCAGGGACGGAATCTCTGGTGGCTGGGAAGGTCCCTCCACCCACAGATGCACAGGTCAGTGAGAGAGACTTCTAGGCTGGCTGAGAGGGGAGCAGGGTGTATCCACAACTCAGGCCCACTTGGGAGGAAGTGGCAGAGGCAGCAGGTGGCCAGAGGCTCCCAGAACAGGCAGGACCTTGGGTCCATTACTGAAGATCTCCACATAAACCCCCTGAGGGAACTGAGCCTGGGAGCCCCACCTGAGCACCAGTACTTAAGCCCACATTGAATAACAACTGGACCTGCCCCTGAAAGCCCTGAGATTGGGGAGCAGCATTTGAATCTCAGACCTCAAGCACTAGCTGGGCAGATCTGGGCAGGGGTGGAGAAGAATCTCAGAAGTCAAGTAACTGGCTGGGAAAATGCCTAGAAAAGGTAAAAAATAATTAGACCTTAGAAGGTTACTTTCTTTGTGACCAGATGATTCCCCCTTCCTTTCTGATGAGGAAGAACAACGCTTACCATCAGGTAAAGACATAGGAGCTAAGGCCTCTGTATCCCAAACATCTGAAATAGATATCCAATGAGCTCAGGCCATGGAAGAGCTCAAAAAGGATTTTGAAAGTCAAGTTAGACAGGTGGAGGAAAAACTGGGAAGAGAAATGAGAGAGATGCGAGAAAAGCATGAAAAACAGGTCAATACCTTGATAAAGGAGACCCAAAAAAATGCTGAAGAAAATAACACCTTGAAAAATAGGCTAACTCAATTGGCAAAAGAGGTTCAAAAAGCCAATGAAGAGAAAAATGCTTTAAAAAGCAGAATTAGTCAAGTAAACAGTAAAGAGAAGTCATAAGGGACTTACCAAAGTTGAACTGTTTTCATTCCTACATGGAAAGACAATATTTGTAACTCTTGAAACTTTTCAGTATCTGGGTAGTTCATGGGATTACCCACACACACACACACACACGTACACATGTGCACATGTGCACACACGTACACACATGCATGCACACACAGAGACAGAGAGCACAGAGTGAATTGAATAGGATGGGATAATATCTTAAAAGAAATCAAGGTAAATGGTGAGAGAGAAATGTAGTGGGAGGAGAAAGCATGAAATGGAATGGGGTAAATTATCTCTTATAGAAGAGGCAAGCAGGAGACTTTTGAGTGGAGGGGAAAAGAGGAGAGCTGAGAGAAAAAAACATAAAGTTTACTCTCATCACATTCGACTAAAGGAAAGAATAAAATGCACACTCATTTTGGTATGAAAACCTATCTTACAATACAGGAAAGTGGGGGAGAAGGAGATAAGCAGGGTGGGGGGATGATGGAAGGTAGGGCAATGGGAGGAGGGAGCAATTTGAAGTCAACACTCTTGGGGAGGGACAGGATCAAAGGAGAGATTAGAAACAATGGGGGGCAGGATAAGATGGAGGGAAATATAGTTAGTCTTACACAACACAACTATTATGGAAGTCATTTGCAAAACTACACAGATATGGCCTATATTGAATTGCCTGCCTTCCCAAAGAGAATG
>CM053771.1:72154239-72189575 GCA_028658325.1 Potorous gilbertii | reverse complement strand
GTCATTTGCAAAACTACACAGATATGGCCTATATTGAATTGCCTGCCTTCCCAAAGAGAATGGGTGGGGAGGGAGGGATGGGGAGAAGTTGGAACTCAAAGTTTTAGGAACAACTGTTGAGTATTGTTCTTGCTACTAGGAAATAAGAAATACAGGTAATGGGGAATAGAAAGTTATCTGGCCCTACAGGACAAAAGAGAAGATGGGGACAAGAGAAGGGAGAGATGATAGAAGAGAGGGCAGATTGGTGATACGGGAAATTAGAATGCTCGGTGTATTGGGGTGAGGGGAGGGGACAAATAGAGAGAAAATTTGGAATCCAAAATTTTGTGAAAATGAATGTAAAAATTTAAATAAATAAATTTATATTAAAAGAAAGAAAAATAAAAGAAAAGAAGAGCCCTCCAGATTGTCCCTGAAGATTTGACACATAGGTCATATGAACATTTATCGGAGATGGTGTAAAGGGTCTTCATGCTTAGCCATGGGTTGGACTAGATAGTGTCTGGGGTCCTTCGAGTTTGAAGATTCCATTCTAAGTCATGTCAGGCAAGTTCATTTTTTATTTTGATGGGAGGTCCTCAGAATGCAAGAGACAATGTATACTTTGGTTTCACTAAGACATAATGACAAAATCTTGCATGGTGTCTTTTTGGACAAGATTAAGAAGTGTCTAAATAATCATGAAGGTAGGAGGATTTGAAATATAATAACTGTTGAACAGCTGCACCAATGGTTTGGCATTGGGACATTATTGATCAATAAAGATGGCTATAGTGATATAGCCACACACCACTGTCCTAGGCGCTGTTTCAGATTATCAATTGAATTGGAAAAAGGTGTAAATGCTATCTCATCAAATGCACAGATGACACTAAACTAGAAAGAATATCTTATATATTGGATGAGAGTCAAGGTCCACAAATATCTTTATTGTTTAGATTTATGAGTCAAACATGAAAATATTAAATTTAATAAAGATTAAATGTCAAGGCCTGATCTTGAGCTCAAAAAATTAACTGCAAAAGTACAGAATGAGAAAGACATGGCTAGACAGAAGTTGGGGGTTTTGTTTGAATGCAAATAATATAAATTAAAGGTATGTGTTAGTAGCCAACAAATACTGTTATAGCTTATGATTATAACAGAAGTATGTGTTCAACTTAAGGAACATACATCTTTTTCAGATTACATATAGAATGCTGCATGAAGTCCTGGTCATTGCATTTTAAGAGAGACATCATAATATTTTCTCTTACTCATATTAACCAAGTTTCACATACTCATGACGTCTATCCCTTTGACTCATTACCATCATATAAGCCCATTTCCTCCTCTCTGTACTTACACTCACAGCCAGTATTCATCTTTTTTACTCCACCCTAGGTTCCCCTAACTCTCTGATTCTCCATCATTTCTAACAAGTGTACCCTCATCTCTGGGTGATTCTCACTATCCATTTCCTCTACTTCTGCTACTGGGATACTAATTATCAACAGAAAAAAATCTTAGAAGAATGTGGGTTTTTTATCCACTAGAAATTTTGAGGATATGTTTTTAGTTTTAATGACTATAAGACACAACATGGTATAAGAAACCAGAGTAATAAATATTTAACCAACCATTATAATTGACTGGTGGTGCTAAGCTTATTTGTATCAACTAATTTTACTCCCAACTCAGTCTAGTGGTGGTTCCAGCCCCTCAGGTCACAAAATGGAATCTTTGACTGGATGCCATGACTTTTTTCAACAATTCTACCAGACTCCCCCTCTTTTCCCAGGACTCTTTGAGTGGGTCTTGACTTCACCTGCCTTTCAGTTCAACTGAACTAGCTCATTAGGTTATAAGAATTATGCCATCAGCCAATCATTAAGGCATATAACTAGCTCTGCCCTAGTACTGGCTTTCCATGTTAAACTCTTTTAACCAATTAGTTAAAACTGTCAATTCCACCTCAATAATAATTATGTCATACCTGATTTCTATTTTTATCACTGCCCTAGTACAGGCCCTCATTATTACCCAACAGGACAACTGCAATTGCCTCCTCACAGAATTTCCTGCCATATTGTTGCCAAATTGACTTTCTTATGCATGGATCTCACCTCTGCTTAGCAATAATGTGTGACTTGCTATTACCTACTAAACAAAATTCAAATTTCCTTATCTGACATTAATGATCCTCCACAATCTAAAAAATATCTGCCAGTCAAAATGTAGGTACATAGGGCAGCAGGAGGAAATCAGAAATGGGGGCTGGCCTAGAGCTTGCTGTGTCCCCTAAGGGTGAGATGCCTACCCCTTCACTGTCTCTGCTAGAACCTCAGCTTGAATGGATTTTATAGAGTATCTTGGAGAAGAGAGGGATGAACCTCCAGTGAATTTAGACATAAGGCAAGGGCCCTCCCTCCATCCCTCTATGGAAGAACCAAGAACCACTAACTGGCTAAGCCATGGACCTTGGGTGGCAGAGCTTGGAGGATATGGCCTTGCACATTTAATTACAAGTATAAGAAGATTTAAGGCTCTAGCTACAGTTAATCTGACTTTCTATAGGAGACAACATGGACACTTGTGGAATGGGATACTTAGGGAAACAAGAGACAGTGATCATTTTAACAATTACTTAATAATCTATTTTATTAAAATGAACCATTCAAATAAATGATTCCTGGCTAACTAGTAGCAATAACAGTCTGACTTCAGGGAGGAGGAACAGGGTTGTGGATAATGGCAGGATGCCCTGGAGTATCAAGAGAAGAAGAAGGAGGCCACAGTCCATGGACCAAAAGGACTTTACACACTTCACTAGAAGCTCAGAATAGATGAACTTGGAAAATATCCTTAAAAGCAATAGAGGCATGGCTGTTAGTCACCCAAAAGACTGTGACCTTTGCCACCATCCCCATTATATTGGCTTTAAAGTAGCAAATATATGGACTGCTCCACACTCCTAGTAAGTTTCAAGTTGCAAAATTGGCTGCAGTAAACCTGGAGATGAGAAGAAGGTACAGTTTTGGCTAGTCTTCTCAGATCTTCCTTTAATGAATATAGGCCAGAAACTGTGACTGTGACTACCAACCTGTCTTCTCTATGATTCCTATTTCAAATTAGGTGATATACAGATTGTTGCACATCTCCTACCTCCTTGGTGCCAGGTCAGAATGGGAAAAGACTGATCTCTTACCCCTATTGAAAATGGTAGAGGGATTTCTGTCTCTGGGAGTACCTAAATACAGAGTCAATAGCTTCTCAATCTGAGTAACATTACCTTTCCCCACCCCTGATCTCAATCCCAACGATCATATCTTTATGACTTCATCCCTAGGCCACACATTCTCCATCATTTTCTCTCACCAACCCTCTTTCCATTTGAAATTTCAAGAATCTATGGTGAAATGGGGGAAAAGAGGATCATAGGGACTTTAGTGAATTAAGACATTTGTGTGGACAAATATTTTCCAGAGCTCTTGGAATTCTGTTTGCTTTACCCTTGGAGAAATTACCCTTGGAGAAATCACCCTTGGAGAAACATATCTGCATGTTCCTGGGCAAATCACTTAACCTCTTGGATTTCTTCATCTGTACAATGAGGGGACTGAAATTGATGACCTCTTAGTTCAGTCTCCAACTATACAACATTGTGATCTATGACAGCAATTGCTCTGAAAAAGATCTTGTGGTTTGAGTGTACTGCAAGCTCAATATGACTCAGCAAAGTGATGTAGCAGTCCAAGAAAACACTAATGCAATCTTGGACTGCATTGAGAGATATGACTATCAGGAATAGAAGATCATTCCTATGCAATCTTTGCTTATCAGACTTCATCCAGAGTGTTGTGTTCAATTATGAGCACCAACATTTAATAAGGATTTTGAAAAACTGGAGAGCAATCAGTATAGTAAAGGGTCTTAAGTGTTTGTCAAATGAAGAACAGCTGAAGCAATTGGGTGTGTCTATCCTGGAAGACTCAGGAGAAATACGATAGTTATCTTTATTTAAAGGGTTGTTGTGTGAAAAAAAGGAGTAGACTTGTTCTGTTTGCCCCAAGAGAACAAACTAGAAGCAATGGGGAGAAGTTACAAAGAGATAACACAGTCTGGAAAAAATTGTCCAAAATTAAAAACATCCAAAAATAAGATAGACTGCTCCACCAGTTGGTAGGTTCTCCATCCTTGCAGGTCTTAATGCAGAAGCTAGATGACCTCTTATCAGGTAGGGATTAAATTCATGTACAGGTTATGCAAGATAACTAGATGACTACTAAGGTCCCTTTCAGCTTCTGATTATTAAATTCGGAGATTCTGAGGGTTGCCCGTATATTTTAAGAGTTGTTGGTAAAAACTAAGGAATGTAAATTCAAGTTTCCTAACATATCAAATGACAAATGTGCTAACTCTGAGAATGGAATCCCAAGTTGCTTTGGCTGTTCATCCAGATCTAATCCTTCCAAGAGCTGGTGAAAAGCTAGAAAACAAACATTACATTTCACTGTTCTTATTTGTTAGGGTACTTGTAATGAAATGTTCTTTCCCATACTCTTGGTGGGGATTATTTGGGAGTTATAACTAAGCACTGTCTTGTAATGGTCTTTGGGTAAAATCATTCCCTGGTTGAGAGATAAAAGGCATGATTCATCTATCTGAATTTAGAGAAGATGTTGGGATATTTGTGACATGCTTTACTGGAGATGGTACATGCCCATGACCCATATTGGCAGCTACTGAAAGTGTGGAACCCGAGAGTAAGTGAAAGTAATCAAACAGGATACTTTGAGTGCTTGAAGTCAGACTACAACCTACGCTTCAGCTAAGCCAGACTACTTGTTGGACATTTCCAACTGAATATCTCTTAGAAATCTCAAACTTAATGTGTATAAAAGATAACTATTGTTCCTCAAAAACATACTCCACTTCTAAATTTGTTTATTTCTATTTCAGGTATCATCATCCTTTTAGTCATCTAATTGTGAAGCCTCAGAGTCATCCTGAACTCTAAAATTCTACACACACACACATACATGCACACAAGAAGTTACCAATTCTTGTCAATTCTACCTACACATCTCTACACATCTATCCCCTTCTCTCTCTGTTCGCACCACAACCACTCTAGTTCAGTCCTCATTGCCACATTCATGGACTACTGCAATAACTTCATTTGTCAATCCATTCCCTACACAGCTGCCAAAATGGGATGACTAAAGCACAGCATTGAACATGTCTCTCACCTGTTGCCTCTAGGATTTCTAGTGGCTCCCTATTGCCTCTAGGATCAAATATGAACTTTTTAGTCATTGAAGTCTTTCACAATCTGGTTAAAACCTCACTTTCTAGACTTATTATATTTAATGAATGCATGTTGATTTATTGGACCTTGCCTTGAGTTACACTGTACCCTATGCCTGGAATCTCCTCCTCGTTTACTGAATTCCTATCCATCCTTTAGGAGCATCTAGGTGGTGCAATAGAAAGAATACTGAGCCTGGGATCAGGAAGAGTCATCTTCATGAGTTCAAATCTGGCCTCAGATACTATGTGTGACTCTGGGCAAGTCACTTCACTCTGTTTGCTTCAATTCCTCATCTGCAAAATGAGCCAGAGAAGGAAATGCAAACCATTCCAGTATCTTTGCCAAGAAAACCTCAAATTGGGTCATGAAGAGTCAGAAATGACTGAAAAATTACTCAACAACAGCAAATCCTTCCCTTAAAAACCAAATCAGATTCTCCTTCCTCTAGACGACTTTCTCTGACCTCCCCATTTAGTGATGACAGGCTTCACATTGTGCATTGTTCTGTCATTCTCTAATGCACTTAACATCTCATATTGTGTGCTTTTTGTTGTCCTTATTCCCATTCTAGACTGACAGTTCCGTGAGGAAAAAGATATCAAAACTTTGTACTACCCACTACCCTCCCCATCATCAAATGATGACCCACACTTCCTTCCTCCACAGAAGGTGTTCGATAAGCGTTTATGCTGTCCATGGTGTTGAGAGCCTGTGTTTCCCTGGAGAGCCCAAGATGTGCTATAAAAGAAGCAACCAGAAGCAGTGACAGCATCTCTGAACTGTTGAATGAAGTCAGGAATGGAAACTTGAGGCACTTGGGAGAGAATCATTAGAGAATTATGGAGGATCAATTTTGAGTCAGACCATCTCTATTGAACTGGACTCTAATTGGTACCAAGAGCTCAGTCCCTAGGAATTAAGATAAGATTCCTTCTCCTTTTCTAATAAGTCCAAACTCATCAGATAGTCAAATCTGGATATTAATGACTATTCCTTGGTGTGAGGACAACCCTATACCTTCTCACTGTAAGTAACTCCTAGAAGGCTGACTTGAAGAATGTTTTCTTTCTATGTTCTCTGTCTGTCTCTCTCTTTCATTCTCAGTCTTTAACTTCTTTAGCTTTCTCACCTCCCCTTAAACTACATCTTTTTTCTCTTAACCTCTGAGCCCCTTCACTCTTAGGTGGAAAAGGGTCATTGGAAAGGGAATAGTATTCATCTCTTTGGCCACAAGGGTAACAAGATTCTTAGTCAGAGAGATATTGCTGATAATAACTTGTAGTTTCTAGAATATGGATTTCTTAACCTAAGGGACCAAACCCCCCAAGATATATTTTTGGGATCTGAGAACTTGGATGTGGAAATATACATCTTTTTCACTAACTTCTAACTGAAATTTAGCATTTCCTTCTATTATGATTTTTTAAAATATATTCTAAGAAGTTGTCCATAGACTTTGCCAGGCTGCCAGTGATGTCTATGAAACAAAAAAGATTAATAACCTCTGTTCTGGAATCATAGATCTATATACACACCTAAGAACCCCAGAGTCAAGAAATATCTAGAAAAATCATCAGGAGCAGTCACCTATCTTCTAGCAAATGAAAGTCTAAACCTTTCGGGAGCAGACAACCACCCTTTTCTTTCCTTCAGGAACCTCCTCCAGATTTTTCTTCTTTCCAAATTAAGTAGGTTCTTCCTGATATCTAGCTACCATATCCCCAGATTCAAATAAAGTCAGTATATATCTACGAAGCCCCAGTTATGTGAAAGGCAATATATTTGATACTGGTTATACGGAAATGAAATAAGACATAGAACCTGTTATCAAAGACCTTGCAATCCAATAGGAGAAAAGACAAGGATCTAAATAGTTTCTTCATATAAGTGATGAGGGCAAAGAGGTGCCCACTATGCTAGGAAATAATTGAAGAAAGATTGCCATCCCCAGCATGTAGCTAGGCAGCAATTATAGTTCAGAGAAGGCTTCCTGGTGGCAACTGAATAGGGTTTTAAAGGAGGGAAAGTCTGTCAACTCAGCTGAGAAAAATGTCTTTCGTAGTTTGGAAGACAATAACAAATAGCCCTTCAGCCTTCTCTTTGTTCATACTGTAATCTTTCCTACAAAATCTTTTCTGTTCATTTCTTCTTTACTCATTTAGACTCCCTCCAGTGTCCAGAGAAGAACTGAATGCCATGCGCAGACATGAATGACTTGGACAAAAGCAACATGCCCTTCACCTTCAGTCCTGGCACTATCTGATGTTCCAGACAGACTTTTTTTTACATCCCCTTCCCTCTCAGAAAAATAATAAGAAAGTATCTTGAGCTATGATTCCTGTTCCCAGAGCCGTGAATAGCTCTCACCTCAAGATCTCGGAGTTCATCCTAATGGGGTTCCCAGGCATCCACAAATGGCAGCACTGGCTTTCTCTCCCCCTGCTACTGCTCTACCTCTTAGCCCTCAGTGCCAATTTCCTCATCCTGATAACTATATGGAAGGATCTGACTTTGCACAAACCCATGTACAAGTTCCTGAGCATTCTCTCTTTAGTGGATGTGGGCCTGGCCACCACCATCATGCCCAAGATCCTAGCCATCTTTTGGTTCAATGCCAAGATTATCAGCCTCCCTGAGTGTTTTACTCAGATATATGCTATTCACTGGTTTGTGAGCATGGAGTCAGGCATTTTCCTCTGCATGGCTTTTGACAGGTATGTGGCTATTTGTCACCCTCTTTATTACCCTTCTCTTGTCACAGATACCTTCATCTTCAAAGCTGCATTGTCTATGATGATCAGAAATAGCCTACTGGTGTTGCCAGTGCCTGTGCTAGCTGCCATGAGACATTATTGCTCTGGAAATAAGATTGAACATTGCTTGTGCTCTAACTTGGGGGTCATTAGCCTGGCCTGTGATGATATCACAGTCAACAGATTTTACCAGCTGGTCCTGGCTTGGGTCATGATTGGAAGTGATATGGCCCTGGTCTTTTCCTCCTATATCCTGATCCTACGCTCGGTGCTGAAGCTGAATTCCATTGAAGCCGTTTCAAAGGCCCTCAGTACATGCAGCTCCCACCTCATCCTCATCCTCTTCTTCTACACAGCTATCATTGTGGTGTCTGTCACACACTTGGCAGGGAGGAAGTTTCCCCTCATCCCTGTGCTCTTCAATGTACTACATAATGTCATCCCCCCAGCCCTCAACCCTATGGTATATGCTTTCAGAACCCAGGAGCTCAGGCTGGGCTTCCAGAAGGTACTTGGGCAAGGTGGCAAAATGTCCAGAAAGTAGCTCCCATTTGTGAACCTCCTGAGTTGAGGCCTGAGGCGGGGGGGGGGGGGCGGTTCATTTGCTCAAATCAGAGTCCTTGGTTCTAAATGGTGAATGATTCTTTACAAGACATACAAGGGATTACAGTGGTAATGGTGGTGGGTATAATAGATGAAGGGGTTAAATGATTTGGTCCTCTTTTCTTCAGTCCTACCACTTGGTTAGCTAGTGACGAGAGATGATTGACAGGTCTAGCAATGCAAATGATTCCCTTAGGGATGCTATTTATGAAAGGAAGCTGGAGCCCTGTTTTATTTTTGCTAACTCTCTTTGTCAAAGCACAACCTCAAATATTTGCAAAGGAGAGCTCAGCCTGAGTTCTCTACTCCAAGCAGCTGTACAGTTTTATAGAATTTTATAATTAATTAATAGATTGATCAACAAACATGCATTAGGTGCCTGCTATGTGCCAGGCTTTATGCTAGATACTGGAAAAATAAAGACAAAAATAAAATAATCCTTGCCCACAAGGGGCTTATATTCTATAAGAAGAAGAAATATATTTTTTCTTTAGTGTATAGGTGAGATTAGATGGCTATTGAGGTACTTTCCAACTCTTGAGTTCTGTGATTCTATGTACATATATATATATATATATATATATATATATATGTGTGTGTGTGTGTGTGTGTGTGTGTGTGTGTGTGTGTGTGTGTGTGTGTGTGGACATAGTATATATAAAACATATGTTAAGCAAATAACACATAAATTTAAGTCAGTGGCAGAATGGGAGGCACTAGCAGCAGAGGGGACCAGAAAATACTTATGTAGAGGGTAGAGTTCACACTGAACTTGGGAGGAAAAGAGCAAAAATAATGATGCGGAAAATGCAGCGCATTCCTTGGGTAGGAGGTTGACCTGTGCAAAGGAACAGAGACGGGAGATGGAATGTCTTATGTGGGAGGACAGCAAGCAAGCTAATTTGAATTACAGAGTGTTCTGGAAGAAGTCTGGAACATAGGCTGGAGACAGAGTGAGAGGGAACCATTCTGTGATTTTTTTTCAATCAACACCAAACAACCACTTTGCTCAAATTTCCAGTCTTCCTGCAGAGGGAACTCATAGGTTATCAGTAACCAAATACTTCTTTAGAGGGAAAATTCTCTGTGTTGCAGTCTGGTAATCATCAACTCTGAAGTCCTGAGAACTGGTTCAAGCAGGGGAGTTAAATGCCAAACCACTCACTAAACAGTTTTCCTATGTAAACCCTTTAGTCAAACAACAGTGTCTATTATACATCAGGTATTGTGCTAAGTGCGGGGGGCATGATGAAAGCGAAAAACAGGCCTTGCTCTCAGAGAGGTCATAGTCTAATTGAGAAGATAAGAAAACAGCTATGGACAAATAAAATAAGAATTAACAAAACTTAATAAGAGAAAAGCACTAGGACTAAGTGGAATTGAGAAAGGCATTTTGGAGAAGGCAGTATTTGAGCTGTAACTTGAGAGAAGCCAGGGAGGACAAGCTTGGCCATAACAACTTTGGGAAACCATAGTATAGTGGGAAAAGCAGTGAACCTGAAGTCAGGAGGCTTCGGTTTGAACACCATCTCTGATATTTATTTACTATGTGGGAGAACACAAGCAAGTCACTGAATTTCTCTAAGCCTTATGATTCTTGGACTACCTGCTTCACAGGGTAGCTGTGCAGAAAGTGTTTTGTAAATCTTAGTCATATACAAATGTAACTTGACATTATTAAGGAGAATTGATGTAACAGATTCCCTTCAGATTCCCTATTTTTCCCAACAAAAGTTGCTGCTATTTGTGATGAATAATCCAATAAATAAATATTCTCTGGTCTGACTCAGATAAGTCATTCTCTATGATGAAACCCAATTATAGGTCACCTGCAAAGCACTTCTCTGATCTTGGGTTCTTAATACACAGTACTTTGTCTTCAATTCTTAGTGCCACCATAATTCAAATTCAATTGGAGGATTTGAAAGGGTAGAAAGCAAGAAAGTCAATAACTGGAATCCTTGAAAGTTGAGTCAATTCTCTGTCTAGCTAAGAAGTGAAATTTTTCATAATGAGGAGGTGGTGATGTGGGTATCACAGGACATAGATAAAACAAGGTTTGTCAGAATAATGAAAAATAGATTGGTAGTGAGAAAAACCCTGTGAAATTCTGTCAAAAATACATCAGACACAAGAAAGGGAACCATTCCATGATTTTTTTTCAATCAACACCAAGCAACCACTTTGCTCAAATTTCCAGTCTTCCTGCAGAGGCAACTCATAGGTTATCAATAACTCAAATACTTCTTTAGAGGGAAAATTCTCTGTGTTGCACTCTGGTAATCATCAACTCTGAAATCCTAAGAACTGGTTCAATTTGGGGGAGAAAAAAGGTAAAAAAAGAGATTGCCCTTAACCTACACTCATCAGCTTTATTCTTTTCCACTAACTCTGGCTACACAAAAGACTATCCTAAATTTTAAAAATAACAAGTAAATTATTTTTCCATATAGTAAACTGAAATTAGAGAAATTCTGCATATTAGGATCATGTTTAAAATGCACAAAAGTGAATGAACTCTTCAGCGGGGAGTGAAAAAATAGCTCAAACAAGAGGGAGTCTAATCTTACCCAAGTAGGACAAGACTGGTAGAATAGATTAGATTCTATCAGTCTCTTTCAACTATCAAGTTGAAAATAAATCAGGGGCTAGCTGAAGAAATCTTTCCCTATATATTTGCTGGTTCTTGCTCCACATGTGTTTCCTGAAAGATATCTGGAACTATATGTGCCTCTCCCACAAGGAGCTCTGGAACCCACTCAGTCCCTTACAAAGAAAAAGACTGCATGATAATTCTGAGAAGTATGGAGTAGTTAGGAAAATCCCTATCAGGCAGTTCAATCTTCTCAGTGAAACAAAATACCAAATTATGTGATGTCTTATGTATAGGGTACAGTTCTTTATAATTTTTCCTGTATCCTAACTGCTTTCCACCTTACATCCACTCATAGGTCCCATCCCTTATTGTTCTAACTTATTCCTTGCTCCTCCCCACTTAACACCCCCAACTCACTTGACCCATTCATTCATCTCTCAATGTATTTTCTCCCAGATTTCCACCTCTTTTGAAACTAGCAGGACATGGGAACAGAAGGAGAATGAAATGTATGGTTGGTCAAGGTTGGAGTTGGGGTGTCCATATGAGTAGATTGGATTCTCTTTAGGCAAACAAGATATTTTTCAAGGGACAACTATATAAGGGAAATTTTCCTGACTATTAGAGCTATGCAGAAGTGTAATTGAGGGCAAATTCAGGAGACAATAGTTTTCTGTTCACTGTGGGTGTTCAAGATGAGGCTGGATGGCCATTTATGCCTTCCTGCCCATATGGACTTAGTGAGCTTCAGAGGTCCCATCAGCTCTAACATTCTGTGATTCTATAACCTGGGTAAAGGAGAGCTGCTCTAGAGGCCCTCTTTCTAAGAAGACTGAACAGTATCACAGAATTTCAAAGTCAAAAGAGACCTCAGCTGCCAAGTCCAACTCATATCTGAAAAAGAATCTCTTCTAGAGCATCCCCGACAAGTGATCATATAATCTTTGCTTAAAGATCTCCATTGTGGCAGAACCTACCCCATTAGATTATAAGATCCTTGAGGGCAGCAACTATCTTTCTTTTCTGTAATTGTATCCTCAGCACTTAGCACAGTGCTTGGCACATAAGAAGTACTTAATAAATGTTTATTGTCGGACTGATTATTAACTAAAGAGATGGGAGATCACAGGGGTGGTGGTCCTTAAAACAGGTGAATAAGGGTGAATATGAGAAGAATTATAACCGTAATTTTAATGTGTCACACATATAATACTTAAAGATTTATATAAAAAAAACACTTTTCTGAGGGAGTTAGTTTAAAAATGAGGAAAGTAATGCTTAAAGAGATCCAACGACTTGCCCTAAGGCACATCACTAGAGCTAGATATGGTCAGTACTCAAGCCCATCTTTTGACTCTAGGGCCTTGCTGTCAATCCCAGGAAATGGGAGGAGAAAAAAGTGCATCATGCAAGTTAAGATTTCACAAAGAAAGAAGGAGAAATCAGTGAAATACAGGTGTACTCTTTAAGGATTATATCTACAGGATAAAAATCTTTTTACCTGCCCATTTGGAATCTTTTTTGAGCATCTTAATACTTTTTTTTTTTTATCTTAAATGACTCTTGCCTGACCTTGTGCTTAGTAAAAAGTCATTGTTTAAAAAAACACAGGCACTATGGGTATAGAATATTATGTATGTATATATATTATATATACATGTGTGTACATATATATAATGTAAGATTATTTTGATATGTTATTTAGTTTCATTGATTTATTTTCATTTTCATTCTTTATTGAGAACCACCCTCCACCTCCCAAGAGGGAAAGATGAGAGTGATACATTGGCAAATGTAGAAGATAACACTAAAATATGCTTGATATACTAGAGTCATTGAATTTTTTCTCTTTTATTTTTTGCTGAGAACTCCTGAGAAGAAGTATGAGGGATAACATTGGCAAGTGTAAAAGATATTTTTTATTTAAAAGATGATTTTAGGAAGACAATCATTTTTATTCCAAGTTCTTGTTGACTCACAGAATCTCAGAGTTTAGAAGGGATCTCAGACAGCCTCTAGTCTAACTTGTATCTGAAGAAGACTCACCTCTACAACATACTCACCAGGGATCCTTCATCCTCACCACATGTCTGAGCCAGGGAAAGATGCCAACTAAGTTCAGTTCAATCCAATTCAATTAAATAAGAATTTATCAGTAGCCTACCATAGCCATTGCATTGTCGTAGGCACTGGATTGCCATCAAGGAACATTAATTACATAGTTCTATGGAATGCGAGGATATAACCACACTGGGCTTAGTTCCACCTCTAAGAAGACGTCCATTCATGAAGGAGCTGTGATATAACCTGTGTGGATAGTCCCTCCATCAAGTGAAGCTTGAAACCCCTCTACAACATAGATGAAAGCAACTGAACTTGTTTAACCAGTTAGTGTGTGCTGATCACTTTGTGGCTATTATTAGGGGTATTTTAGAGTAAGATCCATAGACTCTATTATTATGTTTTTATACCTGCTCTGTTTGTTTACCTACTTTTACCCCTATAAACTACAGTTCAATTCAACAAACATTTATGAAGCACTATTGATCAAGCATGGTACTGGGTACCATGAGCACAAAGACAAAATCGAGGCACTCTTCACTGTCATTCTACTGAGTAAAACCCACATGAATACAAGAATATTTATGTAGCACTTACTATGGGCCTGATACTACACAAGTACGGTCTCATCTGATCCTCACAGCCCCGAAAGGTAAGTACTATCATTAAACTCATTTTAGAGATGAGGAAACTGAAACAAACAGAGGTTAGGTGACTTTCTCAAGGTCACACAGCCAACAAATTCTGCAGCTGGATTTTAACTCAGGTCTTTCTGACTCCAGGACCAGCACTTTAGCCACTGTGTCACCTAGCTTCAAAGCACTTTGGAGAGTTATTAAGAGAGGTTAAGGAAAGCTTCACATGAGAAGTAGCACCTGGGTTGAACCTTGAAGAATGATAAAACCTCGGAGGGAGTGGGGTATAACTGAGGGGAAAAATGCATTGTAGGCACAAAGCATAGCTTATATAAATACATGAGGGCAAGGATGGAATGTTGAATTTGGGGATCGACTAGAATTCCAAATTACCTGGAGTATGGAGTATGTGAAAAGAAATAATATAAAAGAAGGTTGTAAATACAGTTTGAAGGCAGATCATGATAAGGTCATAGATTCATAGCTATCAAGCTAGAAAAGACCTTATAGATCATCTAGTCCACTCCCTCATGTTGCAAAGCTAGGACATTAAAGGCCAGAAAAAGAAAATGATGTGCCCAAGGTCTCTTGGATAGCAAGCTGGAATTTGAACCTCTTTCTTCTGAATCCAAATTCAGTGTTTTTTCCACTGTACCATGCTATCTCTTTCTGAATTTGTGCTCAAATATCTCTCCTTGATCTTTGCCCCTCCCCAAACATAATCCTGTTTTAACCTCAGTCTATCATTCTTTTGTGAAATGGGATGTAGGAAAGTTAAGACAAGGAGATTGGCCAAGGCCAACTGGAATGAGGAGTCATAACTTGTCTTCTTATTTCTCTACCTGTAGCAAGTCACATTGACCACCAAGTTCCCTACTACAGTGTCCATATAATTCCTATCCCAGTTCTATATCTAGTACCTTCTACACAGTGAGAACTATCTGCATAGACTAAAGGGCAGGAATCCCAGTCAGATGAGCTCCACTGGAGGAAAGGTGCTCCCATCATGCATGGGAACACCTGAACACAAAGCTCAGTGGACTATCCAGTCTAATCCTTACATGAACAATAATGTGGGTACTGGAAATGCAAAGACAAAAACAAAGTAGTCCTTGTTGTAAAGGAGTTTACATTCTACTGGGTAAAATCTAAATAGATGCAAATAATTAATAATATTTATATAGCATTTACTATGTGCCAGATACTTGGTAAATATGATCTCATTTGATTTTCACAACAACCTTGAGAAGTAGACGCTATCATTATCCGCATTTTACAGATAAGGAAACAGAGGCAACCAGAGGTTAAGGGGCTTGTCTAAGGTCACATAGTAGACATCTGAGACTAGATTTGAATTGGATTTATTGATTCCAACAAGCGGTCCTTCAACATCTCTGAAGATTTCCATTAATGAGGAACTTATTACCCACCCTATTCAACATTTAGGTGATAAAAGCTCGGAAATGTTCCCTTATATTCTGCCTCTCCTCACCTTCCACATAATTTCTCTCGTTTTTGTCCACTGAAGCCATAATAAATCTATTCCTTTTCCCAAAGTCCTCCAAATACTTGAAGACAGTGATCACGTCTCCTTAAAATATAATAATTTTATGTGTTTTAAAAGACAAATTGTACAATGTGCTCCAAGGAGTCTTTTATCATCCATATTAGTCATTGATTTGCACTGAACATGTCAGTTCAATGTGTGTTGGTGAGGGCAAAAAAGGAATAAAATTCTGAGCTTTGTTCAGATTCTGCCCTTATAGAAATCTGTATTGTGTTTGAAACTGGAATCCTGTGCACAGATCTGGTGGCCACTCCTCAGGGGAGAGAAAATATTGCTCTGAGTAAAATCATCAAGAGCCTGAGGACTGTCATTAAAACCATATTCATGCACAGGTGGGATAGGTAGACGCCAATTTTATGTGATTTTAGGGGGATTGGGAGGCAACTTTGACTAAAATGTAACTATTTTCACCTTCTTGCACATTAGCGTAGCTAAGTACCAGATGCATTAAAGAAAGATCTCTGAGCAACTGAGAGGAAGAGAAAAGAGATTCATCAAAAGAAGTAAAGGGATAAGTGGGAGACTGAGCACTTCAAAACCACCCACCACCTACTTTACAAGTATGCTAAGGATTAATGCTGTGTCATAGGAGACTAAAGATATCAAGGTTCCTCAAGCTGGAAGGACTAAGGACTGGGGGGGAGGGGTAATGGCAATTAATAAGATGAAATTGGGCAGAAGAATAAGATAAAATTAAATATAGATGGAAAATTGTCCATGACTGGTGGTAAAATAGTTTTGAATGTACTCAAATCTCAATTTTCAAAATATCCTCAAAAGAAGAAAATGATCAGAACAGTACTATTTCCAAAATAGGAACCCAAGAACAGCATCAATTATACTAATAATAAGTATTTATATAGTGCTTTCAAGTTGATAAAGCACTTTGTATAACCTCTTTTGAGATTCACAGCAATATCCATATGGGTGTTATCAATTTCATTTTATGGACAGAGAAACTAAGACTCAGAGAGATTAATTACCTATAAACGGTATTATTTCCCAAAAAAAGAGACTCAAGAAAACAATAGTAACCATGTCCCCTGTGTCTACTAAGGCAGCTAGGTGGTGAAGTAGACAGTACCAGGCCTGAAATCAGGAAGACTCATCTTTCTGAGTTTAAATCTGGCCTCCAATACATATTAGCTGAATAACCCTGGACAAGTCACTTCACCCTGTTTGCCTCAATTTTCTTATCTGTAAAATGAGCTGAAGAAGGAAATGGCAAACCACTCCAGTGTCTTTGCCAAGAACATCCAAAATGGGCTCATGAAGAGTCAAACATAACTGAAATTGACTAAACAACAACAAATGCCTACTTTCTCAACAACATTTTTGTTGCTGTTGTGTTGTTAGGAGTATAGATTTAGAGTTAAAAGAGATTTTATGCCATGGAGTCCAACTCCCGCTGAGATCTTGAGAAGTTGTTACTTGTCCAGGGTTGCACAGGTAGTGAATGTCTGAAGCAGGATTTGACCTAAGGCAAATATTCCTAACTCTAAGCCCAGGGCTTTATCTCCTACATTATACTGCGTTTTTTTCAATTCATTGATGGATTTGTGAGCTTATGAATATTATTAATTTATTATATAATTATATATAATTTTATATTATGTATATATTTTCTATATAATACATGTTATATGTAATTAATTATTTTATATATAATCTTATGTATATAGTTATATATTATATAATAATATTATTAATAAACTCCTTCCAATGGTTCCTACAGAACACAACCTATCCATTCCTTCTCATTTTGTGTAACTTTTGTCCATGTCTTTCCATCAACTGCCCACAGGGCAGGATCCAAAGATCCAGGTTGTGTAGATAGAAATGGAGCACACAGACTCTTCACCAATTACACTTCTGTCTTTCTCTCCTGCTGCATGGTGATGAAACACTTCTATTTTCAGTTGTATACCTCACTGATGATATTCTTTAAGTTACTTCTGTGTGATTCTTCATTGTTGTAGATTATTTATATTTATGATACACCTCTCCATTTCCCTTTTGGTAATAACACCAATCTGATCCTTGGGAAACTGTATATGACTTGTGCTAGCCATGGAACCTACCTGAAAGAACACTCAAAGCTTCAAATAACCAAATGGAACTATTATCTCACTGATGTGACTCTTCTCTCTAATGTTGGCTATTGACCTCTCCATGATGCCCATCCTATGCAACTATCATAGATCCATGTGTTTACATTAGAATCTACCCAGTGTGCTACAGAACTGCCTCCTTTTCATTTGACATCACAAAGATGCCAATAGAGCACTATCAATATTCGTCACTCTCCCCATGTCCAGTTCAATCTTCATTTTTGCTCATTTATTTCTCTGATGACATTCTTGGTACCACCTTAAAATTCTTTTTAGAGTTTAAAATGAGAGGTAGTCCCCATGAACGCTGCATGTTTTACTGATGCAATAACCATGTAGGTATAGGTACAGAACAGGTACAGGTATTTTTTGTAATCTGCTTACCACTTGAAGAAGGGGAGACTTTCAACTGGTTGCTAAACTGGATCTGATCACACAAGAGGCACTAACTATGATTCAGCTTTCTCTGCTTCCTGTTTGGGTACTGAAACAAGAAGTTCCAGAAGACTCTGGGTAGGAAAAGAGGCCACAGCCCTTTATTTTATCACCTAGACTACTTCCACGTGACCCTACTATTTCTATATTGTATTCTCTCATACTCTAGGAGTAGTAGTGTTAATAGTAGTAGTAATAGTGGTAGTGGTAATAGCATCTATATGGCACATTGAGGGTTACAAAGTGCTTTATCAGTAGTATCACATTTAATCCTCACAACAATTCTAAAAGGTACATGCTATTATTTTCCTCATTTTATAGATGGAAAAACTGAGGCTGAGTTTAAATGACTTACCCATGGCCACACATCTGTTAAGCATCTGAGGCAGGATTTGAACTCAGGTCTTCCTAACTGCAAGCTCAGCACTCTATTCACTGTTCTACCTAGCTATGTTGCAAGAAATTTTCAGCTAAGCCTTGTGAGCATTTAAAGGTTGGGAGAATAAGCCTTCAGAAGTCTGAAAACTAGATTCCACACTAGACTGAGAGGAGAGTTGAGTACAGTAAGGAGCAGAGTCCACAACAACCCATCTGCTTGATAGAGAATAGATGTGGATTGAAAGAAAGGATGAAGAGGGGAATGCCAAAAGTGACCCCTCCATCAGCTACACCACATTCAGAAGTTCATAGGGAAAGCAAATTGTAGTAGCTGCTTTTAAGTTGTGCCCAATTCCCATAGGAACAAGGTTGCATTAAGGAGAATGTTACCCCAGGTGTGAGAAGAAATGTTTGTACTTGTCACATCTTTAAGTAAATATTCTTTTATAGCAGTTATCTGATTTTAACTGGTTAAATGAAAGTGGGGTGCTAATTACTAGAAGTCAGAGG
Source organism: Potorous gilbertii (assembly GCA_028658325.1). NCBI lineage: Eukaryota > Metazoa > Chordata > Mammalia > Diprotodontia > Potoroidae > Potorous > Potorous gilbertii. The sequence continues at coordinate 72,170,630 of CM053771.1, read as the reverse complement.
GGGAAATGCACTGGAAAAGGGGGAAAGAGTTAATAGTACTAGAAAAAACAAATCTCCAATGACTCAGGGCCTCCATAGAACCCAGAGGCAGAAATGGAGCTTTGCTCAGGGTTTCTACTATGATATCTATGAGACTGAGAGACAGAATGAGTAACCTTAGTCTTTATAAAGAACTTTCATATCTACCATTCACTTATCTATTTGCCTTTGGAGATGTTCAATTTCAGTTATTCAGGTATTGCAGTGTTTCGTTCCTATATTGCTCATTCCTATAACCAAATGGGGAGAATGTTGGTAATAAAAAAGATACATTTTTTGTTTCAGGAAAAAACTTTAAGTCATTAAAAGAAATTTACAGCTTTCCAAAGGTAATTGTTTTCATCTTCTTCAACAATGAACCCAATACATGGTCTGTCCATAGTATTTGTTCAACTCATATTTACCAAAGGGATCCCCCTCCATTATGGTTAGTCATCCAACTGCATATCATTTTGGAGACTATCTATAGATAGATGGATAGACAGACAGATATAGATAGGGAGAGAGAGAGAGAGAGAGAGAGAGAGAGAGAACACACTTTGTTTTTTCTTGTGTGGATAATTAGGCCAAGTTCTTTTAAGGGATTGTTTGAGGCTCTATTTTTGAGGTTTGATCATAGATTCATCTAGGCTAGCTCACTCTGAAACTATTCAAGAATGAAACTGGAAAGAGGATCACAAATAGGAAAAAATTTGGAAAAGTTATGTAAAGATGTCTATGACTCTTTTACCATCAGTGACAGCCTGTATTTAACAGAGAGAGGCTTCCAAGTCACTTTACCCTCAAAGGCAGGAATAGTGATAAATATCAGGTGTCCTACAGAGACGAAGCCCATAGCAAAAAGAAAATCAACAGCTGTAAGACTAATAGAGAGATGCAATATGACCAACACAGTGAATATATGAGAATAACTGGGAGTAATTCCTGGAACCTCATCTTTGTGTTTTTTCACAAATCTCCTTGTGCCTGGAATACACTTTCTCTTCCCTTATATCTTTTTTATTTCCCTCACCCTCCCTCCACTCCAGAGATGACTGCTAGTATTCTCCATTATATCTTTTAGAATCCTTAGATTCCTTCAATACTTAGATCAAGGGTCATTTTCTATATAAGGCCTTTCCTGAACCCCTCAATTTCTAGTTTCTCCTCTGCCTTCCCAAAAATTCTATGCATTTATATATTGATTTTCTACATATTTTGTAAGTACTAATATATGTGAATGCTGTTTTCCTGTTTGCCGTATCCCCAGAACTTAGCAAAGTGCCTGGCATAGTGTAAGATTTTAACAAATATTTGCTGATTGATTACCTTGTTTGAAACATCCAACTCATGAGCATATGAATAACTGCTAGGAAATCATCCATACAAATGTATTATTTACTGGAGTATATGCTGACCTGTACTAGCTGAAAAAAAGTGCTGACTATCTCACTTTTCTCAACACCATTTCTTAATATTATTTTCCCCAGCTAGGTGGTACATCAAATAGAGCTCTGGGTTTAAAGTCAGGAAAACCTGGATTCAAATCTGCCTTCAGACACTATCTATATGACAGTGAGCAAGTCATTTAGCCTTTGTCTGTCTGAACTTCAAGTGTAAAAATAAAGATAATAGAAAGATCTAGGACTCTATAAATACTTATACCCATCCCTCCCCCACAGTGTTTGGCACTTAATATGGGTTTTCATAAATCCTATTGACTTACTGACAGATTCTTGATAGCTGGATTTTTTTTTTTCAAATAAATTAACTGTTTGAGGAATTGCGTGCACACATCCTGCATGTTGAATTTAAGTCCTCAGCAACACGGTAATGGTCAATGCAAATTTGACCACTATAACATCTTTAGACCTGGGGTGACTTTTAAAGAAATTTTTATTGATGTCTTTCATTTTTACACTATTTACTTTACTTTAGGAACATTGTTAGCTGTAAAATACATTTGCATGACTGATATACCTTCCCTGTGGCATTCCCAGTTTGTTCCATAGCGGTTAATGTTCATAAAAACAGACTAAACTATTGACCCAATTGCCTGGACATAACATTGTTGCATAAACATTCAAGAACAATATTTTAATAGATTAAATCATATCAAATGCTCTTAATTTGTGAACTATATGGAATGAAAAGCATTCAAAATATAATCCTAGTAGAAGAAATGAAAATCAGGTGGGAACAAGAACCCATCCCAATTGTCCAGATGGCTTCCAGATTTGTCCAGAAGATGCTTTCATTGATCCTACAGAACATGAGCAGACATCCCAAAAGCTTCATCAATTACAATAAAAATAATCCCTTTATCTATCTATGAAAATTTTACAGAACATCCCACATAAAGGAATAATAGAACTGGAACTTTTCCTAAGCCTGGTTCTATCTGACCTCTGTCAAGAAAGACAACAAGGAGAAAACAGCAATAATAACAGCCAACATTTAACTAATGCTTTAAAGAGGAGAAAAGATTTTATATTCATGATCTCATTTAATGTCCACAAGACCACTCTTGGGTGGTTATTAGGTGGTATCATCAACTAATAAGCATTTATCAGATACCTACTATATGCCAGGCACAATGGTAGGAAGTGAGGATACAAAACCAAAAATGAAATACTACCTGTCCTCCATGTACTTCATTGTATTGATGGTGATACAGCAGGTGGTTATCATCCCCACTTTAAACATAATAAAAACTGAAGTTCACAGAAGTTAAATGACTTGTTCATAGTCACATAAGTAGAAAGAAAAGATTTAAACCCGTCTTTTAAAAGATAAAAAATCATATAATTCATCCAACATATCATTTCTAAGACAAAACTATGTACATGGGAATTCCTAAAGATCTCCTTGAAAAAGATAAAGAATTACATAGAAATCATCCAAAAAGGAAGGTGCCTTCCAGATTAGGAAGTTTTATTCAAAGCTACACTTCTTAGGGGAAAAAACACTTGCTGAAGAATATGATCAAGGAGAATTCAGCCCAATGAGGATGAGGAAAACCACTTCTTGATCTCCATGAAAACGTGAGCCACAGCCTCTCTGATCTGCTTCGTCTTTACCCCATATACAATGGGGTTGAGCATGGGAGGCACCACCACATAGAGGTTTGCCAATAAAATGTGTACATGGCGTGGAATGTTGCGCCCAAAACGATGAGTCAATAAAGTGAAGAAGGATGGGACATAAAACATGAGGATGACACAAAGGTGGGAGCCGCAGGTGCTGAGTGCCTTGTGGCGAGCATCCTGAGAGGGCATCCGAAAGATGGCTCGGAGGATCAGGGTATAGGACACTGCAATAAGCACCACATCAGTGATCACCATAACAATGGGGACAGAGAAGCCATACCATATATTGACAGTAATGTCAGCACAGGCCAGTCGGGCCACCCCAATATGTTCGCAGTATGAATGGGGAATCACATTGGTTCTACAGAAAGGAAGCCTCTTTAGCAGGAAGATGACAGGGAAGATGATGCAAAAGCTCCGGACAACAATAGCTAAAGCCATCCTCCCCACAACCGGTGATGTCAAAATCATTGAATATCTCAGTGGGTCACAAATAGCCACATAGCGATCAAATGCCATGGCCAGCAAGATGGCTGATTCCCCCACAAACATCACATGGACAAAGAAGACTTGGGTCACACAAGCATCAAAGGTTATATCTCGTGCATGGAACCAGAAGATGGCCAAGGCTTTGGGCACAGTGGTAGTGGAAAGAAGGATGTCAGTGCCAGCCAGCATGGAAAGAAATGTGTACATTGGTTCATGGAGGCTACGCTCAGTGACAATGACCAGGATCAGAACACTGTTCCCCAGCACCGCAGTCGCATATATAAAGCATAAGGGGACAGAAAGCCAGATGTGATATCTCTCTAAGCCTGGGATGCCAAGCAGGACAAACACAGCAGGGTGAAAGACAGTCTGATTGGTGTTCACCATGTTAGATTTGAGTTTCACTCTGAAAAATAAAGCAGGATATAGGACCACCTGAGGAGCTCGATCCTGACCAACATCTATGAAGAAGCCTCCTTACCTGCATTAGAGAAAAGGATAGTGCAAGAAATGAAATAGGTTACTATTACCTGATATAATTTTTGTTACCTCAAAGTAATTCAAAAATGAAAATTCAATAAATGTTTACTACAGTAGGTCACTATCATAAGTGGGAGAGAAACAAAAGCATTTGTTTGGGGCAAAGAGGTAATTAGCAGAACATGTGTGGCCCCAGAGAATTGTCATTTGAATGTTATAATAGAAATGTTCCAGAAACTATCCTGACCTCATTCACATTAATTGTTCTTATGTCCAATAACCTTTAATGGCTTCCTAATTTTAAACTTCTCTGCATGACTTCCAAGGTCATCTTATATCTGGTCCCATACAGCCTACATTGCTCCTCATTCCACACCCTCCACTTCCAGACACATCATGCTCATTCTTCCCTCAAGTCTATTTCTACTGTTCTCCCACTTAGAACTCCCTACCCTATCTACTTTGCCTATCCAAATCTCTCTCATACTTTATATAAGAACCCAATCCTACACCCTCTATGAAGACTATCCAGACTGATCCCTCCCCTTTTTGACTATGCATAGCCCCTTACCTGGACATTCATGAAGCTTAATTATATTAAACACATCGCTTCATTGTGAATGGGTTCACATTGTTGTCTGTTTCACATGGATGTATCTCCCCAACTAGATTGAGAGCACCATGAAGGCAGGGATTACATCATAGATTCCTCTCTATCCAATCACCATCCCTCACCAGTATTTAACATAACTTGGGCATGTAAAAGATAAGCAGTAAACTGTGACTTTGACATATTCCTCTCTGAGTCCCACAAAAAACAATGTCATATAGAACCATGGCCCATTGTGTAAGAAAGTATGATTTTAATCTGTCTTAAAACCACCACTATCCAAAGATGAAGCCTTAGAGGAAACTAGGCAAAGTTTTCTCCCACCTGTGAACCAGAGATAAATCTTCCTCGAAATACAAAGGAAATTGGGGCAAGAGTTTCAGTACTATGAGAGACCTTAAAATGTCATTTTATCCATGCCATTGTCTTCAGGAAGCCCCCCACTCAGAGTATTCCAGATAGATTTTACTTTCCAGGATTTGGAGATATTCAAAGAAGGGTATTTCCCATCCTCCCTTGGTTCCCCCATCACTTGGGGAATTCTTATTCATTGAGAATTACTTCCATACTGCCCCCTTTTGAGAATTATCACAGAGAATTCCATGATGGTGTCTAAGACTCAGCACCTAAGGGTTCCTTAAGCTATCCTTCTCCATCTAAACATTGACCTTCTCTACCCCAACATTATTGCTAGAGAGAAAGGGCACAGTCTCTAGTTTTCTCCTGAGACAATAATGGGCCTGGAAAGTAGGAAAACAAGAAAGAGCCAAGGAATGGAATATTAAGAGAGGACAAGAGGGAGCAGGTGAAGATTAACAGAAGAAATGGAAGACAGGATAAACAGATTCTAAGTAAATGGTGTTCAGAGAGAGAAGGCAGTGCTAAGAAACAAGACAAATCAGCAAAAATAAATATGATTTGATTTAGTCCACTAGCCTTCCTGAAGCAGGTACACCTACACTAGGCTAGATCTTTATAGTTTGCAAAGCATTTTACAAATAAATAAGTATTATCTCATTTGATTCTCACAGCAAACCTGAGGAAGATGATGCTGTTACTATCCCCATTTCACAGATGAGAAAACTGAAGCAGACAGAATTCAAATGACTTGCCCATGGTCATATATTAAGTGTCCAACTGAGCTACAACTCAGATTTAATGACTTCAAATCCTGCACTCAATCTACTATGCCACCAAGACAAAGACATAAATTGGAGGATCATATGCTGGGAGGGCATTCTTGAAACCACAGAAGTAAGTGAATTTGCAAAGGGAAAGAGTGAATAAAGAGGAGAAAAAAGACAGCCAATGATAAAATCTCCTTGAATGATTACATTTAGGAGAGTAAGACCAAACAGCTTTGCACATACTTAGCCCTTAGCAAATGTTTAGTCTGTTAGTTATTTAAGTACTAATGAAATTATTTATTAAATATAATTTTCATTAATTTAATTAATTAAAGATTCATTATTTAATCAAGAAGATCCAGCAAGCACAGAGAAGGAATGGTTATAAAAGAGGCAAATTCTGAAAATACACATACATACGCACGCATACACACATACACACACACCCAGGTAATGTAAGAGCTAAAAACAGAGTTCAGAGACACTAGTGTCACAGAAATCAAAGGAGGACAAAGTATCCAGAAACATGAGGTGACACTGTTGACCTAACAGTGCTAAATGATTCAAAAAGATCAAGGACAGTAAGGTCTAATAGAAGCCATGATTTCATTAAGGTTTATTACTGGACAGCTCTTATTAGGAAGTCATTAATTCCTTTGAAAGAGTAGCTTCCAAACATTCCTGAAAACAACAATCCTATTGCAAGAATGCGCTCCTTGAGGGTAAAGACAGTATGGGGAAGGGAAGATTGCCTTTCTTCATATTCCCGGTGTTCAGCACAGCACCTGACACTCGGTAGATACTTAATAAATGCTTATTGATGATGATGATGATGCATGTGATTGAGCCATAGTGATTAAAAAAGAAGTTCAAAATGTTGAGGGCTAAAAACCATCACCTCATCCAGCCTTGTCACTTTACGTATGAGGAAGCCGAGACCCACAGAGGGGAACTGACTTGCTCCAAGTCACAGAGGTTTTCAGTATCAGAACATCATCCAATCTACGTCTCCTTATTCCAAATGCTATGATCTTTCCATAAAGCCAAGAAGGCAGACAATATAGAATATTCTTGCAAGAATTATGATGCTCATGATAAAGAGAATAATCAGACAGGAAATTTAGAAAATAATAGAATGGATGAAGACTTACTTGGAGTTTTTGTAGGACATAGGAGACTGATACTAGTTTATAGGTATGTGAAATAAAAACATTGGAGAAGGAAGGATTTTAAATGCCTGAACACAAAGAAAATGATGGAAAGACATTAGTCCAAAAAAAAAGCAGAAAGGAATTGGATCATGGGCACAGATGGAAAGATTAGCATCAAAAAAAAATGGAGGGTTAATTCTTCCTTGAAGACAGGAAAGGAGAATAAAGAGTGTAAAGATAAAGAGAAGTGTTGATGTGAAAACAAGGGATGCTACATTTCTCACTAAAATATGAGTCAGGCTCAAGTACTAGGAGTAAGGAGGCAGAGGTATAGAGATTAGAGCTTAAAGGTAAGAATTCTATAAGAGATGACTAAAAATGACGTCTCTATTCCCTGTCTTTTGTCCCTAAGTCTCTTCAAGCATCTCTTCACCTCTCCCAGATATAGGGCTCCTCTCCTCATTCTCATGTCTCTTAACCCAGAATACAAATCCAATATCCTTTCATACCTGCTTCCTAACAGGAACTTTCTTCTTAGAGGTGGAACTGAAGGTGACAGAGGCAACAATGAGAAGTTAAATAATCTAATGGAAGAGAGAGAAGAAAGTAGGAGATAAATACAAAGGTTATGAAAAGGGAGGGCGAGAACTCACATGTTGCTATGAGGGGAATTGCTAAGCCCTCTTGGGGTAGGACTCAAGTGACACCTCATGCTCAGAGACTGGAAAAACTCAATCCCCCTCCTTCCACTTGGGGTTGCTACTTCTGGAACAACTTCTGAGTATAAGGTGGGGAGAAAAGAGTGATAGGGAAACAGCCACATCCCAAGCTCTAACGGTAGATTTCTAGACTAAGTCATACATAGAGACAGAAAAACCAGCACCAAAGATTTGGGACTGAAGGGTAATAAACAATAGGCACACACTATTAAATAAGGAATTCAGACATAAACTGAGACAGATGCAGTAGTGATAGAGATGGACATCTACTTTGTTAGCCTATCTTTTAAGTACGATTTCCCTTTTCTCCCCATTGCCTCTCTGCGCCAACAAAACTGAACTACTAGCTATTTCCCATGGAATACTTATCTGTGTGCATACACACACCCACACACATATACATATATGTGTATATATGTGTGTGTATACATACGTGTATATGTATACACACATGTATGTATATACATATGTATATAAAAATTTATTTATTTTCCTCTTCCTTCAAGTAACTTGGCACTTATTTTATAATATAAGCTCTTAAGGCAGGGGCTATTTCATTTTGTCTTCCCATTCTTAGAATCTACTGTAATGCCTTACAGATAGTAGATTCTTAGTAAATGCTTTGTATATGTCTTTCCTGTCAGCATCTACTCTGAGCAAAGCAAATATTTTGAAAGTAAACACTCTTGGCAAGCAGGAGTCAGCAAGGTCTCTCTCCAAGAGACCTATAGCCTGAGCATCTAAATCTCACACTGCAGAATGGTCTGGGGACCCTGAGACTTGAACAGAAAGCTCAATAAATGAGTGCGCAAATGAATGAATGAATGAATGAATGAAAATACTATTTATTAAGAATTTATTGTGTGGAGCCACTATACTCATGTCAGGGGTGGAATTCCAAGTGGAGAGTAGTAGGTTAGCATCACTAACAGCTAGTACCAAGCCCTTCTATCCTCCACTATCTCCTGATGTCCAACCAAGCTCATGTTTGTCACTTTCACAACACTCTATTCATCTCATCCTCTGCCATCCCTTTCTCCTTTTGCTTTCGTGTTGAGGGAAAAGAAAGCTGTCCCTATGAAGTAAAGTGAAAGCTCCACACAAAATTTTTTTTAATTGTTAAAAACAAGATTTTTTAAAATTGTCATATAAACTCACATGTAGAAAGCACTGCATAAAATGTTGTAACTTTCCTTCTACCTTTCCCCCTCAATGTCAAAGCAATTGAAATAAAAATGGCAAAATTCAAAGAAATCGGTTAAACTTTTCTTGTTGGTAACTTTTACCTCATTCAGAAGATTGACTGCACTGTGAATTGGTGAACCAACACAGCACTGAACTACACTTGTGGTTCTTTAGCTGAGTGAGAAGAATGGCCTAATCTACATGAGAGTTTCATGTGTTGGAATGAACAATACAAGGGTACAATGAATTGGATTTGTTTGGTGGAGTGCAGTTGACAAAATCAGGATAGACCTTTGGGGAAACTGTTCTTGGAGACTGTGCTCACTATCATCCAGAATGGCTCTCCAGGACCCCCAGATGTTTCTGTCTCCTTGAGACAAACAAGAGAATTACAGAAAACAAGGGATATGTAAAATAGATGCCCCTAGGCTCAAAGTCTAATTAAATCAGTCTGATTTAATTACCCTGACTGATTTAATCACGGGGACAGGAGACTAGGAGAATGTCACCTAGACTTGCGGTACCTTGTCTATATAAACCCTAACCCTCAGATCAATAAATGGAATTGGTCTATCTTTTCCCGCCTCCCATGACTCTTTTTTTTAAACCACATCACCGAGCCGTGTAGGGACGCGGGCTGTCCGCTACACCTTCAATCTTTCCCAACATCTGGTTCTTTTCCAATTCTTTTCCTGTCTTCTCATTATGTGACCAAAGTATTTGAGTTCCAAGTTCCATATTTGACCTTCAAGTGAATAGTCTGAATTAATTTCTTTAATTATTGACTGATTTGATCTCCTTGCTATCCAAGGGGTTCTCAAAAGTCTTCTCCAGCACCACAATTAGAAGGTGTCAATTCCATGGCGCTTAGCTTTCCTTATAGTCTAACTCTCACAGCTACATTGCTACTAGTTGTTGCTTGTCCTTCATTCTCAAAGAGGACCATGACGTTAGGAAGGTGATGCCATGACTTGCAAGTGAATTGGACTTAAAGTGGGGGAGGGCTGTACAAAGTCACTTTCTCCTCCAGAGTCATCTGAGACCAGTGGCAAGATATAAATCAGGAGGACTAGAGATGGTCCCCACTGCAAAGGGAAAGATAGGTTAGTATTTTTTATGTATGTTCCTTCAAGATGTACTTATTATTTATAATTCTGCAACATGACATTTCATGGTTGTTCTTTCCATTTGTGTTGTTGTAGTCATTTTTTATATTGTTTTCTTGGTTCTGCTTACTTCATTCTGCATCACTTCATGTAGATATTTCCATTTCTCTGTATTCACTACATTCATCATTTCTTACAACAAAGTAAAAAACCATTACATTCACATGTGACAATTAGCATGTTTTGTTTCCAATTATTTGCTATGACAAAAAAAAAATGCTATTTTAAGTACTTTAGTGTATATAGGGACTTTCTTCTTATTAATAACTTCCTGGGATATAATTCTAGAAATAGAATTTCTAGTTCAAAAAGTAGTCACTTTATTTTCAGAACTCCAAGATGCTTTCCAAAAAATGATTGTACTGATTCACAGCCTTACCAACAATATACTAGTGTACCTATCTCCCCAGATCTCCATCAACATTGATGAATACCATATTTTTTCATCTTTTCCAAATTGCAGGTGGAGAGTTGAAGGTTCAGGGTTTTTTTTAACTTGCATTTCTCTTATTATTTGTGATTTGGAGCATTCTTTCTTATAGTTTTAATATTTAATTTTTTGAGAACTGTGTGCTTTATCCTTGATGACATCTATTTGGAAATAGTTTGGGTCATATTTTAAATATATGTGTATACATATGTACATAAATATGCATAGATAGATATGTGTGTATGTGTTAATTTATTATATATGAGTAGCCAAAATGGCAGAGGAGCAGAAAGATGGACAGAGAGTCCTACTCTCACAAAAAAAAAAATCTTTCCAATAAGTCAGGAAATGCACCAAATTCAAGAAAAAATATTCATCCCAGGTCAGAATAAGGAGACAGAGAGATTTCTGGAAACTAGGGACAGAATCTTGTCAGGAGAACAACATGCAGAGACCTCCAGGGAAGGCAAAAGCTATGTACCAGGGGAAATGAGGTTCCAGATTCATCACAGAGGGGCTTAAATTAATGCACAATGCAAGAATGGGTGCCAATTAAAAGTTCTCTCACGCATTACCCACTTCTCAGTCACAAATCCAGGACTAAGAAAAAAAGGAGCTACACATAAAGGTGATGTTTCAGGGTGACTAGAGATTATAGTTCCTGTCTGAACACTGAAAGAGAATCAAGTTAGAAGCAAGCACTCACTGTGTGGTTCTGAATTCCTGCTCCTCTGCCCTGCAAGGATGAAACCAGAGCCTCAATTCTAACCTCCAGCCCAGTCTCAAATCTACAGTAGAATAACCAGGGCAGGAATCCTATATCCTTCTATTCTCTAACCAATAACAGATGGTTTTAGTTACTACTGCTTTATACTATAATTTGAACTCAGCAAGGGCTATACCTCTTCTTATTTCTTTTCAAAATTTCCCTCAATATTCTAAATAATTTATTTTTCCAAAGGAATTTTGTTATTTTTTTATTGAGTTCTGTAAAGGATCCCTCAGGTAATTTGATTGGTACAGCATTAAACATGTGAGTTACTGACACTGTTTTATCAGTCACTATTATTCCCTATTAGTATGCCAATCTAAAGTCTTCCACTATCCTATTGCAGTTTCCTTCCACTCCAGCAGATGGCAGTCATCCTACCACCAGCATTGTCTACAGCAACCACTAATTCATGTTTTTTTTTTAAAAAGTTTGTTTTATAACCTCCCCATCAAGATTCAGTATAATCCTTCAAGGGAAAAAATGTCTATTTAAGAAAATAGAGTGCTTTCAATCATTCCTGATAAAAAAATTAGAGTTGGATTGAAATTTTGGCATTCAAATACAAGAATCAACCAAAGTACAAAAAGGTAAACATGAAAGAAAAATAATAAGGGACTCAATAAAGTTAAACTATTTGCATTCCTATATGGGAATACAATAAATGCCACCCTAAGACCCTTATCAATATTAGGGCAGTTATGGACAGGGGATATCACTGTGAATCATTTATGTTGGGATGATCTCAAAAAAATGAAGGGTGAGAAAGAAGGATGCACTGAGAGAAGGGGGAAGGAAAAGGAAGAATGGAGAAAGTTATCTCACATAAAAGAGGCAAGTAAAGAAGAATTTTTACAGTAGAAGAGAAAAGGGGAGAGGGATGGTGAACAACACTGTCTCATCAGAACTGGTTCAAAGAGAGAAGAATACATATAGACACTCAGTTAGATATAAAAATCTCTTACTCAACAGGGAAGTAGGATAGGAAGGGGATGAAAGAAGGGGAGAATGATAAAAGAGAAGGCAGATTCAGGGAGGCAGTGGTCAGAAGCAGACCCTCTGAGAACTCTCCTTAATTGTAAAGACAGTAAGTGAAGGGCAACATTCATCCCCAGGGTCAGAAATTTTGCAGTCTCTTGAACAAATCTTTTAAGGTATATTTGAAATCAGGGGAATTTACAAGTATCAAAAGAAACATCATCTTTAAATAAAAGTGATAATTATCCTTATCTCAAGGGATCATTTCATAGTCCTACTCACAACAAAAACACAGCAGTATATGCATATATAGCAAATATTAAAAAGTACAAAGCAGCACTTGAAGTGCTACCTCAGTAACTAGATAATTAAATTACATACAGGACAGAGCAAATGGACAATCTAAGAGGACATGTATATCTATGATACACAAGCAAATAGTAAGCAATAGCAAATAAAACAAAACAACAAAACCACTAGTAATATGTCAATAAATATATAAAAATAACATGCATAAGTGTTGGTTTATACACAACCAACAAGCAGCAAAAGTGTACCTAGTTAAAAATCAGACAAAATATCATATATGCATAACAGTAGTATGTAAGCAACTAAACAAAAGAACAAACCAATAAATCATAATTCAAATCATGCAGCAATTGGCATGCAGATCAGTAAACACATGCAATTATAGCCAAGGAATACTTTGTTCAAAGTACAATATTGTCATATGGCAATGTGGATTACTGTAATCTTTGATTATATTGTTCAGAAAACTTACTGATTATTTTGCTGTTTAAATCTACCTAGAAGTGGTTTGTATTCAGAATGTTGCACTGATCTCAGTAACTCCCCAGCAATGCTGGAGGTGGCTACCAAGAATTTTGAGCCTCCTAATTCTTGGATATACACAATACATTCTTGTTTTGGGTCTCCACACCCAGGTACTGTTTTGGGTCTACCCAAGCCTGTATTTTGGGTACACCTTGTGTTTTGACTTTACCCAAATTTTGTTGAATATTTATATTTGTTCATATCTATGACAATCTACCTTGCTTTCACATTGCCCTCTCAGAAAAATTACTTAATTTTATATCTGTCATTCATGTTGGGACTCTTGTCTAAATCTTATGTAATATAAGCCTGGACAAGAGAGAACCACATCTCCTTTCCAACTCACTCTCCTCTACCATACAACCTTATAAATTTCTTTCTAAAACAACATTCACTTTCATAAACTTTAAATTTTCTCTCCCTCCCTACCCTATCCCTCCCTAAAACAGCATGCAGTTTGATATGGGCTCTGCACATACATTCTTATCAAATTTTCATTTTAGACTTTCAGATTAGTCATGTTGCATAGAAGAATTATAAATAAAGTGGATAAACCATGAGAAAGAAAAAACAAAAAAGAAAATAGTCTGCTTCACTCTGCATTCCTACTCCATAGCTCTTTCTCTGCATGTGGATATCATTTTCCATCATGAGTCCTTTGGAATTGTTTTAGGTCCTTGCATTTCTGAGAAGGGCTAAGTCTACCTAAATCAGTCATCGCACACTGTGGCTGTTTCTGTGAATGATGTTCTCCTGGTTCTGCTCACTTCATTCAGTATCAATTCATATAAGTCTTTCCAGGATTTTCGAAAGTCGACCTGTTCATCATTTCTTATAGCACAATAGTAATTGCATTATATTCCTATGCCACAACTTATTCAGCCATTCTCCAACTGATAGGTAGGCTCTCAATTTCCAGTTCGTGGCCACCACAAAAAGAGTTGCTATAAATATTTTTATACATATGGGTCCTTTTCCCATTTTTATAATCTCTTTGGGATGCAGCTTAGAAGTAGTATTGCTGGGTCAAAGGGTATGCACATTTTTATAGCCCTTTGGGCATAGTTACAGATTGCTCTCCTTGTTTGTCTTTCTGTTAGACTTATCCAAGAACGAGAGAGATTGGAATCTCCTGTCATTGTGGTGTTACTGGTTCTATCTTCCTGTATGTCAGTTAAATTTTCCTCTATGCATGTTTATATTAAGATATTTGGAGCATATAAGTTTAATACTGATATTGATTTGGTATTTATGGTTCCTTTGAGAAAATGTAGTTTTATTTATCCTTTTTTAGTTTTCGAATGCTTGCTCTGCCTTATCTGATAACTTTATTGTCATTTTAATTCTTGGGTTTTTTTTAATTAGCTTGACGCAGAGTCAATTTTCTAGCCTTCAATTTTTCTCTGTATATGGCTTTTTTGAAATGTGTGTCTTGTAGTCAACATATTTTTGTATATAAGATGTATAATGGTTTTGTTTTCTTAACCAATATCACTCATATTCACTTCACTGGGTTATTTAATCTATCTACATTTAAAGTTATGAGAGTTGGATTTATATTTTGCTCTATTTGTATCTAATGCTGTTTGTCCAAATTATGATTCTCCCTCTTCTTTTATAAGCAGATCACTTTGTCTTCTTCAGCTACATTAGCTTAATTTATTTTAAGGTGTCTCTGTCTCCACCAGCTCTCTTCTTCTCACTCTTGTGCTCCACACCCTCCTGTTTGTTATTACTTTGCCTAGTCTGGAAGTTTTGCTTATTGGTTCCTTTTTCTTTTATGTTATAGTCTAATTATTTAATTATTCCTCCTTTTTTTCCTCTCAATTAGTCAAGTAAAATCATCTTTTCATTTCTCCTCTTCAACTTCCTTTGTTATTTTTTAAATTTCATTTTCTTCGTCTTTTTCTAGAAAGGATTTCTTTCCTTCATTCTCTTCATTATTTATTTTTAATTTCTTTCTATTCCAAGCTTTTGCTTTCTTTGATATATGACCCTTATACTTACTCATTCCTTCTTTATCCATAAGGCCTATCAAGAAGAATATTCATATCCAAATAATCAAATGGATTTATGATGTGTCTGGTGTGTCTATTCTCAGTGTAGCACATTAGCTGTCTGTCAATAACCATCACTCTCCACACATTCAGATCATTCTTCATTTTTGCTCATATATTTCTTTGATGGCATCTTTTGTACCCCTTCGTAATTCTTTGTAATATATTGGAAAAGAAAAAAAGTCCAAAGAAACTCTAGTCCTTATGAGCATGAGCATCAAGTTTTGCAGATGCAGTCCCTACAGGTCAAAATAAAAGGATGTGTTCTGACAAGTTGTGACTCTTTTTTTCCATCACTGACAGCTTGCCTCAGAGAGAGGCTTTCTGTCACTTCACCCTCACAGTCAGAAATAGTGATAACCAGTAGGTGCCCTGCAACAATAAAGACAGGAAGATGATAGCAGCAAGAAACTCAGGAGCCAAAAGACCAGTAGAGAGATGCAACAAGACCAACAACAATTCTACTTTGAGAATTTGCAGTTAGGGGGCGGAGCCAAGATGGCAGAGTAGAAAGACTCACCTATGCTAGGTCCGAACCCACAACCCATGGATTTCCTCTAAAAAGAACTCCCAACAAATTCTGGAACAGTGGAAGCCATGCAGCAACACAGCGAAGGAGATTTCTGTTCCAGAGAGCCCTGAAAAACTGATCCCAAAGGTCCATTGCGCCCCGGACCAGAGCAGAGCCCAGCCCTGCCCTGCCCCAGCCATGCGGCACTGAGAGGAGCAAGCAGATCCGGGCAGGCTTCAGGGACGGAATCTCCAGCAGCCGTGAAGGTTCCTCAACCCACAGACACACGGGTCAGTGAGAGAGACGGGCTGAGAGGGGAGTGGGGTGTCTCTGGGACTCGAACCCCCTTGGGAGGCAGAGGCAGCGGCGGCCAGAGGCTCCCGGAGCAGGTGGCCAGAGGCTCCCAGAGCAGGCAGGAACTTGGCAGGAGCTCCATTACAAAAGGTCTCTGCATAAACCCCCTGAGGGAACTGAGCCTGGGAGGTGACCCTGCCCCCACCTGAGAACCTGATTTAATCTTACCCTGAATAGCAGCCAGGCCTGCCACCAAAAGCCCTGAGGCTGGGGAGCAGCATTTGAATCTCAGACCCCAAGCACTAGCTGGGCAGACCGAGGCCAGGGGTGGAGAGGACTCTCAGAAGTCAAGTAACTGGCTGGGAAAATGCCCAGAAAAGGAAAAAAATAAGACCATAGAAGGTTATTTTCTTGAACAAATTATTCCAACCTTCATCTCTGAAGATGAAGAAGAAGAAAATTGCTTACCATCAGGTAAAGACAT
>CM053771.1:72114042-72153739 GCA_028658325.1 Potorous gilbertii | reverse complement strand
CCTGTTACTGCTAGACACCTTTCCTTTACATTTTTCCATTATTTCCTTTGATATTTTTGAATTTTTATTTATCCAAATGAATTTTTATTATTCTTTCTAATTCAGTAAAAAAAAATTTTGGTAATTTAATTGGGATGGGGTTGACATATATATATATATATATATATATATATATATATATATATATATATATATATATTACTTTGGGTAAAATTTAGTTAGCTTTCAAAGTCTTTCATAACCTAGCCCCTTTCTATCTTACTAGACCCTTACACTTTACTCTCCAACACATACTCTCAGATCCGTAGACACTGGACTATTGGTTTTTCCATATACAAGGCACTCTATCTCTCAGCTCTGGGCATATTCCCTAGCTGTGCCCCATTTCCTGGAATGCTCTCCCTCCTCTGCTCTGACTGTTGATCTCCCTAGCTTCCTTTAAGTTTCAACTAAAATCCCACCTTCTACAAGAAGTCTTTCCCAACCCCTCTTTATTCTAGTGCCATTACTCTGTTAATTATTTCCTATTTATTTTGTGTATAACTTACTTTGTACATATTTGTTTACATTTTGTCTCTCGCATTAAATTGTAAGCTCTTCAAAGGGACTGTCTTTTGCTTCTTCCCCCCTCCCCCTGCCCCAGCACTTAGCATAGTACTTGGCACAGAGGGAATGCTTAATAAAGGTTTATTGGTACACTGATTCATGAATGAATTAAAAAATCATCTTGCTTTCATCAGCCTCTTTTGGCACACACACACAAAAAGAAAAAAATGCTTTGGTGAGCTCCATATATTATATGTATTGTACAGAGTTTGAGTTCTAATAAACATGAATGACCAACTCTTCTAGTCTGTCCTCTCAGGACAATTTCTGGTTACATTGCAACCAATGATCCCTAGGGCTCAGCTGCCCCATATGGTTGATCAGGAGATACATGCCCATCAGATCCATAGTGCTATCTTCCTCTCACTAAACACACACACACACACACACACACACACACACACACACACTTTCTCTCTTCGTATAAACTGCTTTCTTCCTTCTTGGCCATGCATACTTCCTCTTCCCCTGAATACTAGAATCTATAGTTTGTCTTCTGCTGTGTAAGACCTACCTTTTTTGAAGTGTATGACATAATGGCAAAGTTGAGGATTGGGCTAGTCCTGGTACTATGATCAGCTATGTAATCCTGAGCAAGTCACTCTGCTGTCAAAACCTCATCTTCCTCCTCTAATAAATGGGAAAAATGAAATCTCAAAGGCTATTCCAATAGAGTATAAATTCTTTCTGCTTCCACCATGAAGTCATGTTTGTGCTAGACACTGTACTAAGGACTAGGAAGACAAGTACAAGGAAAAAGAAAAACAGTCTCTGCCTTCATGGAGCTTCCATTCTAATGGGGGAGTTTGGGGAAGAACACCAAAATCGAAGCTGAAAAGGTAGTGGGAGAATGTACTCTCAAAGGACCATGATAGAAAAGTCCAAAGAGTTAAAAGTGGAGGCTGGAGAGAAATGAAGACATGACTAACAAGGGCATTTCCATAGAGATCCTGAGAGGAACAAGTCAATCAGAGAAAGGAGTCACAGGGTCTGAATAGCTCCAGTGGGATAACTTCAGTGCTAGATTGAACTTCCAGGTTGAGGAATCATCTGTGACATGATAAAGGATGGAGAGAAACCTAGAGAGGCATAGAAAATGCTCCAGGTGACATACTACCTATGTATACTTTCTGAGGATTAATCCAGCTAAATTCAGAGAGAGATTCTTCACCAGCTGACTGGTCACATGCTGAGGAATTCTTTATCCATGACCACCCATGAAATTAAACATCATTATCCCACAAAGGCAAGAGTTATTACTGGTGATATCGTAGAGAGAATTCATGCTTCAAATAGGGCTCTAAGCTCTTTTACAGTTCAGAGATTTAGATTCAATAATTCTAATATTCACTCTTTTTAATTAGTGGAGTTTTTTGCGTGTCAAATAAAGAAATCGCAAAATGCAATATGGCTTGAAACCGCTAGGTGGTGCAATGCCTAGTATGGAACTTGGGGCCAGAATGACCTAAACTGAAATTCTGTCTCAGACACTTTAGTTATATGACACAACTACTCCATCTCTGTCTGCCTCAGTTTCTTAATCTGTAAATGGAGGCAATAATTTTCACAGAGTTGTGAAAATAAAATGAGATGTGTGTAAAGTGTTTTGTAAAACTTAAAAGTACTATATAAATGCCACCCATCATTGCTTGCAGTAATCATTCCTAAAATATATTTAATTAATAATGATAAACATATAATTAATTTGCAGTATAATTATGGTTATATGTAACTGACAGTATCATGATGGTTAATGTAATAACTGCAGTATTATTATGTTATTTCCCTATTTTTTCCAGTTTCCAAGGACTAAGGACCTATACATATATATATATATACAAAGGTAGTCAGGGAAAGATTACCTAGGGAACCCTATCTGGGAAAAAGAGAGACCTCAGGGGACCGAAGAGCTTAATAACCACTGGCCCTAAAGACACCTGGCCCCTTTTTCCTGGAACCCAGCCTCTGTCTCTGGACCTCTGGCTAACACGTAACCCTGTGTCACCTCCACAGTCCTGTGGCCAACCTCTACTTTAGTGTAACCTCCCCAGTTTTATGCCTGTCTTCTGCCTCATCTCTACCATTGTACGGTTCCTCTACTCTCTACCTGTCCCCTGCCCCTGTCTCAACTCCCCTTCCCAAGTCATTCTTGCCTCAGAAATACTTTTCCTGTCACTGCTTCTACCATTGCTGCTTTGGGGTAAGTTCTTAATTCTTCTGTTCCCTTTCTCCCTTCATTCCTCCCTCATTCCCCTGCATGAAGTCCCTCTCCAGACTCCTTTCTTCTCCTTTTTCTCTTTCTCTTCTTTAGTTCCTTATTCCTAGTCCCTTCTGATATAATTCTTAAGGAGTTAGAGTGACAGAAGTGGAATCAAGAAAACCTGAATTCAAATCCAGCCTCAGGAACTTACCAGTTATGCAAACCTGGGCACGCCACTTAACCTCTGCCTCAGTTTCCTCATCTGCAAAATAAGGATAATAGCAGCACCTACATCCCAGGGATAAGAATTAAATAAGATAATGTTTGTAAAGCACTTTGCAAACCTCAAAGTGCTATGTGCTAACCATTAGCTATTGATATTATAGAAAGAATCATTCAGTGGGATCCCCTACAAAGGAGTAGTAGGTGGGGAAAGAAGATAAAAGATGGGGAAGGAGAAAGAAAGAGAAGCAATAGTTCTGTTAGTGTCTCCTGATATTTTTCCCTACCTGGCCCAGGTCCAGATCATAATAGAATTTTGTTGAAGGGGATATTTAGATTAGAGATGAGAAAATTCTTAGAGGGATATGATCACTGTACACAAGTATTTGTAGAGCTGTCATGTTGGGAAAAGGTTTCAATTTGGTCTTTTTGGCTTCAAAGAAAAGAGCAAGGAGTAAGAGAAGTTGTAACGACAGATTTGGGGTCTAAATAAGGAAAAACTTCCTAACCATCATAGCTGCCCAAAAGTAGAGTAGGGTACTTCAAAAAGTAGTTACCTCCTCATTAATGGACACCTTTACATGATTAGATGATTATCTGTGAGGAATTATAGGGTCACAGAACCCTAGAGTTGGAAGAGATGTCAAGTCATGGTCATCCAGCCTTACTGGAAGACCTCAAATGACTAGAGATCCACTACCTCCCAAGGCAGCCAATTCTACTTATAGATAACACTAATTTTTAGAAGGGCAGCTAGGCAGCCCAGTGGATAGAGTGGCAGGCCTAGAGTCAAAAAGGACTTGATTTCACATCGAGCTTCCAACATTTAGTAGCTATATGATTCTGGGCAAGTCACTTAACCCTGTTTGCCTCAGTTTCCTCATCTACAAAATGAGCTAGAGTAGAAAATGGCAAACCCCTCCAGTATCTTTGCCAAGAAAACCCCAAATGGAGTCACAAGGAGTTAGACACAACTAAACGACAAAATTTTTAGAAAGTTTTTCCTAACATCAACTCTAACCGTATCTTTTTGCAACTTCCATCCACTATTTCTAGTTCTGCCTAATACTAAGCAGAACAAGTCAGCTTAACTGTTATAGAGGAGATGTAATGGAAAGAGCTCTGACTCTGGAATGAGAGGGTCTAAGTTTGATTCCTACCTCTGATGTCCTTCACCTGAGTGACCCTAAGCAAGTCACCTGACCTCCCCAGGTCTTAGTTTCCTTGTTTATAAAATGTTAGAGTAGATAACCTCCAAAGTATCTTCTAGGTCTTTTCCTGTGATCCCATGACCTCTGTGTTTCCTTCTAACTTCTATGGATTCCAATTCATTCTATGAATCTGACTCTTGTCTAGATCATGCATGAGTTAAGGCTAATAAGGGTCATTTCAGCCTTCAGTCTTAGCTGACATTAACCATTGCTGAAGCAGGATTACTTCCCTGGTTTGCCCTCAGGCTCATAGCTTCTTAACTTCCCCATCCATCCCTTGTTCTCTCATTCTTCCACACTTTTCTCGCTCACTGAATCCTTCTGTTTCTTCCGTCTTGTAACTCATTGGTCCCATCTCCTTTCCTGTACACCTTTGTTCTCTTCTCTAACAATTAGAACTAGATATTTTGGAGAAACAGCCTTGAACATCATCCACATAGTCCATAAGCCTGGCTTGGCAACCAGCTAAGTGACTTTGAGCAATTAACTTTATCTCTAGCAACCTCAGGTTCCTTATCTGTAAAATAATGAGGCTGGACTGAATTGATGATAAGATCTCTAGTAGGTCCCTAATTTCATGATTATCTAGATCTAGATCGTGGGATCTGAGAGAGAGCAGAAGTCATTTTAATTCAATCTGCTCCTTTTTACAAATGAGCAAATTGGACTCCAGAGATGAGATGGAGCTTATCCAAACTTTAAGAGATAGTAAATAGTAGAACCAAAAATGGTGATATGAACTAGGAAAGGTAGAGTACAATCAGAACAAGGGCAGCTAAGTGATGCAGTGGGTAGAGCATCAAGCTTGGAGTCAGGAGAACCTGAGTTCAAATCCAGCCTCAGACATTTAGTAGCTCTGTGACCCTGGGCAAGTCACTTAACTCTGTTAAGGAGTGGCAAACCACTCCAGTTCCTTTGCCAAGTAAACTCCAAAAGGCATCACAAAGAGTCAGACATGACTGAAAATGACTGCACAAAAAAACAGACAGAACAAGCACAAATTTGGAGTCATGAGGACTGGGTCTGAATTTTGACTCTGACACCCCCAGTGACCTTGTGCAAATTACTTCACCTTTCTTGGCTTCAGTATTCTCATTTATAAAACAAAGGAATTGGAATAAATAATTGCTGAGATCCCTTTCACTTCTAAATCCTATGAATTAGAGAAGCATGTGATAAATCTAAAAGGCAAAGAGAGAATGGTTCATTGTGCACATCATGTACTTTTTGCATCATGTGGACTTCATTTGGCCAGCACTGGAGAGTGCACTAGAGGTTAGATTGAAGAGTTTTTGAGCAAAGGAGAGACATGATCAGATCCATACCTGAAAGATTAATCTATCAGCATGTACAAGTCAGAAGAAAAGGAAAAGTGTGAAAGAAGTGGGAATTGCGTGAAAAGGGTTGCCTTCAAGATATAAATGAAAAGCTTTACTTCAATTCTCATATGACAAAATTCTAGAGTGTACTATGAAAGTGATGGTTTATGAGCACTTAAAATGGAAAGTAATGGTCACTAAGAGAAGCATGCCTTCATCAAAACATAGATCTTAGCCAAATTAACTGCATTTCCTTTTTTGAGCAGGATTACTTAGACTGGTAGAATGAGGAATGCCGTTGACCTAGTGCATCACCAAAGTGTCATGTGTATTTGTAAAGTATTTTGTAAGATCTCTCACAATATCCTTTTGAACATAATAGAACAATATTGCCTAATTGATAGATAGAACAGTCTTATGGTTTGAAGAAATTGTTGAATTATTATAACAAAAAGAAGTGAATAATGGATGTATCCAACTCAGAGAAAATTCACTAATTGAGTGTCCCAAGGATTTATCCTTAGTCTTTTATTGTTATACATTTTTATCGTTGACTTGATTGGAGACATACATGGCATGATTGGTCCTATACATGGTATGATTATAAAATCTGAAAGTCGTTCAAAGATGAGAAGGATAAGTAATATACTGAGTTGCATAATGTATCTAAAAATATCTCTATGGGCCATAACTATGGGCTGAATCTAAGAAGACAGAGTTAAATAGGGAGAAATGTAAATTATTACACTTGGGTTCAAAAAATTAACTGTACACATGCTCATTGGGGGTTCGATATCATAGCAATATAATATTTTGTGCACAGAACATCTAGGTGCTTTGATAAACTGCAAGTTCAAAAAAAGCAAATAGCACAATACCATAAACAAAAATGCTAACGTGTTCTTAGGCAACATTAAAAGAGCCATGACAGCCATGACATGAGGGAAGTGATAGTGGCAGTGGCCTAGGTCAACTATATGTAACATATCATGCTTAGTTCTGGATGCATATTTTAGCAGAGACATTGAAACTCAAATGCATCCAGAGACAAATGAATGACAAGAATGATGGAGGGACTGGAAGTCATGCCATTCAAGGAAGAGATGAGGAAAATGTAGATGTCTAGCCTGAAAAAGAGAAATTTTAAAGGAGATGTTATAATTGTCCTCAAGTATTTGAAAAGATACAATATAGAAGAGAAATTAAACTTGCTCTGCTTGGTCCCAGAAGACAGGACCAGGATGAATGGGTGAAACTTGCAAAGTAGATTTAAGCTT
Source organism: Potorous gilbertii (assembly GCA_028658325.1). NCBI lineage: Eukaryota > Metazoa > Chordata > Mammalia > Diprotodontia > Potoroidae > Potorous > Potorous gilbertii. The sequence continues at coordinate 72,146,904 of CM053771.1, read as the reverse complement.
GATGGAAAAGAATGTTCCTAACAACTAGACATGTGCACAATTGGAGTAGACCTCGCTGAAGATCTTCAACCTGAGGCGCAATGCACCCCTGGTCTGGATGTTCGTGAAGGTATTCAGGAATGAGTTAGTCTCAATGGTATCTGAAGTCCCTTCTAACTCTGATATTCTGTTCATCTGTCTTAAACTGAATTATCTTCTTTTTCTCAACCAAAAAACCTGTTTCTGCATCTCACTTTCATAAGCATTAATAGCACCATTGATCATCCCAATCAACCAGGTTTGAAACCTTAGAGTTACCTATTATTCTTTCCTCCTCCTACATCATCAATTCTGTCTATACCTTCCTCTCCATGTACATTGCCAGCGTCTTAGTTTTAGCCTTCATACGCTATCACCTGGAGGATTATTGTATCTTCTACATCTCTTATCTCTCCTCTCTTCAATCCATCCTTCACACAGCTGCCAAAATAATCTTCGTAATGCATAAGTCTGGTCATGTCACATCCCTGCTCAAAAGTCTTCAAAGGCTACCCATTAGCAAAAAGATAAAATTCAAACTCCTTAGCCTAGTATTTAGAGCTTTTCTCATCCAGTTCCACAATTCCTCTCCAGTGAAAAAGAATAAAATTTTCAGGAATAAATATATAGCATTCTAGTGCAGTTTTAAGCTACCAAAGCTTACAATTAAACTCTGACTTTTGGGACATCCTGTATCAAATTCCTACTCTTAGGGATTCTCTCATAAAAGCAACTATATAAATATAGAATTTGGGCAGGAGGCTGTTGTGGAAAGGCAATAATTCATATAAAAATTTCGAGGTTTTTTTAGACTGAAAGTATAATATGAGTCGTGACACAATAGTCAGTGCTTTCAAAACTGGTGTAATATCCACAACAAAGGAGGCAATAATCTTACCTATACATTACCCTGATCAGACATATCTAGACTATTATTTTCAGTTCTGGACATGAGATTTTTGAAACCAAATTGGGTTTCATCCAAAAGACACTAACAATAATGAAAAACATAGGCGACAAGGATCCTTACAAGGACCTGTTGAAGGAACTGGGGATGTTTAACCCAGGGAAGAGAAGACTTGAGGGAACATGATGGTTAAATTCAAGTATTTGAAGAGTTTTCCCATAGACTTGTTTTACTGAGAGAAAAAGTTGGGCAATAGGGCTTGGAGAGAGTTCTAGGACAATTAACGGATCTAGGTCCTAAAGAACACAGGAAAAGATAGACCTGAAGACATAGATGAAGAAATTCACTTTGACAAGGCAGGAAGGCTACCTTATTCTCCGAGACCAGAAGGAAAGAGGAAAGCAATGGGAGCAAACAGAAGAGTTTTGACATATGAAAGGGGAGAAAGAATATTTTAGGAAATTTGTCTCTGACAGACAGCCTCTTCTTAATAAAGAAGTCGGTCAAGCTAAAAGGGAGGGGTCAGGAGAAGAAGAATGAGATTCTTTAAGGAAATAAAGGTTAGGAACAACCTTGGTGGGAAATTGAAGTAGGATATGAAAAAAAGAATTGCCAAGCAACAGTGAGGACCCAGATAAAATTAAAAGGTATGAACTTATTATGGTAACAGTATAATTTAGCAACTTTCTTCAATTACAATCAGTAAATTCAAGGGCAAGAATGGAGAAAGAGAATAGTGGTTTCCCAGAACTGGACATTGATCACTGTAGGCCCTATTCTCTGTTTCTGTAGCCATCTGCCCTGGGGCAGCCCTTAGTCAATTGGCATAAACCCCTGAGTAGTCTAAAGCTGGGCAGAGACCACTCATCTCATCCTTTTACCATTCTCAAATTCTTTGTCTCCCCACAGAAATAGGACACCTCAAAACTCAGGCAGCTCCCATAGTCCAAGGTCATGGGCTCTCCAGCACTGAGACTTATCCCCCATCCCAGCCTGGAGCCCCAATCCAGTGTCTCTCCTGTAGTCTTTCCTTTCATTCCTCCAACTTCAGCTTCCAGCCACAATCAAGGATGACAGAGCAGTCCCTACTGTCAAACACCACTTTCCCCTGCCCAGCTTCCTTCCTCCTGACAGGGATCCCAGGACTGGGCACCATGTATGCCTGGCTCTCCTTGCCCTTTGGCTCCATGTACCTGCTAGCTCTGCTCGGCAATACAGCTCTGCTGGCTGTGGTGAAGGCAGATACTACACTGCATCAGCCCATGTTTCTACTCCTGGCCACCCTGGCTGCCACTGACCTGGGCCTGGCCTCCTCTGTGGCCCCAGGGCTGCTGGCAATTCTGTGGCTTGGGCCCCGGCCCATCCCCTATGCTGCCTGCCTGGCCCAAATGTTCTTTGTCCATGCCCTGACTGCCATGGAATCAGGTGTCTTACTAGCCATGGCCTGTGACCGTGCAGTAGCCGTGGGGAATCCATTACGCTATCCAACTCTAGTCACAGGTACACGTGTGGGTTGGGTTGCTGTGGCACTGGTGTTGCGGGCTGTGGCCATTGTGGTGCCCTTCCCATTGCTGGTGGCTCGATTCAAGCATTTCCGGATGAAGGCTGTGGCCCATGCTTATTGTGAACACATGGCAGTGGTAGAACTGGTAGCTGGCAATACCAGAGCCAACAACCTCTATGGGCTGGCACTATCACTGGCAGTGTCAGGTGTGGATGTGATGGGCATTACAGGATCTTACGCTCTCATTGCTCATACTGTGCTGAGGCTGCCCACTCGTGAAGCCCGGGCCAAGGCTTTTGGTACCTGCAGTTCTCACATCTGTGTCATCCTTGCCTTCTATGTGCCTGGCCTCTTCTCCTACCTCACACACAGATTCGGCCGCAGAACCATTCCCCGCCCAGTGCATATTCTACTCTCAAATATCTACCTTCTGCTGCCCCCATCCCTCAACCCACTCATCTATGGTGCCCGCACCAAACAGATCCGGGAAAGGCTCTTCTCGTTCTTCACACCAGGGAAGGATCAGCTTTAATAGGATGCCAGGAGTCTGGGCTGCAGACCTTGGAACCACCAGAGAGCCTTGAGATATCTTCTCATTGGCCCGTACCTACATCAGCCATCTAATCGGCAAGCATTGACTGCTCACCTGTGAACTGCAGGGCTCTGTGACTCACCCACAGACTAAGTCTGAACTTCTGCCCAGTCCTCATTAGACTGTCTTTCCTGTCCTCTCTCTTCCAAGTTCCATTACTCACCTCTTAAAAATTGTCTCAACTCAATTGCCCTAGGAAACCTTCCTGGTTATTCATCTGCCCCCACGCCCAGGCATTATGGGCCCTGCTGTACCCTGCAGGTTCTTAGACTGTGCCTGGAGTATCCTCTGCCTTGTCATGTCACTTGTGACCTTTTTTGTCTTTCCCTATGTTTCTGTAAATGTACTCTAGTCCCTTCTCCCCAGACAGAATACAACAGCAGGAATTGCAATGTGTAAAATTTGTGTGGTTTAGCGGAAAGACCCCTGGACTGGGAGTCAGAAAATCTGGATTCAAGGTCTAGCCCCAACATTTATTAGCTTTGTGACCTTGGGTAAAAAAAAAATTTACTTCTTGAGATCTCAGTTTTCTCATCTTTAAAATGGAGGTAATCATTTCTATGTAGCCTTCCTCAAAGAACTACATGACATAATGAATGTGAAAGAACTTTTAAAACTTTGAGCATTAATAGAAATGTCAGGGTTATTGTTGGAATCCTACTTCAGTGAATTTGTCAAACAGCTGGTGCCGTCATAGTAGCACAATTTTGTCTATGGAATCCAGGGGTTATACAGAACAGAAAATCCTGTACAACCTCTAAGGCAGGAAAACCTGAAACTAGCAGCCTGCCTCCAAGGTACACTAGCTGTGTGGCCATGGACAAATCATTTCAACTACTCTGAGCCTCACTTTCCTTATCTGTAAAATAGGGGAGATAATCTCCAGAGTACCTACTTCATAGGGTTGCTATGAGCCTTACCTGAGTTAATCTATGTAAATCAATTTGTAACTGCTAAGTCCCACGTAAATATCAATTATTATTTTTAATTATCATCTTGCTTTCATCAGTCTCTCTTACCACAAAAAAAAAAACTTTTTGGTGTATTACATATATTATATGTATTGTACAGGGTTCAAGTTCTAATAAACATGAATGTATTTCCTCAGATATCAAAATGATTTGAAGAAGAGGGTGAAGACATAAACTATATTTTTCCCCTTCCTCAGCAAAGGTGCTTCCTGGATATGGAAGGTCGTCTCCATGAGTAATAGTGGTGGGTCATTAATTATTGTACAAAGGGCTTAGAGTCAGTGCAAAGACCACAAGTATCTAGGATTTATTCCCTTTGTTGCCCTAAGCAAGTCACATGACCTCCCAGACTCTCAGTTTCCTTACCAGTAAAGAAGCAATAATTATTTCCCTATCTACTTCATGGGGTGGTTTTGAAAGAATACTTTACAAACCTTAAAGTCCTATGCAAATGTGAGTTAATATGATTATGGTTAATAGATTAAATTATTAATAAATTAATATTTACAGATGTCATTAGCAGGCACTCACAAGAAATCTGGGGAGCTGAGTGAGGTCCAAGGTCAGATGACCCGTGACCCTCTCTGATGTTCTTTTTCTCATTGCAAAGTTCATCTTCAAATGTCCTACAGTCCCTTTTTCCTGATCTGAACTACATTTCCAGAGATGCAACCCCTAAATTCCTTTCTTGCAGGCTAGTAGGCAAGACTTCTATGACTGCAGATAGAGTGAGAGTCACGGACCTCCCCACCCTATGAAGGGGCCCAGTTCAGTCAGAGCCAGCTGTGGCACACCAGCCCTATTGGAAGCAATGAGAGCTAATATCATTGTCAAGCCCCAATCAATCAAACAAGCTTTTATTAAACACCTACCTTGTATTTTATTCATATTAAATTGGCTCTACTAAGCCTATATGAGCTAAATGAAAATCCTTTTCTGCCAACTTTCCCACTACACATAAACCACCCTACACAGAAATGTCACCCAAAGAACCCCTCCAAGAGTAGGGGTAGACAAATTTCTCTAAGAATTGTATCTCTTCAGCGCATATTCCAACCCTTATAATCACTGCGTCCCTTTCAAATAAGCTGTCTCGAATATTTTTCTTTATTTTTAGTATGAATTTAATCATCAAATAAGAATTGTATATGAAATCATGAACTTTTGTCATGTACTGAATTTTTAAATATATATTGAGGGAGGATGGGTTGCCTAGGTGGTTTATGCATATCACATGGATGTGTCTACATGTGAATTACAGGGAGGTAAATCTCTCCAAGGGAGATTTTGACTCTTGCCAAGAATAAAAAGAAGCAGGAGGTTGTGGCCAGAAGCTGGCCACTCAGCTGTCTTCAGAAAGAAGAGGTGCCAGTCGAATTATATCTATCTGCTCCCTTAAATTTTATTAGTCTAGTGAAAGTGATTTTTAGGTTCGAACTACATTCCTGATTGGTGTCCCTTAATAGAGGAGGGCCCCAAGTTATATATCCAACAAAGGTTTGACTCCTTTCCCATCAAATGCTAGTTCTGCAATGAACACCTGTAGTAAAGAAGCCCATTTATCCATTGTAAAAACAGAGATCAGAGAAAGTATTTATCTGAGACTATATACCAGACACCACACAGAGTGAATGAATGCTCCTTTTGAGAGTAAGATAACTCAGCTCAACAAAGAGTCCCAGATCTCCCCCAAGGGGAAATTCTTTGATGTCTCTAGTATAAGTAGGGAATATGGACATGGTAGAGAGTGCCAGCTCTTCTAAAAACTACTCTTCCCAGAGATTCTCTCTTTCAGGGACTTTGAAGACAAGTTGGAACAGCATGCCTTCTCTCATAAAGCTGAAAGCCAGGAGACACCAGAACTCTCTTCATTCCAGCCCTCACCAACTCCACCCCCCATGCAGGTATAGGGCATTACATAATCAGTCTCCACCAATGAAGAGAAAGAACCATTCAACTGACCCCTTCAGCCAAGGGTTATACCTGGACTGAAACTCTTTGCACTCTCTTGCGACATCAGTCTGGACAAGCTTGAAGTCTGTAACTATGTATTATAAACATAAATATCAACACTCTAAAGCAAGAAGAGTCATTTTCTAGGTGTCCCATGTGATCAACCTATGTGATATTGAAAATAAAATAAAACAAATGTGCATTAACAGTTCATGAAACAGACATGGAATTATATATTTTATCACCTCAGAGATTACTACAGTGACAACATGCCTAACTACATATAGGATATAACACAAGGACATTTCAAAAATATATGCATATCCAAAGTACACAATCAATCAAAAGCAATAAGAATGAATAATTAAAAAAATAAAGCTAGTTACTTACAACAACTCTATCAATAGGTCTATATACAAAATACAACTAATCTATATGCATTGGCATTATGTAAATATCATATATAAAAATATATAATTATTATATAAAATAAAATTATGTCATTTACATTAGCAAATATATAAAATTAACAGATGTTGCTATAGCATGAATAAAGTAAAATAAGAAATAAGCATATTCAAACATGCAGCAATTCACATGTACAATTTTAATACGAGATTACATTCAAGACATTTCATATTGACACCTAGACACACATCTAGACCTATATCTTCAAATTTACCTATACCATCATAACTCAGCCTAATGCATAGTCTGATAGGTTTAGTTCTTTTGTCACCAACTGATCTCTCTGCTCCTATACCAGAGTTAATAAGGTGGTATGGGCTGACCATGAGCATCATTATACGTTTGTGTGTCTACACCCAGGCCAGCATGTCACTCAAATACTAGTATATTCTTGTTCTGTGGGTTAATTCTGTACCCTACAAGACTCTGTAGCAATTTGGTGCAGGATAAGAGTTGCCTCTAGGTTCAATTCTCCTGCCCTGTAATAATACACACAATCCTTCCTGGTTGTATCACTTTCAGCTCCCACAGCTGGTATACAGTTTCTTCTTTTCAACCTTTGCCTGGGTAAGTATTCATCAATTCTCTCCGCCTGTTCATTAGCTCTCCTATGGACAGTAGATGGTTGTGATAAATAATCCTGAGAGAGGCCTCTACATAATAATAGATAACATTTATATAGTGCCTACATTGAGAGAAGCCATTGACCCAATTTATTGCTTACTGCTGGCGTAATAAACTGACCATGCTCAGACCATTGTCTCTCAGTTTATCTTATAATTCAAATGAAACAAGACATACTAGTGTTCTTGTCAAGACTTAGTCTATTTCATAACCAAAAAAAAATAGAATAGTATTATAGGCATACAAAGCACAATCTATTACCATTAATATTGAACTCCTTTTTAGCATTGACATTCTGAAATGATAATAGTGATGACGATGGTGATGGTGATGACAACGATGACAGCTGGCAATTATATAGTGTTTTAATGTGTATAAAGCACTTTACATATGATAACTCATCCTTGTGAAGTAGGACTATTCTTGTCCTTATTTTACCAATGAGGAAATCTGAGACAGAGAAAAATTAAGGGACTTATTCAGGGTTATACAGCTAGTATATGTATTAGGCAGGATTAGAACACAGGTCTTTCTAACTCTAAATTCTGAAATCTATCTACTAGCTGCCCCTATTACTGTTCTAGATATATGTTCCAAGATCCCATCCCACTGACATTTATAGGCACTGTGTTCTAACTTGGATGAATCCAGCTCCAGTAGTTTATATTCTGTTTTATAATTCCTCCCTACTCCAATATTCTATATTTTGGGCTCCTCACCAGCTCTGAAATGTTGTGTGTCAAAACTCCTTCTAGGTGGCACAGTGGATAGAGTATTGGGTATGGAGTCAGGAAGACCTGAGTTCAAAGGTCACACTAGCTGTGTGACCTTGGACAAGTCACTTAACCCTGTTTGCCTCAGCTTTGTTATTTATGAAAGGAGCTGAAGAAGGAAGTAGCAAACTATTCCAGTATCGCTGTCAAGAAAACCCCAAAACGGGAGTCAGGAAGAGTCAGATGCAAATGAAAACAACTGAACTGAACTATACGCTAGGTACCGTACAAATATATTATTTAATTCTGGCAGCAACTCTGAAACATAGATGTTATACAGATGGTCCCACCGTTAGCATCTGAGTCTGGATTTGAACTCGGAAAGATGAGTCTTCCTAACTCCAGGCCCAGGGCTTTACCCTCTGTACTAACTGCCTATATTCTCTCTCAATAATTTTATAAAGCTTTCTACCGGTTCATTAACAGGTGAGTCCCTTAAATGCCAATGTTTCTCAAAAGAACCCGTTTCCTTGTTTCTTTTGGTACTTACTAGAATGATGAAAGGAGTAGAATTGGTTCTAGTTGGTGCTAATACTCCAGTGAGTGTTGGAGGATCTGAACATACCAAAGCCACAATATTTATTTTTCTATTGACATCAATTACTTCCTTGGGAAATTTAAAGCTCACCCTTTGAGTATGTAGGCTATGAATAGTCTTTAACACTCAAACTATCAAGTACAAGCCCTGTCATAGACTTAATGGTATTTTGCCCAAATATCTACCACAGAAATTTTGGGAAATGATGGGAATTTAAAATCCACTGTCCAGGACAGCATTGCAGTCCACATTCTCAATTTTTATCATCACCTCTGCATGAAGTTCAGGTGAAATTGACCCATAATGAATTCATAATGAAATCCATATGATATCCTTGAAACTTAGTATTACCTCTTTCCCTGGTCCCACTCTACTTTCCTGAAGTTTGATCAGAAGGTTTTTACTTCTTCATAACCAATGTCACATTTCCTTTTCTAGTATTTCCAATAGAAGTAGGGTCATCTAATCCACAATTCTAATAAAATGTAGATCTGTTACTCTGATGGTGACTTGATGAAGATGATCTTGTGCCAGGCTTTCATGCTTTCCATTCCCGTGGTCCTCTTCATGAAAAGTAGGATTGTGCACTGCTCCATTTCTCCCCTAATCATCTTAGATTCTATGCCTACAGCTCAGCACTGATGATACCGTTGTCTTCATTCACTTCTGTAACCCAAATTTTATAAATCTCAGAGCCTGCTGAAGCTAAGCTCTGTAAATTATATTGATCCTTGAAGCTCAGGATTATTTGTCTCATCACAGACATTGTTGGAAATTGTTTCCATGTCTGCATAAATCTGATGACATCAGATGCACAAGGTACATTAGTATATGCACATGTACTAAGCCCTAGAAAATTCAAAAAGCTTTTCTCCTTTTCACTGCACGGTATTAAAGACAAAATTAGCTTTGTTGCTGTTCATCCTTTCTAAGAGGACCAATGACATCACAAAGTGACATCTTGACTTGCATGTGAATTAGATTTTAATGAGGCAGAGTTGCATCAGCCTCACTCTTTCTTCCAGAATCATAGAAGTGAAGTGGCAAGACAAAAGTCAGGATGACTGAGGAGGTACAGTCAAAATGGTGGAGTAGAAGCATGGACCTACTCTATCTCTCCCCGCAAAGCTCTTAAAATACCTGTAAAAAATGACTCTAAACAAATTCTAGAACAGTAGAAACCAGAGAATGACAAAGTGAAGCAGATTTCCAGCACATGATAGCCTGAAAGGTTAACAGGAAGGGTCTATCATACCAGGCTCACAGTGGAGCACAGACAGAACTGGAGCAAGCTTCAGGGCTCTGAATCATGGGCAACTGTTGCAGTTTCCATATTTCTCAACTCATAAATGCCAAAGACAGCTTCAAAGGTCAGTGAGAAAGCCCTTTCACCTGGTAAGAGGAGAGCAGGATCCGATCCCAGCCCTGACTCCAGGGGTGTGGCAGCCACTGAGGCAGCAGTGTCCACTTCTGGAACTCCCAGCCTACAGACCCTGGGGAATCAAGCAGTTGATCTGTGTCTCAGTCCTGAGTGGCAGTCCTGATGTAAGAAGGAGCACTGGAATGGTGGAGCTGGTGGCAGTTGTAGAGAGGAAATCCCACTCACAGTTCCAGGTCAGAAAAGAATACTTTTGGTTGCTCACAGACAAAAGTGCAGACCAGAAAAGAGTAAACAACTCTCCCTTGAATATGATGCTTTGGAGGAACTGAAAGCTTATAGGTACCTAGAGACATCCGGGAGAACAACTGCACAAAACCTCTGAAGCCTGGAGTACTACACCTTCCACTTGACAAAGAACTCAAAAGTCAAGCAATCTGCTGGGAAAATACCCAAAAAGAGGAAAAAGTAAGACAATAGAAGGTTACTTTCTTAGTGAAGAAGTATTTTCTTCCATCCTTTTGGATGAGGAAGAGCAAAGCATACAACTGGAGGAAGACAGCAAGGTCAAGGCTCCTATATCCAAAGCCTCAAAAAAAAAATATGCAATGGTCTCAGGCAATAAAAGAGCTCAAAAAGGATTTTGAAAATCAAGTAAGAGAGGTAGAGGAAAAATTGAGAATAGAAATGAGAGAGATACAAGAAAATCATGAAAACTGAGTCAACATATTGCTAAAGAAGACCCAAAATAATGCTAAAGAAAATAACACCTTTAAAAATAGACTAAACCAAATGACAGAAGAAGTTCAAAAAGCCAATGAGGAGAAGAATGCCTTAAAAAGTAGAATTGACCAAATGGAAAAGAAGGTCCAAAAGCTCACTGAAGAAAATAGTTCCATAAAAAGTAGAATGGAGCAGACAGAAGCTAATGACTTAATGAAAAATCAAGAAATTATAAATTATAGAACAAAACCACAAGAATGAAAAAATAGAAGACAATGTGAAATATCTCATTAGAAAAACAACTGACCTGGAAAATAGAACCAGGAGAGATAATTTAAAAATTATTTGTCTACCTGAAAACCATGATCAAAAAAAGAACATGGACATCATCTTCCAAGAAATTATCAAGGAAAACTTCCCTGATATTCTAGAACCAGAGGGTAAAATAGAAATGGAGATAATTCACCAGCCACCTCCTTAAAGAGTTCCCAAAAGGAAAACTCCTAGGAATATTGTAGCCAAATTCCAGAGTTCCCAGGTTAAGGAGAAATTATTACAAGCAACCAGGAAGAAATAACTAAAGTATTGTAGAAATACAATCAGGATAATACAGGATTTAGCAGCTTCTATACTAAGGGATTGAAGGGTTTGGAATATGATATTCCAGAAGTCAAAGGAGATAGGATTAAAGCCAAGAATCACCTACCCAGATAAACTGAGTATAATACTTCAGGGGTAAAAAAATTGAATTTCAATGACTAGAAGACTTTCAAGCATTCTTGTTGAAAAGACCAGAGCTGAATAGAAAATTTGACTTTCAAATAAAAGAATCAGGAGAAACATGAAAAGGTAAACAGGAAAGAGAAGCCATAAGGGACTTATTAAAGTTGAACTATTCATATTCCTACATGGAAAGATGGTATTTGTAAATCATGAGACCTTTTTCAGTATTAGGGTAGTGAGAGGGAAGATAGATAGATAGATAGATATACAGAGAGAAGTATGTATGCATACATTATATATGTGTAGGTATGTATGTGTACATGGGTGTATGTGTGCATATGTATGTATAGAGAGAAAGAGACAGAGACAAAAGGCACAGGGTGAGCTAAATATGAAGGCAGAATACCTAAAAAATAAAATTTACTGTTAAGTGGAGGTAGAATGTAGCAAATCATCTCACATAAAAGATCAAGAAAGAAATTTTACAATGGAGAGGAAGAGAGGGGAAATGAAAGGGAATAAGTGAGCCCTACTCTCATGGGATTTGTCATAAGGAGAGAATAACACACAATCAACTGGATATGAAAATCTATTTTACCCCACAAGAAGGCAAGGGGGAAGGGGATAGGAGAGTGAAGATAATAGAAGGGACAGCAAACTGGGGAAAGGAATAATCAGAAGCAAACACTATTGTGGAAGGACAGATCAAGGGAGAGAATGGAATAAGTGGAGAACAGGATAGGACAGAGGGAAATGTGATGAGTTTGTCACAGCATAACTATTATGGAAGTGTTTTGCATGGCTACACATATATGACATATTGATTTGCTTGCTTTCTCAATGAGAGTGGGTGGGGAGTGAGAAAGGGAAAGAATGTGTAACTCAAAGCTTTAATAATGAATGTTAAAAATTGTTTTCGCATACAACTGGATTGTAAGATGTATAGGCAACGGGGTATAGAAATCTATTTTGCCCTATAGGAAAATAGAGGGGAAGAGGGATGAAAGAAGGGAGGTAATAGAAGTGAGGACAGACAGAGGAAGGGGTGAATGGGGTGCATGCTGTCCTGGGCTGGGGGTGGGGAAAAACAGGGAGAGAATATTTTTAATTCAAATTCTTGGGGAAGTGAATGTTGAAAACTGAAAAATAAATCAATTGTATATTTATTTAAAAAAAAAAAGAAATCAACTAACAATGCAAAAAAAAAAGTTAGGATAACTGGCAAGGGCCCAGGATGCAGGAGATGATCTTGTCATTTTGATGTCTAAACAAGCTCTAAGCACTCCATAGCACCTGTTTCAGCCACCTTCATGACTGTTGAAACAAACTGTTCTCATCTATTCACTCTGCCAGGAAAAGTCTTTACATACTTGGAGCAGGCATTCCCCCTAACTCACCAACATGTTTGAGGCCTATCAGTTACCCTCAACCTGGTTTAGTCCATCTGCCAAGACAGTTTTACCAGGGTTTGACTGCTTCATAGGCTACAGCTTTTTGGAACCACATATAAGAGTTGGGTAAAGGTAGACACCAAAGGTGGCTGAGTAGCCCTGAAAGTTAGCATAGAAGTCTTCTGATCCACCTCCCCCCAAAACAACTCAGTCAAAGTTTGTATACATTCATACCAGGGAACATCTGACCTTGTCTCCATGAGGTTATTCACTGCCACTGTATCTATTAACCTTGTTTGCCTAGTTTCCTCATCTATAAAATGAGCTGGAAAAGGAAATGGCACATTATCCCAGTATGTTTGTCAAGAAAATTCCAAATGGGGTCCTAAAGAGTCAGACACAACTGAATAACAAAAGTAGCTATTCCACTGAGGCCTTCTGTCAGCTCATTACATTGCCTGATAGGAATCTTCCAGTGTCCCAAGTTCTGTCCTGCTTGTCCAACCCATGTCTCCCAGTATTGTTCTCCTGGAGATGTGATTCAGTTCAGAATTTTAGTGCTATGATATCTGTCTACCACAAATGGTACCGTCTCAACTGTAATCATAGATATAGTTGAATTCCTGAATTTACTTGTGACATTCAGTCCCTCTGTAGGACTGCCACCTTTTATAAGAAGAGTTCTCATCTCGTTAAGCAATTCCTCTTCCTCAGAGGGTGAAGTAATATGGAATTCCCAGGAATAACTCTATTACTTAGGCATATATTCATGGTCAAAATTCTCAGGCAGGACTGGAAAAACTTGCTGAGCTGTCTCACCTGCCTTACCACCTATGACATTAAGTTAACACTGCTGTAATTCTTTTTCTTTTCTGCCCAATATGCTTAAAATGTCCTTATCATTAAGACCTAGTTTACTTCCAGAAGTAAGAGACCTTGACTCTTTTTGACTGCAAAAACAAAATAGTGCCCCTCAGTTACCTTAGCACCTATCTTTTCCATACATCAGATCAGCACACCTTGGCAGTAGGGGCCAAAATTAATATAGGCTAGCCTTCTTCGGGTTGCAGATAGGTTTTTAGCAACTCACTTTCCAAGTAAAAGTATAACGATGGTTGGTTGCCATGAGTCGTGTGACAAGCAGGAGAGAATGTGCATTGGCGACTCATCCTCTTCATTTTTCACCAGCACCCAAAAACCTTTGGCTGGTCACAAGTGGCCTATGGGTCATATGTTGTTCGGCCTGCTGTAGATTGTTCCACAGGTACCCATTTTAATACACAGATATTAATGCAATTAAGAATTATACAGTATAGTAGCAACAATGGTCAATTGGATTAATAATAATTAGTATTTGCTTAATATGGTAGAAAAAATTTCCCTTGTCTTTTTGTGTCCCCATCTAAACAACTTTTTGTTTTCTTCTAAGTTTTTCTTTATTTTTCTTATTTTTCTTACTCCCTTTTTCCTTCTATCTTCCTTCCTTCTTTATATCTTTTTTCTTCTATTTTTCTCTTCCTTCCCTTCCTTCTTTCTTTCTTCTTTTCTCTTCATTCCTTCTTTCATTCCTTCTTTCTTTCCTTCTTTCCCTTCCTTCTACTTCCTTCCTTCTTACAGTTCTATAAAGCTCAGGAGAGACCGTTCATCTCTTTCCTCTCCATTCTCACCTTCTTTATCTCCCCATAGGAACCAGATACCTTAAGACACAGGCAGCTCCCACAGTCCAAAGCCATGGGTTCTCCAGGGCTGAAAGTAATCTCTAAACCCAGCCTGGAGTCTCAGTCCAGAGTCTCTCCTCTGATTCTTCATTTCCTCTAACTTCAGCCTCCTGTCACAATCAGGGATGATAGAACAGACCTTGCTGTCCAGCACTACCATCCCTGACCCAGCTTCCTTCCTACTGATGGGCATCCTAGGGCTGGGCACCATGGAAATCTAGTGTCTTCTCCTTCCTGAATTTACTTTATATTATTTTGGCAATACCTTTTGTGGTTCAGTGCTCCTTTCCTTAAGCATATGGATAAGCAACTATATTAATTAGCCACTGTATTAGTTACAGTATTAATTAACAAAGAAAGTTCAAGTTCAATACAATATCTGAATCAGTCAACATATGGTAACTCTACTTGAACTATCCTAGCCTCTATCATTCTGGCACATTCACAAGGGAAAACCATTTTCTAATAGGCTATAGTATTCATGTTGATTGCAAGAAGGTATTCAATTCTGCAAATACACCTGAGCTGCTCTTTCCTCACTCTTATGGCACATGGCTCCTTCATCAGTTGATTCAAAAGTGATTTGTCTGTTAATGCCTCAGTGCTTCAGATCCATTGAATTTAGCAGAATTAATAGAATAGTGACCAAACATTAAAATATGAAACCTACTATCTATGTTTGCCTCAGAGACCCCTCCCCACAAACAGCATCCATTATCTCAGATCACTTCCCATTAAATTCATAGGTTCAGACATTTGAGTATATTTTTAAATGCAAAAGAGATAAATAGACCCTATCCATCAAACCCACAATGTCCTCCCAGATCATCCCTGCAGAGAAAGAACTCCTCAAGCAACCTGAAGCTTGTAAATAAAAGTAATGGTGGAAGGGTTATTGACTCTTCCTTTGGTAGATGGATTCATGAATTTGGGACAAGAAGCTTTTCCCAATTCATTACCCTGAAGGCAAACAGGATCTCTGTTGGCTGCCAGACTGTTAGGGGCCAAGCTCCAGACCACCCTCTAGAAGCTTCCTCTGCCCTCAGGGAGGAACATGGGAGGGGCTCTGGCTAAGGATATAAAGGGGTGCCAGGAAGGGATGGAGAGAGAGAGAGAGAGAGAGAGAGAGAGAGAGACGCCATTAATAAAGTGAAGTGCACTGACCATCTCGGGTGTACTGTGTAGTCATTTCCACTCTGTGGAGGAGGGGATAGCCCTATCACATGCTGCAACATGGTAGGGACGGGAGGCGTCTGAAGACCTGGGAAAGGGTAAGTGACCAGGTGAAAGTTGCGGTTGGAGCCCCGTGGGGTTGGAGCCCCGTGCAGATACCGCCTGGCCTAGTATCCAGGCGAAGGCCCGGGGAATAGCCCCGTGCACCAGACCTCTCTTGGTAATGCTCAGTGCTGACTGTGGCTCTACTCCTCAGGGTTAGGGGCAGCCCACCTCTTCCTACATTCTAGTCATGACAATCCTGTCACAGCAGCCTTTTGTCTCCATCTCAGCCTCTAGAGCTGTCAACTCAAAAGTTATAGTGTCAAGGTTACAGGATGAGAGAGAGTATAAAAAATGCAGAGAGCATTCTTTTATCCTTTTTAAATGGCGTCTATTCCTCGGCCCACAAAAATCAAGTCAGCTAGCATTTATTAAGCATCAATTATATGCCAGGCTCTGTGCTGAATCCTGGCTTCTCAAAGAGCTCCTAGTCTACTTGAGGAAAGATAATTTGCAATTATGTAAAAGATATAAATATAGATAAATATATATGTGTGTATGTCTACATGTATACACATGTATCTGTGTATATATTATATCATATATTATTTTATATATGATGTTTATATTATATATAATGCACAGGCATTATATATAATATCCAAATTCTATGTGTATGCTATCTATACATGTATACATATATATATGTGCATATATTTATGCATGTGTATATGCATACATATAGGATAAGTTGGAGATCACCTATAACAGGAATGCATTAAGATTACAAGAAATCAGGAAAGACTTCCTATAGAAGGCGGAATTTTAGCTGAGACTTGAAGGAAATCAGGGAAGCCAGAAGGCTAATGGGAGAAGGGAAAGTTTTTCAGGCACAAGGTATGTTCTGAAGATAGAGTGTCTAGTGTGAGAAGTGGAAAGGACTGTGTCACTGGGTTGAAGAGTACAGGGAAAGGATTAAAGTGTGAGAAAACTGGAAAGATAGAAGGGAATCAGGTTATAAAGGTCTTTGAAAGCCAACAGAGGGTTTTATAGATGATCCTAGAGATGAGGAGACCCTAGAAATCATTTAATTGGGAATGAGGGTGATATGGTCAAACCTGGACTTTAGGAAGATTAACTTGATCGATGAGTGGAGAATGAAGTGAAGTGAGGAGACTGGAAGTAGGGAGACCAACGTCGAAGGTGAGATGACCATGCCCTGAACCAAAGTGGTTATAGTTTCAAAAAAAAGTAGGGGAGAGATACAGAGACAGAAACAGACACAGAAAGAGACAGACATAGACCCAGAAAGAGACAGACACAGAGAGAAACAGACACAGAAAGAAACAGACACAAAGAGAAACAGACACAGAAAGAAACAGACACAGAGATAGACACAGAGAGACACAGAGATGATGATGTTACAAAGGTAAAGTTGTCAGGACTTGGAAATAAATCGTATATGGTAGACAGTGAGGATTTGAGAGCTAATGAGATCACTAAGTGAAATAGTATATAGAGGGATAAGAAAAGACAGTCCAAGACAGAGTCCTCGAAGACCCCTGTAATGTAATGTGGATGAAGATGTAGCAAGAGACAGAGGGTTCATACAGGTGAGAGTAGAACTAGGGCAGAACCTGAAAACCTAGAGGGAAGGAAAAATCAAAGGAAAGAAGCGTCACTGACAAGAGTCAAAAGCTGCAGAGAGGTTGACAACATGGCAGCTGCGGTGATGGCTGTTGAGGCCGCCTGGGGGGTAGGAGGCGGGAAGAAGGAGCCTCCCTCAGGTTAGTTGGGCAGGCCGATGCGGTGGCCACCAGTACTCGCTCTGACGGGGGAACCAGTCACTAAATGAGGGGAGCCAGGGCTGCCCGCACAAGTTCTCCTCGCCCTCCTCCCTCGTGCCCTCCACCCGGACCCGGGCCCTGCCATTGCCTTCTTCCTGTGTAAAGTGAACAAGACAAGGCCACAGATGCAAAGGCAATTAAAGCTGCAATACCAGTACATTCCCCACAAAAGAGCCCTAGAAATCATGCCTTACTGGAGCCTGCCTGACCAAACCATGTGGTAATCAATGCCATTTCTGCCAACATAGACTCTTTTTCCAGTAGCAGAACAGCTGCTCTTAAGAAACAGCCCAGTCACATGGAAGCTCATTTTGGTGACCTCGGCAAATCTTGTTTGCACTATCAGACTCAAGAGACCAAGTCAAGTCTTTGGCAGACCCTTGAACAAGTCCTGCAGGACAGTATTACCTTTCCTTATTTTATTCAGTTTGTGGAACTTTGGAGAATGGAACATTTAGTTAAATTCTGGTTAGAGGCTGAAAGTTTTTGTTCCACAACCTGGTCCCGAATAAGAGCACACAGTCTGAATACGGTTCAACAGAGCTCAGTGGTTGAGCCTTTTTCTCCTTCATCTAAAAGGAATGAAACCACAATTTCTTTTCCATCTGAGTTTCTTGACCTGAGATTGGAGAGTTCTAGTACAGTCCAGCTGTTCAAGACCATGTCAAAAGGAACAGGGACAAAAAATAGAACTAGCAATGCTCCCAATTACTTGCTGCCTTCCCAGGAGAGAGATGATGTCCATTCTCTCCCTCTTGAAATGTCCAAGGAAGGGACTCAAGTTTCTGTGGAACACAAAGACTCTTCCAGACTTACAGTATTAAACAGAAATAGTCCTTCTTCTACACTAAAGGAATTATGGGGGAAACTAATGAGAAGTAAGTAGGTAATGTGTTGGTATTTTTTTGTTTGGCTTTAATTTTAACCCAAATCAGAATTCAGGCTAGAAGAAGAGATCGACTGAAATGATTCTCTACCTCATCCCAAACTGTACCTGTTACTACTTCCATCCTTTCTGAAGGGTATGGGGAGAAGCAGGAATGTCTTCAGAGTGATTTCTATCACCTGAGAAGCAGAACAACAGAATGGAAGCCTACACATAAAGAAATGTAATTCTTTTCTTGACTTTAAAAATTGGAAAATAATAGTTGAATAAATTTATGTATGGCTTTACTCTAAAAAAAAAAAAGCTGCAGAGAGGCCAAGAAGATTAGGATTGGAAAAAGACCAGATGAGGGAGAAAACAAACATTTTTCCAATCCAGGATCATCAGAAATTCCTCTGCCCTCTCTGAATCATTTCCTAGGCTCTAGGATAGGAATAGAGATTTTTAAAAAGAAAAGAAAATAGCAGAGGCACCAGAATGTACTGGGTGTATACTTTGAATCTACTTGTTTATGTACATGTTAAATCTTCACTGTTAGATTATGTCAGCTCCTTGATGTCAGGGAATGTTTCGTTTTCATCTTTATATTCCCAACGCCTAGCCTAGTGCCTTACAAAATGTAATCCTACCTCACAGCTCAACTCCATGGGACTCTCCTGGTTGTTGCTCAATCACTTTTCAGTCATGTCTGACTTTTCATGACCCTATTTTGGGGTTTTCTTGGCAAAGACACTGGAGTGGTTTGCCATTTCCTTCTCCAGCTCATTTTACAGATGAGGAAGCTGAAGCAAACAGGGCTAAGTGACTTGCCTAGGGTCACATAGCTAGTAAGTGTCTTAAGGCCAGATTTGAACTGAGGAAGATGAGTCTTCTTGACTCTAAGTCTAGCACTCTATCCAATGCACTACCTACCTACTGCCTCCTGGTTGTAGTAGATTGATTATTCAATTTTCCATGCCTGTGTGAGGGACAGAGTTGATTGATAGCTCATGGAAAAAGAGAAATGCTGGTCTCCTAGCAAGACTGATGTGTACTTAAATTTTGGTACATTGTAGGCCCTGGAATTGGATCCTCTCAGTCTGAAGCTGGTGTGTAGAGTGCTATTTAACCCAAAGTAATTCAACATCTACTTACTGTGGGCCTACTATGTGTAAGGTACTGTGCATGGCCTTTGGAATCCAAAGAAATAACTGAATAGCCCCTGCCTTTATTTAGTCTCTAATGGAAATTTAAAGAGTAGGGGAGAAAACAGTCCCTGACAATTGATGTTATTTTATGTACTCTATCTCATTTGAACCTGATAACAACTTGCTGAGGGGTAAATTCCACACATATTATTAACTCTGTTCACAAATGAGGAAACTGAAGAACAGAAAAGTTCAGTAATTTACCAGCGATCCTGCTGTTTGTTTGTGTGTTGCCGTATTTGAACCTAAATCTGTTATGACTCCTGGTCCAGGGCACTGTCCAGTATACCATGCTGCCTCTCACAACTTTTCCTAATAACGACTTAGTAAAGACTCATTCTTACATAAAGCATCTAACAGTTTATAAAACTCTCTCCTCACAAAAAAAAACCTCTCTTGTAGAAGTAATCTTAGGTATCACTAAGTGAGGCTCATGATCTGATGAGGCAGATTCAAAAGGCCCAAATTTGGAGTGATTCTGTTCTTGGAGGTATAGTTCTGAAACAAAGGAATGGTTGGTGAGGATGCCCCCAGTTAGAGAAAGAAAACTTTCAAACAACAGGGACTGGGGTGGGGGGCAGAGGTAAGGGGGTAGAGACAGACATACAGACACAGAGAAAGACAGGGAGACAGAGACAGAGAAACAGAGACAGAGAGAGCAATGAAGTGACACACCCAGAGACAAACAGACAGAGACAGACAGATACAGAGAGAGAGAGACAAACACAGAGAGACAGACACAGAGACAGGTAGAGAGACAGAGACAGGCAGACTGAGACAGACAGACAGACACAGAAGAGAGACAAGCCTTCAATTAGGAAAGATCTCCCTCTTCTGTGTGACTTACAGAGTTATATCATGCCTTCCTGCCTCAAACAAAGGGACACAAGGAAAGGTAAGGACAGGATCAGTTACAGTTTTATGAGAAATCAGATTAGGTCAGGTAGATGCAGTCTAACAAAACAAAACACCACACTTAGAAAGGCAATGACGCAGCCTCTCCACGTGCAAAGGCAGAGTCTGCCATATCTTTCTCTTCCACATTTTTCTCTCCTCTCTCTCGAAGGATCCTTAAAACTCATATTGTAGGAGGGAGGCCTCATCCTGAAATTCTGATTTTAATAGCTTCTTTCTTTCTGCTACTGGGAAGAAAGAAGATTTTTAGTCACTTGAATCCCCTTCAAGGCAGTCAGACCAAGCCTTGCCAGAACTGCTACAAAGATATTGCAAGTATTAACTCTATTTTACATAATAGTAAACTGAGGTGAAAAGCAATGAAGTGAGCTATAAAACAGACATAGCAAGTCTGAGCAGTGATTCAGACCCGAATCTCCCAAATTCAAGTCCTGTATTTTTTCATCTATCCCACATGACTTCATTCAATATTTATTCAACAGCTTTTTATTATGTGACAACTAATGGAACATGATAGCTATCTTCAAATAAGCCTTGTTCTGCTAAAGGCAAAGGCTCCAGGGCTGAGGAACTGGTGACCTTGAAGTCATATGTGGCCCTCTAGGTCCTCAAATGTTGCCCTTTGACTGTATCCAAACTTCACAGAACAGATTCCCTTAATAAAAGGATTTGTTCTGTCAAACTTGGACTTGGTCAAAAGGCAGCACCCAAGGACTTAGAAGGCCACATGTGTCCTGGAGGCAGCAGGTTCCCCAGCCCAGCTAGTAGTCAAACCCTCAAGTCCAGAGAAATAACAACCAGGGAACTGAAAATAATGGCAGACAGAAGTGATTACCAAGTTACTTTTGGTGATCTCCTAAAGATCATGCAAAATAGAAGAGGAGTTTTAGGAACTTTAAAAGAACTGGACGTTTATGGAAGGAGGGAACGGCAGGAGAGAAGGAGGGAAAGGAGGAGGGAAGGGGGAAAAGGCTTATATTTATGGAGCTGCATGGGGCCTCAGAGTTCATCTATTCAACAAACCCCCTAATTTTATGGATGATACTCAGAATTTTGCTGACCACTTTTTAGGAATATTCTAAAAGGAATATTCCAAGCAAGGCAAACAAAGGAATTCCAAATTCTAAGATTTATCATTAAAGAGATAGGCGGTAAAGAGAAGTAGTGATCCCCAAAAGGCCGACTGGCTTCATCAAGAACAAGTCTTGCCAGACTAACTTTATTTCCTTTCCATTGCTGCTAGGTGGTGTAGCGCGTAAAACAACGGACCTGAGGTCAGTAGGACCAGAGTTCAATTCTGGCTTGCAAAACTCCGGACAAATCACTTTATCTTTGTCTGCCTCAACTTCCTCATTTGTTAAATGGAAATAGTAATAGCGCCTACCTCCCAGAGTTGCTGTGAGACTATCATGAAATAATATTTACAAAGTGCTTCGAATCTTCAGAAAGCCATCTAGGGGCAGCTAGAGGGCACAGTGGATAGAGCACTGGCCCTGGAGCCGGGAAGACCCAAGTTCAGATAGGGCCTCAGACACAATATTAGCTGTGTTTTTTATTATTAATTACTACAACTCTATTAATGGTATTATAATTGCTAGTAGTATTAGTAGTAACCCTAGTAGTATAGTTACTGTTACTACCAGTTAGTAGTCATTTGAATAAGTAATTACTGGCCTGTGATCCTGCGCAAGTCATTCAACCGCACGACCTCACCAAAAAATGAATAAATGAAAAGCTGTATAAAAGCAATTTCAATAAATATTTCTTAATCATTTAGTATGTACAAGGCACTATCTATTTTTTTTTAAAACAGGGCAAATAGACTAATAGATAAGGAGAAGGCTATGGACACAATTAACATAAATTTTAGCAAACCATTTGGTGAAGTCTCTAATGACTTGGTCTCTAATAACCTCGTGACAGTGATGTGATAGAGAATATGGTATAGGTGGATAGACTCGTAACAGGCTGAATGGTAGAAATTATGTGAGCGTAAGCATTATAGACGCAATAGGTGGAGGAAGGTCTCTCTCTTGTGGAATGCCACAGGAATTTGTCCTTGCCCTGTGCTGTTTAACATTTTTAATCACAATGCTGTCAATGAAAACGATAATAGGCAGCATTTGTATAAGACTTTAAAATTGGAAAATTACTTTATAATTACCTCATTTTATCCTTATAACAATCCTGGGGGGTACTATTACTATCTCCATTTAACAGATAAGGAAACTGAGGCAAACAGTAGTATAGCTAGTAAATATCTGAGGTCATCATTGAACTCAGGTCTTCCTGAGTTCATTGATTTGGATAAAGACATAGATGGCATGCTAATGGATTTTCAGATGACACAAAACTGAGAATAGCTAATATACTAGATGGCAAATTCAGGATCCAAAGTTTCCAACAGGCTAAATTTGGATCAAATTTGATAAGATTAAATTTGATAGAGACTAATGTTAAGTCTTCCAGACTATTCCCTGGAAGGTCGAATACTAAAGCTGAAGCTTAAAAACTTTGGTCACATACCAAGAAGACAGGACTCATTGGAAAAGACCCAGATGCTGGGGAAGACTGAAGGAAAAAGGATGACGCAGGATGAGATGGATAAATAATGCCATGGAAGCAGCAGGCATGAGCTTGGACAGACTTTGGGAGATATCGGAGGATGGAAGAGCCTGGCGTCCATGGGGTCACAAAAAGTTGGACATGACTGAACATTTCAAGTCTTATATTTTATTCGAAAGTTCACCTTAACCAGTACATGATGGTGGAGTCATGGATAGATGGTAGTTCATCTGAAAAATATAAGCTGTTTTAAGGGACTGCAAAGTCAACACAAACGCTGTTAAATAATTTTTTTAAAAAGGCCACCAGGAAAGGTAATGTGATCTTAGGCTACATTAAGAGAAGCAGAGTCCAGAAAGAGGGTGGAGATGGATCCACTGTCTTTTGCCGTGATCAGACTACACTGGAGTACTACATATTACATCCTTCCCTGTCTCACTTTAGGAAGGACATCGATAAACTCGCAGAGCTTGCCTAGGAGGATAACCAGGATGGAGAATGGTCTCAAATTCATGCCATGAGAGGCCACTAGGTAGTGCAGTCCATAAAGTGCCAAACTCAGAATCATGAAGAATTAAGTGCATCCTGCCTCAGATGCTTACTAGCTGCGTAACCTGGGCAAGTCATTTAACCTCTCTAAGCCTATGCTTCCCCATCTGTAAAATGAGGATTTATAATAGTACCTACTGTTCAGAGTTGTGTTGAAGATCAAAGGAAATAAAGTACTTTGCAAACCTAGCCACCTGTCTGCTCTTAAGATCAATTGAAGGAACTAGGACCGTTTAGTCTGGAGAAGAGATTTAAGAGGAATACAGTAGCTGTCTTCAAGTATTTGAAGGGCTAGAATGTGGAAGAGAGATTAGCTAGATGTGTTTTGCTTGGATCCAGAAAGGAACACTAGAACACTAGAAACAATGAATAGAAAGCGCAGACAGACAGATTTGATTTAATGCAAGGGGAAAGCACCTAACGAGCAGGGCTATCCAAAAGTGCAACGGGCTACTTCAGGAGGGAACAGATTTCCCCATGTAGAGTCTTCACACACAAGCTGGGAGGCTACTTCTTAAGCATTTTGTAAGGGGATTTCTTGTTTAGGGAAAAGTAGGGCTATAAGGACTTCAAGATCCTTTCCAATTCTAAGGTTCTATAAATCCATGACACTATGTCCAATGCCCTGCGCTAGCCACTGGGTTTCAAGGGGATGCAAAAATAACTAAGACATGACCCTAGACCTTGAGAAACTTAGAACTCTATCCAATTAAATAAGAACCATTAAGCACTTACTATGTGAAATGCTCTGAGCTGAATACTAGGGAATATACAAAGATGAAATATGTCAGTTGCTATTGTCATGGAATTTACAGGCTATAAAAGGGAGGTGTGAAACGTACACAAATGTAATGCAAAAGCAGTCATGGTATGTGATTTAGAAAGATGCAAACCATGCGGTTCTTGAATTTAAGGGTAGAAAGGTCTTGACTAGGACAACCAGGAAAGGCTTCATGGTGGTAATTATACTGGACATTAACAATGGGATTGGAGGGGGTGTGGGGGAATGGAGTAGAAAAGAGAGTTAATTAAAGCATAAAGACTACGAGCAAAGTACAATTTATGTCTAACTTTGATAGGCTTAGCTCTTCTGAGCAATGCAAGGATCTCAGCTCCAAAGAACTCATGATGGAAAATGCTGTCCACATCCAGAAGAAAGAACTATGGAGTCTGAATGCAAATTGAAACATTATTTACTCCTCTCTTTTTTCTTTGTCTGTTTCTTCTTTCTCACGTTTCCTCCCATTGGGTCTAAATTCTTCTTTATAACATGACTTAATGTGAAAATAAGCTCAATATGAATATATATGTAGGACCTATATCAAATTACATGGCATCTTGGTGTGGGGGAGAGGAGATGGAGAAAGTTTGGAACTTGAAATCTTATGGAAGTGAATGTTGAAAACTAAAAATAAATGAATTTTTTAAAAAACACTTTAAAGTATAGTATAAATGGATTGTTTCTTAAATCAATAAAAAGTATTTACCTAAAACCATCAGTAAATACTATTTGTGATGGGGCTAAGTTAGAAGCATTCCCAGTAAGATCAGCTGTGAAACAAGGATGCCCACTGTCATCAGTATTATTCAGTATTGTATTGAAACAGAGCTGAATAACACAGTTCCTCTCTGACATGGTCTCTGGCAATCCCAATCCCCTTAGGTACTAGTACTTACTCTCTACCCCTTTTATTACCTGTCACATATATAATTAGCTGTTTACATATCCTATCCCTTCCCCCCAGTAGAATGTGATTACCTTAAGAATAAAGATTATTTATCTTTATATTAATACCAATACTACATATGCAGTAGAAAATTAATAAATGCTTACTGGATTAAAAAAATATGAGCAAAGGCATTGTTGTGAGAAAGTGGGGGTACGGTAACAGCAAGCAATCCAGTTTCACTGGAACATAAAAGGTATTAGCATAAATCTAGCAAGTTAAATGGCATTATAAGATTTTGAAGAGCTTTGAGTGTCAGACTGAATCAAAACTTTACATGCAAAAGGAAGAAATCTAGCTAGTGTGGAGAGAAGAGGAGAGAGGTGGAGGTGAGAAAACACTATAACCATAGTCTAGGCAGGTGGGAGTGAACCTTTAAAACATGGTAGAGGCATCAAAAGGAGGACAGAAACAAGAACATATCATGTGGTCTTGGGTTTTGCAATTTTTAATTTGGGTTTTGATTCAGTGGTGTGTTTGTCCTTCGTTGCTGAAGAACACCATGCCATCAGAGAAGCAATGACATGACTTGCACTTGACTTTGTTTTGAGGGAGGGCTGTGCAGGTCACTTGCCTCAATTCTCCTCCAGAGCCATCTGAATCCAGTGACCAGATATTCATCAGGATGACTGGAGATGACCCAGGATGAGGCAGTTGGGGGTAAGTGACTTGCCCAAGGTCATACATACTGAGTGTCACGTGTCTGAGGTGAGATTTGTACTCAGGTCCTCCTGACTCCTGCACTGGTGCTCTATCCACTGCATCAGCTAGTTGTCCCAGTTTCGATTTAGTATGAGAAGAAAAAAGGGTCAATGTTAACACCAGTATTTCTAAAACGGGAGACTAGATTAATTGGTGGTGACTCATACAGAATAACGAAGTCAGATGGTTGGGAGGATGGGAGAAAGTAAGCAAAACACTGATTTACCTTGGCACCACCAGACCAGCGTTTTTTCTATGAATAGCATTTGCTCATTCTTTCAAGGCAGCTACTTAGGGTGCTATACGTAGATGTGCCACCAGGTGGTGATTCAGACAAAAGCTGCCCTAACAGTCGCTAGACAAGCCTGAACAAAGTGGTCATGTAGGAGGCTGCCCGGTAGGATTAAGCCACTATATCCCTTCGTGATTCTCAAATCTCGAGTTACACAACCTCATTCCTGGAGCCTGTGGGCAAAGAGCAGATTTCTAAAGGTATGAATAGATCCCTGAACAATAATCCATCACTTATTAAAAGTCAGCCCTAATGTTTTTGCAATACTAATCTTCCCAATTTTCCATGACTCAAAAGGATTAATAAGCATTGATGTGTGACACTTTACTAAGCAGAAAACAAAATTAATAATGTTGGCTTTAAAATTCCTGAGCAGCCAGCAGCCTAGGGTTCGTAACGGCTCTGAAATCTCAGCTTGCCCAAGTCAGTCCTCTGTGCCCGGGTAGAGGTCTCCAAGGACTGAATTAATAGAGATTTGCCCCTGAAGCATTTTGATCTCAGAGATAAAGGGTACAATGCACTCTCTGTCTTGTCTCACTGCATTTGCTTCCCAAAATCTGTCTTGACTTATAGCAACTGTGTCTTGAAGTCTTTAGGGAGCTCAGTCTTTCATGACTGCTCTGCTAAGTCCTGACTCCACATCTTCATCATGCCCTTCTCTGTACCCCATAAACTCACCACCAGGAAACTGGTCATCACGATATTTCGACTTTGGTACTCACACTTCATCTGTACCCTCAGTTGAGGCTGCAGGGCTGAGCAAAACACTCCTCCAACAGCCTCCCTTTTGAGTGAGACTTAGAATCCCAGCTATCTCTTCGTTTGCTACCAGAGAGCTGCTCTGCATCCTTTGTCCTCCACCATCATCATTATGCCACTCCCCTCCCATTGGCCTCCACCACCATTACATTCCCCCCTTTGCAGCGTTCAGCTCCCTTTGGTGTATTGTCTTCCCACATCAAATTGTAGGCTTCTGTAGGGCAAGAAAGTCTTTCTTTTTCTTATTTGTATCCCCAGTGATTCACACAAAAGCTGGCACATAGTAGGTATTTAATAAATATTTATTTTATTTGGACAGCTAAATAAAATTCTGCTGGATGGCCTAGACTTGTCAGCAAAGAATAGGAATGCAAAATGTTTCTTGTTCATTCTCCTCTGGTGTCTTCTGGCATTTTATTTCTAAAGCATGGATATAGGCTGTTTTCAAATGCCCCCACTGCAGTAGAAAAATAGAAGACTTTAAGCAATTGATTTCTCATTATTGACCAGATAATTAAATACTCTTCCACAGGGGTGTGCTTGTAAATATTTAACAGCTGACTCCCTCCACCTAAAAAAAAATGTACATGTACCCTTTTAAGTTCAATCTACATTCTCAAAGTTTTATCCATCATTTTAAATAAAAAAATAAAATTTAAAAATCAAGCCCTGATTTGTAGAATTTCTAAAGCAGAAAAGCTTACAGTGAAAATTTAACCATCAATTGACTATGTAAGTTGACTCCAGCACTGTCCTATGGCTTCCCATTTTTCTTTGGTACCTAAAGATGACAGAAAAATGCAGAGGGGTAAAAAAAAAAAGCCAAGTGGGTTACATTCCCTCATTAGAATTTGGACATTTTGAGATGGGGATGTGATAGTGGAAGTTAGTTTGAGAATCAAGTGTTGATTTGCAAAGTTAATATCACAAAAACTTTCGTTGCCAGCAAGAGGCTATAGATATGCATCTGAAGTTGTGAGGGCCTACAGCTGTGCTAAGCTGCTGATCATAACCTCATTTAAGAAATGTCAGAAAATGTTCTCATCATGAATACTTTGGAAAGGAAAGGTGTTGTCAAGAGGAACTTAGTCTCTGGGTGTGATGAAGGAAAGAGTATGGACTGAAAGCCAGCATTGTGGTGTATAATTGAGTAGGTGCAGGGAACACTAGCTTGAAGTTTAGAATGTATAATGAGCGTCAAGTGGTCTGAGCTTGGTGGTTTAATGGAATAGGAACAATGAGTCTGCAGTCAGATGAGGGAGAGAATGGATATGCTGAATACACACTGAGATCATATGAGAGAAATTGAATGCACTGAAAATGTGGATGAAGACTTAGAAAATTAAAAAAAATCTTATGATACTTTAGGCATTGAAATGAATTCATTTAAATGTAAATGGTTGAGCAAGGACAGCTGTTTGCATTGATGTTTAATGTTAGATGTCTAATAAAACATCTACTCTTTTTTTAATCTGGGTTCTTCAGTCCAAGGAACTCAGTGTGACTGGGACCTTTGTGGCAGTAGATTGTTCTGCATTGTGTATCCAAATGCATGAACACAGAAGGCAGGGAGGAGAGGGGAAAGAGATTCATTAGCTATGTGATCCTGGGCAAGTCACTTAACCCCTGTATGCTTCAGTTTCCTCATCTGTAAAACAGCAATAATAACAGCACTTACCTCCCAGGATTGTTGGGAAGATCAAATTCAATGATATTTGTTAAGAATTTTGCAAACTTTAAAGCACTATTTGAGATATTAGAGGGCTATGATGAGGCAGCTCAATTAGATTCTCTATTTGAAGAGCAAGCTTCTGGGTTCCCTAAAGCCTCTACCCAGGAAAAACAAGTGTCTATGGGGACACGGGAGGACAAATATGGAAGTAGAATGGCTTAATGGGGGAAGCACCAGCTCTACCTGATGCTTACTAGTTGTGTAACCTTGAATAAGTTACTTCTGTCTCCTCATCTGTAAAATCAGGGAGAGGGTGACTGGATTAAATGACCTCAGAAATCCCTGCCAGGTCAAAATCTATAATCACTATGACCTAGTGAAAGGGTTGAAATATATTGAGCCAATCAATCAATCATCCCCAACCCACCTAGCTCTGATACCTTTAATTGGTGAGAACCTGTCTTCAGTTAATAACTTCTGATATAGGCTGTCAGGACAAAGTAAAAGTGGGATGATGGATTGATTGGCTCAACTGTTCCATGCTCTTACACTAGGAACCTTATTTGTCATAAACCATACTGTTAATAATACGTTCTTGAATTTTTCCCAAAATCTAAAGCAAGCTCACTGAAGACTCCATCCTCTTCTTCATTTTGAAAATCAGGACATCATTTGCAGCATCTAGCAAGACACTTCATGAATGTTTATTGAATTTTATTTTATTTGCCCACCTCCACTCCTGCAGCAAATCGCCCATTCTCCATAATTTTTTCAACAATTTGTAGTTAGGAACATCATGGAGATGAGTCATAGGTGACTACCACAGTCATTCTCACCACCATCACTTTAACAATAATAAGAAGACTCAAATACTCAAATAGATGTGCAATCTCATCCATCGGAATGTGCTCTCTAAGAATGTAGATCATACTCCATCCACACCTACCCAGCTCATGTCTTCCCATGAGCTCACCACAGGTTCCACCCAAGTCAGATTTAGGGAGGCAAATGTGATGGGCCAACACAAAGAAAGACTTCCCTTTCAGATCAAAATGCTTGAGAGATGATTTTCCTACCAGTCCAATCTTTGGATGCCCATTCCCAAGCACAAACTACTGGGAGAGAAGATTCAGACCTCACTAGGAGACAACTTCCTAATAACTCACTTTGAAGTTTCCTAAGGTCCATTCCTGCTCTAAATGTGATGTTAAAGATGTTTATTACTACCATTCATTCATTTACTTACTCAACACCAGTGAACTGAGAGCACCCTTAAGACCAGATACATGAGCAGAACAGATACAGGAGCTGGAGCAGACAGGAAGGGGCAGCATCTGAGCAGGTATGGGAGGTAGTCAGGAGATTACTGAATCCAAACTGAGGGTCTGCAAAGGCAGAATCAACCTTAAATATAGGCAAATGATGGAAGAGCCAAATCCTATAGAAAAGGCATGCCAGAGAGAGCCCAAGTTTCCCCTGTGGTCAAATGGAACCATGGAAACCTCATAAAGCTGAAGAAAAGGCTTCCATGTCAGAGTGAAGTGTCCTAAAGCCCCAGGGAATCTTTAGGGCCAGAAAGGGAAAAGTTATCATTCCTAGGACCTGACAGAGCCCAGACAGGAACTCATAGAGTGAGGGTAGCTATAGAACAAATGCACAGGCCAAGACCAGAATGGAGAAGGGTCATACTCAGATATGATAGGTTTTGAAAAGGACTTAAAATATCACACATGCACACACACACACACACATACACACACACACACACACAAATCATACCAAGTAGTGGTGCCAAAACCCAATTTCTCCCATACCAGGACCTAAAGAGCTTAGTAGATAAATGGATATCAGGGATGTGCTGGTAAATGTTTAACAATCAGTTCTCTGGAAAAAAATGTATACTGTATACACTTTTAACATAGATGATACAGTAGATAAGAGTGCCAGGTCTGGAGTCTGGGAGACTCATCATCCTGAGTTCAAATTTGACCTCAGACACTTACTGGCTGCGTGACCCTGGACAAGTCACTTAACTCTGTTTACCTCAGTTTCTTCATCTGAAAATGAGCTAGAGAAAGAAATGAAAAACCACACTAGTATCTTTGCCAAGAAAACCCCAAATGAGGTCATGAAGAGTCAGACATAACTAAAAACTGATTGAACACACACTATCACTTTCTTAAGTCTAGACTATCAGTGAAACCATCTAAATCAAATACTGATTTGTAGTTTGCTTATTTCCAAAGTGTAAATGATTACACTGAAGATTTAACAACTGGGTCTTCTAAGCTGCCTCAAGCAAGCTCCTTCATCCCCCTGATGGATATCCACATCTGGGCTAGCTCAGGCCGGGAATGATGAAGAACGTGAACGGAGGCAGATTCAGGTTAGACAAAATGAAACTGAATCCTAAGAACCAATAGGCCAGGCTCCACTGACCGGATTCTGTGAAAACTAGGTTACCTACTCCTGAGAACTTCTAAAAAGATGCATGATGATTTGTTCCTCCTTAACCTTTGTTTTCTTAATATTATTTTTAAAATTTATACTTCATTTTTTTTATTCTGAACTTATAGTAGAGGGAGTATATATGAATCTCTAAATCTCTGTTCTGTAAACCAACAGTGTTCAACTGAAATAGAAACGGACCACTAAACCATACATAAGGGATCCTGCAGGCCACGTGTTAACTTAGAAAACCACATGCTAGCATTATCTATGTTCTAGTGTATTTTTATTTATTTTGTTAAATATCTCCCTATAAGTGTTGCCAGTGTGTTGGGCTATATGTTTGACAGCTCTGATGTAGATCTTGTTTTTCTTTTTAAGCATATAATGAATTCAATATATAATCCTCAAAGCTGTCCAGGTTACCTGTGATTCCTTTTTTTTTTTTTTGCTCTGGGTTTTTTTCGGGGTTGGGGGGCACCCTATAGCTACCCCACTCACCTTCTTACCTACTTCATTAAAAAAAGAAAATATAAAATGCTTATAAAAAACATGCATTGTCTAACAAAACAAATTTCCACACTGGCCAAGTTCACAAACATATATTTCATTCCAAATTTTGAGTCGATCACCTGTCAGAATGTGTACAGCATTCCTCATCATCATTCCCCTAGTGTTGGGACTGGTCATTGCATTGATCAATTAAGTCTTTCCAAGTTGGTTTGCTGTACAGTGTTGTTACTTTATGAATAGTTTTCCTGGCAATACTCATTTTAATCCCAATAAGTTTATACAAGTCTCCCCAGGTTTGTCTGAAACATCCTTTCCATAATTTATTATGGTGCAATAATATTCCATTATATTCACATGGCTTGTTCAACCATGAATCTAAATGATGAACACTTTTTACTTTCCAGTCCTTGGCTACTATAAAAAGAACTACTATAAACATTTCTGTAAATATAACTCCTTTTCTTTTTCTCTCTTTCAGGGACAGGTCTTGTAGTGGTATTGACAGATCAAGGGCTGTGCACAGTTTTATGACTTATGAGGCATAGTTCCAAATCACTTTCCAGATGGCTGAACCAATTCACAGACCCACCAACATGTCTTTCTTTAACCATTCCAATAATCATCATTTTCCTATTTTGTTATGGTGGAACCTAAGAATTGCTTTAGGGGGGCGGAGCCAAGATAGCGGAGTAGAAAGACTCACATTTGCTAGCTCCGAACCCACAGCCCATAAATTTCCTGTAAAAAGAACTCCTGACAAATTTTGGAACAGTGGAAGCCACACAGAAACACAGTGAAGGAGATTTCCGTTGCAGAGAGCCCTGAAAAACCGACCCCAGGGGTTCATCGAGCCCCAGACGGAGCGGAGCCCTGCCCTGCAGAGCCCTGTCCTCCCCTGCCCTGGCCACACCACACTGAGAGGAGCAAGCAGACCCCAGCAGGCTTCAGGGACCTGAATCTCCAGCGGCCATGAAGGTCCCTCCACCCACAGACACACAGGTCAGTGAGAGAGACAGGCTGAGAGGGGAGCCGGTATCTCCGGGACTCAGACCCCCTCGGGAGATGGTGGCCGGGGCAGAGGCAGAGGCAGCTCGGCCAGAGACTCCCAGAGCAGGCAGGAGCTCCACCACAGCTCCATTACAAAAGATCTCTGCATAAACCCCCTGAGGGAACTGAGCCTGAGAGGCGGCCCTGCCCCCCACCTGAGAACCAACAGATAAGCTCCCATTGAAGAGCAGTCAGGCCTGCCACCAAAAGCCCTGAGGCTGGGGAGCAGCATTTGAATCTCAGACCCCAAGCACTAG
>CM053771.1:71977975-72113542 GCA_028658325.1 Potorous gilbertii | reverse complement strand
GGGCAATGGAAGGAGGGAGCAATTTGAAGAATTGCTTTAATTTGTATTTTGCTCATTATTGATGATTTATCTCGTATTTCTTCCTTTGAAGATTTCTTGGATTTTTTGGAAGATTTCTTCTTCCTGTTTATATTCTTTTGACATTTTGTCTATTGGAAAATAGCTCTTATCCTTAACATTTTGAATCAGTTCTTTATATATCTTGGACATTAGATCTTTATCGGAGAAACTTGCTGCAAAGATTTTTTTCCTCGTTAACCGTTTTCCTTCTAATTTCAGCTACACATCTCTCTCCTATTTCTACATGTTTCCACAACTCTAGTTCAAAATCAAATCAGTCGTTTCCCAATTGGCCCTATTGTCTTGAGTCTCCTCTTCACTAATCTCCTTTCCACAAGGGTATCAAATGAATATTCCTGACCAAATCATTGCCCTGCCCAAGAAGCGTCAACTACTCCCAATGATCTTTAGCATAAAGAACAAATTCCTCTGTTTGGATTTTAAGGCCCTTCACAATCTTGTTCAAACTCATCTTTCCAGACTCATTTCACATCACTCCCCCTCATATACTCTACTTTCATGCCAACTTGGCCCACTTACTGTTCTCCATACAAAACATTCCACTCCCACATCTTTAACTTTTTAAAGACTGTCCACCATGGCTGGAATGTTCTCCCTTTCTTCAAGGCTCAGCCCATGTACCACATTCTATGTGAAGATTTTCTGCTCTTCCTGATTGCTATACTCCCATCTACCCCCTCCCAAATTACATGTGTGTATATTAATGTATATGTGTGTATATATACTCACACAGATATGTACATGAGTATAAATATATGCATACACGTCATAAGTGAATATGAGTGTGCATAAATATGTTCTGGTTTCATGGTTGTGGCAGGACTGTTTAAATAATTCAGTCAGACCACCTCTAATCCCAGTACAGACATTTACTGAGGATTGACACCCCTCAGACACAGGCCGGTTTCCAAGAGGAACCAGCAACCTAGTAAGACAACACAGGCAAATTTATAATGTGGTGATTACACAACAGAAATTATGAATATTAAAAAGGCAGGAGGAATTTGTTAGGGTATTAGATAATGGAGGAGAAGTCCCTTCTGTGGTTTGGTGGTCAAACATCCTGGTTGTGCTGCTTTCTGATTGACTAGCTACTGTGGTCCTGTCTGGTCAAGACAGATAGTTAGATATTATGGACCTGTTTGGGGCTAAATGGATGATGTGATTGTGATTGTGTACAAGAATATACATGTACAAATATGTGAACTGGATTCTGGGGGCAATGGCTAGCTGGAGGCAGTAGCTGTATTGAGTCTAGGGGCCTGTGGTATGGTTAAAGTCAGATTGTGTAGTTAAATCAGGACATGCCTGCTGTTCAGTGGGGCTCATAAGGAAGTTAGAATGGTGGGGCTGGGGTCAGCTTTATTAGGGTTCTATCATATATCTTGCACATGCATAAATATATATTGTAAATATGTGTGTACATGCATGCATGAGACCCCATATGGGTTGTCTCCTCTAACATATTTGACAGGACTTCTTCAACTTAAAGTCTCAGAGAATTGCCTAAGGTACTAAGAAATTTTGTACTTATGCAGGATCACTCAGCCTGCATGTATCAAAGCCTGGGACAACTCAGCTGGTCAGGACTTGGAAATTGGCTCACCCCAAACTGCCTCTCTCTGAGTGAGTGTAGTTCTTTTATTTTAGTGATTCCCATATCATAACACTAGCATTATACCCTATTCTGTCCTGACCTAACTCTATTTTTGGAACAAAAATTGTAAAGGACAGAAAAAAAATAATTCAGCAAAGGAAACAAGTCATTGGTCTCTCAAACACAAAGCTCTCATCTATTCTATATCCACCAGGTGGAGCTGTCTCTTCAGCTGCAGGCAGCAGGGGAAAGATGTTCCCAGAGGAAAGGTTCAGTTTCCAAGTCCGATGGGGTTCATTAGAGGTCATTTTATCCATTCCCCGCCCCTTCCATCATAGCGGATGGCCCCTCCCTAATGCCTTTCCTCTCCTGAGATCCCACAGGAACAAAAACACTTTAACTTAGCCTTCTCAAAAATCCAATTCAACAAACATTTATTAAATACCTGCTATATGCAAGGGACTTTCGGATGCAAAACGCTCACTTGCCAAAAGGAATGTTTTATGGAGAACTCACACAGGACAAACGCTCACATCAGAAGCGATACAAAGACACTCTCAAGGTCTCTCTTCAGAACTTTGGATTTGATTGTGCAATATTGGAGACATTGACACAAGACCACCATTCAGCATGGCATTCCCACATCAGAAAGGGTGATGTGCTCTATGAGTAAAGCAGAATTGAGACAGCTCAAAGGAAATGCAGAATGTGCAAATTTAGAGTATTCTCCCCAAATGTTTAGACAGACTATGTGTGCCCAACCTGTGGCAGAGCATTCCCAGCTCCTATTGGTCTGATCAGCCACAGTCAGACCCACTGAAACTTGACTCTAGCATAGTTCAGTCCTCTTCAAGCATTAAGGAAACATCTTTAACCTCGATGCAAGAGACTATGTTCTATAACAAAGACATAAATGAAATAGACCCTGTCCTCAAGGGGTTTATACTGTAGGAGGATGGTTGGTTTACATTCTATTTCTTTTCCAATATAGTCTGCATCCTTCCTGTTTAAAATTCCATGTGAACCATCAAGCAACTCCTCAAGCAGTGACCACAGATACAGAGGTGATAAACAATAACTGGTATATAGCTAGCACTCTGTGTGTGTCCTAACGATGGCAATGTGGCCTCACCCTGGATATGGTGGGCAATCATCACTATGATGATAGGCTCCTGGTAGGAGATCTCGTGCCATGAGGAAGATGCAAGATTTGCATCCCAGAACTGAAGACGGGAGCATTGATGGGAGCATTGATGATCTAGGGCTAGGGCACTAACACCACTTGGGCCAACTCTATCTTTGGGGATGAAAGGAAGATTTTTCTTCAACTGGACTAACCCTTGAAACAACATTTTCATTATCTCCCCTTTTAGGAACCTCTGATGGCCCCCAAGGGCTGGCAGAAAAAAAAAACATCACAGAATCTGAGACTCAGAGTTGAATGAAACCTCAGAGATCACCTAATCCAATTTGAATACAAGTAACAATATCATTTAAAATATACCTGGAAAATAGTCATCCAGACTTTTATTAAGGGACTCCAATAAAGGAAAGTTCTATTGCTCCCAAAGTTGCAGATTCCATTTTGACAGCTCAAGTTAATAGGATTTTTCTTCTTACTATCAAACTAAAATATGCTCCTCAACACTACAACACTACCCACAGCTTCTAATTCTGCTCTCTGGAGAAAGCAGCAGCAGCAAGCATTTATTAATAAAAATAATAACATTTATACCTTCCCTATTAACTGTAATGGGCAACACCATCCTCCCAATTCCTCAGACTCACAACCTAGATGTCATTCTAGATCTCTCTCTCTCTCTCTTCTCCTTCCCTCCTTCCCTCCTTCCCTCCCTCCCTCTCTCTGTCTGTCTCTGTCTCTGTCTCTGTCTCTCTCTCTCTCTCTCTCTCTCTCTCTCTCTCTTTCTCTCTCTCTCTCTCTCTCACACACACACACACACACACGTATTCAATCTCTTGCCAAGGCCTGTCAATTTCACCTTTGAAACCTCTCTCAAATAAGGCTTTCTCTCTTCTAACAATGCCACCATTCTAGTGCAAGTCCTTATCACCTCATGCCTGGATTATTACAATAGCCTAAAGGTGGAGCTGGCCTGCCTCAAATTTCTCCCCATCCCAAGCTACCCTCTATTCAGTCACTTTTCCTAAAGCACAGATATGATGATGCCACCCCCCTACTCAATACACGCCAGTGGCTTCCTTTTGCTCCAAAAACAAATACAAAATGCTCTATTTGGCATTCAAAGCCCTTTAAAACCTAGTTCCCTCCTACTTTTCCACTCTTTTTAACACCTTTCTCCCCAATGCATACTCTCCAATCCAGTGACACTGGCCTCCTATCTGTTCCCCCAATAAGACACCATTTCTCAGCTCTGGGAATTCTCCCTGACTCTCCTTCATGCCTGGAATGCTCTCCCTCCTCTGCTCTAACTACTAACCTAACTGGCTTCCTTTAAGTTCCAACTAAAATCTCCCCTTCTACAGGAAATCCACCCCCTCCCTTAATTTCAGTGCCTTCCCTCTATTAATTACTTCCTATTTATCCTGGTACAGAACCTGTTTTGTATATATTTGCTTGTATGTTGCATTCCCCCATTGGATTGTAAGTTCCTTGAGAGTAGGAATTGTTCTTTGCCTCTTTTTGTATCCCCAGCACTTAGTGCCAGCTCTATGTGTCTGACACATAGTAGATGTTCAACAAGTATTTATTGATTGATTAATGTAGTGTTTTTATGTACCAGGCTTTTGACTTTTGTCTTACCACTGGACTTTGATGACTCTGGAAGAAAAAGTAAGGCGGATAACTTTGTAATTTTGCCTCACTTGTATCCAATTCATTCAGACATGGCCTCATGATGCCATTGATCTTCTACATAAATGAGAGAGAAACAACTGTGACAGTATTATATGCCAGGCACTGCTAAGCACTTCACAAACAAGCACTTTCCAACAACCCTGGGAGACAGCTGCTATTATTATTATTTTACAGA
The DNA here is from genome assembly GCA_028658325.1 of Potorous gilbertii. Taxonomy (NCBI): domain Eukaryota; kingdom Metazoa; phylum Chordata; class Mammalia; order Diprotodontia; family Potoroidae; genus Potorous; species Potorous gilbertii. Next base: position 72,108,853 of record CM053771.1, on the reverse strand, counting down.
TTAGTAAACTGAGGCAGACAGAGGTTAAGTGACTTGACAAAGGTCACACAACTAGTTGTTTATTCTTTCTTTTCAAAGAGGATCAATGATATCATGGGGTGATGTGTCTTATTCATAAGTTGGATTTAAATGAAGCAGCATTACACAGTCATCAGCCTCTCTCTGTGTCTCTCTGTCTCTCTGTCTCTCTGTCTCTCTCTCTCTCTCTCTCTCTCTCTTTCTTCCCAAGTCATCCAGTGACAGAACAAAAATCAGCATAACTGGTGATGGCCCAAGATGCAGTGAATGATCTTGGTACCTCTGATGATTAGCTTTCATGGCCATTGAAACAAATTGTTCACATCCATCTATTCCACCAGGCCACGTCTTTACATGCTTGAGGCACACATCCCCCTAACCCAGTGATAGGTTTGAGGCCTGTCAGTCACCCTCAACATGACTTAGCCCATCTACCTAGACAGTTTTGCCAGGGTGTGAACACCATGCAAGGCTACTGAGTCTTGGAGCCACTAGTGAGAATTAGGTGAACAAGGTGGACATCAAAGGTGGATAAACAGCCCTGGAAAGGGCTCTGCAGCCCTCACACCAGAGGTGTTAGATCTCCTGAACAATCCCCCTCACCCAGACACATGCACCCCTTTTGTACTAAGGAATAGAGGTACAAAGAAAAGTATAAACACCATCCCTATCCTGACAGAATTCATGAGCAGATCAAATCTAATTCCTCTTGCATATGACAGACCTTCAACTGTTTGAAGACAAATAGTCTATCCTCCCTAATTCTTTTCTCTAGACTGAACTTGTCCCATTCCTTCAATCAATTCACAAATGGCATAATCTCAAGGTTCCTCACCATAAAAGTCACCCTAGTCCATTGGACAATATAAAAAACTCCAAGTTTTCAAAATCTCCCCTAAAATGTGCTACCCAGAACACAATATTCTAGACATAGTCTCACCAGAGCAGGAGACAACAAAATAATTGTCTCCTTTGTCCTGGGTGTGATACCTTCTCAGTGTAGTTTATGATTGCTTTAGCTTTTGTGGGGCTACCATGTTTCATTTTCACTCATATAAAGGTGCTCCCTCTTCTCCCTATTACGCCCTCTCCCCAGACTGGGAGATAGAATTGGAAAAGGAAAAGGAAAACATTGTGGTTGGAAAAGCAGGAGGGAGTCTCTCAGGTTATAAGGGAGAAATCTATACTTCTGACATAAACCTAAAAGGCTTAGGGTTCCAAACTTACACAAAATCACAAAGCCCCAGAGACAATATGGAGTCCTCAACTTCTCAGTCTACAGAGGGGTCTCTGGTGCTTTTATAATAACATTCTCCTCCCCCAAACTCACATACCTTTGTGAGAAGAGCATGAGTACCAACCCAATACGTCGAGTTCCCCAGGATTTTGGCCATACACTTCCCCACTCAGCACTACAGTGTCTTTATCTAATTTTGACTATCTAAGCCTCTGAAGTCCCTCCCAGAATATTCTATTCTGTGCTTAGCATCCTGAGTATCTCCTGATGTGTATCTGGCCACTGAACCCAAATGGTTCAGGAGGAGAAAATGAGGCTGGTGACCTTGCACAGCCCTTCCTCATTCAAATCATTGTCAACTGCAAGTCATATCATCATCTCCCTGAAGTCATGATCCTCTTCAAGAATGAAGGACCCATTCTGTGCCCTCTGATTTAGGATTACCAATAGTCAGGATTTCATTCACAGGTAAAAGTGATCATTTGCTGCTCAGATATCTCCAAGCACTTTGTCTGGACTTTGCATATTTCTCACTTTTTGTATCAATAGTTGTTTCTGTACTTGTCTTCTAGACTGAAAGCATTTTGAGAATGGCATCTCTGCCTCAGAGCTATCTTTGTATCTTTGGCAAGAACACAAGTCTTGGAACTTAACAGGGACAAACAAATATTCTGCTCTTGAATTTCCACAGGCCCCTACTATGTTGTAAGCTCCACAAAGACAGCAATACTATCAGTTTGACTGCATCTCCTCCCAGATGTAGAACAGTGTTCTAAATACCAGTAATGCTTAATAAACTTTTCTTGATTATTAAAAGCAGATCCCTTTTCCATAGTTTTTCATAATGTACAAAACACTTTGACAAACAGCAGCTCAAGGGCCCATCAAAAATAGGTTTCAGGAAGCCCTTCTGTCTCACCCTTCACTGTCCAGTTCCCACCAGGTACTGGATGCCTTCTCTCCTCTAACCTTTCTGGTCCCCACATCCCTAAGGCGACACAGAACTCTGATACACTCCATACTTCTTTCCCAATACTCATTGGTCAGGAGTCATCTGCTTTGCCATTGCTTCCCCAGCATCCAAAATGAATTAACATCTGCCCTCCTTAGCAGATGTTAGACCTGAAGTGGAACCCCCTTTATATGTGGTGTCTCCCCTAATTCTATTGGGAGCTCCTTGAGAGCAAGAGCTATTGCCTCCATCTTCTATTCCAAATCTCTTGCACTTAGCACAATTAGGCACCTAGTAAGCAATTAATAAATGCTTTTGAATTACATTCCATTATACTTTCAAGTTGTCAACAAGCATTTATGAAGTACCTACTATGTTCAAGGCACTGTATTAAGTGTTGGGAATGCAAAGAAAGGCAAAAAAAAATGTCCCTGTTCTTGAAGAACTCAGTCTAATGGGGTGGAAAACATTCAAACAAGCCTATATATGTGTGTGTGTGTGTGTGTGTGTGTGTGTGTGTGTGTATGTATATATATATATATATATATATATATATATATATATATATATATATATACACATACATACATAACATATAAATTGGAAGTCCTCTGAAAGAGAAAGCATTCAGATTAAGGAAGACTGGAAAAGATGTCCTTTAGAAGGTAAAACTTAAGTTGAGATTTGAAGGCAGGCAGAGAAGACGAAGAAGATTGAGATGAAGAGGAGATTTCCTGACATGGCATGGCATAGTCAGTGAAAAATGCACAGAAATGGGAAACAGAATGTTATATTTGAGGAACAGCAAGGAAACCAGTGTCACTGGATCATGGAGTGGACTAGAAAAGTAGGAAAGAGGGTTTTGATAGACAAAAAGAGGATTTCTGATGATTCTGGAAATGATAGGGAGTCATTGGAGCTTATTGAATGGAGTGGGGGTGACATGGTTAGACCTGTGATTTGAGAAACTCAGTTTGACATCGGAGTGGAGGATGGACTGGAATTGGGAAAGATTTGAAGCAGGAAGACCAATCAGAAGGCTATTATAGCAGTCCAAGGATGAGTGATAAGGACCTATAGCATTATGGTGGGGCATTATCAGAGGAGGGAGTGTATATGTATATATGTGTGTGTGTGTGTGTGTGTGTGTGTGTGTGTGTGTGTGTTTATGTATGTATGTATGTATATCAACAAGATTTGGCAGTAGATTGGATATGTGAGGCAAGAGAGAATAAAGAATCAAGGATAGCACCTTGGTTGTTAGTCTGTATGACTGGGAGCGGGGATGGTACCTTCTACATTAAAGGGTTATTAGAAAGAGGAAAAGGATTGGGGAGAAAGATGATGAGATCAGTCTGGTATATTTGAGATGTCTATGGGAACATCCAGTATGAGATGTCAAATAGGCAGTTAAGGATGTCCTAGAGATAATTTAAAGATTAGGAGAGAGGTTAATGCTGGTTAAATAGATCTGAGAATCATCAGCATAGATCATGGAATCCATGGGAGATGATGAAATTGCTAAGAGAATTGGTACAAAATCAATAGTATAGAGGGAGAAAAGAACCCAGGATAGAGCTGTGTGGGACACCTACAATTAACAGATATGACACACATGAAGATCCAGCAAAACAAACTGAAGAGTGGTTGAATATGTAGGAGATGAGCCAGAACATAGTAGTGTCACAGAAAATGATCAAAGGGAAAGTTTCAAGGAGAAGAGAATGATTGACAGCAACAAAGGCAGCAGAGAGGTCAGGAAGGGTGAGGACTAAAAAGGGGCCATCAGATTTGGCAATTAGGAGAGCATTAGTAACTTTGAAAAGAGCAGTTTTAATTAAATGATGAAGTTGGTAGCCAAATTGTAGAGAGCTGAAAGAGGAAAGGAAGTAGAAACATTCATTATAGCATGAGTTTAGCTTTTCAGGGAGTTAAAACTTCTCAAGAACTTTAGCCTCAAAAAGGAGTTGTGATGTAGGACAATAGCTAGCAGGGATGTGTGGATCAAATAAGAGTTTTTCTGAAAGGGAAGCATGATCATTTTTGTAAGCAGTAGGGAGGCAGACTGTACATAGGGAAAGATTGAAGATAAGAGAGAGTGTGGATGATGGAAGAGGCAATCTGCCAGAGAAGATGGAATGGAATGGGATCACTTGTCCATGTAGAGCAGAAGGGGGAACATGTATCTTTGAGGCCACATGGATTCAATCAAAGAACCATACTTGAGGACTTAGATGGCCACATGTGGCCTCAAAGCTGCAGGTTCCTCACCCCGATGCAGAGTAATCTGCCTTGGCCAGGATGGTCTTATGGTGTGAGAAGAATGACAACACAGCTATCCCCCACTATTGGGGGAAGAAACAGACTGATGTGAGGTGAAGAAGAGGGGAAAACAGGGAGTCCTCAAAAAATGGTCTGAATTTTTTCAGTGAAATACAAGGCAAGTTTCTCAGTTGAGGGTGTAGATGAGAAAGAGTTATGGGATGTTTGAAGAGAAGTAGAAAAACTTCTGTGGTGAGATAGCAAATCAATTAGGGAGATAGAAAACTACAGCCTTGCTGCAGTGAGGGCCAGTTGTAGTGGTTAGAACCAGCATGGTTTCATGAATTTCTCTAGCTTCAGTGAGCAGCCTGAGAAAAAGAGCAAGGCCAACAGAAGAGGGAAGTAATCAAAGGCTGAGATTTAGCAGAGCAAGATTGATAATAGGATAAGGGAGCTAGGGACTCAGAAAGAGAAAGGACTCAAGAGAAAAGAGTCAAGAGAAAAGAACAATATAGAGTTAAACTAGTGACCGTGAGGTCAAGACAGTGAAGTGAAGAGTTTAACAAATGCAAGGTTGATAACCTGGGCAAGAACTAACGGGTTTAGAAATTCAAGATCTTGGTGAGGATTAAGGACTGAGTTTGGAATTGCAAGGTAAAGGGAGAAGTGGGATATAACAGACTGTGATTAGATAAAGGAATTTCAGTGTTCATGAATGTGGAAGTGGTTCATTTATGAGTGATGGCAAGACGAACTATCTCAGTGTTACTGAGATGGGGAAGAGGAAGTAGGTCATGGGGAATGAGTGATTATTAAACTAGGAAGTTGAGGTTTTTGAGGGAATATCAATATGTATGTTGAAATCCTAGTAAGAAGGCAAGAGCTGGGAAAGAGAAAAACTGAGGCAGGCACTGAACTCATTGAGGAAAGAAGGGGAGTGTCCTTGAAGTCAACAGACAATAGCTACCAGGATTTTAATTGTGTGGTAAATAGGGTTTGAATGAATCCCATAGGAGAGCTTACTGAGGGATGGTGATAGAAGGAGAGTTTGAAAATGGCATTTAGGAGTAAGGAACATTCCAAATCCCCAATTTCAACCAGCAAATGGGGGAGGGAAAAGGAGAAATGAATGAAAGTGCCACAAATGCTGGAAAGAGTGAACAATGGGACTGTCATCATGGGGAGCCAGATTTCAGTGAGAGCCTGAGAGAGAAAATGGAAAGAATAGGAAAGGAGATTTAAGATGAAAGCTATTTTGTTACCTATGGAACAAGCATTCCAGAGAGCACACTAAAAGGAATGGAAAGCTTTAGAGAGGGAAACTAGGAAGGGAAAAGGTTGGGTGGAATGGAAATAAGGAAACAGGCAATGGGGGACAGGGAGTTCAGAATCACTGGGATGTGGAGGGTATGAGTGGGTACAAACTTATTAATCATTTAATAATGAGTTCAGGTAGGTTATCAAAATCCCTAGGAGTTTGTCCTCAAGGCAGATTCCTCTTAGGGTATTAGCTCAAGCATAGAGACCTGTAGGGAAGTAGTTGATATTTCTCACCTTCCCCTGGAGGCAGGCTAGGCCAGGTAAAGAAGGAAGCATGATAGAATAGTGTCTCTTTCTGTCACTCTGGTCTGTAGCTGATGAGACGGAATATAATGGAATGGTGTCTCTGTACCTCCCCTGAAGCCCTCACAACATCCCTCTGGGGAAGGAGATGCAAGTATTATTTATTTTCCCCCTTTACAGATGAGGAAACTGAGGCTCAGAGAGGTTATATCATTTGCCACAGGTTAAATGGAAGTTAGATGGCATAGTGCATAGAGTGCTGGACTTGGAAGTCAGAAAACTTCCATTGAAATCCTTCCTTAGACACACTAGCTGTGTGACTCTGGGCAAGTCATTTGTCTGCCTGTTTCCTCATCCATAAAATGGAATAGAACACCACTCAACTCTTAGGGTGGTTTTAAGGCTTAAAGGAGTAAATATATTTATGATGCGTTGTAAACTTTAAAGTGTTACATAAATGCTAGCTGTTATCATCATCAAAGACCTCAAAGCTAATAAGCATTAAAAACTCGGAGTTGAAGCCAGGTCTCCTTTCTTGTACCAAAGAGCTGTTTTTGTGTAATCTCAAGGTTAGAAGGGACCTCAGAGGCCATTTATTCTAGCCTGAACCAGTTTTCCCTAAGACAGCTCCAATAAGTCAATAGACATTTATTCCTTCCCCCGCTGCTTGAAGACCTCCCATGATGGAGAAAATTCATTACCTGCAAGTACCTACAACTCAATCTGCTCGGGGCAGTGGGAAATTTTGTAATGTGTTCTTTTCCCCTGACATGGAACTGAAATCCGCCTTCCTCCCCTTGATCCCGGTTGAATGAAAGTTCCTTGGGAGGCAGGACTATTTCCTTTTCGTCTTTGTTCCTCAACCTCTTCTGCACCCCCGGCCCCTCACTCTAGCCCAGTTAAGTGTCTGTCTTCTGGCAAACAGTAGACATTGATAATGTTTGTGGAACTGTGAGTGATCTCCTGGACCAGGCCCAACACAACTAATCCCTCCTCCACGGGACAGTCTTTAAATTCTTGAAGAAAGGAGGGAGGGACCAAGCATTTATGAAGTTCCTGGTATGTATCCGGCCCGGTACTAAGCGCTTTGTAAATATCTCCTTTCATCATTTTAATCTATCCTAAGTCTCCTCTGGTGCGGAGGGGGCCAGGGAACCACAGGGAAGGCTCGAGGTATCCTCGGCAGCATCAAAAACATCTGGAAAGTGGCGCTGTCCTCGCAGTACCACTCTAGGGGCGGGGTCAGCCAAGCGGGCTTGGGGTGAGGGCAAGGAGCGAGAGCCAGGGCCGAGACAGAAACGCAGGGAGCGTGGGGCCAGAGCGACTTTCAACTGCAGTTACCCTGCCAACGGTGGCGTGAGCCTGGCACACGTTCTTCCTTCTCGGTTACCATGGACACAACACCCCCATTTCCAGCCCCGCTTCGGTTTCCCGCCCCCGCCGCAGCGACTCCCGGGGCCCTGCGGCTCTGGTTTCTATGGCAACTCTGGAGCCCAAGTCTAGGGCTTTATTCACCTTCCTGGTCATCCCAGGACATAGTGTATCTCCTTCCCCCACTTCTCCCCACTCTCCAGACAGGGTCTGGGTCCTCCAGGGCACTTTGGCGGCCTGGGCAGAGTTTCTGGCTTCCTCACGGAAACCAAGGACTAGGTCCATCCTTCCTCCAGAGAGCTGAATCTGCTCTAAGTTCTCTGATATGGCCTGTGCCTCCTTCTCCTAAGACAAGGGGAGAAACAGGGTCACCCTCAACAGTCACAGATCTCAACTGCCTCTCCCTCCTGGAAGCATATCAGCTCCACACCCCACCACCAGCTCCCTGAACCCTGCAGTCTGGGCTCATCACTGACATAATAGCAGCATGGAGTATACAGAGGCTGAGGTTGAGGAGAGGAGCTTTTCAACAACTGAGATTAACTCCAAATCTGAGCAGGAATCACAAGCCCTAAATCCACTGCAGTTCCTAAAATGAACCAAGAATCTCAGTCTTGCCTCCCAGGGCACCCCAAAGTTAGACATAAAACCCAATTAGTTCTTCCCTTCCCTCAGGGCTCCAGAAACAGAACCCAGAAGTCCTACCTCCAAGACCTGGTGCCTGGCAACAGCTCTATGACCTCAGGCCCAGGGCCTGAAGGAGAGGCTTGCAGGCCCAGCTCCCCTGCCCTCTGGGGGCTGCCCTCACTGATCATGGCAGCCGGCACCCCCCAGCCTTTGACACTCTTTGAGGCTGACTCCACCTGGGCCCTCATCAAAGACAAGGTGGGGGAACTGAGCCAGTGAAAGGGGCTGGATCTTGGACAGCTTTGGGAGGGACAGGTCGAGGGATGATGCCCCTTAGCTCTGACCCTTGCCCAACTGCTCCACAGGTCATCGAGGAGCGCTTTGGACCCAATGTGGTAGCTGTTCCTTTCCTGACAGATGCAGCATGCTATGACCTACTCGGAGTGCTGGTGAAGCAAAAATCAAAGCCACCTCCATGGCTCATCCGTGCCCGCCTAGGCCTACCCTTGCCCCTGGGGCTAGGTCTGCCACGCCGGAGTCGGCGGGCTCTGCTCCCTGTGGGACCACTGCCAGGGTTGCTGGAGCATACAGGACCTGAAGGTGCCTTTGCCCACTGTACAAGGGAGTACTCACCCAAGGGCAGGGCTGAGGTAGGCTATGAGGAAACAAGACTGGTAGATGGGCAGCCCTGCCACATCACCCTGCAGCTGGGGGGCTTGCGAAAACGGGTGGCCTTTCTGCTACTCCCACCAGGTCAAGTGGGCCTCCAGCCAGCCCTTCCCTGGCTCCGTGGCACCCACAGCATCTATGTCATCTACCAGGTCTTCTCCTGCTCCTGGCTTCAGCTGGCCCTGGCACCCACAGCTTGTGAGCCCCGCCAGCTGTACCTTCAGTACTCCTTGCCAGTGGCCTTTTCTTGCCTCAAATTTGCACTTCAGCCCAAAGGCATGCTAGGCCCACAGAGGCCCATGACTGGGAACAAACTGCCTAGGGAAGCCAGCTGGGCCAGGCCAGGTCCAGAGTCCACAGTGAACTCAGTGCTGACCCCATCTCTGTCCTCAACCCTACCCAATACCCTTCCTGATACTGATGCCCCACCCTCTCAACAGTCACCCACACCACCCAGTCAGGTTCCTCCAGAAGGATGGACAACCAGGTTCTCCTATAAGGGTCGCAACCCCTTCCGAAGGGGGCCAAACATGCTGTTGGGTACTGGGAAAAAAAAAGGTACCAAGGAGTCGGGTCACAAGGCCTTAGGGGATAGGGTTGGGGCTTGGGACTGGGGCAACAACTAACTAGGGTATGGGATATGAATCCTTACAGGACAGGACAGAGTCGAGGGCATAAGATACTGAGATTGTATTATGGGACCTCAAATCTTTGGAGACAGGACAAAGAAGTCAGAGTGTAAATGGAGCACAGGCCCTTAAGAACTGAGTCCCTGGTGCCTTGAGGAACAGGACTAGCGTATGAGGCCTAAGTTGGGAGGGAGAGAGCTTTGGGGGAACATGTAAAGCAGGTGGCCAGAGGAACATTAAGTACAGAATCTAAAAGATGGATAGGGCTACAATGTAAGGTTCAAGGCATGAGGTCATCAAGGGGGAGGGAATAAGGGAATAAGCATTTTATTGAGCAACTACTATGTGCCAGGCACTGTGCCAAGCACTTTACAAATACTATCTTATTTGAAATAGGGCACATAAGATTGGGCAAGAGGACCCAATATGGGTCCTGAGGGATCACAGGTCAGGGGAGCTGTGACAGTATTTCCCCCCCCACCCCAACAGAGAACTGGCTCTTCAGCCCCCGAAACCCCTCATCAGGGAACCAGGGCGGGGGCCCAGGGGACCCGGACCGGCACTCCATGTCCCTGCCTCTGCTGCAGGGTCTATCAGTGGAATTCGACAGTGATGACTAAGGGGGAGGGGGAGGCAGGAGGAGAGGGGCTCAGCCCCAAGGGCTTGGTGCAAGGAGCCTAGTCCCCAATAAATACCAGCTGCTACTCCCCAAAACCACCCCAGACCAACACTGCCTCTTTCTTCTGGGTGCTGGGTGGATAGGCCAGAGCCCCAGGAAGCCCAGGGTCTAGCTCTAATTAATTCTTTAAAGTCTGACATCTCAGGTTAGGGGCCTGGGAGAAGAAATAAGGCTGCCCACTCCTAAGCACTTCATGTCCATGCAACCCCCACCTACCCATTCATGAGCCTTGGGAAGCACAAAGGAGGCATCAGAACTGCTTAGACATTTCCCTTTTATACATATTGCAACAAGTTCTCCATAAAACATTCATCTCAAATAAATTAAAAAGTTATCTTTCTGCCTCCTTGGCATCTAAAAATGGAGCCCACCTCATATCCAGCCCCCCTCCCTGGGCTCCTGATTGTCCAATGGGTAAGGGGGATAGAGAAGAAAGGACTAGGGTTCAGGGTTGGGCCTGGCAGGGGTCCTGGGCCCTTCTTCAAAGGCCTCCAGCAGAAAGGGAGAGGTGACTGCATGGGCCTGGGAAATGGCCGCCAGCTCCTTGAGGAACTCGGGGAAGACCACCGCACAATACACAGCATTCTTGATGCGCAAAGCCTCACCCTGACGCTCAGCAGGGCTACTCCGAAGGGGTAAGGGTGAGGTCCCCAAGGCTGAATGGGAACCCAAACTTCCACCAAGGCCCAGAGCCGGACCAGGGCCTTCACGACCCAGCTGTGGGACTACTTGGGCTGCCTGCCGAGATCGTGTTGGACTGTGTGCGTGACGAAGGAGCAGCTCTCCCAAGGATGGCTTCCGGGCCTTCACTAGAAAGCAAGAGAAATGAGAGAAGGGATTATGGAGGGGCCAAGGTTGAGCTAGAGGTCATAGTCCCACACATACACTCTCAGGAAATGTCACACTTAGGACACATCCAGAAGCTGGACTCCCATCTATTCCCAAAGATAGAAGAGACTGGAGGGGGCATAGGAATATGAGGAATGTAGGTGGAGGTAAAGTACTTTCCTGGGACTAGGTCCACTTTTTACTTTTCTTTATTACAATTCCAGCAGACTAACCTCCACCTTCCCTTCCTCAACCCAATCTTTCACAAATACTGTTGCTCTCAAGGCCAATAGATGGGGAAAGAGGTAGGCAGCTCTTTGCTCTCCATTAACCTTCCAGTGTACTATTCCATTATAAGCACTCAATTTTTCTGCAAGTCACATCTTCAGTCATATCTGCTAAGCCAATTCCTGCCCCTGAATCAAACCTACCATCTACTTTCTCTAATCAATAAGTGGGTCACTGACAGGATATCCCTCAATGTTTCTCCTCATCTTTAGTTATTTATTTTCCACCCTAACATTCTCATCCTTCCTTCCTGCAAAGAGAACTCTACTTTGCAAAGGCTCACCTGTCCACCTATGTACTGCAAGATCTCTCATTGCCTCCTCCATGACATTACTCCCTTACAAAACCACCATCTATCAGTCACTCTTAAAGCCTCAAAGATACCTTTGAATTCTAGGGTTGTTGAATCCTATCACTTCTCTCCATCTCCCTCCAGCATGGTGCAGTGTAAAGAGTACTTGGTTTGGAGTCAGAGGTCTTGGGTTCAAATTCTAGCTCTGACACAACCTATGTATCCATGGCCAAATCACTTAACCTTTCTGGTCTCATTTCATCTATAAAACAGACAGGGAGGGGGTTGGACAAAATCACCTCCAACAATCCCTTCCAATTCTAAAACCTTACTCTTATGCCTCCCTTTCACTTCTATAACTCAAGCCCTCATTATCTCACCCTTGAACTATGCTTGCATCCTCTTGGTTCATCTGCCTACCTCCCAATCTCTCCCCTCCAGTCTAGTCTGTACACATGGCCAATAGGGATTAGTCTTTCTCAAACACAGCTTGAGTATGTTTATCACTAATCTGCTTCTCAAAAATATTCAATGACTCCCCACAAACTAGGATAAAGGCTCAACTATCCACCCACACCCCAATTATCCCTGGCCACCTACTCTACGTGAGTCCCTGGGCCCAAGGTTTCCCAGTGCATCCTGGGTCATCTCCAGTCATCCTGATGAATATCTGTTCCCTGGATTCACGTGACTCTGGAGGAGAATTGAGGCTGATGACCTGCACAGCCCTCCCTCACTCAAAACAAAGTCAAATGCAAGTCATGTCATCATTTCTCTGATGGCATGGTCTTCTTTGGCAACGAAGGACGAACACAAACCTTCCATATCTCTAAGTCCTACCCCATTCTTTAAGGTCCAGATCTAATCTCATCCACTCCCTTCTCTGTCCACCAGAGCCAGAAGGGACCTCTCTTTCCTCTAAATTCAAATAGCTCAAGTTGTCTGTAGTAAGTATTACCAAGTGATCAGACACTGCCTGCTGGTTTTTTGTCTGTTAATAACAACTCCATGAGGATAGTCAACACCATTTTCTAATTCTGTGTATCCTCAGAGCATATCACAGAGCTTCACACTCAGCAGTCCTCAACAAATATTGAAATGATTGATGTGACTCTGGGATCACTTTGTTGCTTCAGTCTCCTCATCTGTAAAAGGTGGGGATAATATCTATATCCTAGAGTTAAGGATCAGGTGAGATCATTGTAAAGCACTTAGCACTCCCACATAGTAGGTGCTATATAAATGCTAGCTATTTTCATTACTACTATCATTTAGAAGTTGTAGTCCTCAACATGTGGATTGGAGGGACTAGGAGTTCAAGACATGACCAAGTAAGGTAGAGATGCTGGGAAGACGGAGGACTAACCCAAGGGGTCACTGGGATTAGAGATTCTAGACAGGACTTCACTAACAGACACAGAAGGATTAGAGGAAGGGCTAGGAGGAATTAAGAAGGGCATAGGCCCTAGCTTAGGAGGTATGGCTTGGATCTTTGAGGACAATAAGGAAATCAGAAAGATTGGAGGGTTGGAGGAGAAAGGGTGCAGACCTTACCCAGGTGTCAGAATAGCTTGGATTTCATCAAGGGAAAGGTGGGGGTGGGGAGTGAGAAGCCCCCCAGAAGGGATGAGAGAGATTGAATCAAGGATCTTACTAAGGAATTCAAAAGGATTGAGGGAAAAGGACCTCACCAAGGGTATCTGGGCGTCGTGGGACAGCTCCAGTCCCAGGACCCTCAGTCCAGTCCAGCTTGCCCCGGGCAATGAGGTACTTCTTGGCTTTGGAGAGTAATGCTGGAAAGTCCTCCTGAGAGGCTGCAAAGTTCTCAATCTTGTTCTTCACTGAGCCCAGCACCTGTGGAGCAGAACTTAGTGATAACTTTTGCACATGCCTGGCTGTTCCCAGACCCCAAAGGCTAGGCTCATCAAATTACTCAATTCTTGTTCCATAGCCTACAACTGACTATGTTCCTACTTCTGAATTCTTTGGATGAGCCCAGACCCACACCCTTACCACCATTTTTCCTCTCAACACAATACACATGAATATTTATCCCCAGTACACAGCCCTCTCCTAAACAATTCCCTTCCACCACCCTAGATTTCTCTTTCTCATGAACACCAATGAGGAAACTCAACTCACAGCAAAGTAAAGTGCTCAACAGCACACAGTCAGTTAAATGATAGAACTAAGACTTGAATGTAGGTCTCCTGACTCTTGAGTCTCTCACCCTTCCTAAGAAGGACTCTCCTCTCTTACCTGAAGAAGGGACTTGACACTGGGCTGGAAGACCATGTTGGTGTTGAGCAGGAAGGAACGAAGCAAGGGCTGGGGATAACAGGCCAATTGAGCCACCAGCCCCGTCAGCAAGAAGTTTACATAAAGTGAATTCTGCAGCATATTCTCCAGTTTGGCAAAGAGCACAGCCATGAAGGGGCCTGGGAATATGGTACACAAGGCTTGCACACACTTCTCAAAATGATATGGCTCACAAAGGACACACATAAGTTTCAGAGAACTCATATTTATCCATACCTCTCCTTTCCGTTAATGATATCTTATATCCTCTGCTGTGTAAGTTTACTAGAACTATGTATTACTGAGGGCAATGATTGGTTTAAAGTATACTACAGGGGAGCAGAACAACTCTACTAGTAGTGAAATGTGAAAGTTGTCTTTAAGTATATATTAAGGGATATCATGTGGAAAAAGGAGTTAACTTGTTCTGTCTAGCTCCTTAGGGTAAAACTAGGAGGAATAGGTAGATGTTCTAAAGGCAGATTTCCACTCAATGTAAAGAAAAACTCCCCAAACAATTAGAACTGACCAGAAGTAAAATAGGGAAGTCTGAGACACTGCACGCACACGTACACACACACACACACACACACACACACACACACACACACACACACACACACACACCTTTGGCTGGACACTACTCATTAGAGATGCTAATGAGAAGATTCCTGTACAGAAATATGTAACGAAGTCATCCCAGCATGGTAGAAAAGGCACTCTATTTGTAGTCTTAAGAACCTGGGTGAGAATCCTAACTCTGCTACTTTAGCACCTGGGTGATTCTGGCCAAAGATCTTAAACACTCTTAGCCTCAAGGTATGCCTTCTATAAAAAAGAGGTAGCTGGACCTCACCATAAGCTCCTAGAGAACAGGGATTGCTTCAGTCATTTTATTTGTATCCTCAATACCTAGCAGTGTCTGGAAAATAATAAGCATGAAATACTTGTTGACTGGCTGATTGATTTATCAGTCAGGTCTCTACAAACTCTAAATTCTATGCTCCTTTCCAACTGATTCTGTGATATGGGTAATCATAGAATTAGAGTTGAATCTTAGAGATCTAGTCCAATCCCTTTTCATAGATGAAGAAATTGTGCCAACAGAGGCCAAATGATTTCCCCAAGATCACACAAGAAATAAGTGGCAGAACTGGACACATACCCAGGTCTTCTGACTCCCAAACTCAAATCTTTTTTCCACTGTACCAAGCTGGGACATTAGACACAAGAAACTGTAGCATCCTCTATAACTAGCTCAAGCACATTCTTGGGGTAAGATTCCAAGACTCTTTAACTCAGTATTTCTGAGCTCTAGGAGTCTGCTGTGTTCTTCTCTCTTTCCTAAAGTGCTAGTAATATCATTTTGAGAAACCTTGCCTCTAACTCTGGAGGGAAAGTAGGCATTCATGCCAAGATGAGGCAAATCCAAAGGAATTAGAAAATTCTGGCAGCCTAAGCATCCAGGTGGCAGAAGGAGAGGGGAAAGGGCCTCTACCCAAGCATCTATGAAGAACTAGCTTATAAAAGCTGAGTGAGGCAATAGATAAAGTGGGATAGAATCTGGCCAGTCAGTCCTCTTCCTGACTTGGCTACCAAATCTTCCTAGTAGGAATCATTGTTTAGCTTCAGATATGTCAATCAGCTTTCCCAATAGAGAAGAGTCAGAAGACCCAAACGTCCCAGTTAAGTCCTCAATTCAGCTCAAAGTGTTAATCAAGGCACAGAACAGAAAACAAAGAGAGTTAACAAAGGAAAATCAAGGTAATCAAAGAACCAAATAAAGAGAGCTCTTGGTTTCAGAACAGAAAGGAGAAAAGAACTTAATTCCTTTAGGAAAGGAAGTAATATGATATAAGGACTCAAGAAACCCAGATTAAAGTTCTGACTGCCACTTATTAGCTGTGTGGTCTTAAGCACTGGGTCACACTAAACATCAAGTAAGTTTCCTTATTTGTAAAATGAAGGGGACAGGAAAGAGAAGTCAAAGAAAAAGTGTTAGTAAAGACCTGACAGGCCATACCTGAACAATCACAGGATCACTGATTAGAATGAGAGATCTTAGATCATTTCTAAGTTTCCTTTCAAGTCTAAGTACTCTGAATCTTACCACCAAATAAGTGGCAAGAAGGTTAAGGTGAAGATTACAGGACACATCATGGCCACCCAGGAAACCAGACCAAGATGCCAACACTTGTTACTCTAGACCAGGAACTATGAGAGAGACTGGACTACTAAGTGTGATTACACCAGACCAATCAGGACAGAAGAAACAGGATGTGCTAAGGAAATTACAAGATCTAGACTCAGGCCAAGGAGATATCAAAAGAGAATAGCATTTCCTGTGGCCAAGAATCAGAAAAATTTGCAGCTGAAGGAGATGACTACAAAGTAAGATCAGGGAAGACTAAAGCCAAGAAAAGAATGTTCAAGGTCATGCACAGAAAGTACCTTTGTTCTTTCTCCTGAGGACTCCTGAAAAGACATAGTGTAGGCTGCAGAATAAATGAGCAGTTCTAAAGCCTAAGGAAAATAAATGCCTGACTCACATAAGACAAAGAAGAGGTAAGGAGATGCTCATTTGAGCCACCTCTGTCCAGAACTAAGAATCCAAGACCAACCAAAATTCAAACAATGAGGAAAACAATTCAGAGTCCAGTGAAAACCAGAATTGTATCTAAAGCAGGAGAGCAAGGAAGGGAGAGAAGAAAGAAACCTGAAAAGGATCAGAGAGGCCTTTCCTCTTTACACCCAGAATTGATAACAGGTCAATCTCCAATTCTACACTAGCCTAGGGTAGCCTTTTCCAGAATATATTTCTTATTTCCCCCATATTCTTCAGTTCAGTAGCAGGAAACACTTAGACTTGGGGGAGGGAGTGATTAATTTGTTGATGACTGTGGAAGCACACAGTGATTGGAGTGTTCCCACCCCGCCCCTGTGGAAGTTCCTGAAGGAGGCAGTTAATCAGAAGGGCTGAGTGGCAGACCCTTAGCTTTGATCCTACAGAAAAGAGTTAAATGCTGGAGCTGAAGGACCAAGGAACTGCTTCAACAGCAAGGATGTGGGGTTTCAGCTCTAATCCAGGACACATCACATGCATGCCTCCCACATGTATATTGGAGCATTCGCACAGGCTTCCCACACAAGACATGGCACACTCCTATAGGTGATAGGACATAGGTAAGCCTTAAATAAATGAAACAGCATCTACATGCCTTCCAAAAAGAACAAGATCACAATACAGTGAAAGACCACTGATAAATCTGAAACAACAAAGAAAACCATAAATTCACTAGGACTAGAGACAAATTGTAAAAGAAGGTCAGATGCAGGAAGACATGGGTATAGTTCACATAAGCTCAGAACAGATCACTTGCAAAGGGGAAACGCATGACCAGAGAGTGGGCCTTGAAACACACATGACATGATATGGTATGGCATGAGTGAAAACGTAAGCCAAGACTCACTCTGCAAAGCAGAAAGCACCAGAAATTAGCAAAGGCAAACATACATGATATGACACACACAGAAACAACATAAGCCAAGAGACTCATGACAGTGTCAGAACTAGGAGTCAGGAAGACCTCTGTTTGATTCCCTCCTTCAGTCCTTGCTATCTGTGTGACCTCAGGTAGCAAATTCTTTAACTTCTTGGAGCCTCAGTTCCATCATTAATAAAATGAGGCTAAGAACAGCAACTACTTTCTAGGGTTATTATGAGGAACAAATGAGATAATGTATGTAGAGTATTTGGTAAACCTTAAATCCCTAGATAAATGTGAGGTCTTATGATCACTATAGTCTGGACAGAGATGAGATATGGGCTAAGACGTCTCATCCAACCCAGTATGAACATAAGCTATGGTGCACAGAGGCCAGGGAATCCCTCAATACAGGATGAAAAGGGGAGAAACGGGCAAAAGCAGTAAGAACACACGTGAGACACCGTCCAAAGGCACACACATTTCCAGGTGAAGGACTCACCTGTGAAGGGCTGACTGGGCAACTGACTGGGAATCCGAAGAGGGCTGCTGAGGAGGGGGCCAAGAGGCTCAGGTGGGCAGCTGAAGCTCTCGTAAGCTGCTTCCTCCTCTTCAGGTAGCAATGGGGATTCGTGCCAGGAATCTGATCCAGCACCCCCATTACTCAGTGCCACCTCCAACTCTCTTAGTTCCCTCCCAAAGCCCTCCAATCCAACCAACCCTCCAATCCCCCCCTTCTGTTCCCCTACTCCTTCACCTGGCCCCCTACGCACCTTCTTGACCCCCTCAGGCCAAGGCCCTAGTGCTCCATTGACCTGGAGGGAAGTCAACAGGCCTGAGCCCTCTCCCTCCCCCAGAGACAACCGGGCCCCCCCATGGCCCCCACCCCCTAGCTCTTCTTCCTCCCCCTCTCCCCCATCCTCTCCATCCTCTTCCTCTGGCTGTAGGCTCCGTTTCTTAGTCCGAGGGCCAATGGGGCCAGAGCCGGGGTCCACAGGGCTAGGGTCAGCAGGCGGCTGCTCCCCATCATAGGGAGCAGACCAGGAACGGCAGGCATGAACACAGTGGTCCACGCAGTGCCGAGCCTCCCGAAGATACTCTAGGTAGTTGTCTTCCAGTTCGCCTGGCTCCTCCACAGAGCCAGGCCGATGGCCAGGGCTGGAGGCAGGTGATGGGGCCAGGCTGGGAGAGCGAGGAGCGGGGCTGGGGGGCTCAGTGCCACCCAGGCTCTGCTGCCGAAGGAAAAGAGCAAGGCGAGATGGTGTGGAGGGCCGGGTTACTGTCACCACTGATGAGGAATCTAAATTGGGGCTGCCAGGGCCTGTGGACACAAACGATTAAAATAAAGGTCATCAAAGGAATCACTGTGGAATGGGGGTAAGCTGATCATGGGAGAGGTCAGGGCAAAGCAGAGGAGGAAGAATCAGGATGAGGGAATATGGGCGATAAAAAGACAGACAGAACAGATCAGGAAAAGCAAATCTTCTTCCACCTCCTTTCACCTTTCAAGTCATCACTCTAGCCCCACTCCTCCATTCCCTGGGTTCCAAACAGGAAAAAGGATGGAGAAGCTGATGGAGTGATACAGGCCAAAAATAACAAAGAGGGGGCTGGGAGGGGACAGGAGGAAGATGGAGCTAAAATAGGATTAGGAACTAGGGAGAGCTCTATTCAGAAGCAGGGGTTGGCCCAAATCCTTTCCACTCTAGACTTTCTACGTGGGATTAGAGATACTCCATTAGAAGCTCCCTCCCAGGAAGCCAGTCCATATTTGTCAGTGGCTATCCCCACCTCGAGCCCAGGAAGTCTGCTCCAGGTGAGGTGGACTTGGGGGACGATGCCGACAGCAGCGAGGGATCAAGGACAGAAACTTGTCAGCTGCCCGTCCGTACAGGTCTAGGTCACGTACAGCTCGCTTCTGGCTCAACATGACATGGTTACACGGGACCAGATACCTGGGAGAAAGGGAAAGGAAGGAGGAGCAGCTTGGGGTCAGATACTTAAGGAATAAGGGACTTGTGGAGACACGGAAACTAAGGTTCAGGGTATTTTGGAAGATAGGGTCCAGAGAAAAAAAATATGGGAATCAGAGAAAGCAGAGAGGGAACCATGGATGGAGGGGGTGGAGGGGTGGGGAGCAGGTAGCTGATGTCAGGAAGAGGACTATGTTGGAACCCTCTCTCATAACCCTCTCACACTTAGCTAGGGAAAATGCGCAACTGAGCCTACTGAGGTCTCCCAAACAGTGCCCTCCCTTCACCAAGCCCTCACGGGGGTACCCAGGGCACTCCCAAGGAGGTTAGCCATGCCACTTCACAATACCTAAGCACCAGCTGCAGCACCACATCCTCACAGTTCAGGTTCAGAAGAGTCCTGAAGAGGCTCAAGGAGACCATGCAGAGCTGAAGGGGAAGGAAGTGGTCACTTACCTAAGGGTCCCCATCTCCCACCAGTCCCCAGGCTCAGGGCAACAGTAGAGAGCTAGGAGGAGGAGGTCTTCTGCATAAAGTTCTCATTCCCTGCTAACCTCCTCCACCTTTCAGGCAGAAACCATGTTGATATAGGGAAAGGCATAATCACCTACAACTCTCCCTCCCATCAACTAAAAATAACTCACATTTCTATAGCACTTTAGGATTTACAAATGCTTTCCCCATAAGAGCCCCATGACACTGGTAAGTACTGCCATCCTTATCTTACAGATAAAGCTAAGTAACTACCCAAGGTCACACAGCTGGAACCAAGATTTGAACCCAGGTGGTCTGACTATAAAAGTCTAGTAATCTTTCAAGGGATAATTTGCATAGAGTCTCGTACTTAGCAGAACACAATGAGACAGCCCATGCAGATTTGGGTAAAGAAAGGCTGCAGGGACCACAGGATCAATGATGAAACACCCATTCTTTCCTTCCAAGGAGTGATCTATGTATCGGTTTGAATTTCTTTCTCATTGGATTTCTACAAAAAATGCTCTCTAGTATCCTCTAGTTTCACTCTCAACCCCAATACAGGCATTCATTATCATTTGTCTCTAGACTACTGGAATAGAATCTTAACGGGTCTTCCCACACCAATATATCTTTCACAAACTGCCAGAGTAATCTATGTGCTCAGTCCTTTGCTCAAAAATCATTAATGGCTCCCTAGTGCCTACTAGGCAAAGTTGAAATGACTCTCTCTTGCTGGCATTCAAGGCTCTTCACAACTTTGTACCCACTACCACCTTTCTGATCTTTTCCTACCCACAGTCCCCTCCACGTATTCTGAATTTCAACATAAAATGGACGACTCTCTAGTCTCCTATAAGTGCCTTTGTTCAACTATCCCCTATGCATGGAATCTCCTCTTTTTCTTCCTCTTATTCTGGTGAGTTCTGATCAATCTTTAAAACCCAGTTCAAATGCCCTCCTTTAAGTTAGCAATGATCTTCTTTCTCAGACCCACTAGCTCTCTAGGAGAGTCTCAGGCCCCTGCCAGACTACACGCTTTCATGAAAGGGAGGCAGTAGAGCATAACAAAAAGAATGGGAAGCTTAGAGTTAATTGTAGGACCTAAGTTCAAATCCTGCCTTCGACATTTACTACCAGGGTAACTGTGAGCAAATCATTAACCTCTCTAGGCCTCAGCTTCCTCATCCACGAGAGGGCTGGGCTAGATGACCTCCAAGCATCCTTCCAGATATAGATCTTGACCCTTATCCAAAATGTGAGGAAGCACAGTGCCTAATACAGTGCTGTGCACATGGCTTGTCTGTAGAATGTTGAACTGTGTCCCTGAATATCTGCAAAGACTATTCTTAAACACTGTAACTAAGTGTGTCAAACTATTCAGTGACAATGTAGCTGAATATCTGTCTATGGAGATTAGGTAACCAGAAAGGTTTGCCCTAGGAAGTAGGAGGGGCTTTAGACAAGGAGAGATTCTGAGTCATCTTGTTTGCTCTAAAGCACAGCTACTTAACCTTTTTGTGTCATGGGTCCTTTCGGCTCTCTGGTAAAGCCAATGGTCCCTTCCTCACCATAAGGTGTGTGCTTTTTAATTCATAATCGAAGGAAATGTTAAATTTCCATTCAAGGTACTGAAAATTAAAATATATCTTTTCTTCCTTTCCAAGTTTATGGACTTCTTAACATTTGATATGCATGGACCCTTTGTGGTAGAGGTGGAGGGGTGGATGGAGTAGGATTATGGACCACAGGTTAAGAAACCCCTTTCTAGAAGAAAAGTACAAAGAAAGGGGAGAGACAGGAAAAGGAGGCTGGGAAGCAGAAACTAGGAAACTCTAAGAGTTTCAGACTTGGGGAGGAGGGGGAAAGAGGAGGGGAAGCACGACAGCACACACAGGAATGAAAAGACTGTGTCATGAAGTATTATTATGTGTGCAGATGTCCTTAAGAAGCACTGACCCAGGGTAGGAGACATGGTTCCTTTACAGATGAGCACAAGGCTCAGGACTGCCTGACACTTTCTTTACTCCTTAAGAACTCCCTTTCCCAAGATCTGTGGAGGTAAGAGAGTCTCTGTAGCTGTGGCACCCAATTTCTCTTTGGCTTCTGGGATTCCTCAAATCCCCCATATTCTCTGTGCCTAGTTATAGACACAGAATCTCAGAGTTGCATGAGACCTCTGAGGTCAGCTAATCTATCAGGTCCCTTTATGGGAATCCCCTCCGCAAGAGACTCATCAAGTAGTCAGTCAGCCTTCATTTGAAGACCTCTTGTGGAAGGTCATTCCATTTTAGGAAAATTTGAATTGTTTGGTACGAGACAAAACTTTCCCCATGAAATCTTCCTCTCATTGTGCTTGCTCCCTTCTGCATGAGAGCCCGGCACATATATGACAAAATGGACCATCCTACTCCTAAATCTTTGCTTCCCCAGGCAATCTCCAGCTCCTTCCACCAATCCTCATAGGGATGAAACTGAGGTCTTTCACCTCCTCATTGCCTTCCTCTAGATACTCTCCAATTGCAATGTCTGACCTAAAATGTGATGCCCAGGACTGAACTCCAGCTATTGTCTTTCCCCTTAGCTCAACAGTCGAGGTTGGAGGTTTTCACACAATCATTAGCTCTGGGGTCAGAAGACCTGGTTCAAATCTTGGCTTTGGGGGTCACTTACTACTTCTGGATCTAAGGCAAACCATCTGACCAGCCTGGGTCCAGGTTTCCTATTGGATTAGAGGAACTCTATGATTCCTTCCAGTTGTAAAGGAAAGAAGTTGAAGCAGAAAGAAACTGAGAACACATATTTATCAAGTAATAGATCTTGGAGAGAGAGTTCTAAGATATTCTTGAGAAAACCACCTTCTAAAGCCAACCAGCCTACGAAGAGAAGCGGATTTTGAGAGCAGGAGGTTAACGTCTGGCTCTACCACCTCCCAGCAGCATCAAAATTATCAACCTTTTTGAACCTCAGTTTCCTTATCTATAAGGAATTCAGTACCAAAACCTCAGAGTTGTGAGGTTCACATGAAAGCTGAGAAAGTTGGGAAAGCTCTTAGTAAACCTACAATCCTATAAAAATATCAACTGTTATTACAACCAACAGCAGCTATTAGTGGCCATAAGACTATGAGAAAGTTTAACCTCGGGTTATTCATCTGTAAAGGGGATGACAGCACTCCCTACCTCTCCAGCATATTATGAGGAAAGCATTTTATAAATGACAAAGGACCATGGAATGTGAGCTACTATAACAGAAACCTGATGAAGAGCCCTACATCTTTCATACTAGAACCAACGTAACAAAGTTTAGAAAAGCTAATCACCAGGTTGACCCAAGTATGATGAAATTTTTGGCCACAACTGGTAAAAGCTATCTGGTGAGGTAAAGAAAGATTGTGATCTGTGTTTATGGATGGAGTATCCAAAGCTGACAAAATCACGGATGAAATAAATTAATATTTTTTTTTAAAAACTATCATATCTGCTTCAAAGAAGGAACTAAAGTGGTAATAGGCCTGCTCTTGAGATGCTTCCTCTCCAGAAGGCCTGTTGCATGCTTGTCCCCAACATCTAAACTCAATCTCAGGTGACCTAAGAGGAAGGACTAGTGTCCGTAACCAGACAAAAACAGTATGAAGATATCTTGGGACCCCAGAGGTCAAATATAGATTGTTAGCAACAAGAAAAGCAGAGTTCAACCTCACACCCATCAGCTGTATGGTATGGTTCCTTAAAGAAAAAAAATTAGTCCCAGGGTCTGGCTCTAAGTGTTAGCCCCCTTCTTTCTAGCATCACTGCTTTTCAATCTTATCTCTCCTCTTAGGTTATAACTCCTATAAGAGAAGGACTAGAAACTTAATCAACTTCATATCCTGCACAAAGCCTGCTAGCATAGTAGATGTTTGATAATGAATGTGGAAAACTAAAAGTAACCTGATAGCTATCCCCTGGACCAAAAAGCCAAACAGGAGACTGAGTCTAAATGAGCTATCAGCTTATAACAAAAGGTAAGAAAACCTGAATTCATCTAAGTCATTGCCATTAGAAGTGGCTATTAAGCATGCACAGACAAATGAAGATAGAAGATCCAGTAGATACCTTAGAGACTATAGGATCTGATCAAGATAAGGGAAAAAGTAGAGAGAATAATTATCTCTGGAGGAAAATAACCAGCAAAGGCATTTGGAAAATCAGTGCAGGCATGAAGCCAAAGTGAAAATCTAATGCCCAAGGAGGATAGAAGCCTTGTTCAGAGATGAGATGATGCAAGGTAGGTCAAAGGATAGCAGTAAGGATATGGGAGCAGACAAAAATCAAGAAGCACCCTGACCTAGGGGCAGTAGCCATGACCAAGGACAGGAGCTGTACCCGTGAGTTACTGCTGATTCGTGAGACGAGGGTGTCAAGGATGGTGTGAGCATCATGCCGGTGGAGCAGCAGGAAGCGCAGGAAGGTTCGGAGTAGGGCAGGTTCGGATACGCTGCGAAGGAATAGCTCCAGGTACGCTGTGCTGGCAATCATCTCCTCCACAGAGCTCTGGGGGTGGGGTGGGGGGAGGGGGAGGGGAAGGGAATCAGGACCCCCCCCTACACACACATATTCCAAGTTGACAACTATTCCCCAGAGTGAGTACTAGGGGAAGATGGGAGGAGAGTGTGTGTATTGGGGGAGGGAAGAGAGAAGGGAAGAGGAAAGAGGATAATCTTCTACCACCACCATCCCCAGGGCCAGTGAAGTCAGTATAAGACTTAAGGACATACCCAGCCCCACTCCCAATGAGTCCCCACCTCCTGTCCTGCTCCACACCTTGTGCAAGGCAGGGCCCATAACAGGCACCAGGAACCCATTGTGAATGTAATCGACCAGCTGCTTCTGAACCATTGGGTGAGCCACCTGCAGGGGATTGATGATGAGGGAGGAGGCAACCTGGCCCCCCTAGGACACTGACAAGTAAAGGGATTATAGAAACTTCCAGAAACACACAGACAAAGACACAGACACACAATGGTACTCTGAAGAGCTCCCAGGAAGCATTCCAATCCCTCCCTACCACCCTAAAGTACACATTCACCCACGAAGGTCCCTAATAAACCCCCTTCCACTTGTATAACTGGGGCAGTCCCCCATTCTCCTGCTGCTTCTTGATGCACCTCACCTGAATGACAGCATTGCAGAACTCCAGGGAGCTCATAAAGAGTGCAAGGGCTGGCACACCCAGCCAGTCTTCCCGTCTCAGGCAGTGCCAGTCATCCCCTCGAACTTCTATCTTTCGGGGTAAAGATGAGTACAGAGCACTCAGTCCTGTAGCCAGCACCTGAGGCCATAGCAAATGGAAGGACAACCTGGTTACCACCAAAGCCTTCCCCGACCTAGGTGGCTAGCTCCCTGGAAGATGTCTAAGGTGGAGGACGAAGGACAGGGGAGGAGGAGTATCAGGACCCCAGGGCTCACCTCTGTCTTTTCCACTACCCCGGGGCTGGGCCATTACATATTAAGTCCCTTCCCTCGCCCAATGTGGGGGAAGAGGGGTCTGACCGGGCAAAAGTAGGAGTGGTCAGCGATGTATCGGCCCACAGTGGGGCTGCCAGCCGAGAGTGCCATGAGGAGCAGCAGAGCATCTCGGGCTTGCTGACCCAGAGTCCCTTCACGGTGCACAAAAGGGACAAGGCGGGAGAAGAGCAGCAGGCGAGGTGCAGCTCCTGGCTCAGGAGGAGGCTGTAAGAAGAGCTCAAGTAGTGCAGGCTCCCGAGCCACACACACACACAGCTGGCTAAGCAAGAGTACGAGGCCAGCATCCAGTGCAGGACTAGTGGGAGGACCGCAAGCTTCCAGCAAGGTCAGCAAGGCCTCTCGAACTGGCCGGTGATGCAGTAGTGGCTGCCGGGCCTCACTCACTAGCATTTCGAACAGCTTCAGCTGCTCAGCCCGCCTTTCCTCAGCCCCTACCCCATCCCCAGGCCCATCCCACTGCAGCTGCCAGGCCAGCACCCTTGCTAGAAGGTCCTCATGAAGGGCAAACTCCAGAAGGGGTCCTGGGGCTGTGGGAGCTGAAGGGGTCGCACGGTCCTCCACCAGCAGTGTCAACATCTGGTACATGTGATTGTGCACAGCACTGAGGTCATCTGATCCTCCAGGGGCTGCTTGTGGGGCCCTCCGCTCTAGGATCCTGACTACCTACAAAACACAGAAGAGCCAACTGGAGAACTATGGATATAGTTCCTAACACGTTCTCAGGAACTCATCCTGCCAGTGTTACCTCATGATACTCTCTTCACCTATATAGGACCAAGGCACAATCTTGTAAACCAAAACCAGGCTCCCTTTTTTCCCCACCCCTACCATAAACACTCATGTCTTCTTTGGCTCCCTAACCCATATTCAGGGAGGGACTCACTAAGGAAGGGCACAATACAGGCAGAGGGAGTGGTTCAAGGAGGAAAACTAAGAAAAAGTGATGTAGGGTGCTTACTGAGAAAGGTAAGGACTGGAATAGGGTCACTGAGCAGGAGCAGGTCAGAAGGACTTTGCACAGAGACAGGTGAACAAGTAGGGTCCTACCTGAGACCAGTGGTTCTTGAAGACCATGAGGCAAGTCTCTGGATCAGCAGTAACAGGAGCTTGTAGACTGGTAGTGCGGGGGGCACGGTGTCCAGGGCCTCGAGGGGCCAGTTTGCTCAGCCAACTCATCTTCTCCATGGGGTAGAAGGGTGGGCTGGTTGAGATCCCAGGGACCACACTCCTGGGGTTTGCCAACTGAGGGCTCCCTCCACTTGTGACTCCCACTCGTTTCATCCAGTTTGGAGGGATCCACAATCCTCCATGGTGGCACAGACATACATCAGACTGTAGGGATAAAATGGAAGTAAAAGCTGAGCCAAGTGCAACAAGGCCCAGTCAGAGTTAAGAACCTGAGGCAAAGGTTAGAGACAATCTGGCATTCCAATTGAAGGAGAGCACCTTAGAAAAATGGCATAGGGGTAGGCATCAATACCCAAAGTCTTCTTAGAACTGAGACTCTAAATACCTTAACCCCTCCCCATTCCAATGCTACTGAGTAGAGAAAGAGATTATTTGTCTTACTGATTTTCTTTATGTCTGCTGTCTGAATGGAGGCTAATGCTTTCACCCTGCCACATAAATACACACACACACACAGAATAAACACACTAACATATACTCTATCTTCAGGAATATATAACATTCAAAAGAGGCTCAGGATAGCTAAGAGGAAAAGGGAAAATGTGGACCCCTCCTGCCACCAAAAGCTGAAAAGAAGTCATATTACTGAGGTAAAGGTGGTACTGGGCTTCTAAACAAACACACACACACACAGTGTCAAAGTCACTTAAAAGTTATCGTCAGTTATACACAACAGCCACCCACACCATCCAGAATTACACAAAGTATGAGGAGGAATGAGGGGCATGCATAAGCCTGGATCAGTGGCAAGAGGAACTCAGGGAAGTGCCTGCCCTCCTGGCAAGATTAGGCCTCTACTGTAAGCTTCCATCACTACCACCCCCATTCCTCCTCCCTAGGGAACTCCACAGAAACCAGGAGCTAAGAGTAGGCTCTACGTAGTCCACTTGATAAACAAGCCTCTCCTGCTCTGCCTGGAAAAGACTTTGGAGGAAAATCTTCCAAGTTCTCTTTATCTAGACTAATCTAGGTCCAGCTAACTGTCCTGTGGATATTCACAACTTCTTGTCTTAATGCTTACTAGGTAACTCCCCAATTAATCTACAGGGAATGGGGCTAGGACAAGGGGGTAGAGCCTGGGCCAAGGTAGATCAAGGCCTGAAATTTCTAACCTTTCCTCTCCCTGACTACTGTCCAAGCACAAGATAACAGTGCCCCCTCCCATGTATACTAGACTAGTTCAATGCCAGAGAAGAATCAGGCAGAAACATATCCTCTGAGAAAGGTCTTAGGGGTAGAAGAAATCATAGGACCCTGGGCCCAAAAAGCCAGGAGAAAAGGTATAAAAGATGACCAGTGACCTGAAACTAGGCACTCATCCAGGAAGTGCCAACAAAAGTCACATGGGCACTGAGTAGCTAAGATGAGAACCTGCCCACTGAATTCTACCCCTTAGCACTGGGGCAAGTGGGAGCGGCCCAGTCTCAGCCATCAACCTTTGGTCTGGGTGTGGGCCTCACCTCACCTAGATGGGAGGTCTTCAGCAGAACTAACCCCCATCCCTCCCAGAGCATTTGTCTGGGAAGTCCATCTTCCTGAAATTGCCTATGAATTTCATACACACATACCACCACCACCACAACACCAAACAAAATACCCCTAGCAGAAATGACCTGAAGTCTTCTCTGCAGAGAAGAGCAAGGACAGGACCTAAATTCACAGCCATCATGCCTCACCTGCCCCGTCCACAATTCACACACCATAGCTCCTCCCCTATTATGTACATTTCCTCCCCATTACCTATTATTCCTCATCCAAATATATTCAAGGCATATTATATCACAACATTAAAGAAATCTCTGAGTTGGAAGGACCTTAGAAATCATCCATTACAATTCAAACCTGAAAAGGAATCTCTTAGAGTTCCCATGACAGGGAACATGAGATACTAAGGTAATTTAAGGAATCAGAGAATCCACCAATTGGAACACATTTCAAAAGTCATGTTAGGGCCAACCTGGTAAAGAACCCTGCTTATAACATCCCAAATACGTGATCATCCAGCTAGATGGCACAGTGAATACAGCACTGGGCATAGAGTCAGAAAGACCTGGGTTCAAATCTGGCCTCAGACACTAGCTCTGTCACCCTAGACAAGTCAATTAACCCCTATCTGCCTCAATTCCCTCAACTATAAAATAGGAATAGCCCCTACCTGTGAGGAACAAATAATATAATATTTGTAGACCCTTCATCACAATGCCTGCTACATAGCAGGTATTTAATAAATAGTTTTTCCCTTCCCTTCCTCTCCACCTAAGACTTCAATTAAGAGGAAACCCACTATTGCCCATGGTACTGCTGTCTATCACACCTCCTGACTCCTGGCATTTTTATGGAATGCTCTCCCTCCTCAACTCCACCTCCTAGCAGCCTCTTCCCCTGGCTTCTTTCAAGTTCCAATTAAACTCCCATCTTCCAAGAGGGCACAGATTGACTACCTTTTCCTTTTCTTCGTATCTGCTGCACTCAGTACAGTGCTTGGCATGTAATAGTGGGATGAGTAATGTTTACTGACTGACTCCCCTATCCTACACTTCTGCAGGTGATTTTTCAATCTAAATGCATAAATTGGTATTTGTCCCCTAAACTTAATCTTATTCAATTTAGGTAACTGTTTAAAAAGTTAGGACCAGCCAAAAAATTGGATGGCAATGAGGAGAAAGAGTCAAAGTTGATTCTGAGATGTTGAGATTAGATAACTAGGAGGAGAAAGGTAATACTACTTCAAGAAGGGGTTCAGTCTGGAATGGAACAAACTGTAACTGGAAAGGGACTGTTCATTTCAATGATCCAGTCACAGTGGTGGACACAAACAAAACAAAATCTCAAATGAGGCTGTGCGAGATCTTCCTCTACCACTTAAAAACTGAAACTGATCACTGCTTCTATCTCACTCTGCAATTCCTTTTTGCCCTATGTGTTTCCTGGGTAAAGTACAAACTCCATTGCCAGGCATCCAAAGCCTTCCATAATCTAATCACATCCCAGGTATTCAATCTTATTTCCTACTACACCCTTACATACAACCTTTGGTCTAGTCTCACTGTCCCCCATTTATACTCTGGCCCCTCCTTCTTCAGCACCTCTGTTCACTCCATTCACCCAGCCTTTAGCACCCGTCTTCCTCAACTCCTCTAAATCTCAGCTCAATTCCTACCCCAGAAGCAAGGCCTGCCTGCTCAGCACAGCTCTCACTGATATTTGAATCACTATAACCCTATAGTCTGTGTCTCATTCATTTAGTAGATAAATACTGCCTAATATTGTTAATTATCTTTGTGGAGGTATAGTTGCCCTGATGAGGCTATATGTTCCCTTAGGCAGCCCATTCCATTTCCAGACAGTTCTAATTATGAGAAAGGTTTTCCTCAATTGAGTTGAGATCTTCCTCTCTGCCACTGTGGTCAAACAGAAGAAGTCCAATCTCTTTTCCACAAAAAAGACCTTCAAATACTTGAAAAGAGCAGTCCTAGTGCCCCATTCACTAACATCCTTTGCACTAATATTCCAGCTTTCACTATCTATAAGACTATGCGAGAACTCCTCCATGTCTGGGATCTACTATGGTCCCATCTTCCTTTCCTCTCAATCTCCTCCCTCAACAAACTCCTTCTTGAGCCTTGACAATCCATGTCTACCACATCCTTCAAGTCCTGGTTCAAAATTCACTTTTCTCATGAATTCTCAGTCAAAAGACCTCACAGAGGTAACCTAGTCTAAACTTTGCCTAAGCAGGATTACTCCCTACAACACTGAGAAAAGTAAGCAAGCAGCCACTTCAGGGGTACCTTCCAAGGTCCATCTTCCAAGGAAACTTCCCTGAAAGTCCTTAGAATAATTATCTACTGTATTCATTCCTTATATTTAGAATATTATATCTTGTTTCTCCATATGTTGTTTACTAATTGACTGTACCTAGGTACTAATTGTACTAATTGAGAGTTCCCAGGTTGTTATTTGCTACCAGAGTGGCCTTATGTAAGTCACCTCACTTCTCTGGTCTCTGTTTCTTCATCTATAAAATGGGGGTGGGGAATGGGGGAAGGTGAACTAGAAGCTCCTCTAGGGTCCCTCTTAGCTCTTGAGTTTCTATGAAACTCTTTTCTTTAAGCTAGATGATTACTGAAACCTGTAAAAATAAAGATTACTAAAATAACAAAAATTTAACCTAGCTACAATTGATGGTTAATATACAGAAAGACCTGATACAACTACATAACTTAGTCCCATAGAGTTGCCTCACAAACCTGAAACATGACCTTGCCTTCATCAGGACATTATCATCACTCTGTACCCACTCTATCACTTGCAGGTCATTGAATAGGCTTTCAACCTTCCCCACTTTCACCCATTTGGAATATCCCATGTTCCCATATTGCCTTAGTGGAGAAAAGCTTCTTTCCTATACTTTTGGTGGGGATTCTCTAAGAAATTATTATTCACAAATGTCTATCACATACTTGGACATCTGATTTATACATTTTCCCAGAGAATGGGGAAATATCAGAACTGAGGCAATTAAGCAATTTAGGTGGAGTCAAGCTAATATGGAAAACCGCTAGCAAGTCCTCATCATATACATATATCCTGGTGCTCACCTCACCCCTAACCCATCCATAAGCTCAAGGAACAACTTAGGGCTCCAAATGAACAAAAGTTCCTGTGAACAAGGGAGAAGGAGATGGAGGAAAGAGGGGAGTGTGGGGGAGGGGAGGAATGTAGGAAGAGAACAATTCTGAAGAAAAAAAAACAGGAGTTGGGTTCTAGGTAAACCTGGAGAAAAGCCAACAGGATTTGTTCCAGTGATGGACGGCAACTGACCACATGTGAAGTCCAGTCCTAGATAGAAACTAGGAGGCTTATTTATCTGCAAAGTTGTACTGGCCTCTTTGGCCATATTAGAGATATCTTAGAATAAACTTTACATGCTCTATTTAACATGACAAATTTGAGGCTGTGAAGGTTGCTTTTTTTTTTATCCTATTTTCCTAAGGAGTGAGAAAAATCCTTTTAAAACCATCATCTCAGCTCAGTCTGGAACCAAAGAAAAGAAAAAAGATGTATGGGTTACAAAGGATCTATAATTATTTCACAGGACACGTGACCTACATGGTTTTAAGGGTCTTGGAGTAAGGGCTCATAGAAAGTGATTGCATAATATGAGAAGGTAAACCAACAAGACACTCCCCCCCCCCTTCCAGTTGACATAAATCTGGTCCCCATTTTTCTGCCGAGGATTACATTGCTTCATAGTCTATGGAACATTTCCATGTCACCCTTCATCAATGGTGTGCACTCAGTCCTCAAGGTCCGGTCACTCCTTATATATACCCTGCCCAAAGCATCATCAGCTGTCATGTATGTCCCCCATGTTCACCCCACCTGTCATGTGTGCCCAGGCCCCAAATAGTCCCCCCACCTGTCACGTGCTCCTCACAACTGTCTCACCAAGATGCAGATGTGTGTGTGTATGCGTGCGTGCATGTGTGCAGAAGCCCTCCCCCCTGGGCCCTATACACACAGCCCCCCCCATTCGGAATCTAACACACTCAGCCCCCTCCTCGCGAGTGCTGTACACACTCAAGACCCTCGGCGGGCCCTCCCCATCCCAAGCCGTCACCAGGAGCCTCATCCCACGGGCCGGACCTCACCGCTCCACTCTCGCGCGGCCGCTGACCCCGTGCGGACTCCGTAGCCGCCGCCGCCGCCGCCGCCGCCGCCGCCCGCGCTCTCAGGCCGCCGCCATAGCTGCCCGGTCGCCTCCGCCCGCGCCCCGCCCCTCGGGGCGGAGGGAGGCCGCCCCCCGACGTCACCTCGCTCAGGTACCGCCTTGCGTCTCACGCTCTTGACATCATCAGGAGCAACTCGCCTTCCCATTGGCCGGACTCCAAGCTCGAGCGAGCGCCCCGGGCGACGACGGGCATCCCCTGGCAACGGCCGGCGTGTGGGGGCGGGATGTGCACGGGAGGCAATGGGGAGGAAGGAAAGGGTTCTGTTTGGAAAAGAAATTAAGTCCCGAGGAGAGACTCCCCAGCCCCTCTTCCGGCCCAGCCCTACGGGCTCCCACCTCAGCCTGAGTGTTAAGGAGAGAGGCGGGCCTAGAAGACTGGGCAGCCTGCCCAAGGGACGAAGGAATGGATAGGGCTAGGCCGGGTTGAGGGCGGGACCTGTGAGGTGCTGGGCGGAGCCTGGAGTGAGGCGTGAAAGGGCGGAACCTGATGGGGTTGGGCCTTCTAAGCCAGAACTTGAAAGAGGCGGAGCCTCCAAAAAGGGAAAGGCAAATTGAGAGCGGAGAGTAAATAGAGGGAGCCCAGAAGGGGCGGTCCTAGCATAACTGGGCCGGGGATTGGGTGATGGGCGGGGCTTTCTTTCTCTGGGTTTTTTTCTCCAGCTCTGGGGCAGGAGAGGGCGGAGCCTCCTTCGTGCTCGAGCCGAAGGGGAGGAGCATGAGGCGGGGCCTCAGCAGGGTGGGACGGGCCAGTAGGCCGAGCCCCATATCCCAGGTGAGGGAGGGAGGGAGATTAAGAAGCGAGTCTTCCGTATAGGTGTTGTGTGGGTAGGGACTCGTGGCGCCCCCTGGGGTTTCAGCCCCTAGGGTTCAAGCTCCGCTCGGGCTCTGACTCCAGCGTCTCGGTAGCTAAGAGGGAGAGACGCTGGAGTGAGAGAGACGGATCACCTGAAGAACCGCGCCCAGTGAGAGCCCGGGGGGCCTTCCCCCTTCCCCTATCCCTCCCCCCATAGCTAGGAGCCAGAGAATCCTCCCCACCCATACCCACCCCCACAATTCTTTCTGCTTGTATCCCTTGGAATCTTTCTCTTGTCTCCAACCCACAGAAGCATCCTCCCCAAATCTTACATCCTTCACAGTCACATCTTTTCCCCCTCCCAGCACCTCCCCCCTCCCTCCCGCAGAAGTTCCAAAATCCCCCATCCTTACCAATCCTCCAGCATCTGCTCCCCCACCAAATCCCCAAATCTTACTCAGAAAGGAACAGAATCTCTTCAGGTTCTTCTTGATCCCTCCACCCTCTTCCTTTTACACCCCCTTGACCCACAAAATCTTCTCTTCACAGATCCCATGACCCTCCACGTTCTTCTTCCCACATACAGATAAATTCTCCCCTCCACAAAGCTGTATGAATGCTCCTCTTATAGCATCCACATAGCTAATATTGTTTTCCTTCCCCACCTCCAGAATCCTGTTTTCCCAAGAACCCTCTAGAATCTTCCTCTTCCCCACAAAATCCCCCAAGGACTGCCCCTCAGCTTCCTACTCAAAGATTTCATCTTTCCCTGTATAGAATTTTCTTCTGCATAGAACCCCCTAGATCAATTCAACAAGCATTTATTAAGCACCTAGTATGTACCAAGTACTGGGGATATAGAATCAGGCATGGGAAGGGAACAGGCATTTTTTTTTTTAAGTTCCACTATATGCTTGCTAGACGCTGTGCTAAGCACTGTTTTATTTGATCCTCACAATAACCCTAAGAGATAGGTACTATGCCCATTTTACAGCTAAGGAAACTCAGGCAGGACAAAGGTTGACTTGCTTAGGGTCACACAACGACGAAGTATCTTGAGGCTGAATTTAAACTCAGGTCTTCCATACCCTCTATCCACTCTGTCTAGCACTCTGTCCACTCTGCTTGCTAACTATCCTTGCCCTCAAAGACCTAATAACAATAAACTGGGAGTGTTTTACTTTTTTAAATCCATTATGTTTTTGAGCTTTACAAGTAAGGTATGATGCAGGTGCTCCACCATTTACACATGGGGAAACTGAAGCTAAGGGACTCCAGTTCTATGCCTATTAATGTGGTTAAACTTTCTTTTCCCACAGTTTCCCCTCCAAGAATCCTCTTCTTCCAATTAGTCCTGATTTTCTTTTCCTTCCCCCCACTAAAACCTTCAAATTTCTCCCCATCCCAGCCCTCTTATATGCAACCCTCCTAAAATTATAAGATCATAGAATTTAAAACTGGAAGGGACTTTAGTCATTTAGCTCAATGGTGTCAAACTCAAATAGAAACAGATCCCCACTTGTCATATATTGACTTGGAAGATCACAAATTAACATCTATGTTGTTATTTCTATTTATTTTGTTACTTTATTCAGGTTGTACTCAGGAGCTTTGCAGACCATGACTTTGACAATTCTGAACTAGTCCAACCTCTTCATTTTACAGAAGAGGAAACTGAGGATCAGAGAAACTAAGAGGTTTGTCCAAGGTTACACAAGTGCTAATATTCCATACAGGTGTCCTTGATCCAGATCCGTACTCTTTCTGCTCTGCCACACTGACATATCCTAAGCCCTACATCTTCTCTCTCAGACCTCCCAGACTTCAGAATCTCCCTCTTCCTTCCCAGATCCATCTCAGAATCCTCACACACAACATCCCCTGAATCTTTCTTCCCTTCATATACTTCCAGCCTTCCTTCCCCCCATTCTTTTGCCTCTCCCAACAATCTTTTTACCCATAAAGCCTATCCAGAATTCTCAAGCCCTTCATAGATCCTTCTCCAGGATCAACTTCATCCCTCCCACAACCACCATAAACTGCCTAGAATTCTTCCCCATGCAGTGACTCCCCAAATCATCCTCCCATTTCCTCTGTGATCCTGCCACCTCGGAATCTTCATCCCTACCAGAACAACGTACAGGATATTATTTTCCCCTTTCTCCCCTAGAATCTTACACACACACACACCTGATTTTCTTCCTTTTCACGGGCCCCCAGGATCTACCTTGTCCTCACCCCTTATACTGCAACCCCCATAAGTTTCCCAGACAAGACCTCCATCGCTATCTCTCACAGATGACTCAAAATCCTTCCTCTTACTTGGTTTCTCTAGAATCTCTACTCTCACCGACTCCCCACACTTTTTCTTCCTAGCCTAGTCTTCCTCTTTTTACTTGCCTCTAGTATTTTCCTCTTCCCCTCAAAGATGCCCTCCCCCTTCCTTCATAAGTCCTCAAACATCTGCCTTCCCTAACCACAGGTTCCCCAAAAATCTTCCCCCTACATTCCCTGCCCCAAAATCTTCCTCCCTCATCAACCTTCAGAATCCTTTTCCCCTTCCCACCTACTCTTCCCATACTTTCTCCCTCATTGATTTCCCTCTCATCCTCTTCAACCCCACAGACCATCTTCCTCCACTAACTGCAGAATTCTCCCCCGCAAAATTGACTTCCCCTCAGAATTTTCTATCCCATAGGCCTCCTAGAATTGTTAGTCTCCTTATCCCCTCAGGACAGCTATCTCCATTGACCCTACAGAATCTTCCTCAACCATTATGCCTCAAAATCATTCTCTTCCCATAGACCTGGTAGAATCTTTCTCATCCCAGAATCATCCTTCTCCCACAAATACCTGTAGCCAGGCCCAGACTCCAGCACCATGAGTCAAGAGTCCAGAGTGAACACCAAAGAGTCATCTCCACAGGCACCTTCCAAACCCAGGTGAGAGGAGAGGAGACCCTAAGATATGTTTATGGAGGAGGTGAATGGGAAATGCTCTGATAGAACAAAGGAATTAGGAGTGTAAAGGGAGGGAGGATGCTCAGAGCCCAAATACTTGAGGGATGATAGAATGGAAGAGAGTTTGTTTCCACTAAGAAACTGAGCCGCCAGTCCCATAACCCTCTCTTCCTGAGGGCCTTCTTCAGTGGTCATACTCTAAAATTCCCCTTCCACCATCTTCAGGAAGTCAGTGCCTATCCTAGATCCATCAGGGGACCAGTATTATTGGTGGCTCAACACTATGGTGTTCCCAGTCATGTACAACATCATCATCCTTGTCTGCAGGTAAGAAGAGGGAAGAAGGGCACAGAAGGGCACTTGGCAAGGTCTAAGGGTGTGGAGGAAGGAGAAAGCAGCTTTCTCTTGCCACTTTTGGGAGACTCTGGGAGGGAAATAGATGGGTTTTCACTACTAGGACCTCCCTAGCAGAAGCAGCTGCAGCCAAGTCCCTCTCAAAATATTTCCTTCTCTATCCCCAGAGCCTGCTTCCCTGACCTCCAGCATGGCTACTTGATGGTCTGGCTGATCCTGGACTACATAAGTGACCTGCTCTACATAATGGACATTGTTGTGCACTTCCACACTGGTCAGTGATATTCCAGCCCAGGCTCCCCATATGCCTTAGAATCCTTGCTGTTTCCCCCCCAAACCTTTGATTCCTGTTGATCTATCCCACCAACTCCTCTACTCCTATGATTCAATTCAACAAACACTTATCAAGTACCTACTATATGTAAAGGCATTGTTCTAGATGTTAGAGATACAAAATTAGGTCCAGACTTCAAAGAATATATATTCTATTGGAGGGAAGTGGGGGAGGGAAGGGAGTTAGGCCAGCAATAAATAACTTGTGCAAAAATATTTAAAGTAAATATAAGACAATGTGAGCAGGAAGAGAGTACTAACCATTTGGTATATTAGGAAAGACTTCAGGTAGGAGGCAGCACCTCAGCCTAGATCTGTGAGAAGGTGGGAATGTGAAGAGGCAGTACTACAGAGGGACATTCTAGGTATGAGAGATAACCCCTACAAAGGCATGGGGATGGGATCAAATATTAAATACTGTGAAAGGCTAAAAGGACCTAGATGACTTCCCCATTAACCCCATTGAAGTCTACTGACCCCTCTATTAACCCTGAAAACTTGTAGAGGCCCCATTCTGGCTCTTTGTTGCATCTCCAATACTGGAGCTAACCCTGCTACCCTTTTCTAACCTAAGGCTTCCTGGATCAGGGCATCTTGGTACTGGACAGGAGCCAGATCTCACAGCGCTATGTGCGGACATCAGGTTTCTTGTTGGATATATTGTCCCTGGCACCCACAGACTTGGTATACTTGCTCTTGGGCCCACATACACCTACACTGAGGCTCAATCGTTTTCTTCGAGTCCCACGCCTTTTTGAGGCCTTTGACCGAACAGAGACACGTACAGCATATCCCAATGCCTTCCGAATTGCCA
Source organism: Potorous gilbertii (assembly GCA_028658325.1). NCBI lineage: Eukaryota > Metazoa > Chordata > Mammalia > Diprotodontia > Potoroidae > Potorous > Potorous gilbertii. The sequence goes on along the minus strand of CM053771.1, from coordinate 72,071,522 downwards.
AACTTATGCTCTATATATTTGTGGTCATCCACTGGAATAGCTGTCTATATTTTGCATTGTCACGATATCTGGGCTTTGGGCGTGATGTCTGGGTATACCCTGACCCAGCAGAGCCAGGCTTTGAACGCCTTCGTCGCCAGTACCTCTACAGTTTCTACTTCTCTACACTCATCCTCACCACTGTAGGTGACACACCACTGCCAGCCCGTGAGGAGGAGTATCTTTTTATGGTGGGTGACTTCTTGCTGGCTGTCATGGGCTTTGCTACCATAATGGGTAGCATGAGCTCAGTCATCTACAATATGAACACAGCTGATGCAGCCTTCTACCCTGACCATGCACTCGTCAAGAAATACATGAAGCTGCACCATGTCAACCGCCGACTGGAGCGTCGAGTCATTGACTGGTGAGAGTCTAGTTACTGAGAGAACACTGAGGAAGTGTTAGGGCAAAGGGAGGAACTTGGCCATGACTGTTGCCTTATGGAGGGTACTTGCTGGCTGGGACATGTTCATTGGGAAGGAGGAAGTCTTTGCACAATATGGAGTATCCTTTACTAGTGAGAATTTATCCATAGGAAATAGGAGGCCAGGGAGGCATAAGGGGCAAGGAGGTGGGACTCGGGGTCAGGGAGCAAAGGGTATGTCATTGACTATTAGAGACATGGTGGCAGGAGTATGAAACTGTAATGGAAGAAATGAGAGCGCATAGGAAAGCAGAGGGGATGCCAAGGGAGGAAGACAGTGGAGGGACTTCTCATGAAACTGGGAAAGGAGATAACGACCTGGATAACCACTTGTCAGAGAAAGAGAAGCAGTGTCATGTAGTGGAAAAAAAAGTCGATGGACTTGGAATTAGAGGTGCCTGGCTTTGAATCTGAGCTGTGCTAGTTACTTCTAAGACCTTAGAAATAAGGATAATCTTGAATGAACTGAATTATTCTGGATTTCAATTTCCCCGTCTGTAAAAGCAAGCTGGACTCAAGTGTCTTCTAACTCTAAATGAAGAGATTTCTATTTAGAAATGATCTAGGCTAGATAACCCTTCTAGTTTTGAGATCTGGGGATTCTATGAGGCAATCAGTCAACAAGCATTTATTAAGCATATATTATGTGTCAGGCAGCATGCTAAGCAGGAAAGGAAGAAAGGGATTGTTTAAAGAGAATGCTTAGGGGACACATGATCAGTATCTTCAAGTATCTGCTTGCTAGACTTAGGAGCAATGAATGGAAGCTATAAAGAGGCAGATTTCAATTCCAGGAAAGAAAATGCTTTCTAAAAGTTAGAGCTGACCCAAAGGGAAGTTGGCTCCTTGGGAGGTATCAGTTTCTATTGCTGTAGGACTTCCAGGTGAGATTGGGTCACACTACCCTATCTGTAGAAGGGCTTCTTATTAAGATATTGGTTAGACACAATGAGATCAGACTATTAGCTTCCACAGTCTGAGATTATGTGATTATTGAAAGAACTAGGATGTGATGTGGTCCCCATGAAGGAGTAGATAGTATTGGGTCAGGCAGAGCATCTTAGCTTGAGTGGAGGCAGCAAGGTGTGGGTCATGTGCCAGGGGAAAGAGTTCATCTGCCCACAGCCCACCACCCCCTCTGTTACCACTCTAGGTACCAGCACCTACAGATTAACAAGAAAATGACAAATGAGGTGGCAATTCTGCAGCACCTGCCTGAGCGCCTGCGTGCTGAGGTTGCAGTATCTGTGCACTTGCCCACCCTAAGCCGTGTGCAGATCTTCCAGAACTGTGAGGCCAGTCTCCTGGAGGAGCTCGTACTAAAGTTGCAGCCGCAGACCTATTCACCAGGAGAATATGTGTGCCGTAAGGGCGATATTGGCCGAGAAATGTACATCATCCGGGAGGGCCAGCTGGCTGTGGTGGCTGATGATGGTGTTACCCAATATGCAGTGCTGGGTGCTGGGCTTTACTTTGGGGAGATCAGCATCATAAATATCAAAGGTGAGAGAATGAGGATGGCTCAAATGATAGCCCAGGAAAGGAACTCCTGACTCCATCTGGGATTAAGGATGTTCTGGATCCTGAGTATAGAAAGACACCTGGGAAAGAGGCTTATGGCTCAAAGACCTAGGGTGTATTGGATGGGGGTTGGTGAAGAGACCTAAGGAAGGTCTCAAATCCATATCTGGAAAAAGGGAGCACCCAGAGGTGGCCTCTGGAGGGAAGGCCTAAGAGATAGGTTTGTCTCCCAGGTATTTTAGCCAATAAAACTATGTGTTGAAGAGTCTTTCCCTTGGGAACAGGACCAGATAAAAGGTTTTAATGGGTGAGGGAGAGGCTGAACCTTGAGGTAGGGACTAGAGGAATTAAAGAGTCTTAGTTGTGGGGAAAGGACTTTACCACCCATACACTTATACCTCATTCCTTGAGTCACTCTATGCAACTGTGTCCTACTTGCCATTCCACCACAGGGAATATGTCCGGTAACCGTAGGACTGCAAACATCAAGAGTCTGGGCTATTCAGACCTGTTCTGCCTAAGTAAGGAGGACCTTCGAGAGGTGCTGAGCGAGTACCCACAAGCCCAGGCTGTCATGGAGGAGAAAGGCCGAGAGATCCTTCTCAAGATGAACAAGCTGGATGTGAATGCAGAGGCAGCTGAGATAGCACTGCAGGAGGCTGTGGACAGACGCCTGCGTGGTCTTGATCAGCAGCTAGATGATCTGCAGACCAAGTTTGCGCGCCTCCTGGCTGAACTGGAGTCCAGTGCCCTCAAGATAGCCTATCGAATTGAGCGACTAGAGTGGCAGACCCGTGAGTGGCCAGCTCCTGAGGAGGCTGAGACAGGGGCTGATGATGAGGGGGATGGTGGAGAGGGAGAGGCCTCTTAGGCTTAAGGTCTCACACACACACACACACACACACACACACACACACACACACACACACACACACACACATTACCCCTTGACTTCAGCTTTAGGTCACTCCTGTGACCCTCACCCCCAGATGACACAAACCTCAGAGGAGCCCCAGAGACAGAAGAAACCATTTCTATAAATACTGTCCATGTCCCAACAACCAGAAATACACAAGCAATGAGAGTGAGAAGCTAATTAATCCCCTTTGCCCAAAAGGAAGAGAGAGATGAAAAAATATATGCTCAACCCCTCTATGCACTGCCACAAACTTAGTTTCCAATAAACATTCATTAGCACACAGTGAACCACTGACAATTCTGATAGAAGAACCACGAGTATATACTAACCCATGGATACTCACTGAAATTTTCACACACATTCATGCCAGTCTTCTCTGTCTCTTGCAGAGATAATCACAGAGACCAATGTGCACAGTCACATTATATATGCATACACTTTTTTTTCCAAATAGGAAAGTATTTAGAGCAGAATAGCAAAATAAATAACAAGGAAAACATAAGTAGCTACTCATTCTTGGCCTCCATAGGTAGGTTTCTACCATGCAGAAGGAGAAAACACTTCTATGAAAAGGTCATGTGTACCTTTCTAAGTCTCATGCATATGTTTCTCTCAGTCAGACAACCCCAGAATTGCTCAATCTGAGATCTTTATCACTAAGCTTGCTTTCTAGGAAGTTCCAGGCTCCCATGAAGATAACAGAAATGGCATTGAATGCATAATAGCCATGTTGCATTCCAATAAAGTATTTGAAACTTTTCAAGTGTCTTTGGTGGCTCTAAGCCAAAGAAGGGCTTTTATAGATGGGGGAGGTGGGCAGTGGTACAGTATGCCTAGAGGAGGACTTCTCACACTCTAATTCTGGAAAGTGAAGAGACTGAGGTATAAAGACCAGCGGGCACAAAAATTTCTACAGGCAATCTAATCCAGTAGGTGGAGATAGCACAGAACCCAACACCGTGGTAAAAGCTTATAGATGAAATATTGGTTGTCAAAGTTAGCTATTCTAGCTGCATCCCTTCACTTCTGCCCCTTCTGCCCAAAGTCCTTCTAGGTCATGAAGTTTCCTATCTCAATGCCGGCACAAAGATCTGCCATTTCAGAGGTATGATTTGTACTGTCAATTCTGATTCTCAACCTTGTCTCTGAGATTCCTGCAGAATACTCAGAAGTCTGTTGGAGTTTTAGGACAAACAGGGTGTGGAGGATATTCTGTAGAGTTAGGCCCTAAAGCATCAGAGTGTTTTTAAGAATGGTGGTTATGATAAAGCTGTGTTATAGTTCTCATGATACCTGGTTCTGTTCCAGAAAATCCACTCTTTGCCATTTGCCCCCATGTCTAAGAAGGGTCTTCTAACTTCAAATCTTCCTGTAGCCTCCCTTATCCCGTTTGAGCTACCCCGTATTAGCTCCATTCCCTTGTCTAACCTCTGGTGCAGGTTCCCTCTCCTTTCTCAGCTTTACCTTTTACTTCTGCTTCCCGCCGTGTCCCATACTTGCTCTGCCAGTGCCTTCTTTGAGGTTTCTCCTGACTATGGGCAACTTCAAGACTAAAAGTATTCCCCTCCTTGTTCCCAGGCCGGCAGTAATGATCTTGAAAACACTTTGACCTTTACTGAATTTCCCTCTAGTTTCTGGCCTCAGAAAATCCCATCCCCATCTCTTTTCTCCTTGCCCTGAGAATAGGCTCTGACCTTTTAGAATAATCGATATGTGATTTAGAAGGAACCTTGGAAATTGTTTTGTCCCCTTCTAGGTAAGAAAATTAAAGCCCAAAGAAATGGAGCTGTTTGCCCCAGGCCATAAATACAACTTAGTGGCAGAGCCTGGACTCCAAATCAAGTCTTTAAACTCCAAAATTAGTGATCCTTCAGCACGTTAACTCACAGGATCTCAGATCTGGAAGGGAATGCATCTTGTCCAACCTAGACTTGACCGACAACATGAAAACCAAATTCAATTATTAGCAAACACTTAGCTAGTGTGAGTAGAACACTGCACCAAGGGAGCAAGGGGGGGGCGTGACCAAAATGGAATAATAGCGTATTATATGAAAAATGCATTTTTTTAGACCAAACCTATGATTTTAGTCTTTCTAGCAATGCAAAGCAGTCATTTGCTCTGCAATTTATAGCTTTAGAGTTGTCAGGGGCATTGAGAGTAGGGATTTTGCCCAGGGTCTCACAACCAGCACCAGTCAGAGATTTGACATAATCTACATCTTCTTGACTCCCAGGCCTGCTCTCATTTTCCATGCTACACTGTCTCCGTATAAAAGTCCAATGAAGGAGAGTGTGGGTTATGTCCATTAGAGAGTTACAAAATAAAATGATGATAGGAGATCTAGTAGAGATAAAAGTTCTCTAAGGACCAGAACTAATTTTCTTTATATCTCCAGCACATAACAAATAGAGGTACCTAATAAATGTTGAATTGAATTGCTTAGTGTCATTATCAACTGAGGAAAAAGGGAAAGGCTCCTGGAGGTGGTAGCATTTATGTTGGTCTTTAAAGGATGGATTCAACAGGCAAAGATGGAGAGAGAGAATATTCTGGGCATAGAAAACAGCCTCGGTAAAGTCATGGAGGTATGAGAGGATAGTGCATATTTGGGGAGGAAAGAATTATCTAGTTTGACTATAGCATCAAGGGGATAAGGCTAGAAATTCAATGTGGTACCAGACTGTAGGGTCTCTGTATGTATGCAGTGGTCCAGAACCAAAATTCTGCATTTGTGTGGGCCAGGATAAATCTGAGAGATTTTTCCTAATCCTCCTTTTTTGCTTCTAACCCCACTCACGGTTTCCTCTGGGAATAACAGGATTTGTCTCATTCCTAGATCTTTATGGAAAAGATAAATCCTTCAGCTGCCATTCAAATACTTAGTCTAAGAAGACATAATATTGGATAGTTTTTATTTAACCTGATTTTTTAAAATGAAAGAGCTCAAATCTGATCCTATGAACAATTCTCTGTCTCTAGTGAATCCCAGCTTCCTCTCAGTTACCTATATTGTCTTCCAAATTTCTAGTACCACCCTGGGTGCAATACTTCTCTTCAAAACAAAAAAAACAAAAAGTGAAGAGAAACCATTGATCCCTTTCCATGAACCTTCAAAGTGTCTGTGGAGCATAGGAAAAGACCAGACCTGAGTTTGCTTTTCCACATTGAGACTCAGTCCCTTGCTGCTTCTTGGCTTCAGGCCTGGCTTATACCAGGAAATCCTCCGCCAAATTCAGGAAATTTGTTCTTGGAACCCCTTCCTCTGGTTTCTTAGAGTCAAACACTACTACCTGGGATCCCACAGCTCTTGGCTCCCTGGCAGAACCACAAATTATGCAGATTTCCTTCCAGGAAACAGAGTCTATATGTGTTCAGTTTTTGTCCATCTAACTTCCCAACTCTGCTTTTCCTCTCTTCCAGCTTTCCAATCTGTCTTTCAAAATGCCAGCTCTACAAGTGTAGCCTAGGTGTGTGAATTGACTGTGAATCATTCAGTCATGTTCAGTGTGGTGTTAATGGGACAATTCAGGACAAGGTGAAAATTTCATACCTTATCAGGGAAATTTAAAACCTTATTAAGGAGACTTCATTAGTTCCAATTGGGTAAAAAATAACTTTTATACCTTACATAAGGAATTTCAGACACACCTGAACCCAGGATAATGTTGAGAGCATAAACTTTATTTAAGAGACACAGAAGATTTTTGAATACAGGAGTGAAATGACTAGGTTTATACATTATTTTGGCAATAGCATGAAGAATGTATTGGAAGGGGAGACTGGAAAACCTGTAGTGAACTATTGTGATATTTCAAATGGGTGATAATGAGGGCCTGAACTTATGTATTTGCAATTGGAATAGAGAGGTGTTTTTAGGGTGGATTAGACAGGACCTCGTAATTTGACTGAATAGTAAAGCAGTGGAAAGAGTCAGAGATAGCTGCAAAATTATGAACAGAGCAGATCTGAAGTTAGAACAGAGCAGATTTAGAGAGAAAGATGAGTTTAGTTTAAGACACATTATTTTGAAGTACTAGTGAGATATCTGGTGAGGTGGAGTTATCTTATAGGTAGTTCATAGGAGAGGTCAGGACCAAAGCTATAGATTTAGGAAGTTATCTGTAGAGGAATGATAATTGAGGGCATAGAGATTGCCAAAGGAGACAGGTAGAGAGAGAAGTGAATGTTGAGGACAAATCTTCGGAGAATGCTCACATTAACAGGGAGAAAAAAGGGAGACACAGAAGGATTATCTAGAGAAGTAGGAGCTCTAGGAAAGTGAGACACCTTTCTAAAGCTGTGGGGAGGGGAAAAGCCCTGGATTTAGCAAACTGGGTGTTGTTGATGACTTTAGAGAAAGCAGTTTCTGTAGAGTAGTGAAGGCAGAAGTCTGACTATGGAGGGTTAAAGAAAAAGTGAGTAGTCAGAAAGTAGAAACATTTCAGGTATAGGCAACTTTTTTAAAATTTAGCAGGAAAGGGGAAGAGAGAGATGGCAAGGTCTAGATGAACTGGAAAGATCAACAGAATGCTTTAAAAAAAAAACCATTAGCATTGGTTTTGCCTATTCATTGTCAGCAGAGGAGAAAAAGCCAGGAGCTATAGGAGAAAATAATGAAGTATGAGAAAATGGGAATGACTTCTGAACCACGGTCCTTAGAGGCATGGAAAGGTATGAGATCAGAGGCTCAAGCAGATCAGTTAGCATTGAGTAGGAGAAAAAGGTATCTCTTATGTCACCAAAGGATAGAGGGAGAAAGGAATAATAGCTGATTGGACCAGACCGGACCACAAGTGGCCTCAAGGTCACAGGTTCCCCACTCCAGGACCAGACCTATGATTTCATTGATAAAAAGAACTCCTGTAATAATGCAAATGGACACTTGCTTTGCAGCACAGAGTATTAGAGAGTTGTCTGGAGGCAAAAAACGAGACTAAATGACTTACTTAGGGCCATGTAGTCAATACATGTCAGATCTTTCCAATTCCTAGAACTGCTTGCCACTGCCATACTACTACTACTGTTTATTGCCACTGCCACCTACTATGACTACCTTATAGTACCACTATTACTAGAAATACTACTAATAATTAGGGACTATTAGCAGGAACTGTATTGCCAGTGGTTAGCACAGTGCCTGGCATAGGAGCAGGTGCTTAATAAATGCTTACTACTTTATTTATTTATTACTACTACCATTTTATTATTTATTACTATTGTTTTTATTATAACAGGAAGAACAACTGGCATTTATATATAGTGCTTCCAGGTTGGCAAGGACTTTACATGTATTCACAATAACTGTGAGGCAAGTACCCCATGGATCATCATCATCATGTTACATATAAGAAACAGAAACTCAAATAAGTTATGTGACTTGTCCAAGGTCACAGAACTAGTGAGCGTCAAAGATAAGACTCAAATCCAGATCAGCCTGATTGTAAGTCAGTGCTCTCTCCATAGCCAGGCTTGTGTTCGTCCTTCGTTGCCAAAGAAGACCATGGCATCAGAGAAATGATGACATGACTTGCACTTCTGTGCAAGGTCACCAGCCTCACTTCTCCTCCAGAGCCATCAGCTATTCATCAGGATGACTGGAGATGGCCCAGGATGCACTGGGAGACCTTGGCCCCTTTAGGCCAAGGTCTGTGCAGGTACTCACTTAGGGTGAGGAAACGCCCATTCGTTGAATAGACCTGTTTAAGAAGTAACCAGTGCCCCTTTAATGAGGCAAAGAGAAAGAAAGACATCAGGCTGGGAGGGAAACAGCAGCAGTGTGAAGAACAAAGAAGGAAGGACTAAAGAAGCTCAAGGTGTACAGCTTCAATCACCTCATGGGAGCAGGAGGCTAGGTCTCACTTATCTGATAGGGTTGGTGGTAAGAAGAGAATAGATGACAGACAGGTGGACACACGACTAGATGGACAGACAGATGGATGGATAGAGCATTTGTTAAGCGCTTAAAGTGTGCCCCCCACAGTGCTAAGCACTAGGGATACAAATACAAGCAAGTCAGTCAGTACCTGCCTTCAAGAAGCTTATACAGTACAATGAGAAAGGTAACTCATGAAGGGGAATTGACAGAGGGGAGAGGTGTACCAGCCTTGAAATAGTATGGAGATGTGTGGAGTTGACTTGAGGGCCTGGCTCCTGACAAAATGTGACAAAAGTCCCCCTATCAGAGGGCAGCTAGGCGATGCGGTAAATAGAGTACTGGCCCTAGAGTCAGGAGGACCTTAGTTCAAATTCAGCTTCAGACACTTGACACACTAGCTGGGTGACCTTGGGCAAGTCACCTGACCCCAGTTGCCTTGCCTTCCCCCCTCAAAAAAAAATGTTCACCTATCAGAGTCCCACATCCAGGGAAGTGCTAGAGCCAGCTCCTGCCTCTCCTGTTGAATTTTCAATGTGAGCTGGAAATCCACAAACACTACATATAAGTCACAGCTTGATTTATTATTTTGTTGATTGTCTAGATTTAAGAAAGTGATAGAAAAAATGTTAATCATGCAGATTATACTAAAAAGTACATCCTGCATACAATTTTTTTTTCTGAAAACTAGTTGTTAAATATTTACCAGAACACCACTGCTTGCAGCCCAGGCAGGCAAATAATTCAAACTCCTAGTAGGAGAAAAATGAGACTGGTAGCCAAGATAGAGGCAGTATAGTATAGAGACGACCAAAGGAAAAAATGTTTAGAAATGTTGCCCTGATGAATGATAGAAAGAGTAAGGTTGAATAGGATTCAAACAGAAGTAAGGGCCCAGCTAAGATTATGTGAGATTTTTATTCATAGGTAATGATTTCAATATTTTCTCCAACTATTCTCAGCAGCCTTAAAACAGATTGGAGGTCAGATGGTGGGAGTTACCAAGGGGTAAGGATTTAAAGGTCAAGAGGAAGAAAGGACGGGATGAAAGGGTGAAGGAAGAAGCATTTATTAACCATGTGTCAAGCACTGTCCTAAGCACTTTACAAATATAATTTCACTTGATCTTCACAACAACCCCATAAGATGTATATGTGTGTATACATATACACACACATACATATACAAATATACACATACATATATGTGTCTTATTATCCCCATTTTGCAACTAAGGAAACTAAGACTGACAGAGAGTTGAAAGATCAGAGGGCAGAGGATTTAAAAGATTCTGGAGCAGTAGAAGAGACAAACCATGGAATCAAGGCTGGGAATGAAGGCAAGCAAAGCCAGAGGGAAAAAAGGTAGAACAGAGGAGTAGAGGTGACACAACAAAGGTCACCAAAATGGTGAAGTGTTAGTTTAGTGTGAATAAAAGCACAAGAGAAGGAAGAGAAGGAGAAAGGTCAGAGATTAGAATTTCAAAGTTCTGGACCCAAAAGTTGGGGTGTGGAGCTCCCAGCTAAGTCTGGCCTTTGCCTGAGCACCTCTAGGAAGAAGTCAATCTATTCCATTTTGGTACAGCTTAATTACTGAGAAGTTTCTCCTCTTCACTGCTCCTAATGAATTGTAACATCCAATTATGGCCCCAAAAAATGTGCCCAGGACACTATAAAAAATACCCTTAAATCAACTTTTATGATTATTTCAGATGAGAGAGCCCAAGGGAGAAAGGTGACATAGTCACTGTTTATACTGTATGGGCTCAGGTTCACAGTTCCTCCTACTTGTTATCAACTCTAGGGTCCCTGAGGAACTTGACATCACCTTATTAGCTGTTGCAGGAAAACTTTTAGTTCCATTTTCGTCTCTGTAGCCTTAGGTCTGAGAGGCAGCAGGCAGAGTAGATAGACATTCTTGAAGTCAGGGTGATCTGGGTTTGAGTTTTGCCTCTGACATGACCTGGCATGACCTGACAGGACCTGATCCTAGGCAAGTCATTTAACATCTCAGTTCTCTAGGGCCAAGAGTCTAGAGTCTAAGACTATAAACTGCAGAGAAAATGCCAACCTGAATTTATAGAGGGAGTTCCTCCTCCCCACTTCCCCTTCAAATATCCTATATCAAGGAAATCATAGGTCCATTTCCTCTCTGGGAATGGCTAAGAGGCTATCGGTAGGGCAGTAGATGGCATACTGGGCTTACAGTCAGAAAGGCCTGAGTTCATATCCTTCCTCAAATACTAGCTATGTGACCTTGGGCAAATCACTTGACCTCAATTTCCTTAACTGTAAAATGGGGATATTAATAGTGCCTTCCTTCCAGGGGTATTGAAGAATCAAATGAGAATATTTGTAACGTGCTAAACACAGTGCCTGGCATATAGGAGGCACTTAATAAATAATTATTTCCTCCTTCCGATCTTAGGGGTTGCAGTACCAGGGCTTCATATGTGCATTCAAACCTATAAGTTGTATTAATATTAGACTCTAGTCAAAGCCTGAGAGGGTCATTTGACATGGTCTGTCCTATGAATCACAAAGATAATGAGAGAAGCCGTAGGGGCAGGTGAATGACTCTATGATCTCATGAGGGGCCCACAGCAGGACGTGTTATGATTCTAACCCACAGAAGGTAGGACTCAGGGAGGCCAAATCTTGCTCCAACCTACCTTTCCAGCTGTATTTCATATTACTTGCCTCCTTTCTGGCCATATTTAATTTTACTCTCCTTAATAATTCTATGTTCCAGCCAAATACTTAGCACCGTGCCTGGTACTTAATAGGCAACTAATAAAAGCTTGTTCTTTTCCCCCCAATAGACTGCTATCTGTTCCTCAAATTCAATATTCTATGGGAAGGCTCAAAGACTAAGAAGTTTGTTTCTGAATACACATACACACACATACACACACACACACACACACACACACACACACACACACACACACACACACGATAGGTTGAATCAAAAGGCAATTCCTCTTCACAATACTGCTCTAACTAGGGTTTTTGTTCTTGTCATCTCCACTTCCTTTCCCCTTTCATTTGAATGGGAAACCTAAAGGATCTTGCATGATTGGGGAAATCATAGTACCTGAGACCTACCTAGTTCTTGTGAAATCTCTTGGCAAGGTTCTCTCACCCAAAAATATCATTTGAAAGCACAGTATCTCCAAAAGGCATTGAGCTGGAAATTACAAAGAATTTCTAACCCTAAATCAAATAGTTTACTGGGCCAATGGACTGTAATTCAGCTCCAGATGCAGAATTTTCAAGTACCTGTAGGTGTCACTTAGCTGTCTGGCTGTTCTGTGTTCCAAAAGAGCTTGGACTTTAGAAAGAAGGACTGTGTTTGTGTAGAAAAAAGCTATGTACAAGTCAGACTCCAATATTTGATGGATCCTTTTGGAGAAGAGGCATCCAAGAGGATTTTTTTCCTAATCTATATTAGGTATATGAAAGACTTTGATGCCCTCACTTAAATGGAAGTTTAATTATCTGGGCTGTAAGCTAAAAGAGATAGAATCTACTTTCCCTCTTAAGGGAAAGAAGTAGTACAACAGTACCTAGCAGTAACCACATACCCAATGGAGTACCACTGAACAGAGAGAGCCATACAAGACCATTTTGAAAAGCAGGTCCAATGGAAGCAGGTTGATGATATCACCAGAAGACATTGGCAATATTAACACATCAGAAGTCTTTCCATAAATGTGCCCTGTCCACACAAGTGTGCTAGGAATGTCCACTCTGCCCGTCTTGAGTACATATTTTTGTATGCTCTAGGTTTATGGGGGAAATGTTCTATTACTACTTATCTTCCTATGCTATTTAATAGCTTTGCTTTGAACTAAATGTTTCCTCTGACTGCCCAGTAAAAGTAAATACATTACTAGGGGGCTCAATAACTATGGTTTTTGGGTGAATTTAGAGAGAGTCCTTTAACTTGAAGTATCTTGTCTGGAGTAACCCACATAGAAGCAAAGGTTGCCTGTAGGTACTCTTAATTCCATCATTTATATGTGTTGTTGTTTGTCCTTCATTTTTGAAGAGGATCAATGACATCACGGGGTGACATCTTGACTTGTGCAAAAATTGGATTTAAGTGAGAGTTGTACAAAGTCATCAGCTCCATTCTCTCTTCCAAGTCAAAGGAATCCAATGGCAAGACAAAAGTCCAGACAGCTGGTGATGGCCCAGGATACAATGGATGACCTAGGCACCTTCCATGTCTGACCAAGTTCTAAGTTCCCCACAGCACCTGCTTCAGTCACCTTCATGGTCATTGAAACAAATTGCCCATTCCACCAAGGAAAGTCTTCACATGCTTGAGGTCACACCCCCTAACTCATCCACAGGTCTGAGGCCTGCTGACTATCCTCAAAACCTGGTTTAGACTCTCTGCTGAGACAGTTTTACTAGGGTGTAGCCATTGCACATGCTACAGCTTCTTGGAGCCACAGCTGAGAGTTGAGTGCCAGGTGGACACCAAAGGTGGATGAACAGCCCTGAAAAGGGCTCAGCAAGCCCTCACACCAGAGGTTCTAATTTTCCTTAAACACCCCATATACACAATTTATATGTGTACATTATTGCAAGCTGTACCTGACATCCAGAATGGGCTCTCATCTCACTCTGTCTTTAAGGTACCTTATTTTTTTTTTCAAGTATCAGGTTATGTGTCTCTTTCTCAGGGAAGTGTTCCTTGACCTGACTCTATCATTCCTCATATTACATTATATTTCCCTATCTATGTACATGCCAGATCTCTCACTTAAAATATAAGCTCCTTAAGAGGAGAGATTGTTGTGTTAGTTATTGAACATCTAGTGCCCAGGGCACTCTATTTGCATAGAGTTCACAACAAATTTGTGAGCCGAATTGGATTGATCCTCATGCTGTGCTAAGATTTAAGGGTTTCATCATTTCTGTTCCCTAACTTCTAAATTTCTAACTCTTGTTTTCTCTCTCTGTCTCTCCTCAATCTTCATGCCCTCCTATCACTCCCCATCTCTCATTCTCCCCCCACACCCACCTTAGTCTCCTTCATTTCTGTTCCTGCCTAGTCCCTTAAACTCTGTCCCATACTCCCAGGTTCCTTAATTTGTCTTCCTTCAATGTCATTCACCCTTCCCCCTTCTCAATGGGAAAATATCAGCTGGTTATCAGTATTTCCACCTGGGACTCCTTAGCTAGAGCAAATAGGGTTACAGGCCCTAGGATCTGAGAGTCAGCAGAGCTAGGTGAGGTAGCAGTGCCAAGAGATACTGGACTAAGCCTAGGACAAAGGGTGGAAGGTGGGCACCCTTCCCCCAGAGCAGGTGCCCTCCCAGCTGCATCCCAACTCTCTTCACTTCCTGCCCTTCCCTACTGCAACTTACCTGGGTCACAAGTTTCCTTCTGAATTGGAATTCTTAAACTGTTCCCATCCTCCCATCCCTGCCCTTCTTCCCTTCTACCCTGCCCATCCCTTCAGTCCCATCAATCCTCAGCCTTTGGGGGCTATCAATCATGAGGGAAGGGACACTAATGGCCTTTTTTCCCTGAAAGATGGGGGTAAAGGGATGGAGGAAGGACACAGTATCCCTGGAGCCAAGGAGATGATGATGAGACTAAGGAGAGGGTTGGGAAGGGGGAGATGCCCTCACAGGTAGGGCTGGAGGCTAAGGACCTGGCAAGCATCTCCATCCCTTTGGCACCCCCTCCTATTTTTCTCATCAATGCAGCTCCTGTGTTCTCAGTCCTTAGGATCTGGTGCCTCTTTTTCAAGACAGCTTACCCATTCTTACCTTTAAGGAGACTGAACAAGCCCAGGATGGGTCCTGTGATACTAGAGGAGGTGAGATGAACGCTGGGGGTCACCATCCTCTCCTCACTTCACCCATCATCTTCACCCCCAACCCACTTTGGCCTCATCTTTGTCCTCCCATCCTCTGCCCTACCCTCCTCCCCGTGGGAAGTCCAGGCTGGTTATCTACAGTTCCACCTGCTCCCAAGAGCAAACAGAGGGAGGGGAGAGGTGGTGGTGGCAGCACTGGCACTACCAGGTGCCAAAGGGAGCTAGGGACTCCTCTTTTACTGGTACTCTGCTCCTGGGAAATTTCCACTCGTTGGAGTCCTTCCTAAGGTCAGAGTCCTTACTACATCTCAGCTCCCTGAAGTGTCATTGTGCCCTGGTCTGTCATTGGGGCCTGGCCTGTTACTGTGGCTGTAATATTAGTAGGACCAGAAGTGTGACTGGTTATGACATTGCGGCCAAGGTATCACTGAGTCCAGAGGTGTCACTGAATAAGTTGTCACTGAGGTTTCATTGGTGGCTGTTATTGAGTCAGATGTCTTTGGAGCAAAGCTATTATTGGGACTTGGGATGTCATTGTGTCTCTAGGGGTACTACTGGGGTCAGCCAGGAGTTATAAGAGGGGTGTGCTGGGACAGAGGATTCTAAGTAAATGACTGTGAGCCTTCCCTGCCCCCAGTCCGCACCCCACACTTGCCCCCAAATGAAACATGACTCACTGGTGTCCTACTCTACATTTTGGTGACCCATAGGTCAATACGGTAGCATAGCTGAAGTACAGTATAATTAAAACGTCAGATCTCGTCTCCTACCACCCTTCCTTGCCTCCCCCCGTCCCCCATCAGCAGTGGCAGCCTCAGCCCCGCGCCTGACTCCCTCCGAAACTGGGGCTGGAGCAGCAGTATAGAGCACCCCCATCCCCCTACGCCCACCCCCAGGCCGAGCGGCCGCGCTGCAGAGAGGGGGGCGGGACCCCAGCTCTGCTTAGCTCTGGAGGAGAGGGGCGGGGCTCCCCAGGCCACCCCAGCCCCAGTTGCAGCAGATCCCGCTGCTGGGGGAGCGAGGCTGGGAGTCCCCTGGACCGATTTTAGGGGTTTGGGGGAGCTGAGGCAGAAAGACACAGGGCACCGAATGACACGAGGAGAAAGCCCAGGGAAAAGATTTGCGGGGAGTCCAGGAGAGACCCAGGGGTAGAGAGACGGGAGGAGAGAGGGGGAGAAATCCGCGTGGGAGCGCAAGGTGCCGGCCGGAGGCAGAGGGCGGAGCGGACACACACCAGAGCGGGCCAGGTCAGGGGCACAGAAGCGGCAGGCGCGAGAGCAGGTGGAAGCGGTGGGAAAGGCCCCCTAGGTTCCCGGTCCGCGGAGGGTCCGGTCCCAGGCCCGCCTCTACCCTGGGGCCATGGAGCTGGAGCTGAATCGGAGCGCGCCGGAGCCGGAGTCCCAGTGCGGCCCGGGGCCCCTGTCCCCCAACAGCAGTGCTAACAGCGGTGCCAACAGTAGCTGCGGATCTCCCCGAGGAGGCTCCGGAGCCAGCAGGACGCCCCGAGGTAAGTGTTCCCCTTCTTTGGTGCCTCCTGGCCCCATCTCTGTCCCATTCCCGTGTCCCCTTCACCTAGGACCCTGTCCCTCTGGGCCCCACCCCCCGTTTCCCACCTCTCCTTTCTCCAGCTTTCTCCTCACGTCCCTTACCCCTGATGCCCCCAGGGACCCTGCCACAAGCTCCAGAATGCAAAGCCCAAGATGATGGAGGTGGGGTGAGGGGAGGAGCAGGGATAGGATGGCAAGACTGTCAGAGAGCACTAGGGGACTATTTGTGAGCCTGAAGGGGAGTTGCTCTGGGGATCAGGGGGCTAACCCCTTAAGGAGAATTCGTGATCTGCAAAGACTTAGAAGCTTTCTGCTTGTAGGGTCCAAATGGAGCACATAATTATATTAAATCTGTTGTTGAAGCTAAGAAGCTGCCAGAGCTGAGGAGGCATTGGAGGCTGAGGGGATTGGATACCCATGTTCACTGAACTCCAAATCTTTCTGACCCCCTCCCTCTGGAAACTGGGACCCTTCTCCCCAGGGTTGTCCTCAAAACATTTCTCTTGCTGGAAACTGACCCCACTCCCTGTCCCATGTCCTGTTCTTTCCCTTCCCCCAGCAGTCTGTCTCTACAAAAGCATGTCTGTCGCTCACCCCATCCCCATTCCAAGACTGCTCATTCCTCTCACATACACTCCTGTTACTCTGAGCTTAGTTCCCTCAGATCTCTCATTCCCTTCTTCCTCATCTCCCCTGGCTTCTTGGCCTCCCATGTCACTACCATTCTCTCCATCTCCCCACACAGCATTGTGGCGTCTCTGCCACACCCCTTCATCCACCTCTGGGTAGTTTTTGCCACCAGCTGAACCTCCTTGTGTTCTTGGCCTCTCCGCCCCTCCCCTCCAGAACCCCCTTCTACCCTTCCTGGTCTCTTTGCTACCCTTGGTGCCTTTCACCTTCACTTCAATCACCATCCTTCATTTCCTGGAAGACCTGAGTCACCTTTTCCAAGGTGCCTTCCCAATTTGACTCCCCTTCATTCATACCCTTCATCTGGGAATCCTTCGGGGCTTATGGAAATTGAGCAATTAATTTGTACTTGCTTGTTATTTTCTTATCTCTCTATCCAGAACGTATAACTTTCCCAGGGCAGCTATATCTCTCACTGAATGGATGTTTGAATGAATGGTAAATAAAAAACCAAAACCAAATGAAAATCATAAAGTGCTACATATGTCATGCTACATGTCATATGATATAAATAAAAATAACAAATTAGTTACTTAGACAGATGAAGACAGAGGAAAGATACAGGGATGGATAGAGGCATACTAGAAACTTTCAGTATTTATTTTGGTCCAAGAATCACTTTGGTCAGAGTTCCCCAGAGGACCTCCCCTTGTTCCCGTGGCATGTCCCCTAACCAGCACAATATGGTGGATTTGGAGTTAGAGGAGCCCTGATTTGAATGCTTCCTATGACACCATCTAATATATGCTCTTTGTCAAGAGATTTAGCTACTTTAGGCCTCAGTTTCCTCATCCACATGATAAGGAGTTGAATTAGATGCCCTCAAAGATCCCTTCTAGCTCTGAATCAATGACTAACCTAAAATGGGGGGGGCGGGGAATAAAAGTCTAGAGTGCCCTCCTCAGAGGGTTGTCATGCAGGTTAAATGAGTCTATCATAGCATATTGCCAACCTTAAAGGAATTTCCAATGATAGTACTAGTATGGGCTAATGGTCAGCCTTGGATCCAGAAAAATCCAGTTTAAACTCCTGCTTCTGACAAAGACTAGCTGTGTGATCAGGAGGCAAGTAATTCTTAGTAGCCCCAATTCTCACAACTATAAATTATAAACCAGGGTGTTTCCACATATGGGGATTCCTCCAATTAAAAGAAAAAAAATACCTCTGGAACAGAGAAACAGTGCTTATAAGACCTCATGGAAGGATGTCTTATTTTTGTGTCATATCAGAAGTAAATTAGTAATTCCTCCTTGGAACCAAAGTATAGAAAGGACCACCTATGAAATAAAATAGAGACAGGAATATATGTGAGAGACATAGGAGCGTGTGTGAGAGACAGACTGACAGAAAGACGGAGTGTCTTTATGCATGAAAAAGACACAGGCTCTGTGTGTGTGTGTGTGTGTGTGTGTGTGTGTGTGTGTGTGTGTGTATGAGAGAGAGAGAACTGAAGTATATATAAAGAAAAGGGAGAGAGGACTGAGCTAGAGTATGTGTGTATGAGAGCATATGGGAAGGTTTCTGAGGTACAAGAGTGTGTGAGAAACAAAGAGGAAAGGAAGACTGCATTTGTGTAAGAGAGGAAAGGGGGGATTCAAAGGGATGGAGGAGTATACATTTGTGTGAGGGTGTGGAGTGGAGGGAGCTGGGAGATGGAGAGCTGTTAGGGCAAGAGAGTGAGGGAATGAGGTAGGTGACTGGAAAACAAACAGATTTAGAAATAAGACCTAGTAGCTGGACTCATATAATGAACAAAGGGAATGGTCCCTGCTCTGTGCTCATCATTCTCAGTTCAACCTGTGTATTTAAATCGGCTTTGGCCATCATCCTGGATGAAGACAGTTGAGGCTGGGAAGGGTCAAAGGACGTAGCTTCTCCCTTCCCAGACTGAGCCCTGCCCCATAGTCCCAAAGGTCACCAATTGTATCTGGTGCTTTGATCAGTCTGTGCTCCTTCCCTTCAGTCCTACCTCCATCTTTCCTCTGGCTGTGTCCTTCTACTTTTCCTAATCCACTTCTCTCTAAAGGAAAGTTCTTTTCAACGTGGTCCCCATATCCACCCCTATGACTGCTAGAGAGCACTGCACTGACATTGCAGCTGCTTCCTTTGCTGCAAAGATCTTAGCATCACCAATCCAAATCTGGGAGGGAACTCAAAGGCCACCTAGTCAACTCCCAGCCCCCTTTTTGTGGATAGGCCTAGCAAGGGCAAATGATTTGCACAAGATTACATAGGTAGTAACCGTGGGAGGAAGAGTTTAAAGCCCTTTTACTGCTGCACTGTCATTAACTTGCTCTGTGACCATGAGCAAGTCATTGTATCTTTCAGGCCTTCATTTCTTCATTTGTACAATAAGGTGTGTTCCGAAGAGAGGTCAATGTTTCAAAAAAAATGAAAAAAGAAAAGAAATTGGACACTTGGGGCTTGGAATATTTCATTACAAAAATCAATCACATTTAAATAGTTTTAAAGATTTACAAAGCATTTTCCTCATAAGAAGTATATAAATAGGTCAAATATGATTACTAGGACAGATGACAGTAGAAAATAAAGTCCTTTTAGGCAGGAATTGCTTCACTTCCTGTGTGTATTGCCAGCATTTATTACAGAACCTGTCCTGTCATAGACACTTGAAATATTCTTATTAATGGATTGATTAATGAGAAAAAGAAGAAAACTGTCTCCCACAGTAAGTGTTTTTATACTGAGGTGTAATAGAGAAGCTTTAGACTTGAAGTTGAAGTGGTGACTGGGTCCATGGGAGGGCAGCTTAGCAGGAAAGAGCCAAAGTACTGGAATGCCAGGGCCTGGATTCAATCTGCAGCTAATGCTCCATATCCATGCAACTGCAAATCAATTATCCTTGTTGGGTCTCAGTTTCCTTTTTTGTGAAATGAGACAGTTGGACTAGATAACCTTTGATATCTTTTCTAACTCTTCATCTATGATGTATAGATGCTGTCAGTCCCAGTACCTACTGGTTGTGTGACTATGGGCAAGACACTTTACTCTTGTGAATCTTAGTTTCCTCATCTGTCATATGTGGATGTGTCTTCATATAATACTTGCTCTCCTTATCTCACAGAATCTTGGAGTTGAAAAGGATTTCCCAAGGCATCTAGTCCAACCTGCACATGAATGGGAAATCCTTCTATGACTTCCCTAATGAGTAGAAAGCCAACCTTTCCACTTGAAGATCTCCATTGAAATGAAATTCATTACCTCCCAAGCATCCCATTGTACTTTTGAAAAGCACTAATGGTTAGAAAATTTTTCCTTATATCAAATTGAAATTTGCTTCTCAGCAATTTCCACCCACTGATCATAATGTTAATCTCTGGAGCTAAGTATAATGAGTCTAATTTCTCTTCCAAGTGACAGCCCTTCAAGCACTTAGCTATCATATCTCCCCTGAGCTTTCTCTGCTCCAAGCTAAACATCCCCAGTTCTTTCAACCAATTGTTTAATGGCATGGACTCCAATCACCCTACCATTCTGATTAGCTTCATTAGGACACTGATTCAGTGGTGTCAAACTCAAATAGAAATAAGAGCCACTAAACCATACATAAAGACCTGTGGGCACATCCTGACTTAGAAAACCATGTATTAACATTATCTGTGTTTCATTGCATTTTTATCTATTTCATTAAATATTTCCCAATTACATTTTAATCTGATTCAGACCACACTTAGGAGTATTGTAGGCCTGTAGGATGCACATTTGACAATTTTGTTCTAACTTATCAACATTCTTCCTAACATGTGGCACACAAAACTGAGAACAATACTCTAGACATGGTCTATCAATGAAGTACTATAGCCTACCTAATATGTCCCTTGTACGAGGCATTATACTTCTCTGAATTCAGTCTCAGCTCACATTAGTTTTTTTGACTACTACATTCCTCTGTTGACTAACATTGACCTTGGACTCCCCAGGATCACTTTCAGACAAACCAATATATAACCATGCCTTTTCAAATCTTGTACTTAATTCAGTTGATTTTTTTTTTAACCCAAGAATAGAGCATTATATTTGTCCCTATCAGACTTCCTCTTGTTAGATTTGGCTCATCAATTGAGATCTTTTTAGATCCTTACTCTGTCATCTAATATGTTTATGTCATTTTTAAATCTGATAATCATTCTAACCTCTTTATCCATTTTATTGATAAATATATTGAACATCACAGAGACAAGAATATAATAGATTGTGCAATGGATAGAATTCTCGGCCTATAGTTAGGAAGACCTGAATTAAAATCCAGCCTCAGACACTTACTAGCTGTATGACCCTGGGGCAGGTCACCTAAACTTGCCTCAGTTTCCTCAACTGTAAAATAGGGGTGATGACAATAGTACTTGCCTCCTAAAGTTATTGTTGTGAGAATCAAATGAGATAATATTTATAAAACACTTAGTACACTCCTTGGCACATTGTAGGCATTTAATAGACACTTATTTTTCTTTTTAATGACCTTACCCCACCTTAACATAAATCCATTAATAATTACTTTTCAGGTCTCATTATTCAACAGATTCCTGAATCTGCCTAACTATACTGTCATGTAATTCATATCTCCATCTTGTCAGAAATATAACATGAGAAACTTTGTCAAATGCTTTGCTTAAATCTAGGTATATTGTGCCTACAATAGTCTCCTGATTTCCTAGTAAGAAAAAGAAAAAGGAAATGCTTTTAATGAGGCATGTCTTGCTCTTAATAAGGCCTTGCCTCTTTCTCTGAACACTTTGAAATCTGTTCTTCCATAATTTCAGGTGCATTTTAAGCAATAGGTGGAGTAGCCACTTACTCCAGAGAGTCCTGTCATCCTTATTCAAACGACTACTTCCTCCTTATTGATCAGAATTAGACTCAAAACAATGGTTTTCCCTCATCCCTTCCTCAACGAGTTGCAGAATGATTTTTCTCATTAAGGCAAATCAAGTGTTTGTCAACCATTCTGCCATGGTAGAGAAAGCACTGCAGCAAATGTTAGAATAAAGTATTCCTATCTCTACAATACTATGCTGCCATCCCAGGTCTGTGACCTGCTTCCAAGTATTTTATCTGTTTCCTCCTTCTGTCCAGGTGGTCTGTAGAATGCTCATAGCAATATGACTTCTATCTTCCCTTTCATTGATTTTCACCCAAATGCTCTCCTTTTCATATTCTTTTCAAGTCCTGGATTTCTTTCCTTGAATATATCCTCTTAATATATAATCCTGTTATGCCATCTCTTTGATCAGTTCTATTCATTTTGAATCTGATATATCCTGCCATAGCTAAAGTCCAGTCAACAGTCCCATCCTAATCAATTTTCAGTGATAGCTAGCAGGTCAGATTTGCCTCCTTGCATTAGAACTTTTCAATCACCCTCAGGAAATATATATTTCCTGTATTTTGTAAATTTGTATATAGACATCTAAGGCCATGAGTTTTATTGCTGAACCTTTTCTTGGATATTGTCTTCTCTGAATTATTGATCCCTTGTATTGATATGTGTTTCCCCATTTCACACCTACTCTCTCTGTGGTATGTTGTTTGGTAAGTGTGTGTGTGTGTGTGTGTGTGTGTGTGTGTGTGTGTGTATATGTTTTCTCCCTCTCCTTCCCTTTTCAATTTAAAGCCCTCTTGATTACATTGACAAGACTCTAGGCAAATATACTTTGAGCAGTCCTCATTAGGTGTACTTTATCCCTGACCCAGAGCCTATCATTCCTATATTTTCTGCTGTAGTCCATAAATCCAAAGCTACCAAGGGTATTGTTAAGAAAATGTTTTATAAACCTTTTTAAAGTACTAAGGAAGTGAAAGCTATTATTATTTTGACATGTCATTTCATATTCATATTGTAGAGGGGAAAATACTACAAATATTTACATTCTTTTACGGTACCTTATTCATTTTTCAGGGAACTAGTTGGGGTCCTGAGAAACAATTTTGGAAATACTGGTTGAGCTATTCTCCAAGGCAGGGGTTCTTAACCTGATATGCAAGGACCCCAAGAGATCCATGGATAGATTTTAGGGGATCTGAGAACTTGGAACTTTTAGTGTTTTGATATAATTGGTTTCCCTTGTAACCACATGTATTTTATTTTATGCACTTAAAAACATTATTCTGAGAAAGGATCAATAGGCTTTGCTAGGACCACTAAACTGCCAGAGGGGACCATGATACAAAAAAGTCAAGAACTTCCTCCTCTAAAGCTTCTTCCAGGTCTGACATTTTAATTCAACAAACATTTATTAAACACTTACTATGTGCTCATTGCTATGAACACAATGAGATTACAGCCCCTGCTCTCAAGAAACTTAAAATCAAATGTAATTCTATCCTCCCCTTATCTCTGACTCTAGAAAATCCTGTCAGCACCCCATTCCCCCCTCTCTCAGGCCTCTCCATAGGCCCTATGCACTCCTTAGTGCAATCTGACTACCCTGTTTGCTCTTCAACTTTTCTGGCTGAATGAATGAATGAAATGCCCCTGGAGTATGGCTGCTGCTGCTTCAGGATTTGCTGAACTGTCCTCCAGAGCCCCTTCTTGACTTGGTCCAGGCAAGGATCTGTCTACCTCATCCCTCTTCTTCTTTTTCTCACCTTTACAACTTTCTCAAACTCCAGAGCATCCTCTATACACATTTTGTGGAGCTGAGTGTAGGAGGTAGGTAATGAGGGAAAGACCACTGTCCCTGTCCATCCCTTCCAGCAGCCAGATATTGCTTCACTGTCCTTCTAAACTTTTCTACAGCATGTTACAGGGAACCATCCCAACTTGTGGATCCTTTCATGCCTTAGCTTCCTAACCCCAAGTTTTCCAGGGTGTCCCCCACCTCAATGAACTTTCCTTTGTCTCTCCTGGCTCCTCTTACTCTGCCTGCCATTAAAGGTGATTGGTCTCAAGGTTCTGTAGTCAGCCTTCTCCTTTTCGTCCTCCAGAATCTCATCCATGCAAGTATCTTCTATGTGTTAGTGACTCCAATATCTTTGAGGTTTTCTCCTCTTTTCACCACCACTTACCAAGTGTTCTCTTCCATTCACATTTTTCTTCTTTATTACCTTCATTTCTTTTCCTACTCCTGTAATTCTTCACCCCACCCCACAACTTTCTTATTATTCCCTCCTCACACTTTCACTTTCCTCTATCTTTGTCTCCCTCTTCACTTTTCCTTTCCTTCCTACCTTTGCACATTCCCCTTTTTTTTCCCCACACCTATCTTCACTGCTCAGCCTTTCTTCTCTCCCTCATGCTATTTGTGGGTAAAGATAGTCAACCAACATTTATTAAGCACGTACTATGTGCCAGGCACTATTCTAAGTATTGGAGCAGAGCTGACTCACTGCAGAATGCTATGTAGAACAAAGATGCCCTGAATAGGCATAGGTTTTCCCATCCTGAGAAGGAATAGAAAAACATAGATAGATTTAATGGAGGGGTAGCATGCTGACATATGATGAAGGAAGGAGGTAAGGGGTGGATATTGCCGAAGAATCCTTCATGTGATGGCGGAATGCTAGCCCTGGGTCACCTACTACCTACATTCTTAGATCTCTTAAAGCCATAACAAACCAGTCTCACTAAACATCTTGACTGAGTGACATCATAATTTGGATTAAGTTTTACAATGCCCTCACTCATTTCAGAGGAATTCTCCATAGCTTTTCTTAAGGGTTCATCTAGATGACCTCTAACTATACTCCCATCTACCCATGTATGCTAACTTCTTGTTCCTCTCAGCCCTTGCATTGTGGATAAACATCAGCATAGGTACTCAATCCTGCAACAACACCCTCCACAAATAGCATCAGCTCCTTTGATGTCTGAGGAGTGAAACAGGAGCCTACCTTTGGACAGTCCCTAGTCTGGGGGCAGAAAGAATCCCCAAAGAGACCTAGACTTAGAGAAAACTGTTTGACTGGGATAGTATGCGACTTAAGAGAAGTGTATGGACAGAAAGCTTGTCCAGACTTGCACCTAAAAGCGTGCAGATTCAAAGCCCACACTCATATCTGTGGATTAAAGAGAAGGGGAAACCAGGTAAAGATTCCAAGAAAAGTATATTATTTGTATGGTCATTCCTTTGGAATGGGCCCATTTCTACAGTCTACCCAAGGAGCTGCTACTAGTTTTAAGTGGGTTTCCTATGCTTCCTAGCATTAAGCCAATCATTTTGGCTTATCCTGTACTCTGTTGAAAGGTAGCAAAGCTAGAATGCATAATTCACACTTTTTTCCTAATTAAAAATTATTTGCTTGAATTTTTTAAGTAACTAGGTAGCTAATGGATAGAGCACTGGGCTTGGAATCAGAAAGACTCATCTTCATGAGTTAAAATCCAGCCTCAGACACTTATTAGCTATATGACTCTAGGAAAGTCACTTAACCTTGTTTACCTCAGTTTCCTCATCTGCAAAATGAGCGAGAGAAGGAAATGACAAACCACTCCAGTGTCTCTGCCAAAAAAACTGGGTCACGAAGAGTCAGACATGACTGAAGAACAACAATTACTTAAATTTACAGAATGAATAATTTCCTAATCTCTAATGGCTAAATATAAGTCAAGGGCTAAAATTTAAAGCAAGATCAACAAAATTCCAATACCTAGCTATAATTTTCAGTACCATCTTCTTCCCAACACTCAAATGTAAACAAATTCCCTTCATTCAACAAACGTTTTTTAAAGTAGGGGTCTGTTTTAGTGCAGGGCTATCTGCTAGATACTGGAGGAGATAAGATCAAGTAAAGGTGGTCACTGCTCTCAGAAATCATTAATAGGGGAAACAAAATAAAAATTAATAATTATAAGACAAATTACTGAATGGAAAGAGAATGGACTTTGGGTATGAATTCCTCTCCATGATACTTTCTACTTTTGTGATCATGGAAAAATTCATGTGTTTCATTTTCCTCAACTATAAAATTAGAAATTCTATCCCAGGACTCAGGAGTGGGGAACCTGCAGCCTCGAGGACACATGTTGCCCATTCCCTGAACTAAATGATTTCAAGGCCCTCTTTGAATTTTAAGTCCTGTTCTCTATGTGCAGAATATGAGTGTATAAGAGAATATGAACCACTGCGAGGTAAGGTGACATCATCTTTAGTGCCTCTAGTGGAGAAAAAGCCATATTCCTAGCTCTAGTTAGTTCTCCACACACCCCAATAGGCTTTCTTCCAGCCATTAACTAACTACCTCTTTGTAACTCACAGGGGTGATAATTTGCCTTCTCACCTCTGCTCTTTAGCTCTGGAAGTGAGACCTGTGGCTCCCTGCACATTTCTTCCCAAGGGAAGAAAGCTTTTTTATCTCTCTCACTCTCTTGGAGGTCATGGTTTCCAAACATTCCCTTCTAGCTTGGGGTTATACAAATAGGTTTAAGAGGAAAAAAACTGCAACAGGGTCACTACTCCCTGCCAGTCATAAAAATTTCTTTCATGGTTGGGCTTTTGATTCTCTCAAATAAGACCTTACCTCTGAAGCAGTGAAGTGGTATAGTACACTAGAGAGAGTACTGGAGCTGGAATCTAGAGACCTGGTTTCAAATCCTACCTCATTTACTTAGCTGTGCGATCCTAGGCAATTCATTTAACTTCTTTTCCTCAGCTGTAAAATGAGAATGATTATAGCATCTACCCCTTAGAGAGGTTGTAATGACCAAATGCAATGACATATGTAAAATCCTTTGCAAAGTTTAAGCTCTATATAAATGGTACTATTACCCGTCTAATATCCCTGGCAAGGTGTCTCTTTGCTAAGTTTCATCTACAGCCACAGTCACTTCTTAACCATGCCACCCTCCCACACCTCACATTTCTTTGCAGAATGTTTTAATTCTCAGCTGAATAGAACCAGACTTCAGTCGAGGTGCATGGGAATCTCCTCAAAATGAAGAGGGTTGGAGCGGGGCCCTAGAGCTGGTGGGAAGGGCTCCTGGGCTGGGGATATCTGATGGAGAGACCTCAGGTCCAGCAGGCCCTGACCAGCCTCTGATTCCGTCTTTCCCGGGCCCCAGAGCTGGAGTTGGCAGTGAGGGTGACCCTGTATGTCGTGATCTTCCTGCTGAGCGTGGGAGGAAACGTGCTGATAATCACGGTGCTGGGGCTCAGCCGTCGCCTGCGCACGGTCACCAATGCCTTCCTGCTCTCGCTGGCTGTCAGCGACCTCCTCCTGGCTGTGGCCTGTATGCCCTTCACCCTCCTGCCCAACCTCATGGGCACCTTCGTCTTCGGCACTGTAGTCTGCAAGGCTGTCACCTACCTCATGGGTGAGCTCTGGGCCCACGGGTGTCAACTGTCTTCGGGAGAGAGGGATGCGTAGGAGGGGAGGCAGTTGGGCATGTAGGAGCTTGGGGGTTGGCCATGTTAGGGTCCTCCCAGGGATGGGGGTTGGGGTCATAGGAAGTCCTCCTTGGCATCAGTTGGCATGGTGATCACATGTCTCCCGCCCATCTCTTCCCCCGCAGGAGTGTCTGTGAGCGTGTCCACCCTAAGCCTGGTGGCCATCGCCCTGGAGCGCTACAGCGCTATCTGCCGGCCTTTGCAGGCACGCGTGTGGCAGACACGCTCGCACGCGGTGCGGGTCATCGTGGCCACCTGGCTGCTGTCCGGGCTGCTCATGCTGCCCTATCCCGTGTACTCCGTTGTGCAGCCGGTGGGCGCCCGCGCGCTGCAGTGCACGCACAGCTGGCCCAGCAATCGAGCGCGCCAGGCTTGGTAAGCTCACACCTCTGGGAATAGCCCTCCCCCGAGAGGCGCCCCTGCCCCTGCTCACGCAGTCCTCTTCCTCTGTGGGCCCAGAAGGCCGGAGCATGAAACATACCCTGGCAGAGCCCTCCTCGTAGACCTCTGATCCACCCAGCCCCTTGTGGTGCTCTCCAGGCTGCCTGATTCCCTGCCGGGAGAACTCAGCCCCCGGCCGCAGAGGCAATCATTGCCCCTCCGCTCCCCCATCCTCCTTCCCCCTTGAGTGGGGATCACATAGGTGGGTAAATTGCAAGTTGTGGGCCTCGCCCAAGGTGTAGTCAAGGCTCCTCAGCTCCCCAAGTTCTGGTCCCCAGGCGGTTTCCTAACTCGTCAGTAATTCCCTGGGTGTGGGTCCCAGGTGCAGGAGGCAGGTGTCCGTGAGCTGTTACGTGATGGGTTATGGTTGGAGGAGGGCGGGTGAGGATGCTACGGTAAACAGGCGTCCCTGCAAGCTTTGAGTGGCGAGGTGGAGCGGGAGGGGCCCGGCGAGGTCACCTGCACTTCGATGGGAGGATCTTATGGCCGGGCCCCTCCTCCGCCCCTCAGGTCGGTGCTGCTGCTGCTGTTCCTGTTTTTTGTGCCTGGCGTGGTCATGGCTGTGGCTTACGGTCTTATCTCCCGAGAGCTCTACTTGGGGATCCGCTTTGAGAGCCAGAGCCAGAGGCACGGGCCTGGGCAGCAGGGCCACGGCGACGACCGCAGACACAGTGGGTTACCTGGTGGACCGAGCCCAGGTCAGCGAGAGGGTGCTGCTGGGGGGAGGGAAGGAGACAGGTTTGGAAAAACTATCAGAGGTGGCATTGGGTGACTATCAGGTTAGAACTAGGGCTCAAGAGGAATCACTGGATCACAGATAGAGAGCTGGAAGGGATGGTAGAGGTCATTCAGTGACATTTTACAGATGTAGAAACCAAAGCTCAGAGAGGCAAGTGCCCAGGTCACTGGGAGTGAGTGGCTGACCTGAGACATGAGTCCAGGTCCTCTGGCTCCAGATCCAGAGCCCTTTCCACTCAGATGTCCAAGTCCTTAGAAATCATTCCATTCACAGATGAAAAAACTGAGGCTGTATATAAGTGATTTGCTCAAGGTCACACAGGTAGTAAGTCTCAGAGCCAGATTCACCCCAGAACTCAGCTCCTCTTATTCCCAATACAGCACAGAGTGACTCAGAGGTCATTATTAGGTTAAGGGTCACAGGAACAGCAAAGTCAGAGGGCAGTTAAATAGCAGGAGCTCCAACATTCTTGGAGCTGGAGACTAGGTGGGGTTTTGGAGTCCATATATCACCCCTAATTTCAATCCTTCCTCCCCTGTTTAGCACTTTCCAACGGGCCAAGTACAAGGGCATCTGCAGGCCAGGAGGGTGATGGCTGCTATGTGAATCTTCTCTCAGAACAATCTGGAATGGAACTCTCAGCAATGACCCCCACTGCCTCTAGAAGGGATACCCGAGGCCCTGGACCTAGTGTGAGCTCATGGCCAGCTCAGGCTCAGGCTCAGCTGCAGGCCAAGAAGCGGGTAGTACGGATGCTGCTGGTGATCGTGGGGCTGTTTTTCCTGTGCTGGCTGCCCTTGTACAGCGCCAACACGTGGCGTGCCTTTGACAGGGAAGGTGCTCACCGTGCTCTCTCAGGAGCCCCTATCTCTTTCATTCATCTGCTCAGCTACGTCTCTGCCTGTGTCAATCCACTTGTCTACTGCTTCATGCATCGGCGTTTCCGTCAGGCTTGCATGGCTACTTGTGCTAGATGCCGACCCCACCCACCCCGTGCCCGAGTTGCTCGAGCTGGACCCCGGCTAGGTGATGATCATGAACTTGACCCTCCCACTACCTCTCTGTCTCGTCTCAGCTATACAACTGTCAGCACACTGGGTCCTGGTTGAGGGCATCCCAAGACAT
This sequence comes from Potorous gilbertii, assembly GCA_028658325.1. Taxonomy (NCBI): domain Eukaryota; kingdom Metazoa; phylum Chordata; class Mammalia; order Diprotodontia; family Potoroidae; genus Potorous; species Potorous gilbertii. The sequence goes on along the minus strand of CM053771.1, from coordinate 72,042,015 downwards.
GCAGTCCATGTCTTGTTTAGGAAGACATAGTATGAACCCAGAGATACACTGCCCCTCCTGCCTTGGGGAACAAGGGTCCCTTATGCCTTGGGGAAAATAGATATCCTACCATAGGGAGCCTAATTCCCCCCACTCCAGCCCCAGGGTGACACAGGCACCACTCCCCTAGGGACTATAGAAAGTCCTAATCTGGCACTGAACCCAAACTGTAAACTGTCACCGGGCACACAGGAATAAGTCTTGACATGGATATACTTCTGGAAATCACAAACCCCAAGACAAGAAAAACCTTCCAGGACAAGGGGTGACAGCACCTACCATGACGTAGTCCTACGGAAGGGTCTAAGGGTAGGTAGCACAGGTGACCCTTGATCTATGGGAAACTCCTCTGAGACAGGGAAGGTGCCAGTCAGCACTGACACTGGAGTGCACAAGGAAGACCCAGTACCCACCCAGGAATGTGCCTGCAGTCTGCCCTGAGCATCCTGGCCCTGAATTTAGGCCCTATATCTGTTAGACCACAAGTCACTAACCTCCAGCTTCCATTTACTTCAGAGTCCAAGAAGACACATAAGACACATGGATGTCAAGGAAGCTGTAAGAATAAAAATAGCCTGTTCCTGACAGAAGTGTCCTTTTGGGGTCAGAAGCTACAGGAAGACTCATGCCTAGAGTGCAGGGAGAATTAAGCCCCAAACCAAGCCCTTGGGGAAAAGGGGCTCAGGAGAGCAGGGATCCACCCCAGACCCCTCTCCTGTCCTCCATCTGTAGAATTCCATGCACTCTAGTCACCTTCCATGGTGCATACCTGTTACCTCTAACTCTATACGCCCAATCACTATCCACATCCCCTTATCCACATGATAGCCCCTGCAAGCTCTTGAATACAGTGAGCCCGTGCCTACCCTCCCCTTCTCCCAAGCCTTTTGCAGGCTAAACATCCCCAGTCCTTTGATATTAATAATGAGCTGTTGTGTGTGGCACTTCAAGGTTGACAAAGTGCATCTGTTACCTTTACTTGTTTTTTCATCTAGTCCTTGAATGGTATGGTCTCTAGTCCTCTCAGCACCCTGATGACTCTCTTCTGGACATAATCTAGTTTGCCAGTGCCCTTAAAAATCATGTGCCTACAACTCAGCATAATACCCCAGATGTGGTCTGAGAGAGGCACAGTCCACCAGTTGGACTGTGATATCCCTTGCTTTGGACTTTTGCCCATTAAGAAGATGTTAGCTTTTTTTGGCTGTCTCTTACAAACATGACTGGCATTCCTTTTTTCCCAGTAAATCATTGTTATTGCTTAAAACCTTCCATGGCTTAGCCAAAGGGAGATGGTGACGGCAGTTTGAACTGCCAGGAGACTAGGCTGCCAGGATCAAATTTAACTGAGGGCCAAGGTTGTATATTCTGAGCGGACTTCATGGTGTGCCATGGCAGGCTCATCTGGGGTCCGAGGCCACTCTCCCCATGGTGTCCGTGATGAGGTATCCTTACCTCTATACCCTAGGAACCAAAAGCAGAGAGAGATGCCTCCAGTAGCTGATCCATGTGGGAGAGCAGAAGAAAATCAGATAGGAAAAGTATGGTCTGGCCAGACTGTGAAGGAGCTCAGATACCAGACAAAGGGGTCTGAGCTTATGGCTATATCATAATTTAGAGTTTACAGGGTACTTGTGAGGTATGTGCTACAGGTTTGGGCTCAGAATGAATTAAAAAGCCTTTACTAAAAAGTAAAAGTGTTTACTATGTTCCAGCTTCTGTGCTCAGAGACAGACTGATTTGCCCGAGGTCATGCATCTCATTGCTGTTAGAAACTGGAATCTAACATGGTCTGACTCCAAGTCTAGTCTTTCTGGTCTTGGGATCAAGGGACAGGTAGGGCCCGAGTAGGGGAAGGGGGAAAGGACAGCACAGATTCCAAGGCTGGTCAGTGCTCCAGCTGTTGGGGAGTGAAGAAAGCTTTCTACATTAGTGGAGAAAAAGGAGAGGATGCTGGCATGCTGGTTTCTAGAAGCCAAGCTTACCCTGTAGTCAGACTCATAGAGGCAACTTGGTGCAAGGGGAAGGGCCCTGAACTTGTGAGACAGGGGTTCTGGGTTTAGGTTCTAGCTTAGCCACCAGCTCCTTGTATAACCTTACATAGATCTCTCCTCTGGGACTTGGCTTTCCCATCTCTAAAATGAGGGGGTTGGACTGATGTTCACCAGCTAAGGTTTTATAGCTTTGACAACCTATTGTTGTATTATGAATCATGCCCATGGGTGGCATTCTCTCAGGAGGCAGAGGAAAAAAGACCAAGGGGATGGGGAAGAATGAGAGGAAAGAATAATGAGGGAAAGGGTGCAGATGTGGCGGAGCAAAGCAAGTAAGAGAAGATGAGATGAAAATAGATATGAATAAGGGGGAATAGGAGTGGGAATGAGGAAAATTAAGGACTAGTGGGTTAGAAAGACTGAGGAAGGGGTGGGAATAGCTAGAAGACAGTGAAAGTGAGATTAGGAAAAATGAGGAGAGGATGGGAATAGAAATATGGGACTGTGGAGGATGTAAAAGTCCTAGACTTTGAGCTAAGAAAGGGACTTTGGAGGCTATTGAGTTCAATCCTTTCTTTTTATAGATGAGGAAACGAGGCCCAGAAAGGGCAACTGACTTGTCCTTTGTTATACAGGTGGTAATTGTCTAAAGTAGGTTTTGAACCCAGGTCTTGTATACATGTCCAGTACTATAACCACTATACCATTCTGGGTAAGGTGGGAAGATGAAGGTAGCAAGCAAGAAAAATGGGAAGGAGAGAATACAGTGATATCAGGGTAAGGAGGTAGATAAAAAAAAAAAACTATATCTCCATCCACCGAGGACATTTGGTCAGGGAAGATCCTGTTCTTGGGGAGAGAAGGTTTTCAGAAGGTGCAAATCTAGTTTCCAGTAAATGGCTTGGATTTATTTTTTGGCTCCAAAGGAAGGAAGGTTATCATTGCATAGTAAATCACATAATAAGGCTCTTCCAGCTGCTATTGTAACAGTAGTGCTTTGGGATAGCCGAAGTAATGATATTACTGGAACAAAAGATTTTATAGTTGAAAGATAATTTTTTTTTACAATGAAGAAATTGAAGGTCAGAGAATGGAACTGACTTGTCCAAGGCAGTAAAGGTCAGAGACAGAATCTGCACCCACTCCTGATTTCACTTTCGGTGCCCTTTCCACTAAGCATTTCCTCCTGCCTATCCAGTACATGATTAAATCTCTTTTTGATAAGGTCCACAACACCTCTGGGACTCATCTGAGAGATGAAACTGGAGTACCAAGAAGAAAACTGCCCTAAGGAATAGACAAATTTCTACCACCCTATCATGAAAAACTTAACATCACAGACTTAGTGCTAGAAAGGATCATCATGGAGGTTATCCAAACCAACCCTCTTCATTTTTACAGATGAGGCATCTCATGCCCATAGATGTTAGTTGACATGCCCAGAGTCACACAGCTAGTAAGTGTCAGAGGCAGGATTCTAACTCTCATCTTTCCTAACTCAGTTCAGCATCACTTTGCTGCATTACAAAAGAGACTTCCTTTATATCTTTTCTGCTCAAATAATTGTGTCCTTTCCCCACCTAGCCGTTGTTCCCTTAATAACTGTGGGTGGGTTCCTTCCTTTCTCCAGGCTGAGTTCCTTTTACAAGTAAACCATGTTCTCTATTAAAGTTTCTTACAGTTGTAACTAGGGAAACAGTATATAAACATCAGAGAACAGTATGAGATGCACAAGTCCATATACTGTAGGCACTTGATGAGTGTTTTTTGGATGAGTATATGATTACATACCAGAATATGTAAAGAAGTAGTATGTAAGCAAGTAGCAGGTAAATAGCATGTAAGGGAGGAATCATGTGGGAAGAAATGCTGGAGAAGGCAGACTAGACCTGCTTGGATTTGGATACATGATATAGATAGGTGAAAGATGGAGAAGACAGGAATGGGCAAAGGATTCATTTTGTGTTTCAAAGGCAGTGAGCAGATCAGTAGGATCATAGTATAATAGATTTAGAATTGAAAGGGACCTCAGAAGTCTTCTAGGCCAAGTCCTGGAGCTGGGAGCCTGCCCGAATCCCTGGCTAGCAACACAAAATTCTTATCCTCAAACCTGGTATCATGCCCACTGACAAGGAACTCCTATTCATTGATCCGGTCATTTTGTCCATCTTTTCTCCAGGCCAAGGACATTTCTTCACTTTAATGGCAGATGACTGCCTAGGCAGAAATATCTTGGTGAGGCCAAATGGTGGATGACCACAGTAAGCTTTTCATGCATGTTGACACCACTCTATTTAGCTTTAGTACCATGTTCCAGGCCAAATCATTTATTCATCCAACTCTTTGTGGAGAAACCACTTGGATTCATCCCAGCTTAGCACAGCACCTGGCACATAGTAAGCAAATAATCAATGCTTGTTGACTTTCTTCCTCCAGCTGGAACACAACTCACACTGTCATTAATACTTCTACTGGGAGAAAAACAAATGACAGCAGCTATTGAAAGCACTTACAGCATTTTTCTGGCTCTGACAGAAGGGCAGGAGTCTGATTCTCCCTTCTCCCATTTCAGCCCTACCAGCTAGTCATTGGCAGTGATGTTGGGAGCACACTATTGGGTACCAGAAAGGATCAATGGCACCACATCCATCACCTACCTCTACAGGACATTATGTTCTCCTTTGACAGTATTTTATTCTTCCTTTGTATTTACTTTGTACATATCTCGTGTTTACTTATCTGTGTGTGTTGTATCCTTTCCCACCCCTGCCCACACATAGCATGTAAGCTCTTTGAGGGTGGGGGCTTTTGTTTTATCATTGTCTTTCCAGAGCCTAACACAGTGCCTTGCACATATTAGGTAAATAAGTTAAATAAATAATAATAAATAAATGCTGACTGAATTTCTCTTCTACCTTGTGACACTTCATGGTCAAGTGCAAAGAGCATTACACTTGGTGTTGCCAAACCTGAGTTCAGTTCCTGCATCTGACACTGTTGTGACCTAGGGCAAATCACTTGACTTGTCTGAGCCTCAGTTGCTGTTATCTATCAAAAGAAGGGGTTAGTTTAGAATGAGGTCTCTGCATTAGAACTCCTGGAGGGTTACAATTATGTTTTAGTCTTTTTTATCCCTAGTGCCTGGCACACAGTAAGCACTTAATAAATGCTTGTTGACTGACTGGAAGACTAAGGTTTTTTCCAGCTTTGAATCTATGATCCTTTTTCCCCTGCCACTTTCCAAGCTATCCTGGATAGTTAGGGACTCTTCACTTTGATCATGAAAAATGTTCTCATCCTCTACATTTTTTAGATATTTATCTTGGTTTTCTATGTGATATTTTCCCCTTTGGTGTCATATTTCTAGGCAGCTCATAACCTTACAGTCACAAAAATGCATTTTATGATTGTATCAGATGAAGAAAAGTTAACAAATTCATGAATCCGAGTTTGGGTTATACTCTTTCCCTTATGAAAGATAGATAAGTATGTTACATTAAACTTTGTAAATAAAATTCCCTCTGGTGCTCTGCATGTAGTAAACCCTCAGTAAAACATTTGTTGTCTTGAATTATCAGTACATAGAAGTGGTGGCTGAGACTTAGTCTTTGGTACGAGAAATTTTGGAGACATGACAGAGAATGCAACAATCACTTATTAAGTTCCTACTATGTGCCACACAATCCTGTAAGTGTTTACAAATATGATTCATCTGATCCTCACAACAACTGTGAGAGGCAGGTGCTATTGTCATCATTTTACAGTTAAGGAACTTGAGGGAGACAGAGGTTATGTAACTTGCCCAGGGTCACAGAGCTATTACATTTCTCAGGCTGGTTTTGAACTCAGGTCTTTCTGACTCCAGGCTCCAGTGTTCTCTCCATTATATACCACCTACCTGTCTCATATTGAAATTTTCATTTAATTAATATCTTTTCATTCTATCCACAAGCAACCAACATCTCTCTTTAATTATAGGCGGTGATTTAACTAATAAAGGATATCTTACTCAGATGCTTAAGTGGATTGATTTCATCCCTTCAGTGATGGAGACCAACTCAAACCCAAGCCTGCACACCTTGTGCAACTCTGGACTATGCCTGTCATAAAGTACCTCAAAGGAAGGTACTCATCCAATGTACTGGCAGTACCCCTTGATTTCTTCATTGTAAGGCAGAACGTCTTACTTCAAACAAATGACAACTTAAAATGCAGCCAGAATCCCAGTAAATGAAAGGATTCTTGTTTTATTCTGCCTTTCTGCTGATGTCTGATCACCCCTACCCTCCTGTGGATGTTTGCCAGTGTTAAGTTTTTCAGTTTGACATATTTATGCCAGTCATTGGAAATACTTAAGATCCTTATGTAAGATTAGGACTTGAAAGCTAACCAAGTCTTACCTTAGGGAAAGGCTCTGCTTCCTGGGGTTTTTTACTTGAAATGTATGAGTTGTTTTTTTTTTTTAAATTGTATTTCAATATAATGTTTTTTGAAATTATATGCACTTTATTTTATGCATTTTAAAACATTATTCTGAAAAGGTGATCCATAGGCTTCCCTAGCATTCCAAGTGGTCCATGACATGCAAAAGATTAAGAACCCTCCAAATCATTCTAAACTGGCTGACAAATTCTATTTGTAGCTCCCTATTCCAGCCTTCAACATCCTCCCCAACACACCTCAACTGTGCTACTGCCACATCTTTCCCAGTCACATTTGCTATATGAGTAGGTGAGAGGGGTTAGGTGTAACAACTTCCACCCTCCTTTACTTTCGATTGGGCAGTATTTAGAGGAGGGAGGTGAAGGACCATGGTAAAAGGGTCTTTCTCTCTCTGTGGGTTCATCCATAGTGAAAATCAGAATAGACTATCCTTGTCCTGCCTCTCACTGTCTTGAATCTTAATCATTGCCTCTGACATTTATAGCCTGTGTAAACTAAGGTTCCTTTAGCTCTTTGGGGTACAATCTCTTTATCTGTAAAATGACGGGATTATACTAGATGACCTATAAGGTCCCTTTCCACTCTAGTTCTATGATCCTATGATTTTAGGTATTATACAGTCTAGATTTAGTACGGCCTTCATAATTGTATGAGACCAATTGAATTGTAGTAGAAGTCTATAAAAGAAGACAAAGGCTATTTGGAGGAAATCCAGTTTTCCATTCTCCTTTCAGACACTTGTCTAATAAGCATCCGTTAGTGAGGAGTGCATATAATATGATTTGTGGATTTATTGGCAGTTGGAGTCTTTACAGGTCCCACTTGCTCTACTGACATTGGCTCTTAGGATCAAATACCAAAAAAGAGCCAGAGAAAGCTATGGAATGGAAACTAAGAAAAGAGATGCAAGAGAAAAATTCAATTTACCTACCTACCTACCTATTCTGCTTTTGTTACCTCTTATGCTCATCGATGTATATATGGGAATATCCTCAAGGATATCTAAGAAGTATTTGTGAGTTGGGACCTCCTATTCCTATGGGTCACTCCTAAGCCCATGGTTCACTTTCTCAGTTATGTTTTAAAATGCAGAAAATAAAATACGTAGAATTACCAAAAATTCTACTGAAATACACCTTAAAAAAATATTCACACATGCCAGGAATTCCTTCCACCAATGGAGCACCACATCTTCTTTATAACAATACATAAATCTGAGGAAGTAACCTCTGACACAGAGAGGCTGCCTTAGGTCACACAGCTAATAAGTATGGGTGAAAGGAGTCTGACTCAGGTCTTTCTAACTCTTTTATGAAGAACGATTTACTACGGAAAATTCCATTCATGGTACCTTGTTTTCAGGGCTTCTCATGCTGTTCCCCATTCCAGACTAGATTCTCTAGCTGGGCAGGCCACCTACTCTGTTCATCTCTGTCCCAGTTACTTTAGTTACGCTTCTCATTGCCCAAGGATCTTTTAATAGCTTATAAGTTTTCTCAAGCCTATTTGAATCCTCAGCTCCCAACATACTTAATAATGGAGTGCTGTCCTTCTGGAAAGCAGTTTGGAGTTATACCCCAAAGTCACTTAACTATACTGTTCTTTGACCCAGTGGTGCCACCACGAGGCCTACCCCAGAATGAAAAAAGAGAAGAAAAGATTAAATGCAGAACAATACTTTTAGCAGCTATTCTTGTAGGGGCAAAGAACAAGAAAGTAAAGGAGGTACCCACCTATTGGGGAATAGGTAAGCAAATTGTGTTGGAGAAATGTAATGGAATATTATAATGTTAAAAGAAAGGATGAAAGGGAATTTCAAAGAAACCTTGAAAGGCTTGCTTATATGACCTGATGCAGAATGAGGTGAGCACAACTAGGGGAACAATTTATACAATAACAACGTCTAGACAAACAGCTCTGAATGATGTGAAACTCTGATCAACACAATGACTAAACATAATATAAGAAAACTTATAATGAAAGGTGATGGACTCATGTTGCATAATGAAACTTAGAATTTTTACACATGATCAATGTGTGAGAATTTGTTTCTTTTGACTAGGCACATTTCTCATGTGGGTTTTAATTTTCTTTTTTTTTCAGTTGAGGTGTAAGAAAAAAGCCAGATTCTTTTAATTCTTAAATTTCTTAATTAAATTTCTAATTTCTTAATTAAAAGAAACTAATTTAATTTTTAAAATAAACTATCTTAATGTTCCAATATAATAATTTAACTCATTCTCAATTGGACATATTTTTAATTCTTTTGCCCAAGAGTGAGGATAATGTTACCGTAATTCTTCTACTTAGGACCAGTGACACTTGTGAGTGGCCAGTGTTAGGGGTCTAATCCATCACCAATCAGAGGGTTCAAAATTAATTATCTCATTCAAGACAATATAATACTTTAGGTTTATAAATTATTTCCCTCAAAATGACCTAGATAGGACAAATAATATTACTCTCCTTCTCCCCATTTTATAGTGAAGAACCTGAGGCATAGGGCAAGTAAGTGATTTTTACAGTCATACAGCTAGCATCAGAGCTGACTCAAAGTCAGTTGTTCTATCTCTAAGCCCAGTACACTAAACATTATGGCCCATTGACTCTCCCCACCCCCACCCTCCAAAATAGGATCTCCATTATTAGGAAAGATAAGAGGATTATTTTTCCTGGAGAAGAAATAGTGGAAGAGGAACCCATAGGTTCCCATGAGGGACCTCTTTCAGACTTTTTCCACAGATGCTAATTCTTTCAGTGGTTTCATCCTTTAGAAAGAAGGACATTAATCATGGGCTAATCAATAGGATCATCTTGCAGTACTTGACTGTTGATTCTTCCCTATAATTCAAGTCACATAATACCACTCACATTTATTCCATTCTTTCTGTTTCCACTGCTCTAGTGGAAGAAAATAGCCAAACACAGCTGATGACATTTTATATGTAAATTCTAAAGGGTTTGGAGTTCTACCCTACAATTTGGTTTGGTACAACAACTTTCTCACAAATTTTAGTCAGAAAAACCAAATAGGCTTTCTGCAAATAATATAATTTCTGAATTAAACAAGAAGGTTAGGTCAGGGTGAAAATCCATAGTTTCAGTTAAGATGAAGGGATAAGAGATCAGAAAATGGGTGCAGGGAGGAAGAGCGACAGACAAAGCTATAGAAGGTTAACAAGGAGAGAGTACAAAGGGTATAAGAATTCAGAGTCCTCTGTTCAATAGGTTACTGACCAATAATAAGCCTCATCCTGTCTAGAAGCTGTCTCAAGCCCAGAAAAGCAGGCCACTATTTTTGGGCAGAAGAAATGGAATCATCCCGTTTTCCTCTCCAAAACTTCAAGGCTGAAGCTCAATTCAATTTAATTCATTAAATATTTCTAAATGTTCCAACTACAAAAGGCCATTTAAATTTGTTTAAATACAAACAGAGATGTGTACTACAATAGTTTTTTACTGTAATTTATCCAGAGTCAATTACTTGCCATGATAAGGCTTTTAGTCAAATAATAGTTAATTTACTTGCCCAGTCAAGAGAGATGGTAGCCAAGAGCAAGTTTGGTTGGAAAATAAGCTTGTTTGTAAAATTTTATGGTGAAGGATGATGAAAAATTATGAGTAACATCATCTCATAAAACAGAAGCAGCAGAGGATAAAATCAAGTTAAATCAGGCTTGACAAAAGATCCAAATAAGCAAAATTATCCTAAGGGCATTTAAAGATGAATTTGGAAGAAGAAACATGGAAGAAAAATAGAAAAGATCTGCACAGATTTTTATAAGAAGCTTTTAAGAACAGTATAGTTCCCAGACTTGAGCTCTAACATCATAATCACAGATATGCTTCTAAAGGAGGTAGAAACAACGCTAAAATTAACCAAGACAATCCTCTTCTTTGTATAAGTGAAGTAACATAATTGTGAAAGTATTGAGAGATTAATTCACAAGGTGTCAGAAGGAGAGGAAGATTCCAAAGGATTGAAGAAAGATATTAGATTTTATTTATACCAAAAAAAATGACTAAAAGAACACCAGCAAATACTGACCTATACTCTGTACAAATTTTAATGTGTCATCTATATATGAATCAAGGGAATCCTTGATGAGTGTATTAATGGGGAATGGAAAGACTTCCATCAGCAAAATTCTATAGTGGACCACAACTTTAACATTATATGATTGGCTTATAGAGAATAAAAGATTCCATTGTGCTTTTTGTTTGTTGGCTTAAGAAAAACAACATTTGTTTGGGTACAGCAAAATGAAGACTTTTTTTTCTAATGAAATATCTATCATTCATACATCAAAATTATTCAAACTTCCTTAACAGATATAGCAATGGAGGTAACCTTGTTTGATGACCCTCTGGTATATAACAGGAAGATGTAGGCTTGCCAAAAGCATTTGCCACTCTCTTGGAGGAGATTATTGTAGAGTCCAAGTTGAAGAGGGATTCCCTGTGAAGGAAATGATCCTCCAGATTTTCCTATTTATAGAAGATGTTGTGTTACAACACTGCAGAGCCACCCAGAAGAGACATGCAAACACTGAAAAGTGTTTATCCTAACCACCCACACTACAAAAACCAAATAGATGAAAAGTGGCTATTGTCAAGATTATGATATGCAGTTAATAGGACAACTTATAGAGACCACCTACAAATACTAGACTAGACAAATGGTCTAGTCTAAATGTAGTGACTTTCCTGTCACTGATGGGGGCTGGGGGAAGTTTGTCGTGAAAATCTTGTTCATCAGTGTGTATATTTGGACAGACAATATAAATACACAACAAATTGGGCAGGCCCACAATCAAGCAGGAGGAGAACAGGCAATATTGCCTAAAGAAAATTGCTAAGCTCTTTGAATGACTCCAAATTTCTCTCCAAAACAAAAACTCATCTTTTAAAACAATATCCTACTGGTATTTGTCAAATGATTGTGAATCATGGAAAACTTAAAATGAGTATCACATGGAGGGCAATAGAGAGGCACATGGTACAGGTGAATGGGTTGCAACATGTAAAAAATGGGCAGCTTTGAAGGACTGGAATAAATGGTTTCATTAGGAAAATGTGTGAGCAAAGAAGAAGAGGGTTGGTTTTGTAGAAGAATGAAGAATAACTGGTGGGCTGCTCCAGTGCTAGGATCCTCAGGATTTCAAAAGAAATTGAGGAAAGCCTCCATCATGATAGCTTATATATGGGAGAGCTTGGAGCCACATAGAATGAGTATTTAAGGATGGGTTCTAACTGCAGTTTAGAGAGAATATTCACATTGAGGAAATCTCAGGACCATTTGTGTATTTGATTATGTAAAAGTCATGGTCCAGGTATTAGGGAAAGGAATAAGGATTGGACCTATGATTTCATTTACATAAGAAACGCCTGGGATGAAGAAACTCCTGCTACCAATGGAGATCAGCCCTTCTCTGCAACTTAGAGTTAGTCTTAGAGAGTTAGCCGTAGCACTGAGAAATTGATTTATCCAGGGTCCTACAGATAGTATGTGTCATAAAAGGATGTGAACCTAGATCTTCCTAACTTAGAGGACAGCTATTTATAATAATAATAGTATTTATACAACTCTTTATACAGTTTGCAAAACATTTTATCTTATCACATTTGATCCTCATACCAAATCCATCAGGCAGATGCTCTTACTATCCCCACTTTTTTACAGATGAAGAAACTGAGACTGAACAGGGATTTGACTTATCCAGGGTCACACAGCTAGTAAGGGTCTGAGGCAGGATTCAAGCTTGGTGTTTCTAATTTCAAGTCCTATACTCTGTCCATTTCACCACCCATTGGCCCCTATCTTCTCAGTGCTGGGTATACAGGACAAAAATGAAATAACCTTTGCCTTTCAGTAGCTTATAGTTTAATGGAAAGAACATATTGCTTTCTGATAAATAAATATAGTGTGATTTGAGGAAGTACACTTATGACTTGGGTATTATGCAAAGTGTAAAGTAGGAAGTGGGCATTTAAAGGAAGCTGAACAATTCCACTGCTTGGGCTATATCCCAAAGACATCCGAAAAAGGGGTAAGGATCTATTTGTACAAGAATATTTATAACAGCTCTTTTTGTGTTGGCTAAGAATTGGAAATCAAAATGATGCCCATCAATTGGGGAATGGTTAAACAAGCTGTGGTGTATGATTGTAATGGAATATCGTGCTATAAGAAATGACAAACAGGCTGATTTCAGAAAAGCCTGGAAAGATTTGCATGAACTAATGCATAATGAAGTGAACAGAACCAAAAGAATGTTGAACAGAGTAAGAGCAATATTACTTAATAAAGAACTGTGAAGGACTTAGCTATTCTCAGCAACAGAATGATCCAAGACAATCCCAAAGAACTAAGATGAAGCACACTATCCACCTCTAAAGAAAGAATTGATAGTGAGTGAAATATACTATTTTGTTTTACTTTTTTCTTTCTTTCATTTTTTTCCTTTTATTCAAGTTGTCTTCTACAAAATGACTAATGTGGAAATGTTTTACATAATTGCACATGTATAACCTATATCTCAGATGATATGCCTATCATCTCAGGGAGGGGGGTATGGAGGGATGATATTGGGAATCCAAAACTTGAAATAAAAATGTTTAAAAATTAGAAAAAATAATAAAAGAAGCTGAAAATTCTGAGATATAGTGCTGAGGACCCAGTATATTGCAAAAGCATAAAAATGGAGGAGTGGCCATTGCAATGATCAGTTCATAGGCCAGCATAGTTGGAATTTAGAATGTGTGAAAGGAAGAAAAATGAAATGTCTGGAAAGATAGATTGGAGCCGGATCACGAAGGGCTTTAAATCTCACAATGTCATTGTTTTGTTTTGGTTTGGTTATTTTATTTTATTTCTTTAGCAAGGATTTAATATGGGCAGATCCTGTGCATTGGATATTTATTTTGGCAACTGTGTAGAGGATTGAGTTAGAGAGGGGAAGCCCAGAAGATAAGATCAATAAGGAAACTGAACTCTTTAGCTTTCCCTTTAAAGTCTCCCTGCTTCTAAACTTCCCTATTACTTTCAAAGGAGCCAACCCCCTCTCTCCATTCCTGGTCCCTTCCTCTTCATATCTGCCTCCTGACTTCCCTGACTTCCTTTACTATTCAGCTAAAATCCCATCTTCTCTAAGAAGCCTTTCCCAATCTCTGTTGATACTGTCTTATTTATTCTGTAGACAGCTTATGTGTATATTGGTTTACTTGTTGTCTCCCCCATCAGACTTTGAGCTCCTGGAGGGCAGGGTCTTGTCTTTTACCTTTCTTTGTATCCCCAGTTTAGGACAGTGACAAGCACTAAAGTAGGCTCTTAATGAATGCTTTTTGACTGACTCTGTCTTCACTATCCAGACCTTCCTCTGAGCATGTACCTTCCATTTCCTGAGTGCCTATCTCCCTAGGGAAGACTACAAAGGGCTGACTAGAGTGAGAGGTGACAGGACATGTGAGGAGAGAGAAGGGAATGGATGCAAGGGATGTTGTGGGGGTAGAATTGCTGTTATTGTCCCTCCTTCAGTTTCAAAGAGACCAATGACATTACGGGTAATGTGACTCGCACATGAATTGGATTTAAGTGAGGCAGAGTTGCACAAAGTGGTCAGCTTCACTCTCTCTTCCAGTCAACCAAGTCCAGTGGCAAGACAAAAGTCAAGACAACTGATGATGGTCCAGGATACAACAGATGCCCTTGGCATCCTCCACGTCTGACCAAGCTCTAAGTGCTCTGTAGCACCTGCTTCCACCACCTTCATGAATGTTGGAATAAATTGTTCTTATCCACTCATTCTTATGGGAAAAGTCTTTCTATGCTTAAGGTAGACATCCCTTTAACTCACTGATGGGTTTGAAGCTGGCTACTCTCAACCTGGTTTGTTCTGTCTGCAGGTGGTTTTACTGGAGTGTGGTTGCTGTGCATGCTACAGCTTCTTGGAACCACAGGTGAGAGTTGGATGACAGATGAACATCAAAGGTGGATAAACAGCCCCTGAAAAGCCCTCACACTATTAGTGCTAGTCCTCCCTGAAGACCCCATACATCCCACTAGGGCCAATGCAAAGATTAAAGCAAAGACAAAATCCTTTGAATCTAAACTTCTTTTTTCCAAGCTCTGAATAGTTTGATACGTTATGTGCATGTCTATTTCTTGTTTTATGTGATCAATAGCCGTTGTGAATTGGAAAGGGAACTATATTGGTAGTTGAAGAACTTAGATTCAAATCTCAGGCTCTGTTACAAATGACTAGATTGTGTGAAGGGAATTATGATTTTCATAATTATCAATATGATATATGTAATAAATATGCTGATAATTTAGATTTCTCAGAGTTGCCTTTTCTAGCTTGAGTCAGACTAAAAATGCATCTTGAAATGATTGATCAAACCCTTGACAATTCTCCCACAACCACTGCATTCTTGTGCCTGTATACCTTAAGTGAAGCTAATCAAAGACTGTAGAGTCTATTCTCATCATGAACTCTGGTTCAGTGCCCTGTGGGTGTGATCACAACCCCCCAAAATTTGAAATAATCAAAGAATTGTTATAAACCACTCAAACCCTGGGAAACAATTGTTTATAATCCACCTTTCCCCACCCCTTCCCACAGTGATTTATGTATAAAATCTCTGCCTTCACTTAAGCAAGGTAAAATTCTGATCAGGAGAATTCTTGATTTGCAAATCTATTCCTCATAATGAAACAAATTAATTAAACAGCTACCTGATTACTGGCACTTTGTCTCTGGCCTGCTGTTTCATCATTCTCAGGTTAGAGACTGGCTCGGTAAAATCCTGTTAACAGTTGAATTTGGAAAAGACAATGTTTGGAATATCTATTTCTGGGAACATAATAGAAAATCAATCAGGGAAGTATACAAAGACTTCAATGCAACAGTGAAAATCAAGATTAAATAGTGTATATTTGTAGTTGATGTCATCAGTACAATTCTGTGAAATTCTTCAGGGGGATCTGGCAAACATAGAATGAAAAGTGGAGAAGGCATAATAAGAGTAGCCTGAAATTCCAGTTGGATAGTAGAGGTCAAGGGGGCAAAGGATTCAGGAGTTAAAAAAACAGCATAGAGTTGAACTCATTGATGATATACAGAACAAATTGATCTGGCATCAGCTTGAGTTTGGCTATTTACTCCTTGCATGACCTTAAGCAAGTGACCACCTCTCTCAATCAGTTAACTGACAAAAGCAATCAGTTTAACAAGTTAAATCCTCAAGTGCCTCACAGATCTAAATCCTAGAATCCTGAGGCTATGGAAGGGAAAAAAGTGAGACCAAAGCAGGATGATGAACTGGCACAACAAGCAAGGATAGAGGGGCTGGAAGATGTAGTGACAATGAATAAGTTTAGGAGGAATTTGCAGAAGGATAAATGAAATGATGGGAAGTTTTAAGCAGAGACGATAATTTTAGAATTCAGAATTGTGGAGATAGTTGATTTCTGTATGATGATGATCCATGTGGAGTGGCTGAGATGGGAGTGGGAGTTAAGAACATTGATAGTCAAGGAGTCTAGAGTGTTCAAGGAGAAATCAATGTATATATCAAAGGGCCCAAGCAAGAGATGAGTGGTTGAGCTGGAAGGAAACTCTATGAATCAGACACTTAACTCCTTGGGAAAGGAGGATGTATAGGCCAATAATCTAAAGCAACAAGGATCTGAAATGGGCAATATAAGTGATAGGATGAACTTCAAAGGAAGAGGGATTGCTAAGGGAAGGCTGTAGAGGGAAGGTCTGGAGTGAAGAGCAGGAAGGATATCTTCTCTTTCTCTATACACAATGGGTTGGAGAGCCCAGCAGAAGGGTCATCCAGTATCAGAGACAATGGTAAAGTATACAGTACCTTCTGGAAGGAGCCAAGTCTTTATGAGTGAAAGAGTGAAAGAAAGAGGTATAAGATGAAGGGAAATTTGTTAATGAAATAAAGATTTGGAGGACACAATAGAAAGGCAGAGTTGAAATACATATAAAGTGGACAAGAGTAAGACTGAATGGGATGGGGATAAAGATCACTGGGTGGTAGCAGGGGAAGGGGGTTTTCATGTCAACTGACAGATGTTCTATTTGCTAGCCATCAGTTTAGTCTAGCCATCCCTGGTCCTATGATGTTGGAAGATTGTATTAGCCCTTTCTATCTCCAAAGACCAGAGTTTAGGAGTATAAAGGTAACAAGGATGAGTGTTGGAGTTGATAAACACTGGAGGTGTCTAAGGGCATGACTGAATGCTCTCAAGATATTAGGAAATATCCTGTTTTCCAGAGTAAGGCCCAGCAAGCAAGCTGTGCCCTGAATTTGGCATAGCAACAATCCTTTGTGCTCACTCTCTGGATGATCTCACCCTCCATCAAAGTCACATAATTATGATATTGCTATGACCAACACCAGGTGTTCTCTGAGGCAAGCTCAGACAAGTACCCATGTTCAGTCATGAAGTCCCGCTATGAATCAAACTTTTCTTATGGTTGCTCTTACCCTTCACTGTCAGGGCTACAGCTCACTGTATAACTAGTGGTGGGCATCTAGGTGGTGCAGTGAATAGAGCACCAGTGCAAGAGTCAGGAGGACCTGAGTTCAAATATCACCTCAGACACTTGACCCTCACTAGCTATGTGACTGAGCAAATCTCTTAACCCTAATTGCCTCATCCTAGGTCATCTCCAGTCATCCTGATGAATATCTGGTCACTGGATTCAGATGGCTCTGGAGGAAAAGTGAGGCTGGTGACCGGCACAGCCCTCCCTCACTCAACACAAAGTCAAGTGCAAGTCATGTCATGTCATAACCAGTGGTATAAATATTAAGAGTTGGCCGCACTAAAGCAGGTCCCTCCACTAGGGGTGGTGTCCTTGTTTGCAAGCTGTTTCCCTCATTTTGAAATTAAACTTCTGTTTGATTTCTGACTCTCCTGTCTCGATCCTCCTCTGTTTAGCTCTTGCCACCCACAGGTTAGAGGCCAATTTGGTCCAGTTGACAATCCACACATACTCAGAGCCAGATTTCTCTGACTTATTCCAGGATGGAGATGAGGATTACTCACACTCAGAAGGTGACCTCGGCTTCCAGTCAGACCTGGTGCCCCAGGCCTTGGGCCTTGATGTAAGGGACCTGGTGTCTGGAGGGCTGAAGCATCACAGTTTCCTCATAAGGTTCCATAAAACAAGGTGGGTAATAGTGACAGAAAGGCACAGTAACATTGTGCAAAGAGTGTCCTTTGAGTCACAGGCTCTGAGTCTGAATCTTAGTTCTGCCACTAAGAAATTAGGCAAATCATTTTACCATTCTGGGTACTCACCCAAACTGGATGAATATAGCAATTTCCTACTTTCTCCCAGGACCACTCTTCTTCCTAAAGAAGTTTCTCAACATACCTTACACCAGCCATGGGTTCTTAAACCAGGGCCCACAAATTTGTTTTTAGTATTTTAGATAACTATATTGCAATGTAACTGGGTTCCTTTTGTCCTATGTATTTTATTTCCTACAATTAAAAATATTTTAATGAGGAGTCCCTAGGCTTCCTCAGGCTGCCGAAAGGGGATATGACACAAAATAGAGCTCAAAAACCCAGTATTCCCTTTCACCCAGCAATACCACTTCTAGGGCTGTATCCCAAAGAGATCTTAAAAATGGGAAAAGGTCCCACACGTACAAAAATATTTATAGCAGCTCTCTTTGTGGTAGTCAAGAGCTGGAAATCAAGGGAATGCCCATTCATTGGAGAATGGCTGAACAAGTGGCATTATATGAATGTAATGGAATACTGCTATGCAATAAGAAATGACGAACAGTCAGACTTCAGAAAAACCTGAAAAGACTTATATGAACTGATGCTAAGTGAAGCGAACAGAACCAGGAGATCATTGTACACAGTAACAGTCACAATGTGTGAGGATTGTTCCTGATAGACTAAGTGTATGCATAGGATGCATAGGACTTAAATGCAATGCAAGGACCTAAAGCATTCCCAAAGGACTCTTGAGGCAAAATGCCATCCACATCCAGAGAACTATGGAATCAGACTACAGAATGAAGCAGACTATTTTCTCTTGTGTTATGTTTTGTTTTGTTTTGGTTTTTTTTCTCATGGTTTCTCCCATTAATTTTAATTCTTCTATGCAACATGACTAATGTGAAAATATGTTTAATAAGAATGTATATGTAGAACCCATATAAGACTGCAAGCTGTCTCGGGAAGGGAGAGGAGAGGGAGGGGGAGAAAATTTAAAACTTATGGAAGTGATTGTTGAAAAATGAAAACAAATAAATTAAATTTTTTTAAAAAGACCAAAAAAAGAAGAGGAAGAAGACACCCTGCATTAAGGGTTCCCTGATGATGTCTTCAGGAATAAAAATTACAACTACATATTGCTTGCTATGGTCCACAAAAAAACACATGAGCAATTATAATTTCATCTCTCCTTCCTTTCTCCTACAGTCAATAGAGTGAAAGTGATCTAGAGCGGCAAGCATCAGATGGCAGGTGAGCTCAGACACTGGCATCCCAAAGCTTAGGAGGCAGCATTTTTGTTGTTCAGTTGGGTCCAACTCTTCGCAATCCCATTTAGGGTTTTCCTGGCAGAGACACTGAAGTGGTTTGTCATTTCCTTCTCCAGCTCATTTTACAGATGAGGAAACTGAGGCAAAAAAGGTGATGTGACATGCCCAGGCTCACACAGCTAGTAGGTTTCTGAGGCTAAATTTGAACTCAGGGAGATAAATCGTTCCGACTCCAACTCTAGCACTCTATCCACTGTGCCTGGCAGCACGGGCTAGCAGAAAAACCTTGACTTAGAGTCAAGAGAGACAGAAGTTGGACTCCTGCCTCCATTACTCGCTGGAGCAGTTGTATGGTACAGGGGAGAGAGCACTGGGTCGGCCACTAAGACTTGAGGTCCAATCTTACCACCAACACTTCCTAGCTGTGTAACTCAGGGCAAGGCATTTCACTTCTGTCTGCCTCAGTTTTTTCAACTGTAAAATTGGGGTTATAATAGTACCTGAATCAAATAAGAAAATATTGTAGAGCACCCAGCAGCACGTAACAGAGGCTTAAATGTTTGATTCCTTCCTTCCTTCACTAGCTCTTTGTGATCATGGGCAATTGAAAACTTCTCTGAGCATCAGTTTCCACATCTATAAAATAGGAATAATTATTCCTGTAGCACATACCTTACGAGCTTGTTGTAAAGACTGATTAAGTTCCCAAATGTCAGGAGCTTAACTGCTTTAATGAGTTATTTAACTTACTGTCTTAACTTAATGAGTAATTTGGTTTTTTTTAATGAAAATCTCAATAGAAGTCAATATTCTCAGAGTTTCCTCACAGTTTCCAGATTCTTACATAGAAAAGTTTGATCTCCATTTGTTATTAGCCATGTGGGGACATCCATGACTCATGTAAAGCAGCACAGATATCATATGTGCGTTAAAGCAAGCCTACAAATATCACAGAAGTGCTCATCACTGTGCCTACGCATGTAATGTGGCATAGGGAGTGTTAGATTTTTCTGCCCTTCCCTTCTTTTCTATTTCTTTTTTCAGAGACTTGTTTTGGGGAGAGGCAGTTGTTTGAAGCAGGTGTTTGGGGGTGGTGTGATCTTCCCCCAGACCTTCTCTGGGTAGATTCCAGAAAGAAGAATCTGAGAAAAGCTCTGAATGAGAATGAAAAAGATAAGTTTTGAGAAAGAATGTTCGGAAACAAGGATAACAAGGATTATTATTTTTTTTATTATACTAGCTAGAACTTCTACAGTGGTAGTGATGAGCCAGGCACCGTGCTAAGCCCTTATGAAAATTATTGCGTTTGCTCTTCACAATAACCACGGAGAGATATACTATTATTATGCCCGTTAACCTCTCCCAGAGGTTAAATAATTTGCCCAAGATCAGAGAGCTAGTAAGCATCTGAGGTCTGATTTGAACTCAGGTCTTTCTGACCCTAAGTCCAGGGCTCTATCCATTTCCCTACCTAGCTGCCTCTGAGCAAGGAGCAAGGAGGGAGGATCTGAAACTTTAATGTGGTATTAATACTGTAAGACTGAAGAGAAAATCCTGAACCTATATGTGATGAATGTAAAGCTTATTAAGTGAATAAACGTCCCTAAAATGCAGGGGCTGCCATGTGTAGAGCAATTGAAGAGAAAGTCAGAAGTCCAGGGAATCACTCTGTGAATTATATTTTTAATTGTCATTGACTGGTCATTTAAAAGGTTATGGTTCTTTAGCAATTTGTCTAGAGTTGTCACTGTTCATCCTTTGTTCTTGAAGAGTACCAATTAATTATATCTCAGGGGTCACATCCTAACTTGCCCATGAACTGGATTTAAGTGAGGCAGAGGTGGGCAAAGTTGTCAGCCTCACTCTCTCCTCCAGGGTCATTGGAATCCAGTGACAAGACAAAGGTCAAGATGACTGGCAATGCTTGGGATGCAGTGGGTGATTTCAGCCTTTCTAATTTAAGATCTTTCCCAGGTCTCAGTCTGACTTAAAATCTAAATTCTTTTCAAGGAATAAGGGGATGCAACCTTGGAAAAAGAACACTGTTTGAGAGAACTTGGGGATTACTGCTAAACTAGGTTTTAGGAAAATCTTCTTATGGACCCAGTTGTGCTTTCTGGGATAGTTTTGAGATAGACAAGCCCCTAAATTTCATGCACCCCCTTTCTAAAATAGAACCCAACCCTCAGAATAGTGCTCATCCATCCCCCACAATTTTATTTTAAAAGACTATCTTGTTCCCAGCTCCACCCTGAAAAACAGGGATTCTTAACCTAGGGCCCAGTGGGTTGTGAAATTGGACCTTTTAATGTTTTGATTCTAATGTTCCAAATTCTAACATCATTGTTTTTTAAATATATTTTGATAACTATGTTTAATTATAATTGGTTTCCTCCTTGATCATCTATAGTTATTTTATGCTTTAAAAGCATTATTCTGAGAAGGAGTTCACAGGCTTCACTAAACTGTCTGCCCAAGCAGTCAAGGACACAAAAAAAGTTAAGAATCCATGCTTTAGAAAATAGAGCCCAAGCCTAAGGACAACTCTACCTCAAGAGAAATTCCACTGCATAAGAGAATCTCTCTGCCAAAGACACTAAAGGAGAGGGTCTTAAGTGACTGGGCACCAGAAGCAATGGAAATCAAGGCTGTCCTCTTCTTGCCCATTTAAGAAGGAAGGTTCTACGGAACAGTCTGGATTGGTAATAGCTGCTGACAATAAATCTGTGCTTGCGTAACAACTATGTCTTTCATATTCAGATCTTTCTTTCTGGGATCCAATGAACTCAGAGCTCTGAAACCCAACTGGAACAGAGCTCACTGGAGAATTCTAGGACAGCTTCTGAGGAACACTCAAGGTTAAGGGGACCTCTTGGGTTCAAATTCCCTGGTGCCTCCTTTTCTTTGGAGGCTGGAAAGGATCAAAGGGTTATAGATTTAGAGCTAAAATGAATCCAAGGGGCTGTTTAATCCAGCACCTTCATTTTACAGATGGAGAAACTGAGATCCAGAGAGGACAGCAAATTGCCCAAGGTCACATAGGCAGTGAACACTTAAAGGCAGCATTTAAGCCCAGTTCTCGTCTCCAAAACCAAGGTCAGTCTCTCCACAACCCCTCCTCTCCTTCCTCCCCATTGTGGACACTTGTATGCACTTGTGGACAGCTCTAATGGTTAAGAAATTTTCCTTGTGTCAAACTAAAAATCTACCTATTTATGAATTCCACCCTTTGCCCCTATTTCTTCCTTCTGAGGTCAAATACAAAAAAATTTAATTCCTATTCCATGGCATTTCTTTAAATGTATGATGATAGGTTTCATATCTTCCCCCATCCCCAGTCTTTTCTCCAATCTGAATATCCCTGGAAGCTTTCTTTACCTCTGGACTTTACACCTTGAAAGTACTGTCCACCCCTATAGCCTCTTACTCTGATTGACTGGTTTTTCTCAGAATTTACATTTGAAGGAGGAAGACCAGACAAGCCATCCCTTCATTCCTCTCCAGGCTATAGAGTTGACTGGGACATTCTCTACAGTGTCCCTCTCTCCTCTTTCTTCCCTGCCTCCACCCCTACATCTTCCACTATTAGAATGTAAATTCTGAGAGCAGATATTGTCTTTTTGCTCATATTTGTATTCATAGTGCTTAATAGAGTGCTTGGCATATAGTAAACACGTAAGGCTTGTTATCTTCTTTCAGCCAACCACTGTATGGAATGATGGCCCATCTTTTCACTGTCCTGGACACTTCAACTTGTCAAGTCTTTCCTAAAATGTGGTGGACAGAACTGAACACAACTCAGAATGTGATCTGCCCAGGATAGATCCCAACAAGACATTCAATAATCCATCCCACTGGAAGTAACAGAGCTAGAATTTAAATCCAGATCTTTTAAGCCTGAATCCAACATACTTTTCACTACACCATCCAACTTCTCTCTTGTTCTCTGTTGCCAGTGAAGACAAATAGAGCTGAAAGGGCAGATGGAGTCTGATGGAATATTTAGATTTTTTTTTCCTTATCCACAGCATAGTTTGAGTTAGAATACACTGGTCTAGCTAACTTCCAGGCAACATATCTATCACTGGAATTTTGTGAGTTTATAAGGACAAGCCTCTTGGGTGGGGCTAGAAGATAATAGATTTCAGTTGAGTTGGAACAGTCTGAAGCAAAATTTATACACTAAACCTCCACTTATGCTTAGAAATCTCATGAATCTTATTTGATCTTTCTCAAAGTCAGCTAGCTTTTATAGGTGGGAAAATGTCCTCTGGGATTAGAAGTCTACTAGATTATTAGGGATGGGGAAAATTCTAAGATCAATAGCATCCTCTCACTCTCGGCCTCCATACCTAATTTTATCGATAAGCTACCAGAAGCAGGACAATGTCAGAATCACAAATCCTATGACCTTAGTTGCTCTCACTTAAAATTACTTGAGGACCTTCTAAACTCTTTCTCTGAGAAATCCAGAAATCTCATCATCGTTGCTAGTTTGGGATGTTTTCTAAAAACAGCTTAGTGTAATGGCAAGAGTGCTAGAGTTAGGAGGCATATCTTCAAATCTTGAAATTGGCTCCTTTCTTCTCCTGTCCTGCCAGACTTCTGGTCCCATCAACTGCTTCTGTTCCCTTGGACTATTTCCATCATCTACGGTCCCACATAGTCCTTTATTTCTGTCCCGTTCTCTAGGGATACTGCCCAATCTTTCTTTTTGCATAGCAATGAACTAACCCATTGTAAGCATCCAGTATGTGTAGTGTACCAAGATGAGTAGGTAATTAGAACTAAGGTCAGTGTTCTTTTAAGTGATGTTTCTCTCCACGACTTTCAGGCTGAAACTCTCTGGTCATTCTAGTCTTTGTTTTGTTGTTTCCTGTGCTTAAAATGCCCACCCTCCCCTTCTTAATTTGTTGAATACAAGCCCAACTCAAATGCCATCTCCTTCATGAAGTCTTTTCTGATTCCCCCTCTTTGTTAGTGACATTCCCAGTATTTTGTTTGTACTTCTCTAATCCATTTACCATGTAATACCATGTAATATCATAATTATCTGCTTGTGTCTTAGCTCTCTACTACAATATAAATTCCATAAAGGCAAGGGCTGTCCTTCTGTATCTCCTTCAGTGCCTAGCATAACCAGTTAATAAATACTTGTCAAATAAGAGTTACCTTTCATGGTTATCCTGCTTGATTTGCCAGCTTTCCTCTACTCTTGGTAACTACCAGATTATATGCTGTTACCATATGTTGCAAGTGTTTTTACTTCCCATATTTTCTATTATTTCCATTATCCTTATTTACCTGCATGATATAATGGAAAGACCAGGGGACTTGGGAGTCTGATGACCCGGATTCAAAGCCTGTATCTACCACTTTCTGCCTATATTGCTTTAACACCTCTGAGCCTCAGTTTCCTTGTCTGCAAAATGGAGGGGAAGGGGAAGGATACATGTTCTAGATGACTTTTACAGGGCCTTCCAACTTTAACACTGGTTCCATGATCCTACTCCCTCAGTAATGGTCCTGTCCCACAGCTTGCTTGGTTGTTTCCCCTATGCAAACCTGGCAGGAACAAAATTTATTGCAAAGAACCATCCTTTCACTCGGATGGATTGGAGTCCCTGACCAGGGACCTGGGAGAGATAAAAGCCTTCAGAGACTTTCAGGAGAGAATATCACAAATTGTTCTGATATGTTCCAGGTGGCCCCTTGTTTTATGAAGTATTACTCCTCAATTACATGAAACCTGTGGTTTGTGAAATTAGTTTATTAATTTTGAGCACACTTGGTAGGGTAATAGTGTTGGTCTTTGAGGGTTAAAATGGGGTAGATTGGAGGAAGGCTTTAGAGTGCAGGCCTGAATTTGGAAGCAAGAGAGAGAGTGAGGTGAGCTATAAAGGTAGGGCTCTTTGCTTGGGTAAAGGTGATTTACAGGTAACTAGGCTCTGCTGCTTGCAACTGATGGTGCCATTAAAGATAAAGGCACAGAAAAGTGGGCAGGCAGGATGGAGCACTAGGCAGCATCCTCTTTCTGAAGCATCAGAGTTTCCCTGGCCTCAGGGCTCTCTGGATCTTCCACAGGGCTCACTGATGGCTCTAGCTCCAACTCTGGTTCTGCTTCAACCAGTACCCCTGCCTCGGGCTTATTTTCAATGCCCTGGTTAGGGCCCAATCGGGGAGGCTTGGTGGGAGTGGGTGGAGGTGGGGCAGGGCCCTTGCTCTTTCGGGTGGACAGTGCCCTGCGAAAGCTCTGCATCTTCTCTAGGCCAGTACGCCGAAGCCGCTTGGCCCGGGATTCCACTGGCTCCTCATCTGAGCTCTCCCTTTCTTCCAGTTCTTCTAGGGCCTCTGGTCCTAGTTCCTTCTCTTCTGTGGATTCCGGCTCCTTCTGAAAAGCTCTGGCTGGGATTTCTGCCTCCTCCTGAAAGTGAAGAACAATGAACATTATCTCCCCAGCAACAACGTCTTGGTATAGTTAAGATGTCACTTGCAGAAGCAATACTGACCATCTGAGACACCTGCCAACTCAATAACGTGTCTTTGCCACCCTCCCAAGCCTTACTCCTGCCTAGGAAATACTCCTGGCATAATTTGGGCCACCCCCTTCCTTTTACAGCCCCAGAAGTGGATGGAATGGTGTGGGTGAGCCCTAGGGAAAGATGACTGAAGCTAACTGGGAGCAGGAATCTAGGCCTTATAAATTAAGTCCTCTTAGTGCCTGTAAGTTGTTCCACCCAAGTTATTTCACTAAGTCTGGGTCTACATTAGTCACAGGAAGGTTTGTACTGGGAAGAAGGCTACCCATAACAGGAATATGTATTAAAAGAGAATAGTCCTTCCCATAACTTTTTCCATATGGGGATCAGAGGAGGGGGGTTCAGGGTTATGTCCCATACAAGCCAGGGGATGAACAACATTGAGGAGCAGGACTCTCAATCTTTTGCGTGACAAGGATCCCTTTGTCATTCCAGTGCAATCCATGAACCCATTCTCAGAATGTTTTAAAATTCATATAATACATAGGATTATAATGGAAACCAAATAATGTAATACAATTTTCCCCCATCCAGGTTCATGGGCCTTCTTAAATCCATCCGTGGACAAAGAGTTTTTGGCCCCCGGGTAAAGAGGAAGCCCCGGAGTGGAGGGAGAAGCACTAAGCCAAGGAGCGGCGAGCTGGGTTCTAGCCTCCCCAATGCCTCTGTTTCGCTGCCTGCCTTTGGCTAAGCCCCTTCCTGTCTGTGGGTAAAACGAGGGCGTGGCCTTGGAGATTCCCTAAAATCCCTTCCAGGACTCGATCGGCGTCTAGGCCGCAGCGGAATTCCAGGCGGGGCTGGGCGGGGCCTGAGGCGGGGCCCTGCCCCCAAGGCTGACGCGGGCGTGGGTGCGGCTCGAGGGGGCGCGGCCGGAGGGGCAGGGGGGGGCGTGGCCGGAGGGGCGGGGGGGGGCGCGGCCGGAGGGGCGGGGGGGGGCGCGGCCGGAGGGGCAGGGGAGCCCCGAGGCCCCAGGTCGGGGGGGCCGGCGCCGGGGCCCTCACTGACCTTGAAGAGCTGGACGTGCAGCTGGCCGCGGGCGACCAGCAGCGCGTGGTTGGCCTCGAGCCGCTGCACCTGGAGCGCGCGGCGGACGGCGCGTTCGCGGGCGGCGTGGGCGTGCGTGCTGACGCGCTCGGCCTTGGCCAGCAGCTGGGCCAGCGCGTGGCTGGTGTCCCCGTGGCTGCGGCTGAGCGCGTCCAGGCCGCTCTGGATGCGGCGCACGGTGCCCGTGAGGCCGCCCTGCCGCTGGGCCAGGCCGCCCTGGCGCTCCCGCACGGCCTCCAGCATGGTGGACAGCTTCTCCAGGAGCGTCACCACGGTCACCGCGTGCACCGGGCCGCGCTCCGCGGCTCCGGCCGCCGGCCCGCCCTCCCCCATGGCCCCGCTCGGCTCCGCTCCCGCCTCGTTCCTCCGCCGCCGGTGCTGTGCGCCGCGGTCTGCCGGGCTCCTCCCGTCCGGGGCGGGGAGCGCCGCCGGAGGGCCGGGGTCCGTGACTCAGACGGGCGGGGCCGGGGTCTTTAGGGGCTGCCCCTTCTCCAGCCGCCACGCCCTAGCCAACCCTCATTCCCTCCTCCTGCGGGGCTCCTCCCGCACAGGGAGGCGGGCAGCCGGGGCCCCTGGTCCCCAAAGTGCCCCCTCCACGCCCCCGCCCTGGCTCCGTGCCTAGGCGCCGCGGGCATCAGCATCTCTAACTCTGCCTGCTCCAGGGGCGAAGCGCCAGCTCGAGGAGCCCGGAGCCCGGGGGCTATAGCGTTGTTTGAGGCCCGACTCCCCAGGACCACCTTCGGAGTCGGGAGGTCCTTGTGGGAGGCGCGGCTCCGGACTGGTTTTTACGTTATTCCTCTTCACATACCTCACATTCCAGCCCGGCTGACTGGCCCGCTAACTGCTCCCTCCGTGCCTTTGTACCAGCCGTCCCGAACCCCGGTCCTCCAGGGAGGATCCTATGTGGCCCGCCCGCCCCGGGGCATTTTCCGACTTGCTCGGACTGTACTGGCATTACTGTAGGGCGGTTTTCCCACCGCTCCTCATCCGGTGTCCCATTTGGGGCTCCTGGGGATTTCCTGATTAACAAGCTAATTTCTTCTCCCATCCAGTACTTTGTCGTTTGTCTTGGTTTCTTAAAATGTGGTTGTTCCCCGACTTAGTCTTTCTTTTAAAGTCTCCTCCGAAGTGCTCATCTCCAGCCCCGTTATAGCCAAAGGAATGACCCCTTTCCCTGAAACAAGCCAGCCGTGAGGCCACAGACTCACAGCTCTGTTGCCTCCATCCTGATTTATTGAACACCTTAGAATGGCTAAATGAGTCACCCAATCCCAGGTCACCTCCCTGAAGAAAATGGTTGATTGGAAAAGGGAGATCAGTCAAGAAAGTCAATCAGTTTTCTCATCTGTAAGATGAGATGAAACCACTTCAGTATCTTTGCCAAAAAAAAAAAAAAAAAAAACAGTCAGGAAGAATCTGATACAACTGAAAATGACTAAACAACTGGACATCAAGTAGTCTGAAAGTCAGTTGGAGATGCGAGGGTCAGCAGAGAGACTGAGACACTATAGGTAGATGGAAAAATCACAGATCTAGGTTTTTTTTTTTTTTTAAAGAAATTATTGACTACAGTCATGAAGAAAAAAGCAAGAAAAAGAACAGAAGAACTGGAATGGAAACTCTGGTTTGGTACAATGGAAAGACTAATGCACATGCAAATTAGCTTTTCTCCAAATCTATTGCTTTGTTTCATTTAAATTTCCATCCTTAACCCCAGAGTAGCACAGATCATAGATTTAGCTATGGAAGCAACCTGAGAGGTAGCTAGCTCATCCCCCTCCTTTTGTAAATGAAGACAGATTAAGGGACTTGATCAGGGTCACAAAGCTCCTAGCGTACTAACGCACATTCAGATCCTCTGACACCAGATCCCAAGTTCTTCCTGTGCACGTTGTGCATCGTGTCCAGTTTGTAATCCTATTTCAACATGAATATACCTTCAATGTTCTGTCCTTCACCTTCTCCTTTCTATATTATCTCTCTAGTATTTCATAACCATGGTGGCTTATATTACTGAATTTATTAAGTATGT
Organism: Potorous gilbertii; assembly: GCA_028658325.1. Lineage (NCBI taxonomy): Eukaryota > Metazoa > Chordata > Mammalia > Diprotodontia > Potoroidae > Potorous > Potorous gilbertii. The sequence continues at coordinate 72,013,393 of CM053771.1, read as the reverse complement.
GACTTTTAAATATATTTCTAATACAGACCTCCCTAGAATTACAGCCTCACATTTTGTGAAGTCACGGAATCTCAGTTGAAAATGGAAGGAAAAGGCATTTGTCATGTGCCTGCTGTGTGCCAGACATTTTACAAGCATTATTTCATTTACTCTTCAAAACAACCCTGAAAGGTGGTATTATTATAATTCTTATTTTACAATTGAGGAAACTGAGGCTGACAACTGTTGTTATTTGCTCAGGGTCACACAGCTAGGAAGTATCTGAGAGGAGCTTTGACCTTATTTTTTTCCTGATTCCAGTCAGCACTCCATGCACTATAGCACCTAGCTACCCTAAAGGTTATCTAGTCTTGCCAGTACCTGAACAATAACCTTGCTCTACAATATCTCTAACAAGTCAACATCTAGTTTCTTGGAGATCTTAAGGGTTGGACAACTAAGGCAGCCTTTTCCCCTTTTGGACAATTATTAGGAAGATTATCTTTATATCTAATTAAAATATGCCCCTCATACTTCAGCCCATTGCTTCTTTCCTCTGGAGAAAAGTAAAACACCAATCCCTCCTTCTGTGTGTTGGCCCTTTGAATATTTGAAATTTGGGTTCATGCTCTCACCCCTAAAAATCTCTAACTAAGCATCCCCAGTTCCTTTAATTGATCCTCAAATACATAGCTTTTAAGTCCAGTCACCAGTCCCAGACCCCTTCTCCTTTGAATCTATAAAAACTTGTTTCTGCTTCCTAAAATATGGCATTCACAATTGAACACAATATTCCAGAGATGAGCTAACCAGAGCTGAGTACAAAAGAGTCTGTGTCTATCATTACCCTCAGTCTGAATGCCACTTCTATTTCTGGAGTCTCTGATTGTAGAATAAATGTTTGTTGAATTGAATTGAAATAACTTTATTGACTGTTGCATCACATTGTTGACTCCTTTTGAGCTGGCTGTCCACTAAAACCCAAGGGTGTTTTTCACATTAATTGTTGTCCAGTCATACTTCCTCTATCCAATATTTGCGCAGCTAATTTTTTAATAACCCTTGTAGAACCCTTACCATTATCTTTATTCAATTATATTTTATTAGTTTTAGCCTTTCATTCTACCCTGTCAGAATCATAAAATTATAATCAATTTAAAACTGGAAAGGATAGTCCAGGGATTTCTAATCTTTTCTGTATGTGTGTCATGGACGCCTTTGGCTGTCTGGTGAAACTTGTTGACCTTTTCTCAGAATAATGGTTTTAAATGCATAAGCTAAAACACACAGTATTACAAAGGAAATCAATTATATTGAATCCAAAATTTTTTTTAAAAAATAAGTTCATAGGTACTAGGTTAAGGAGCCCTGATCTAATTGAAGAACTTCATATTCTAAATTAGGAAACTGAGGCCCGGAGAGGTTAAGGAACCAACCTAAGATCACATAGAGAGTATCAACTGAAATGTGAAGCTAAGTTCTAACTCCAAATCCAGTTTTTTTCACTGAACTACATTGCCTCTTTTTGATCACGGTTTTATACACACATACACACACACACACACACACACACACACACACACACGCATACCTGCATGCACTCGTGTACACACCCATTCAAGCACACGTGTGTATATCTATGTGTCGGTATATGTAAAGAAACACATGCATATATACATGTGTACATAAGTGTGTACAGGTACTACATTGCCTTATTTTTACCTCAGCTATAGATATATTTATAGGTATATAGATATATGTCTATATTGTATGGGTGTATACATATATGTATATATTAGCAATGCTTCCCATGATATCCAAAAATTTAATAAAGCATGGTCTTTATATGTTCATCTGAATCAGTAAAAATGTTAAATAAGACAAGATTAATAACAACCCTGAAGAATTCTAGAAATCTCCAAGTCAGTTGACCTCAATCATTAATCACCCTTCTTTGGCTCTGGTTGTTCAGATGCCTCCAAAGGTTTATAATTGTGCTATTACTTAGCCCTTATCTCTCAATCTCCTTTCAGAAGGATGTCATGAGAGGCTTTGTCAGATGCCTTCCTAAAATCCAGTTATACTCTGCCTAATTATATTCTCCTCATCTACAAGTCAAGTAACTCTTTCAAAAAAGGGAAATGAGATTAGTCTGGCATGAGCTGTTCTGGATGAACCCATACTGACTTTGGTGGTCACCACTTCCTTTTCTAAGGGTTTGTAAATTATCCCTTTAATAATGGATTCTAGAAATTTGTCAGAAAATGAAGTTGCTGGTCTGTAGTTTAAGGATTCTCCCTCTTTTGGAAAATCAGAATAAATGTTATCTGTCCTGAAATGTCTCATAATTTTTCAGTTATTCAAAGATCACTGATAGTGATTCAGCAAATTTAGTATCCTAGATTTAGAGCTGGCAGGGAGTTTAGAGATCATCTAGTGAATAATACCGTCCTTTTACAAATGAAGAAACTGAACCCTTTTTTTTTCAGTGTCTTGAGATAGAGTTTGTCTGTACTTGTTGCCTTTATCGTGGGTATTGCTGGGCCTAGCACAGCGCCTTTCAAATAGTAGATCTTTAGTGTCATGATAGTCATTTAACCTCTCTGCACCTCAGTTTCCTTATGTGCAGAATGAAGCTAATAGTTGCTCTAGGAGGTAAGAAATATGTTTTTGTAAACCTTAAGGCACTTAAATTCATCTTTCACAGAGTTGCCAACGTAGTCTTTTTAAGAGACAAGGTAGCTATGTCCCTCCGCTGTTTAAAAGCCTTATTCTTTGGAGGATACAATTAAAACCACTCAATCTGATACTCCAAACCCTTAACAATCTGGCTACAACCTACCTTCCCAGTCACATTTCACATTACACCCTTTCATGTACTGTATTTTCCAGTCAAATTGGACTACTAGATGTTCCCACTTCTGTACATGCATTTGCACTTGCTGTCCCCTATGCCTGGAATGAACTGAATCATTTCTATCTTTTAGAATCCTTATCCTTAAGTCAAAGCTATAGTGTCACGTCCTTCATGTAGTTGTTCACGATTGTAACTCAACTGAACGTGTTCTTTCTTTCCCTCCTCAAATATTCCTGTGACCCTTTGTGTTACACACACACACACACACACACACACACACACACACACACACACCGCTCATCACTCTGCCTTTTAGTAGGCATTTGAATGCATTTACAAGATTTATTCCTGCTTGTAGAATATAAATTCTTTGAGGGAAATGATTGTTTCAATATTTTATTGAAGGAGCCTACTTCAGTGCCTTGCATGTAATGGGAGTCAGTGGTGCAGCTAGGTGGTGTAGTGCTTAGAGAGCTGGGCCTGGAGTCAGGAAGCTGCTATTCAGTCATGTCTGACTCTTCATGACCCTGTTTAGGGTTTTCTTGGCAAAGATAATGGAGAGGTTTGCCATTTCCTTCTCTAGCTCATTTTATAGATGAGAAACAAAGTTAAGTGACTTGCTTGGGATCACTCATCTTAAGTGTCTAAGGTAGGAAATCAGGTCTTCCTGATGTCAGACCTGGCACTCTGTTCACTGCAGAGCCAAAAGATCTGACTTCAAATCCAACCTCATACTAGCTGTATAACCTCAGCAAGTCACTTAACCTCTGTATGCCTCAGTTTCCTCATTTGTAAAATGAGAGTAATACTAGCACCTACCTCCCAGGGTTGTTAAGAGGATAAAATGAGATCATAATTGTAAAGTCTTTAGCACAGTGCCTGGCACATGCAAGCATACCTTGTTTTATTCTGCTTCACTTTATCATGCGAAGATACTAGGTTTTCACGAATTGAAGGTTTTTGACTGGGCTGAACAAGTCTATCAGCACCATTCTTCCAACAGCTCACATCATGTGCACTCATGTAGTGTATCTGCATCACATTTTAATAATTCTCACAATATTTTAAACTTTTTCGTTATTATTATATATGTTTGGGTGATCTGTGATCAATGATCTTTGATGTTACTATCGTAATTATTTTGGGACCCCACAACTGAGTCTATATAAGATGGTGAACTTAATCGATAAATGTGTGTATGCTGATTGCTCCACCAACTGGCCTTCCCTTGTCTCTCTCCCCTCTCCTGGGCCTCCCCATTCCCTGAGACACAACAATATTGAAATTAGGCCAGTTAATAATCCTACAATGGTCTCTAAGTATTCAAGTGAAAGGAACAGTTGATCCATAAGGCAAACTTCATTGCTGTCTTATTTTAAGAAATTACCACAACCACTTCATCCTTCAGCAACCACTACCCTGATCAGTCAGCAGCCATCAATATCAAGGCAGGACCTTCAACCAACCAGGAGATTATGATTTACTGAAGGCTCAGATGATGGTTAGCATTTTTTTTAGCAATAAAGTATTTTTAATTAAGGTATATACTTTTTTGACATAATACTATTGTGTACTTAATAGATTACAGTATAGTATAAACATAACTTTTATATGCACTGGAAAATCAAAAAAATTCATGTAACTCACTTTATTTGCTTCACTGAGGTGGTCTGAATCTGCAGTACCACCAAGGTATACCTGTAGCAAGTGCTTATAGAAATGTTAGTTATCACCATGATTAATAACAAATGTTTATTAAATGTTTGAATGTGATTTGGAATGGAAATGCGTAATATTAATAACAATGACTGTGTCTTGAAGCCCTTTGAAAAGGATCAGGAAGGAAAAGGGAACAGCACCAAGCTTGTACCAGGTACTGTGCTAAACGTATTTCATTTGATCATGAAAATAAAAATAATTATTGGGCAGCTAGATGGGGCAGTGGATGGAGTGCTAAATTTGGAGAGGTCACATCCTGCTTCAGACACTTACCACCTGTATAATCTTTGGCAATTCACTTAACCTCACTCAACCTCAGTTTCCCCATCTGTAAAATGGGGATTGTTTTGAGGAACACATGAGATAATGTATATAAAGTGCAGAGCTGAAAGTGTTATGCAAATCTTCAATTAATAGTAGTAGGTACTTGCTCACCATCTCCTCAATTACCTTGTGCTTTAATTTCCTGTTAACCATTTATTTTACAAACATCACAGTATGACTATTATTCACAGCAGCCAGATAATGTTGAAATAATGATGTTTCTGTTATCGTTACCTCATACACTCCAGCAGTAGTTTTATCTTTTCTTTGGTTTTCCTCTTGCTTCTAACAGTTAAACAGGCCTATTATATTTCCAAATGTCCTATGGGCATCTCAAATCCACTATGTCCTCAACTAAACTCATAATATTTTTCCCCAAATCTGTTGTTTTCCTAATGTCTCTCTTTCTATTTGATGGCATCCTTGACCTCCCAGTCACCCAGGTTTGAAATCTTGAGTTAAACTTTGCATTTCCTGCTTTTCTTCCAACTCTACCTTCAATCAGTTTGGTTTTCCTCCTCCTCATCACCATTCTGTCAAAACTGCTTTCTCCAAGGTCCTCAGTGTTGTCATTGCCAAATCTAGTGGCCTTCTTTTCAGTCTTTTCAACACTTTTGTGGCATTTGGTATTTCTCACATCTTTACCCTCTTTTCTGTTCCCACTACACCTAGCCCTAGTCAGAGCCTCTTGACTGGATTATTGTAAAATCCTCCTAACAGGTCTCTTGTCTATCCATCTCTAACCTGTCCTTCGAATTGCTGCCTATGTAATTTTCCTAATGAGCTGCTGAGATAATTCTACAGTGCTACTCAAAAATGTCAGTGACTACTGACTACTCATCATCTGCTGCATAAAATATAAACTATTCTAATATTCAAGGCCTGCCACAAGCTAGTTCTAATGCACCATTCCAGTATATTTCAGGCTATCCCCATTCAAATATGGAAGCTACATTGTACTAAGTATCATCTTGTTTTCTCCTGTCTCTAATCTAAGACCTTTGTTCAGGCTTCCACCATAACTAGTACCATAACTAGTATGTGCCTTCCCATCACCCTTTGCCATCTTTCCATGTTAAAATCCCTCTTTTCCTTCACATGTATTCATTATGTATACTGATGTTTAAAAAATAGTTATATTTACCACCCTAAAGAAGATTTCCCTAATCAATCCCTGCCCATTCTCCTATCCCTCCACTAAAAGTCCTCTCTGCCACCTCAGATTTCACAGAGCACTCTGCTTGGACCTCTCCTACACACTTGGCTCATTTTAACCTTTATCAGAATCATTTATTTTGGGGTCTTATCCTCCCTCCTCTCTTAGTTACAAGCTTCAAACAAGCTTTCATCCCTACCTACTCCCCACCAGAAACTTGGATTCTGCCCCAAGAACTACCTTGGAACCTGATAGTTGAATTTTAACTATATCTCATCTATAACTAAGCCTTTGTTGCACTTCTTGGTCATTAACTGCAAACCATGCCACCTGTGAGTAGAACCTCCCCACCAAAGCTCACCTTTATGTTTCATCTTCCCCTTCTAGAATGTGAGCATCTTGAGGGCAGAGGCTATCTTGCATTACTTGTATTTCTTTTCCCAGTTTAGCAATACTTTATTCTCATTCTCTCTCTCTCTCTCTCTCTCTCTCTCTCTCTCTCTCTCTCTCTCTCTCTCTCTCTCTCTCTGTCTCCCTCTCTGTCGCTCTGTCTGTGTCTATGTCTCTCTCTCTCCCTTCCTCCATCCCTCCCTCCGTCCATCCATCATCTATCTATCTATCTATCTATTTCTCCCTTCCCCTTGTCTGAATACTCTTTCAAGCAGTCCTCATCCCAATTCCAATCACATTGACAAGTCAGATCCTGAAAAGCAAGACCAGATCTTATATTTCCCCCTCAGGGATCTAAGGGTACCCCACCCTTAAGGGTTGTCTTTCTAATGCTGTTGCCTTATGTTTCTATTCCAATCTATTCCCCCCAACATCAATTACAAGTTATGGTTAGTATCTCCCTTGTATTGTTGTTACCATTTATTAGTGTCCAAGTATTAATTTAACTATTTAATATAAATTAGCTATTCAAAACAGGATATTTATTAAGAAGGTATAGAAAGCAAATCTTCCCTTTAAGTGTAGGCAGGCATATTCTCCCCTATACCATCTTGGACACTAGGGAAAGTGGTTACTACAAAGTATTCACTCCACCAAGTTCATTTCTGAATGTGGCACAGTTAATCTAATAGACAAGACACTCTGGGCTATCCTTGGTCCATTTCTATGCTGGATCAAACAGGCCATTCCTTACCAGGCTACGCTCCTGGTACTCTCTGGCCTAAACTCCAATTCCTGGTTCCCTAGAATTCTCCTAGCCTTTTAAAGTTCACAGAGTCACAGCCTAGTCAATCCCTTCTCTAATACTTCTTCATTTGAGAGCAAGAAAGGATAGACACGAGAGAGAAAGGAGCAACAGCAGGGCAATGTGCTCATGGCTTCATGTTGGCCTGAGTAGGGAAAACAAGTCACCGGTGCTAGTTCTCTCTCCATACCTAGAGGCTTATAGGAGTCCTTGCCTGACTCACCACAAGGAAAAAAAAGAGCAATTTAACCCCATGGAAATCTCTTTAAAGTAGAATCAGTTCCAACTCAGTAAAGAGTCAAAGAGGCCCACTTCTTTACCACATGGTTGTCAGAGAAAACAATCACAGAATAATCATAAAATACTCACATGTGATCCAGAGTCCATGTTGCATATGCCCATAAGAGTTGGTTTCTCATCATCCAGTTCCTAGTTTGCATATCTAATAAATTATAAAGAATATAGCTCTTATTTGGTCTCCATATCTAAATGATCCTTTTTTGTGAATAACCTACTTTATACTGATAATATCAAGCCCTGGAACATTTTGCAGGGTCTCCAGAATGAGATCTATATTTACTCAAACTAGATTGGCCGGATAACTTATTCAGAAAACAAAACAAACGGATTGTGGCCTAGACTATGGAATATGATCAGTCCATTGGAACATATAACTAGGATAGGTTTTGCAGATAAATAGTTAGCTGGGCCCAGAATTAATCAGAAGAAAAGAGCTAGATCTTCTGTGAATCATCAATAGGAAATCATAGATGAAAATTAAATAGAATAAGACAATATATATGGGTAGCAAAATGCACTGGAGGTGGAATTGCCAACTTCAGAGATACTGAAGAAATGAAAACAGAAATGAAATTTAAATTCCCCAGTGCCCTAAGATCAACCAATCAATAAACATTTATTAATTACCTAACATGTGGCAAGCACTGTACTAAACAGTGGGGATACAAAAAGAGTCAAAAGATAGTCCCTGCTCTCAGGGAACTTACAATGTAATGATGAGACAACATCCAATCAAATACATACAAAAGCAAGCTATATACATAGGATATATGGGAAATAATTAACAGAAGAAAGATATTAGATTTGAGGGGCTGGGAAAGGCTTCCATTAAAAAATGGAATTTTATGTAAAGGGAGTCAGGGAGGTCAGGAGTTAAAGTAGAGGAGGGAGAACATTCTAAGCATGGAGAACAGCCAGAGAAAATTCCTAGAGCTGAGATGGAGTGTCTTGTTCATGGAAGACTAAGGAGGCCAGTGTCACTGGATTGAAGAATTTATATCAAGGATTAAGGTGTAAGAAGGGAAGGTAAGAGGAGGCTAGGTTATAGAGGGTTTTGAATGTCAAAGCATTTTGTATCTGATCCTGAAGGCAACAGGGAGCGACTAGAGTTTATTAAGTAGGAAGGTGGCATGATTGAACTTGTGCTTTAGGACAATCATTTTAGTGGCTAGGAATGGAGGATGGATTGGAGTGGGGAAAAACTTGAAGTAAACAGACCCACTAGCAGGCCATGACAACAGTCCAGGCATGAAGTGATAAGGGCCTACACTACAGTGGTTCTGTCTTATACATTGTAGGCAAATTCCAGTCTACTGTGGTTGCCATGGGATTTTTAAAAGCGTCCCAGAACCAGAGAATCTGCAGCAGAAAGCTTTTGTTTGGTGCGTTTTAATTTGCCCAACAGAAAGCCTGAAGTTTAAAAGGCTGAGTAACATCCAGGTGTGAGAGCACAGACAAGTGCAATAAAATAAGGGAAGATGCCAGGCTAGCAACTCCAAAGCATTATGGGGAAGTTATAAAACTATGGATACAATCAGAGACTTGGTGCATCGATCTTTAGGTCATGCATGGAAAGAAGAAAAAGGGAGCCCAGGATGGTTCTGTGAACAGTTGCCCTCTGGTCTTGTTACATCCAGGTTTCACTAAACTCTCATCATTATTCCCTCCAGTTTCCCAGACTGGATTCCTAGGTCCACAGTCATTCATAAATCTGGTTGGCTCAGTGATTAAGCTGGAGTACTAGCTACTAGCAGGCGTGTATGATTGATTTCCCACTTCTGACATATCAGGCAGGGAGGCACCAATTAGCAACCAATTAGGAAGATGGAAATTGCTATCACAGAAGGCTGCTGGCATAAAAGATTCAAGAAAGGGGTGGTATCATACAGAAGGAGAGGGTTAGATCTTGAGCAGAGACAGAATCTTGCAGGAAAGACTGCTCCTCTTGCCTCCAAAGAAGGATCTGGGAGAGACTATCGCATGGTGATTAATAAATATTTGCTGAACTGAATGGAATATTAATGAGTTGGTGGGAAAGATCCTTCAGACGTAGCATAGTACAACTGGAGTAATAGAGTGCAGGTTCAAATCATGCCTTTTACATCTCTAACTTTGAGGAACATTATTGGTCACCAAAGGAGATGGGAATATGAAATTCATTCCCTGTTTTGTACTCAGGCCTGCCATTTAGACCAAGTTCAATCTAGGGAAATCCTGACTCTAGTGAAATGAGCCTCTGTTTTCTAAAACTCTTTAGTTTAAATCCCTAACCTCAGCACTCCAGGGTGGATGGTTTTACTTATGCCTTATATCTAGGATCTCCCCAAATAAAAGGGAGTAAAAAGGTATTCATTGAACAATACGAATTAGATATGGGACAGTTAATTTATTCCTACACACACGAGAAATGCTAAAGACTCACAAGCATGCATCACAGAACAAATTTAGTTTAACTACTGATAGAAAATCTGCTAGGAGGAGGGGTTACTAAACTTATCAGAACATAAACAGTTGTGGGAATGCCCATTAGGCCATCTACATTTCTTCTTGGCTCTGCACTGTCACTGTACTCCAAATCCAAATCTCCACTGACCTGGGGGCTCAGCCACTTCTGCAGTCAATGTCTCTTGGGTTTGCTACAACTAACTGCCTCAAAAGAGGGTATGAAGGTATTTAATATACAATGTAGATCAGATATAGGACAGTTATTTCTTTCCCTTACAAAAAAGAAATTGACAAGGACTTAAATGTGAAGCAATAACTTATAAGAGACCCTAGATAGGAATCAAACCTATGCTTTAAGGGATGTCACTGGGTTTCTGGAAGTAGAGGCACAAAGAGCTGGAAAATGTGAGGAAAACACTTGATGACTCACTTCAGAGGTCAGGTTCCCCCAGGACTGAACCTGATCTACCAGCATTGACTGCTAGTCAGGAGCCCCTTCAGAAAGAGCATGTGCCCCAGTCCTTTTGGGACCAGCAACTGTTTAATTACACCATGAAAAATGTTGATTTTTTTCCACTACTAATATACACCAATTGCTGGAGAATATATGAGCTTTACATACCAGTTTCACATTTTGTTCCTATCCATTCTTTTAAAGCTTGGCTGGACCTAGTTTCTAATAAACAGTACAGGAATTCAGCTGTTCCCTCAACTGACTCACTTTTTCCTTTTGGAAGCTATTAGGTGCCTTTTCTTTCTATCTGACTCCACCCCCATCCTTTATGTTCTCATACCCTACCCATTTTTGTGGTGAAGACATTTGTTCCAGCAAAATCTGAGAGTTAAGCCAGCAGGGTGACTCAGGTCCTCCAGTTCCTAATGGAGGAACCTGAGGATGTACCCTACAGTTTGCCCCTGGAGCAGGAAGTCTATCAGAATTATCCCCCTCCCCCTTTCTTCCTCCAGTCTTCCCCCAACTCCTTGCCTTCTTTATGTAAGGTTCCTGTTGCTAATGGTGATCAATCCTTTCTGTGCTACTTCGGGGGATGGTCTTGGCTTTGTGGCTGCAGTCACAAATAGTCTTATTTTCTATCTCCTTCTTGGATTCACAGTTGTCACAAATTTACTTCAGTTCTTAAAGGAGCCATGAATTAGTGAGTATGGGCAACTCTCCAGTGATGCAGATGGCTACCCCTCTACAACTTAACAGCCGATCTTTAAGAGTTTCTATAGCTCAAAATTCAATCACCTTGAGAGCTAACCTGAGAATGACCAAGTTCATACCAGCACTTTGAAACAAAACTTTTGCCAAAAATGAGCCCCTTTGTTAATTTTTTCTAGTGAACCAAGTATAGTTATGACACAGTGGCTCCAGGATCAAGGGATATGGATTCAGATCCCACCTATGATGACTACTAGCTGTGTCATGTTAGGCTTAACACTTATCTCCCTAGGCCTCAGTTTCCTCATCTGTTAATTAACAAGTTTGGACCAGCTGGTCTCTGAGGTCCCTTCCAATTCTATATATATATATGGTCCTATGGACCCACAAAGCTGTTATTTGAAGGTAGGCTTCATCTCCTCTCTGAGTTTTTATGACGCAGGGCTCTCTTGGTTCTTCTACTTCTCTGAGTATTCCTGCTCAGTCTCTTTTAGTGTATTATCTCCATATCTCACCCCTTAACTGTGAGAATACCCCAGTGCTCTGTCTTGAGCCCTCTTTCTTCTCTTTATATGGTCTTTTTTCATGACCTCATCAGCTCCTAAGAGTTTTATCGTTTCTATGAAGATGCCTCCCATATCTATGTATCTCACCCTAGACTCTCTCCTAAAGTCCAATTCTAAAATACTGTTTATTGGACATTTTTAATTGGATGTCTCCTAAGTTTCTCAAACTCAGTGGGTTGAAAACAGAACTCATTATCTTTTCCCCAAATCCCATCTCTCTACCAAACTTCTTTGTTACTACTGAGATTATCACAGTTCTTTCAGTGACCCAGATGGACCATGTATCACACTAAACTCTCTAAGTCATCCCACATATCTAATCAGTTGCCTCATCTTAGTATTTCTGGCCCATAACATCTATTGCACACATCCCCTACTTTCTACCCACATGGTTACCACCCTATTTAAAGTCCTCACATCTTGCCCCATCCCTATCTTCCTTCCACATAATCATCAAGATGATTTTCCTAAAGGACAGGCCTGATCATACCACATTAATGAGCCTGTATTTGAAACTCTAGGCAATCGAAAGCCACCAAAGGTTTAGGAACAGGGAAGTAATAGAGTTAAGCCTGTGCATTTGAGAATTATTTTGCAACTTGTGTGAAACATGGATTGGAGAAGGGAGAAACTGGAAATAGGAAGATTAATTAAGAAGCTATTGCAAAAGTCCAGGCAAATACACTGCCATTTTGTGACTGTGTCAATGCTGTCATTTATTGCCTGTTTCTGGGTTACTCATGTCATTAGTAAGGGACCAGAGCACACACCCTGTAGAAGAGGGCCTAGTTCCATGGAAAGATCCCCAATCCAGAAGATTAGGTAAAAGAGAAGAATGCCCCTAATTACTCAATACAATGTATGTATATGTATGTATGTATGTATGTATGTATATATTTGGTTTTTAAAAAAACACAGATTTTTTTTTAGTATATTTTTATTAAATGAATTTTTTTCTTTGAACCCTTGGGCTCTGAGTGATACAGTACAGATGTGGGAACCTCAATCTAGAAAGGCCCTATCCTTTTTATCTCTAACACATACACATTTAGGGTAATGGGTTTGAAAAGTAAATAAAAACAGATGAGATTCATGAAGGGCCATTACAGGTGAAGCACACTAACTTAGAGCAGCTAGAACTAGCACAGATAGGGGAAGGACTATATACTGGCTGACTTTGATGATACAATCAGGCATAAGGCCAGGCCTCCGGAGCAAGGTAGACTGATAGAAAGGATTTGCGTTTGGCCTTGAATAAATGCTAGAGCATATAATCACGGGAAATTGAAGGGAATCTGCCTCCCATGAGGACTTTAGAAATAGGGTATATAAATATGGTTCTGAGAGTCAGTTTGTAGACATGACAGAAAAGGCAGAGGCTGAATTGGATGGTGCCTTTGACCCTGCCTTCTGGGTGCTAAAGACCTATGACCTAAAGGCAGCACTACAAGTCTGAAGACCTTGAATTAAAAAAAGAAACCCACCCTTTTCAGTCTCTACAGGAGAAGGGGCATTGCTATCAGGGGCAGGGCCCTATAGCATTTGGAGTCAGAACCACAGAGCTTATCCCTTTAGTACACGTTTATAGGATTATAAAATGAATGAATGAATGAATGATAAGCTATTTATCAATAACTGACTATGTACAAAGCAATGAGGATGCAAATAGAAAAGTGAGATAATTCCTGTTCTCCAGGCACCTGCATTCTAATAGAGGGATACAGCAAATGTCAGAGGTTTTAGTCACAAATCAGATGGAAAAACCCAGTGGTTCTTAGGTAGCTGCAGCAAATCAGATAGTAATATATATTCTTTAGTGCCATTGATAAAAATCATAGATTTAGAAATAGGAGGAACCTTAGAGACAATCTTGTCTGACCCCCTAATTTGACAGATACTAGGCCCAGAGAGGGTAATGGACTTGCCCAAGGTCACACAGTTAGTACATGATAGAGCTGGAATTCAAGCCTAGGTCCTCTAACTCCTTTTTGCTATGTCACACTAACTCTTGGTCTTGTATTAACTATTGTTTCATGAATATTTGTCTTCTCATGATTGCAAAGCATTTAGCACAGCCCCTTGCATCATAGTAAGTGCTATGATGAATGTTAGGTATTATTATTGTAAGGTCTAGACATCAGAGACTTTGTCTCTTTATTCTCTTGGTTTGTGTATTCCCTACAGTGTCTGGTTCTTATTAATGTTCCATGAAATGCCCAACTATAGATTATTGGTGGTTGATCTAGATTCTTCTATCCTAGTGATCACTGATCCCATAGATTTGGTGCAGAGGGAGCCTGGAGTAGGGGAAGGAAATGGGGAACAGTAGACTGATATTTGGGCTACAAACCAGGCCTGGAATGTCTCTGTAGTACTGTTGGGCTCTGAAGTCTGTTACATGATAGGGTGTTGGAGGTCCAAGTGTTTTTGGAAACTAAGGCTGGCTATTTGGGGCCAGAGACATGATTGAATCTGGGTTGTGATATTATGGGACCCGGGTAACACTGGAGTTTGAAAAATAAGTGGTCCTGAACTCTGACATGGTCTTAGAAGTTACAAGGCCTGAGTAGTAACACATTTTCAAAAAAGATAAGGCCTTGCCTGAGACATGTTCTTGGAGATTATAGAGCCTAGGTTAGGGTACAAATTTTAGAGATGACATAGTGCCAAATATTACATAATCTGGGTAATGATGTGGTTTGGAATGTGACAGAGCCTGGGCTATGTGACATTATCCCAGCAGTTACAAGGCCTGGGAAATGCTAGGGTATGTATGTGGGCCAGGATAACGACACATGTGGTATGCTGGGAAAGAATTTGGTCTGTGACAGGGTCCTAAGCCTGTGTAAGAGTCTGGGATGTTCTGTGTTTGGGGCTATAATAGGTATAGTTAACTTAGGAAACTGTGCAGAAGAGATGGGGTTTGGGCTTTCCCATCTGGCTCGACCTTCCCAAGGGACTCCAGTGAGTAGAAGTTGAGAAGGATGGGGGAGGGAGTGTTGAGAGTTCCATAATCCTGCCTCCCCTAGGCCTCTCCTTAAGCACACTCTCACCTCACCTGGGGCCTCTACTTGGTCCAGCACCTGAGACCTCCTGCCACCTGCCCCCGACGCCAGGAAGTCAGACTTTATGTTAGACTGCACTGCCATCTGCTGTCAGTGAAAGAACATGAACTCATCATGGGTGGTGGGGGAGTGGGGGTGGATTGGGAAATGAGAGCCCTAGATTAGGTGTTTGGGTTTGACCTGACATCTCCAACATGCTCTCCACATACTACCTAACCCAGGTGGGGTGAGAGGCACTTTGCACCCATGTCAATGTTGTCCATAGCCAGATTCCTCTCCTTCAGTGCTGTCTTCCTACAGTCATGGCTCCCCCAACTCAAAGCTTGAGTGTTCAGGGTTTCCTCACTCAGGCCTCCACATATATGGGCTTCCCTGACACAGGATTCCTTTTGGGCAAAGGTCCTCTAAGAAACCCCATTATTAGGATCGTCCTCCTCAGAATACCTAGAGATCAGGTTCCCTCACTCAAAGCTTCCTATATCCAGGATACCCCACCCTAGAATCCCCAGAGCCAGGATCCCCACATTCTAAGTTCTTATAACCAGAGACTCCTCACTCAGGTGTCATAACCAAGGCCCTCTCACTAAGGCCTCTCTATAACTATAACTTACAGCCAGGGCCCCCTCACTGAGGGCCTCTATAACCAGAGCCTCCTCACAGCCAGTGCCCCCTCACTCAGGGGTCCTGACAGCCAGGGCCCCCTCACTGAGGGCCTCTATAACCAGAACTTCCTCAGAGCCAGGGCCCCCTCACTAAGACCTTTCCATAACCAGAGTCCCTTCACTCAAGGGCCCTCAGAGCCAAGGCCTCCTCATTGAGCAGTGCCTAAGACCCAAGTCAGTCAGAGCTTCTTAGACTTCTCTTAGCCAGAGCCTTCTCAATCAGAGCTAAACAAAGCCAATGACTGCTCAGGCATCCTTAAAGCCAAGATATCTTTATCCTAGGGCTGACCCACTCAGTGCCCCCTTACTCCAGGGTTCCCCACGATCAGAGTTCTCTTACTCAGAATTCTCTATGGCCAGAGTCCCTTCACTCAAGGAAGAGGAAGGGGAAAGAGGGGTGGTAAGGGGTCAAGCATTTATTGACTGCTGTGTGCCACACCCTGTGCTAAGTACTTTAAAAATATCTCATTTGATCAACAGAACAACCATAGGAAGTAGGTGCTATTACTCTCCTCATTTTACAGTTGAAGAAATTGAGGCAGAGTTTAAGTGACTTGCCCAAGATCACCCTAGAAAGTGTCTGAGGCTGAATTTTAATTTAGCTCTTCCTGCCTCTAGGCCCAGAACTTTGTGTCATCTAGCTGTAGCACAGCTTGTGACTTGTCATAAGGTTGCCCATGTCCAGGGATCCTTCACTTTAGACTTTCTGTCAGGGAATTCCCTCCTTTCGGGCTCCTTATGACGAGGGCTTTTTCATTCTCACTTATCATGTCCCACCACCAAGGGTCTTTCATTCAAGGCTATTCATAACCTAAGTCACCTCAAGAAGGCCCATTTGTGAGGGCCTTCTTCTTTCTACAGCTGTCCACATTGAGAGACCCCTTACTTAGGTTCCTCCTGCCCCTGTCGTTCTAGACTCCTCAGAACCAACACCTCCTAGCACAGGACCCTCCTCCTGGGGGAATTCTCCCATTCAGCACTCCCATGTCCAGTGCCCCCTCACTCAAGGTTATCCATAAACTAGGGTGCTTTCTCATTCCGGAGTCCCAATCACAATCAGTTCCAGTAACCTTGGGGTCAGAAAGGTGAAAAGAGTAAAACTGGAGATTGGGAGGCTATCCTGACCAAAAACTTAGGGCAATTCCCACTGTTCCCCAAGCCAGCCTTCCCTATCCCCCTCAGAGTTCCCAAGGAGACAAAGGTTGAGCCCTCTTGACAAGGGAATTCTCACTCAATTTAGCCTCCTCTTGAGTCCCCTTCAAATTAGTGACTGCAGCTGTGGTCATAGACAATTAGCAGGAATGGGTCATGTAGGAGTAATTGGTATAGCCTTGAGGACACTAGGAGTCCCCAGTCAACGTAGAGAGAAGTGACAATTCTGTAAGGGCAGGCCTTGTGCCCCTTGAGTCCTTCAGGAAGCGAGAGAGATATTTATAGACTTTTTGAATGGTTCCTGTCTTATGATGCAAAACACCAAATTTGGGGCTCATCAAGATCTGTGCGAATCATGATAAGGGTGTCAGCAAGAAAAGTTTTAGGTTAGATAACAGGAAGAATGTCTTGACAATGTTTAAAGACAGTCTCGCAGTCTCACAGATAGAGATAGTAAATCTCTGTGTCTAGAGATTCTAAGAAACAGACACCTATCATTGTATGATCTTGAGGCGAGGGGAGATGGGACTCCATCTACCTCTCTCTGCGTCTATGTGTGTGCATCTCTCAGTCTTTTTTGCTTTTTAATGATGCCTTTAGTTTTTTACACCATGATCATTTCCTGACTTATACCGTCCCCCTCCACCTACTACCACTGAAGCTTCTCTCTTAAAACAAAGAAAAACAGTTTAACAAAACATACCAGTCACATACACAAAACTTCCTACTCAAAGCCCTCTGTCCTACTTCTGAGAGGAGAGAAGTGTGTTTCATCATCCATTCTCTGGGACCAAGATTAGTCATTGCAATCACGGAGAGTACAGCTGTCTTTTAATGATGTTTTTACTTCCATTATTGCATTCATTGTATATATTGTTTACTAGTTCTGCTTTCTTAACTTTGCATTGATTTATCCATGTCTTTCCATGTTTCTTTGAACACTATATATATTTTATTTCTTACCATGTAATAATATTCTATTACATTTACATACCATAATTATTCAGCCATTTCCCAGCCAATAAGGAATCATTTCTTTCCAGGTTTTTTTAATTTTTTAAAATATTGCTATGATTATCTTAATATTTATGAGATCTTTCTGTCTTTGATCTCTTATACGTAAAGAACATTCATTTCTAAAGGCAGGAAGATAAGGCTTTATTTTATATAGAGGTTTGTTGTTGTGAAATCCTCTACAGAGGTTTATTGTTCTGTGAATATATAAATTAATAAGATATGGGCTATGATTGGACCTTATAGAGGATAAGGTCTGGACTTGAGGTCTGGAATGGGCTAGAACAGGGGACCCAAAGGAGTCTTGGCTGAGGAATCTAGGGCCATGAATATCGTAATGTCTTAGTGTTGGGGACAAAAGTTTGATGGGATCTGGAACAGTGACAGGAAAAATATCTATCTGGGGTCTGCAATGTAACGGAGTGTAGGAAGTGGGTGTAATCATGGGGGACTAGGAGTGACAAGGTCAGGATCATGGGGGTAGGTACAGAGTACCAGGGTGGCAGTTTAGATAATATGAACTGTGAGGGGGCCTTGGCTATGTCACCAGCTAGCGGGGAGGGAACGCGATACAAAGTATGGCTAAGCTCTTAGGAATTGAGAATTTCAGTTCAATAACAAAATGGACATTTATATAGCAATTCAAACTTTATAAAGTACTTTGTATACATCAGCTTGTATAATTCTCTAACACAATCTAGGAGGTACTATTGTTACTTTTAAGATTATTTTACAAATGAGGGAACTGAGGCTCTGTGGAAATGAGGTTAAATAACTTGCTTAGGATTATGCAGCTAGTAGATGTCAGATGTTGGGAGTTTGAACCCAAGACTTCCTGATGCCAAGTCTAGCACTTTATCTCCTATATCTCATTGGCCTGGCTAGAGATGTGCAATCTTGATATCACTTTACTATAGGGTGTAAATTGGTTGTTATTCTTCTCTTTCAAAGAGGATCAAAAGGACATCACTATGTTAGAGTCAAATTTGACTGTGTGTTTGACTGTAGCTGATCAGACCTTAAGAGCTTGGAATTCTCTACCATAGGTAGGGTACAAAAAGGCCAAGTAAACATTTGGGATGGGTTCTCTAACCTTGTGCCTCGAGTTTCTTTTGAGCTACTTCAATTCCACTTTGCTCATAGAGCACAGCGCACCTTCTCTGATGAGGGCATGCCATGCTGGGCAGTCCTGTGCCGGTCTCTTCCATGTCACACAATCCATTCCAAAGTCCTTAAGAGAGATCTTGAGAGTGTCCTTGTATCACCTTTTCTGACCACCCTACGGTCAGAAATCACTTGCCCTGTGAGAATTCTCCATATAATAGTCTTTTTGGCAAGTGTATGTTCGGCATTCAAATGTGGCCAGCCCATTAGAGTTGCATTCTCTGCAGTAGAGTTTGAATGGCTGGCAATTTAGCTCTTAAAAGGACCTCAGTATCTGGTATCTCATCTTGTCGGGTAACCTCCAGAATCTTCCTAAAACAATTTAAATGGAAACAATTCAGTTTCCTGGTATGGTAATAGTATGGTATCCAGGTTTCACAAACATGCTAAAATGAGGTCAGTATGATGACTCTTCAGTTTGGCAATCAATCTAATATCTCTTCTCTCCCATTCTTTCTTTCAGAGCTTCTCAAACACTGATAGCTCTGGCAATGCATGTGTCAAACTCATTATCAATGTATACATCCCTGGAAAGTGCACTACCAAGGTAAGTTCACTTATCCAGAAGTATTCAATACTTCTCCATTTGCTGTAACCTATGGTTCCACATATGGATGGTGTGGTGCTGGCTGATGGAGCACCTGTGTTTTCTTGGTGTTAATTGTTGGGCCAAAATTAGGACAAGCAGCAGATACTTTGTTAAATCTCAGTTTCAGGGTCTGCACTGAGTGTACAATCATCTACAAACAAAAAATCATGCACCAACACTCCCTCCACTTTAGTCTTGGCCTGTAGCCTTTTCAAGTTGAAGAACTTACCATCGGTAAGGTAGCTGACCTTGATGTCATGTTCATTTTCAGCAAAAGCATTTGACAACATGGCTGAAAATATCAAGCTAAAAAGCATGGGAGCGTGCTGATGGAACCACATTGCTTAGTGATAAAGACATGATCTTAGAGAGATGGGCTGAACACTCCCAGAGTGTTCTCAACACTCTTGATGGTGGTAATTACAGCTACTGAGACATATGATCACAAGGCCTTCTGCTGGATACAAAGGAAAGTGTATTAATTCTATTCCCCACTCCACCCCCAGTCCTCCTTGCTATTGTTCTAGTTTAATCAACTCTTGCTCTGTTTCTCTCTTCCTCCCCCTCCCAAGAATTCTACATTTTCCTGTTTTGAACCAAGCTGAGCTTAACTTCACCTGGATAGATGAGAAATCATAATGAGTCAGAGTCAAAGTGAATTCAGAATCAAAGTCTTTGTCCTTGTTTGCCTTATTCTTTTAACAAAGGAAGCATCATTGTTAAGGTCTTTCCTCAGAGAGGCAGGGACATTTTGTGTCAATACAACTTGAAGGCACCTTTCCTATTACTCTCTTACATACTAATTATATACCCTCTTATCAATTTATCACCAAATCCTATGGATTATTCAGAATATCTTATACCTGGTTTTGTTACTATTGCTTCTGCCAGAATCCCAGGCTATAAAGGTTGGAAGGAACCTCAGAGATGATCAAGTATACAGGCAGCTTGATGAAGTAGAAACAAGTCATGGGACCTGAGTTTGAGTCCTGACTATGCCATTTTCAAACTGTGTGACCTTGGACAAGTCACTTCATTCCAGATTATGTCATCTTATTAAAGCCCTAGACAATGTTGTCCAACACAGCTCTCAGGCCTCTAGTATTACTCTCCCTTCCGTGTTCTATTATCTGGTCAAATTGGCCTTTTCTGTTTCTCACTCCCACACTCCATCTTTATCTCATGCCTTTGCTCTTGTGACTCCCGATAAATATGTACTTTTTCTTACCTCATCTGTAAAAATGAAGACACTCTGGAAAAAGAAATGGTAAACCATTCCAGTATCTTTGCCAAGAAAACCCTATGAACAAGTTCATGGGATCATGAAAAGTCAGTCACAACTGAATGACTGAACAACACAAGTAACATACATGTGTATATTTATTAACTATATATGTATATATACTCATATTTATGCTTTATAGGTACTATGTATACTTATTGTCTCTCCTAGTAGAATGCAAACTCATTTAGAAAATGCATATATTTTACTCTTTGTATTTGCATCTCCAATGCCTAACACAGAGCCAAGACAATAGTAGGTATATATAAACACTTTTTGATTGGTTTATGACAGAAAAGAAGATATTTAATCTGGAGGAGAAGAGACAGAGTTGATATGATACAGGAATTTTCTTCAAGTATTTAAAGGGCTACCATTTGGAAGAGGGATTTGATGAGTTCTGTTCAGTCACAGGACACAAAACTAGGGGCAAATATAGGAGAATCACAGGCAAAGATTTCAATCAGTCAGTCAATAAGCATGTTATTAAGTGCTGCTATATGCCAGATACTGAAATACAAAAAGAGAAAAGACAATCCCTCCGTACTTACAAGGAGTTCATGATCTAGTGAATTTCAATCACTTTATCAATAAACATTTATTAAGTACCTACTACATGCCAGGTAATTTGCTAAGTGCTGGATTTAAGCTCTATGTAAGGAAAAGGCTACTGGAATTGGAACTGGGCCTATGATTTCATTTAAATAGGGAACTTTTGCCTGTATACAGGTACAAATAGGTTCAACACCTGCTTTGCAATTTAGAGTCTTGGACAGTTGCCTAGAGCATTGAAGTTGAGTGACTTGCCCAGGGTCCTAGTCATTCAATAAGCAGTTACTTGGGACCTGCTATGGATCAGGCACTATTCTAAGCATGGGGATATAAGAAGAGGCAAAAGACAGTCCCTGCTCTCAAGGAATTTGTCATGTAATGGAGGAGACAACATGCAACACGAATAGGAAATAATTAACTGAGGGAAGGCACTAGAGTTAAGAGGAGTTGGAGGTTTCCTGTAGAAGGTGGTATTTTAGTTATAAACTAAAGGAAGCCAGGGGTGCCAGTAGTCAGAGGAGAGGAGGGAGAGTGTTTCAGGCATGGGGGATAACCAGAGAAGATGCCCAGAGCCCAGAGATAGATCATCCTGTGGAACAGTCAAGAGACCAGTGTCACTGACTCAGAGTACATGTCATACAGTGTAAGAAGACTGGAAAGATAGGAGGGGATTAGGTTATGAAAAGTTCTAAATTCCAAACAGAGCATCCTGTATTTGCTTCTGAAGGCAATAGGAAGTCACTCGAGTTTACTGAATAGGTAAGTGACATGATTGGACCTGTGCTTTAGGAAAATAATTTTAATGAATAAATGAAAGATGGATTGGAGTGGGGAAAGACTTGAGCCAAGACATGTAAGCGAAATATCCTAAAACTGAGAGTTGTACCAAAGTGTAATGAGCTGCTTTGGGAGACGGTGGGTTTCCTATTTCTAGAGCTATTCAAGTAGAAATGAAATGACTATTTGTCCGGGTCATTATAAGGGGATAGTTGCTGTTCAAATATTTAATGACCTTCAAGTTTCCTTCCAATTCTGAGATTCAGTGATTTTGTTAGTTTACCCTGTGATTGTGTCTGTGCTACATGGGCCAAGACTGTGAGGAATTCTGGGAAATAAAAGCCCTAGGGGAATGAATGAGGTTAACTCTTGCTCCTGTATTACTGGGGCAGACTTTGGCATGACAACAACTCAAACGTTGCTTAGGGGACTAGGCACACAGTTTTGGCGCATTCCATCTGGCTCCCCATGCCTCTTGAGATCATAGCCTGAAGAGGCCAGATAATCTTTCCTCCCTTCTGTGTCCTGTAGCAGTCTCTGCCTTCACCTGGGACTCCCAACTTGATTGTGCTCTTACCCACCCCAGAGACCCCCTCCTGCCACCTGCCCAAAGTCTCTGAGAAGTCAGGCTTGGTGTGGTGCTGCACTGCCATCTGCTGGGAGTGATGAGATATGACCTGGTTATAGTTAGAAAAGTAGAGCAAGCAGGTCAAATTGAAAAATAGGAGCTCCAGGGCAGGAACTTTGAAATTGGGCTGGTGTCCCCTGGATGCTTTCCAAATACTTCCTTAACCCCACCTGCATGAGAAGCATCTCCTCACATAGTGCACTTCACTGCCACAATCTCCTCATGTTAGGTCTGCCCAATTCAATAATTCCAATAAATACTTACTGTCCATAGCTAGATTCCTTTCCTTCAGTACTGCTCATACACGCACACACACACACACACACACACACAAGGTATGGAGATATGTTCAGAGTTTCCTTATTCAAGATTGCAAATGTGTGGGTTCCCCTCATTCAAAGTTCCCCATAATTATTAGATTCCTGTTATTTAGGGTTCCTCCTAAGGATCCTATCAGAGCCCCTCATTACAAGGATTCTCCCCCTCAGAACTCTCTCACCAAGGCCCCCTCATTCACAGTCCTCCCAAACAAAGCTCCCTGATTGAGCCCCCTCTCTATGACCAGGGTCCTCTCACCCAGGGACCCTCACTCTCCTCAGAATGCTTGAAGGTCAGGATTCCCTTATTCTCAAACTTCTCTAAACCAAGGTCCCCTCAGGGAAGAGAATTAAACACTTACTTTATGCCTTAAGCACTTTACCAATGGGTAAATTGCCCCTAGAAACAATTCTGAGAGATAGGTTCTTTTTTTATCCCCATTGTTTAGATGAGGAAATAGAAAACATTTAAGTAACTTGCCCAGCATCACCTAGCTACTAACTGAAATCAAATTTGAACTCAGGTCTTCCTGACACAAGGCCTAGTGCTCTGTCCATGGTGGTACCTAGTTGCCTCAGGGGGCCTGATAGCTATAGTCACCTCAGAATTTCATATTACTGTTTTTCATATTACTATGCTTATATGATAATAGAATTAGAGATGGAAGGGCATTTAGAAGTAATAGACTAACCCCCCTCTCATTTAGCAGGTGAAGAAATCAAGACACAGAAAGATTTTTCTTTGGTCCTACCTATAGTCACACAGGTGGTAGTAGTGAGATTTCAGTCTGAGTTTCTGAGATTCTCAATCTAGCGCCTTTTTTCCACTGTGCCACCTTGGAGTACAGATTCCCTTACTCAATGTTTCCAAAGCTTTCCATTTAGAACCTCTCATCCTAATAAGTAAGAGTCTTTTCACTCAGGGCCCCCCATGATCAGGGTTCCTTAGCTCAGCTGGACTCATAGATCTCATAGGATCTTGAACTAGAAGGTCCTCAAGTTCAGTTCTCTCTTTTCCAGATAAGGAAAGTGAATCCTAGAAAGGTCAACTGATCTACCCTCTGTCACAAAGGTCACATTAAGTGACAGAGCTAGGATTCAGACTCAAGTCCTCTGGTGCTAAATTCAGTGGTCTTTCTACTATATTATAATAACTTCTCTAGATTCCCTATGTGATTCATTCATGAGTCTCCATAGTCAAATCTTATCCTATCCTAGCCTAGGGCTCACCACACCATCCCTGGTCTGATAATTCAGGACACATTATTACTAGTGTTCCGATGTCTAGGGTTCTCTATAGACAAGACTCCTCACTTCTAGGTACCCCTTGTTCGAGGGCTCCTCTTGCTCCTCTCTGCCAGGGACTCAATCAATTTAAGTTTCTTGGAGGCAGGGCCCTTTTACTTGGTATTCCAGATAGCTGGAATTTCCAAGACCCCTACTCAGTCCCAGCAGTCTCAGGGTCAGCAGGAGCAGTGGGAAAAAACTTGAGGTTGCTGACCTTGGCCATATGTAGTTACTAAGGACTGGACAGATCCCCACTGCTTCCTTAGTCTGCTCTTCCCATTCTCCCCATACCCTCCATGAAAGCAAAAACTAAGCTCTTTGGAGATGGTGGAATCCTCTCTCCTCTTCTGTCTAAGCTCCCAAACCATCTTTCAGACAAGATGCCACAGCTTTGGTCATAGCCAATTATTAGCATAAGTGAATCTTATGGAATGAATGAGTGTAAGTTTGTAGTCTCTAGAAGTTAAAGAGAATTACAGCTCTGAAAGGGTCTAATCATATACTCCCCGAGTCAATAGAATCCCTCTAATCGCTAAACTCCTTCATTCCTTAAGCCCTGTCTGATTCAGATTCCATCACATTCTGTATCATCACTATCATTGTTGGTAGCATTTACATAACACTTAAAGTTTACAAAGTACTTTACAAATATTATCTCCTTTGAACGTCAGGATAAACCCTGAGGTAGTTGCTATAATTTTTCTCATTTTACAGTTTAGGAAACTGAAGCATACAAAGGTTAAGTGATTCATCCAGGATCACACAACTAGTCTAGTAAGTATCTGAGATCAAATTTGAATTCAGGTTTTTCTCACTGCAGGTGCTTCATATCAGGTCAAATTATATATTTGTAATTTGTACATATGAGGTCAAATTACACTTGAGGTGCCCCTCTCAACCTAGTTCATTATGCCAACCTGACCCATCTCAGGCCTTTTCCCTTCTTCTCATTTCTGGGCCCTGTTACTCCAGACCCTAATGTGCCCAGAGTCACATTACAGCCTAAGTTTATAGTTTATGATTGAACAAATATTTATTTTATAGAATCAAAGAACTCAAAATTATCTATTGTCCATTCAGTTTATCCCCTTGCTTCTAGATGATAACAGTCTCTCCCCACCCAAAGAAATAGGATTTTTTTTGGATTTTAGAGAACTCAAAGGACTCTCAACTTCCTATATGTATATGTGTATATGTATACATATATATACACATACATATATGTATATAAATATATCTTATGTCTAATCTAAATTCCTCTTGCTGACTTTCCTGTTGCCTAATTCACTCTCGTCTACCCCTTCTCCCCCAAACCAGTGGATGTTACCAGATTAATCTTTCTAAAATGTTATTTTCATTAATGTAGCTCCAGTATTCACTAACTGTGTGACCCTGAGAAAACCATTTAATTCCTTTGAATCTCAGTTTCTTCAACTATAAAATGAGGACTAGATTATCCTTTAGGTTGCTTTAAGTTCTAAATTCTATGACTTCTGAACCTCAGTTTCCTTATCTGCAGAATGGGGCTAATAACACTTCCACTATCTACCTACAGGATTATTGTGAGGAGAGTGTTTATAGAGACATGAGATGGTGATGGTTATCCTACTTCATTCACTTAGCTTTGTGACCCTCTGCAAGTCACTTAATTCTCTGAGGGATAGGTTCCTAGTCTGTGAAATGTGCATAATAACAGCACTTCTACACAGGGTGTTTTCTAACGAGGTAATGTACATAAAGTGTTTTGCAAATTGTAAAGAGTATATCAGTGTCAGTCATCGTTAATCTAAATTTTTATTTGTACAAAGTCATTATAAAAATGCACCTCCCTTCATACTTTGCGAAGGGGAATAGGGGACTTCTTTAGGTAAGGGAAATTGCATATATGGTTAATGAATTTGGTTAATTTTGCTGAACTTTTTAAAAAAATTTAATTCTTTCTTATAAGGGATCCCTTGGAGTAGAAGAAGAGATTCAGAAATGAAGAAGAAAAATAATTTTGAATGACTTGAGAATTCTGATTAGTGCAGTGACCAACCACTACATGATGAACCATGCTATCGGCCTCTTGACCCATGGACCCATGGAGAAGAATGAGATACACCTTTTTGGACTTGCCAGATGTGTATTTGTTTTGCCTGTCTGTATTTATTTGCTATAAGTTCTTTTTTTTTTCATTGGAGAAAGGTATAGGGAGGACTTAGAGATGTCAATATAGTGTGGCAAGAAAGGAAAGAAAGGAAGAAAGGAAAGAGAGGAGGGAGGAGAGGGGAGGCAGTATGAAAGGAAAGAAGGAAAAGGGGTCATTAAAACATTTTTTGAAATACAAAGATTTGAAGAAGACAGACAAACAGGACAACTTTGAAGATAACATGTTATATACTTTTTTTAAAAAAGTAAGCTGTGCATATGGAGATTTATAGTTTCATGTGTAACCCCCATTTTCTGTAGAACTTATACATGGAAATGTTCATTTTGTTGGTGTCCATTGAGTTCATAATTTTTTTAAAATCCCTTTTAAACAAATTTTAAATTAAATTATTTACAAAAATTAAATTAATAAAAATTAAAATTTAAAGAACTGTCAAAATCTCCCTTCTCCAGTAATACTGATAAGTCACTTTCCCCTGAACACATCAATTCCCCAGAAATATAATTCATCCTTCAAGATCCAGTTCAAAATCTATGTCCATGAAACTTTTCCTGCCTATTCTAATATG
The DNA here is from genome assembly GCA_028658325.1 of Potorous gilbertii. Lineage (NCBI taxonomy): Eukaryota > Metazoa > Chordata > Mammalia > Diprotodontia > Potoroidae > Potorous > Potorous gilbertii. The sequence goes on along the minus strand of CM053771.1, from coordinate 71,986,481 downwards.
TTCATCTTACCTCCCTCTGAATGTCTTAAGTAGGGACCTGAGGTTCTTGAACTTAAAAAAAAATTGATAACTATATTTCAAATGTTTTCCTTTATAATCCTATGTATTTTATTTTATGCTTTTAAAAGTATTCTAGTGAGGAGCCCATATGTGCTTCATCAAATTGCCAAGGGGGTCTATGACACAAAGATTAAGAACCCCTGGCTCAGAGTCTCTTTTCTGTCACTTAAGCAACTGGTCAACCACTACCCTTGTATTGAGTTCCTACGGTTGAGTAGCAAGGAGTTACTACGTTTATGTACTGCTGACTCTGGGCTCTAAGTCCCAAACATCTACAGAAATGCTATCACCAGGTCAAATATGATTGCAAAAGCCAATTGTTATATTTTTAATGTGAGCATTTGTATCTCAAAAATCAGCAGATGCTACAAATCAGGGCTTGGTTTGTTGTTTCATTGATTGTACAGAATGAAAAAAGTGATCTAGAAAATGTTAAAATACAGATTAAATTCAAATTGTGTGGTGGGCACATTTTTTTCTCCCAAGAGGTCTTTTTTTAAATACCCACTACCATATCCCTGCAACCATCAAGCACTAGGTTGGGTGTCCATTCTACTGGAATTAAGGGTATCAATCAAACTTTTAGAAAGACTTTCCAAAGAGTGCACAAAGAAGCAAAAGAATCAGGCCTGTATCATAACATGATAAGAGCTGCTTTCCTCTCCCTAGAGTCAAGACTGTAGCTAAGAAAAGAGCACCTAAAATATTCTCAGTCCTCAAAAAAATAGCCATTGGAAACAGGATGTTTGTTGGAGAGAAGTCTCAAGTAATGAGTAAGGAACTGGTGGAGGAGTAGGGGGATGTTGAAGGGCAAGTGTGGCCATAAAAGTCATGTCCAAAGTCCAAAATGAATCCTTTGGGAGAATATACTATAACTCTGAACAATGCAGAAATCACCAGATAGGAAAGTTTGTGAGAGGAGGGAGGAAATACATTCTTCTTGAAGCAAGCAGAAGGCTATGTATGGGGCTACTGTAAGTTTTCCTTTCAAGGCCCAGGGCTAAACCCTCTGCAAACAAAACAAATGTAGGATATACAGCCCCCAGTCCTTCAGGGGAGGAAAGAAAGGGGTGCAAAGGCCTAGGAAAAGACTGGGACTGCCCAAAGTGCCAGGAACAAATTGTGTGTCAGTAAGGGATCCAGTCAATCCACAAGCATTAATTAAGTGCTCTAGGTGTGCCAAGTACTGTGCTAAGGACTGGGAGTGTTGAATTCAGAGGATGGGCTTGAGCAAGTCTTCTTGGAGGTATAGAGAGCTGAATGAGGGGGCAAGGAAACACTTGACATTCAATAAACATGTTTAGATTCTTGAATTTCCTCTGTAGTTTGGTCGTCCTCCAAGGAAGGTCTTAACCCAAGACTCTTGTTGGCTTCATGGGGGAAGAAGTGGCATTTCTTTATGTTCTTTCACCTTCTCTCCCTTCCCCACATCCAGTCATACTACGGTTGTTTTAAGATATGCACTGCTTCCCCACTCCCAGACTGGAGCAAACAGAATTTTTAAAGGTCATTTACTTAACAACAAATCAGGGTCTGTTTTTTGTTGTGTAACATAGTGGAGGTAGCACAGGATTCAAGGTCATAAGGTCATAGAATCCCAGAAATGGAAGGACATCCTTTCTAGGCCTCAATAAGAACCCCTCTTACAACATCCATGACAATTGATTGTTCACCCTTCCCTAAAGACCTCTGTAGTGAGGATAAACCATTACCTACCCCACAAAGCAGCCCATCCAACTTTTGGATACTTCTAAATATTAGGGGCACCTAAACAGCCAAGTGGATAGTGTGCCAGGCCAGGAGTCAGGAAGACTCATCTTTCTGAGTTCAAATCTAGCCTCAAACCTAGCTGTATGACCCATTAAACCCTGTTGCCTCAGTTTCCTCATCTGTAAAATGAGCTGGAGAAAGAAATGGCAAACTACTCTGTATCTTTGCCAAGAAAAGTGCCACCTAGCTGTTCCATCTCAGCTGCTCCCCATTACTGCATCATTGGGAGATGGCATTAGTCCTGAAGAGATGGGATTAGCCCTCAGGAGATGTGCCCTCTCCCTGTAGTCTGGCTGAGCACCTCACCCAAAGGTCAAACACATTGGGGGTCACTCAGGCTGACTATCCCAAAGGCTGACTTTGTACAATATCATAATTAGATAGTTTCAGAACTGATTGGCCACACACAAAAGCTAATGGTTCAATTTCACATTGGTCGGATGTCTTTAATGGAGTATTCAGGGATCCATGCTTGTTCCTGTGCTACTTAATATTTTTATTAGTGACTTAGAGAAAGGCATAAATGGCCCGATTATCAAATTTGCAGATGACACAAGACTAAGAGGAATGACTTAACAACATGGATATAAGTCAGAATCCAAAAAAGCTTGACAGACTAGAACACTGTCTTAATAAAATGAAACACTGAAATCTATATTGAAAAGATATAATTCTAAGGAAAAAAAGAACATTTCCAAATTACAACCCAAAGAGAAAAGTGATGTATTTGAGATCAGAGCACTTGGATTCAAATGGTGCCTCTGCTGCCACATGGTGTTGGGCAAGTTACTTTAATTCCCACTTTCCTTACCTGTAAAATGAGAGAGTTAAGACTATAGCTGTTCAGTCATGTCTAACCCTCTATGGCTCCACTTGGGGTTTTCTTGGCAAGAACACTGCCATTTCCTTCTCCACTTCATTTTATAGGTGAGGAAATCGAGGCAAAGAGGGTTAAATGACTTGCCCAGAATCTCACAGCTAGTGAGGCTTGATTTGAACTCAGGAAGATGAGTCTTCCTGATTCCCGGCCTGGCACTCTATCCATTTTGACACTTAGATGCCCCTAATATTTAGAGGTATCCAAAAGAGGGTTGGATTGCTTTTGGGGAGTGAGTACTGGGTTTACCTTCACTGGACATCTTTAGGGAAGGATGAATGATCAATTGTCATGTTATAAGAAAGGTTCCTATTGAGGCCTAGAAATGATGCCCTTCCATTTCTGGGATTCTATGACCTTATGACCTTGAATCCTGTGCTCTCTCCACTGTCACACAATGAAAAACAGACCCTGATTTGTTGTTAAGTAAATGCCCTTTTAAAGTTCTGTGCTCTCCAGTCTGACTCGGTGGGAATGGGAAAGCAGTGAACACTTTAAAACAATTGAGATGTGACTGGGGGCGGAGAGGTTGATGTTGGTTATCTTGCATTCTGGAAGAGAACCATGATGTCAGGGTTGGGGAGAGAAGGGGAAGGAACACAAAGAAATGTCACCTCTCTTCTTCTCTCATGACACCAACAAGAGTTAGACTAGCTGACCTATAACATTTCTTGCAGTTCTAAATCTATAACCCTATGTTTCCACTTCGTCCAATTAGCCCCCATTATTCAGTACTTCGATTCTCCACTCAAGATCAGCAGAAATAATTTTAGAGGGAAAGGCCCTCAAACATTAGGGTTATACATTTATAGCTGAAAGGAACCTCTGAGGACACTATGGCTCAAAATGGTTCATTGACCTGCCCAAGTAACACAGGAATTAAGAGGCAGGGCTAGGAATTAAACCTGCTCCTCTGACTCCAAAAACAACTACCTTTCCTGGTCTCCCCTCACCCCCATCCACTGTTAATGCCTTCTCTCTGCTTTGGTCAAGTCCTGAAATAAATCAAAGTCATGAGTTGAGGAATAAAGCATCTTTAATTGAGATAACAAGGGGGCAAATTTGCCACCCTGAGGGATGTCCAGTGGATTTCCCAAGCAAAGAAACCCATGAGAAAGTTTTTATAGTATTAGGAGGAGAGGGGAGGAGACTGCATAAGGTAGCAAGATCTGGTCATGACACACTAGTGACTCTTGGCAATCTGGAGAAGGAAAGTCACTTTATTCAGACTGTTTTCCCCTTCACTCCATGAATCTCAATGGTAGGAGGCAAGGACACTAGAAAGTGAGATCCAGCTTGAGCTGGACTCTCCCACCAGGCAAAATTCTTGGATGGGGGACCTAGGGTATGATTCAGCTCACCCTAATCAAGGATAAATATCTTAGGAATAAGAGTTCAAGGACTTTACTGAAATTTTGACCTTACATGAACTAAGGGAGGGGCAGTCCATAACACACTTGGTATTAACAATTTCTGTAATACTAACAATTACGTTAACAATTTTGTCACCTATCTACTCTGTACAGAGTCGTGGTTTGAATGTATCTCCCCCATTAGACTGAGCTCCCTGAGAGTAGAGTCTGTTTCTTTTCATTTCTTTGTACCCTCAGTGTTTAGTCCAGTGCTGCCTGGCACATAATAGGAGCTTAACAAAGGCAAGTTGACAACTAAATGACTTTTTGCATTTCACCATGAACATCTAAAGCTCTTCTCATCAAAAAAGAGGAAATCATAGTCTTGAGGAACAAACAGAAACTGATTCAGGAAGTAACTGTGGTGAACCACTAGTAATGCTGTTCCCCACCAGAGTCAATTTAGCCTCCTACTACAGGAAGGAAAGGCAGCAAAGCCCACACTATAAGGTTTTATTGGCTCAGAAGAGGGAGCAAAAACAAAGTGCAAGCATTATTTTAGGATACATATCAATAGCATATACGAATCACTTCATGTCTTGATTACTGCAATGGCCTGTGAGCGGCTCTTCCTGCCTCAAGGCTCTCCCCACTACAATCTGCAATTCAGCCATTTTCCTTTTAAAACACAGTTCTGATTATGTTATCCTCCTACTCAATAAATCCTGGTGGCTTCCCATTACCTTCAGGAGAAGATACAAAATGCTCTCTTTGGTATCCAAAGTCCTTCATAATCTAGGCCCCTCCTACCTTTCCAAGTCTTCTTACAGTCTCTATGACACATACTCTGATTCAGTGACACTGGCCTCCTGACTCTTTTAGGAACAGGACTGAACAGGATGCTCCATCTCTGGGACCTGGGCATTTTCTCTGGAGATCCACCATGACTGGAACCCTCTCCCTCCTGTCCTCTGACTACCAACTTCCCCAGCTTTAAGGCTCACCTTCCTATGGGGGGCCCTCTCATTTCCAGTGCTTTCTCTCTTTTATTTCCTATTGATTCTGAAAATAGCTTGTTTTGTGTATCTTTGTCTGCATGCTGTCTCCTCCATTAAATTGTAAGCTCCTTGAGGGCAAGGAATATCTTTTGCATCTTTTTGTATTCCCTGGGCTTCTCACTGCTCCTGGCACATAGTAGGCACTTAATAGATGTTTATTGAATCTAATTGAATTGACAATCTGGTCAATCTACAATTACTTTATTAAAAGGAGCCCCACGAAAAATGTGAGCTAAGTTTCAAACACTATGTGGTGCCTTAAGTTCTTGTTCCTTGGCCAACTGGCTAAATCAGGAAGCCTATCATAGAAAGGAAAAGTGTGTCTATATGTATGTGGGTGTGTGTGTGTGTGTGTGTGTGTGTGTGTCCCTGCTCTCTCATTCTTATGTTCTGGTGAACATGTGCCAGTTTAGGGGCAAACAAGAAATATGGAGGGAGGGAGAAGTGAAGAAAAGCTCTACAGAATCTTAAAGCAACCCCTCAATAAGAGGGGGAAACTGAAGACCAGAGAGAAGTGACTTGGCTAAGGCTGCACAGGCAGAGAGCTGGGACCAGAATTGAAATGCAATCTAATCTACTTTCTCATGCATTTTTTAAGTACCTACTACATTCAGGTCACTATCCTAGGGGTTTCAGATCCATCAATAAAATGAAAAACATTTTCTGTCCTTAAGGAACTTTCAATATACTGGGAAGATGTAACATAAAATATACACATATATGTGTGTGTGTGTATAGTCTATGTCGTTGTTTTGTCTATTGGATTCTTCATGACCCCATTTTACTGGAATGGTTTGTCATTTCCTTCTCCAATATGATGTGTGTGTGTGTGTGTGTGTGTGTGTGGGTGGGTGGGTGGGTGGGTGCGTGGGTATGTGTGTGTATTCCTCACATTTATATGTGCATATATATGCCACTTAAGGTAAGCATATTCTTGGTGACTGGAGGAGAGTATTAACAACTGAGGAATCAGGAAAGGATTTCTGAAAGAGATGGCATATGAGATGAATCTTGAAAGATGCTGGGAATTCTAAGCAAATTTTGACAGCTAATTTTTTAAATTTAATCTTACTTTTTTTCATTGAAAAAAATCTATTTTCCCTCTCTCCTTTCTCCCCACTGGGGAGGGGAGGAACCCTTGTAACAAATATGCACAGTTATGCAAAGCAAATTCCATCAGCAAACATTTATTAAATTTCTTTTATGTCTATGACATTAGCAACTGTGCTAAATGTTGGAATAGTCACTGCCCTTGAGGAGTTAATATTCTGTTTAAAAGGCAATGGTCAGGAGGGAGGGCATGCCAAGCAGGGAATATGGCCTGTGCAAAGATGTGTATGTGAGAGATGGAATGGAGGGTTTAGAAACCAGCATGTAGGTGACTTCAGCTGGAACAGAGTGTGTCATGTCAGTCAGTAAGCATTTATTAAGCACTACCTCTGTACCAGGCAACATAAACCAAGGCAAATAGGCTCGAGTTAGATTTTGCCATGTATTGCCTGAAGGTTTCCATGATCTTCCTATTATAAAAAAAATGATCAGAAACTTTGAAAGAACTCCTGTCAAGTAAGATGCTTTTTATATACATAAAATCAACCTGAAGACCAGGGGAAACACCAATCTCAGGACACATGGTTTATTTCTCCCATTTCTAATGTGCATCAAGGTTTACAAAATATTTTCCTCACAATGACACTGTGAAGTACACAGTACATACATTATTATCTTTATATTATAGAAGGAGACCCTAAAGAGGATTAGAGAGAGGAAGTGATGTATCTAGGGTCACACAGTCAGAACTCAAATCCAGGGATCTTTCCACTTCTAGACTGAACAAAAGTGCCTTGGGAAGCCAGAAGAGGCAGTAGCCACTGAAGAGAGTGTCTAACTTCACAAAGGAACACCTTCAGATAATTTCCACAATGAGGTTTCCAGAAGGTGACTGGGGACTATTTTCCTACTAAAGGTCACTGATAAAAATCCAGAACTTAATCTACGTTTTTATGAGAGAGAATGACAGTAACCCTCTTCCCTGAAACTCAAACCACTCAAACCTCTGGCCCATTTCTAGATACTTTTTTTAAATCATCCATTGAAAACAAATGTACTGCTTTGTGCTTTTTCTGGCTATGGCTTCTCATGATACCACAACAGTTTTTTTTAGTTAAATTGGAAATAAGTGGAAGATCATCACTCATAGAATCACAAATGTAAAGTTGGAAGGGACCTCCAAGGCCATCTAGTCCAACAGCCCTCATTTAACTGGTGAGTTAAGGAGATTAATGAAAAAGTCACACAGCTAGTAAATATTAGAGGCAGGTTTTGAACCTAAGTATTTTGACTCAAAAGTCAGTGCTTCTCTATGTTATACTATGATAAGAAAGAAAGAAAGAAAGAAAGAAAGAAAGAAAGAAAGAAAGAAAGGAAGGAAGGAAGAAGGAAAGAAAGAAAGAAAGAAGAGAGGGAGGGATGGAGGAAGGGAAGGAGGAAGGAAGAAAGGAAGAAAGAAAGAAAGAAAGAGAGGAGGAGCCAAGATGGCAGAGTAGAAAGACTCACATATGCTAGCTCCAAACCCACAGCCCACGGATTTCCTGTAAAAAGAACTCCAAACAAATTCTGGAACAGTGGAAGCCATACAGCAATGGAGTGAAGGAGATTTCCATTCCAGAGAGCCCTTAAAAACCGATCCCAAAGGTCCATCGCACACCAGACGGAAGCAGAGTCCAGCCCTTCCCTGGGCATGTGGCATTGAGAGGAGCAGATCCGAGCAGGCTTCAGGGATGGAATCTCCAGTGGCCACAAAGGTCCCTCCACCCACAGACGCACAGGTCAGTGAGAGAGACTTCTGGGATGGCTGAGAGGGAAACGAGGTGTCTCCATAACTCAGGCCCCCTCGGGAGGCAGTGGCAGCCAGAGGCTCCTGGAGCAGGCAGGACCTCGGATCCATTACGGAAGGTCTCCACATAAACCCCCTGAGGGAACTGAGCCTAGGAGGTGGGCCTGCCCCCACCTGAGCACCAGAACTTAAGCTCACATTGAAAAGCATCCAAGCCTGCCACTGAAAGCACTGAGGCTGGGGAGCAGCATTTGAATCTCAGACCCCAAGCACTAGCGGGGCGGATCTGGGCGGGAGTGGAGAGGACTCTCAGAAGGCAAATAACTGGCTGAGAAAATGCCCGGAAAAGAGAAAAAAATAAGACCATAGAAGGTTACTTTCTTGGTGACCAGATATCTCCTCCCTTCCTTTCTGATGAGGAAGAACAATGCTTACCATCAGGTAAAGACATAGGAGTCAAGGCCTCTGTATCTCAAACATCTGAAATAGATATCCAATGGGCTCAGGCCATGGAAGAGCTCAAAAAGGATTTTGAAAATCAAGTTAGACAGGT